>OX424566.1:24005446-25205446 GCA_949152475.1 Terebella lapidaria | reverse complement strand
GAATATAAATTCGACACCAGGGGTCGTCTCGACCCAAAATACCCATCAGCCTAGTTTGTCTAGTGCCAGGAGGCCGGAATTGAGCTCCGTTTCGCTCTACGATGCACCGTTTCCGAGATACGGCCAAACAGGAAGTGCCGAGTCGGCAAAAATGAATTCGACACCAGGGGTCGTCTCGACCCATAATACCCCCTAGACTAGTTTGTCTAGTGTCAGAAGGTCGGAATTGAGCTCCGTTTCGCTCTACGACGCACCGTTTCCGAGATACGACCAAACAGAGAGTGCCGAGTCGGAGAAAATAAATTCGACACCAGGGGTCGTCTCGACCCAAAATACCCTCTAGACTAGTTTCTCTAGTGCCAGGAAGCCGGAATTGAGCTCCGTTTCGCTCTACGACGCACCGTTTCCGAGATACAGGCAAACAGGAAGTGCTGAGTCAGCGAGAAAAAAAATCGACACCAAAGGTTGTCTCGACCCAAGATACCCTCTAGACTACTTTGTCTAGTGCCAGGAGGCCGGAATTGAGCTCCGTTTCGCTCTACGACTCACCGTTTCCGAGATACGGCCAAACAGGAAGTGCCGAGTCGGCGAAAAAAATTCGACACCAGGGGTCGTCTCGACCCAAAATACCCCCTAGACTAGATTGTCTACTGCCAGGAGGCCGAAATTGAGCTCCGTTTCGCTCTAGGACACATCGTTTCCGAGATACGGCCAAACAGGAAGTGCCGAGTCGGCAAAAAAAAATTCCGACACCAGGGGTCGTCTCGACCCAGGATGCCCTCTAGACTAGTTTGTCTAGTGCCAGAAGGCTGGAATTGAGCTCCGTTTCCCTGTATGACGACGGTTTCCGAGCTACGGCCAAACAGGAAGTGCCGAATCGGCGAAAATAAATTGACACCAGGGGTCGTCTCGACCCAAGATACCCTCTAGACTAGTTTGTCTAGTGCCAGGAGGCCGAAATTGAGCTCCGTTTCGCTCTACGACACACCGTTTCCGAGATACGGCCAAACAGGAAGTGCCGAGTCGGCGAAAAAAAGTTCGACACCAGGGGTCGTCTCGACCCAAATTACCCATAAGCTTAGTTTGTCTAGTGCCAGAAGGCCGGAATTGAGCTCCGTTTCGCTCTACGACGCACCGTTTCTGAGATACGGCCAAACCGGAAGTGCCGAGTCGGCAAAAATAAATTCGACACCAGGGGTCGTCTCGACCCATAACACCCCCTAGACTAGTTTGTCTAGTGCCAGAAGGCCGGAATTGAGCTCCGTTTCGCTCTACGACGAACCGTTTCCGAGATACGGCCAAACAGGAAGTGCCGAGTCGGCGAATATAAATTCAATACCAGGGGTCGTCTTGACCCAAAATACCCTCTAGACTAGTTTGTCTAGTGCCAGGAGGCCGGAATTGAGCTCCGTTTCGCTCTTCGAAGCACCATTTCCGAGATACGGGCAAACAGGAAGTGCCGAGTCGGCAAAAAAAAATTCGACATCAGGGGTCGATTCGACCCAAGATATCCCCTAGACTAGTTTGTCTAGTGCCAGGAGGCCGAAATTGAGCTCCGTTTCGCTCTACAATGCACCGTTTCCGAGATATGCATGAAAGCCTCAAGAATGAATCAGCAAAAATTCTTCCGAGCTCTAGGTCGAAGGTCGTTCGACGGATTGATCCCAAAATCAATAGGGTTCGTCCCGGGTGGTATATGAACTCCCATGCATAGAATACTTGCCATTGCATGAATACTTTTTGAGTTATCGCTCGGAAAACCAAGTCTCAAAATCAACCTTGATTTCATCCTCACGGACCTCACGGACCCCGAAGCTGCCTCCAAAACAATAGGAGTTTTCCATGTAATATTTCTGACCAGTGGTGCAAATTTGGACAAGATCCGTTCAGGCGTTCCCGAGTTATTGATCGGAAACCAAACGGCGGAATATTACCATATTACCCCTAAACAAAAAGAAGAAGAAAAAAAAGAAAAAAACAACAAAGAAAACCCAGACAAAACCATAAGGGCATTTCGGGCCGAAATGCCCTAATAACACTTCGCCATGTCCTAAATACGCTGCCGTACATTTCAGTGTTAAGACTAATTTATAATAATATTATTTATAACATGTTTCCCATGGACTCAACGGCACACTGTTTTTGAGATATCGCTGAAAACCAAAAACGTCGACTCAGCAAACAAATTTGTGGTTGAGGTCAAAGTTCATCCATATTACCCCTTAAACAAGTTTGCCTAGGGCAACGAGTCCGAAAATAACGTCTGTTTCGCTCTACGACGCACCATTTCCGAGATACCGCTGAAAATGAAAAAATGCAGACTTCGCAAGAAATTTCAGGTCAAGGTCAAAGTTCGTCCATAATACCCCTCAGACTTGTTTTTGTTTGTCTATTGCGAGGAGTCCGAAATTAACGTCTGTTTCACTCTACACTGCACCGTTTCCAAGATATCGCCGAGAACCAAAAATGCTGACTAGGCAAAAAAAAATTCGGGTCAAGATCAAAGTTCATTGATTATATCTGTTAGACATGTTTGTCTAGGGCAACGAGTCCGAAAAAAACGTCCGTTTCGCTGTACGATGCACTGTTTCCGAGATATCACTGGAAACGCAAAATGCGGACTCGGCAAAACAATTCCAGGTCAAGGTCGAAATTTATTCGTAATACACCTTAGACTTGTTTGTCTAGTGCGACGAGTCAGGTCAAGATCAAAGTTCATCCATAATACCCCTTAGATATGTTTGTCTAGGGCGACGAGTCCGAAAATTACGTCCGTTTCACTCTAAGACACACCGTTTCCGAGATATCGTTGAAAACGAAAAATGCTGGCTCGGCAGAATAATTCAAGGTCAAGGTCAAAGGTCATCCCTAGTACCCCTTAGACATGTTTGTCTAGGGTGACGAGTCCGAAAATAACGTCCATTTCGCTCTATGATGCACCGTTTCCGAGATATGCAGGAAACCTCAAGGATGAATGGGTGAAAACTCTTCCGACCTCTAGGTCAAAGGTCGTTTCACGAATTGATCCCAAAATCAATAGGGTTCTTCCCTGTTAGTATATTTACCTCAATGCAAAGTTCTGCTGCCATCGCCTGTATACTTTTTGAGTTATCGTGCGGAAAATAAGCCCAAAAATTGACATGGATTTCATTCTGACGAAATAATAGGGTTCTTCCACATAATATGTTTGACCAATGCTGTAAAGTCGAAAATAAGCGAGATATTAGACATTTTGTGCTCTGCTGTTGAAAGTTTGGGCAAAGGTCAAATTCAAGGTCACGAGATTATATTCAGCATATCACTCCCTATATGTCCACAATTGATTCCTAAGCTGTAAAGTCGATATTAAGCTAGACATTAACCATTTTGTGCTCTGACCTTGAAAATCAGGTCAAAGGTCGAATTCAAGGTCATCAGAATATTCTGCATCTGTCATTTCCTATATGTCCACAAATTCACAATTGATTTCTAATCTGTAAAGTCTAATGTAGAACAAGCGAGATATTAGCCATTTTGTGCTTTGACCTTGTTACCGAGGTCAAAGTTCAAATTCAAGGTCACGAGAACATTCAGCGTATATCACTTCATATATGTCCACAATTGATTCCTAAGCTGTAAAGTCGATACTGAGCGAGATATTAGCCATTTTGTGCTCTGACCTTGAAAATGAGGTTAAAGGTCATCAGAATATTCGGCATATATAATTTCCTACAAGTCCACAATGGATTCCAAAACTGTAAAGTTGATAATAAGTGAGATATTAGCCATTTTGTGCTCTGACCTTGAAAATGAGGGCAACTATGGATTCCTAAGTAGTCAGGCAGATATGTGAAAAAGATGCTCAATGCTGGCAGAAAGTATGAAAGTTCGTCCCTGAGGATTTTTGGGTATGCTGAATCCGAATTTAATGGGATTCACGTTGTCAGAACAAGGGATCCCACTCAAAATTGCCGCCATCGAAAAATCTAAATTATGTTTTGGGCTATAACCCAGCTTCTATTGCAGAGAGAGACATGATTTTGGTGCCTATACCCATGTTTTTTTTTATACTGAGGAATCCAATGATGTCAATGCTGAGTACATGTGACAGATGGTTGCCTCGAATTTCAACATGGCCGACAATGACACTTACGAAAATCATATTTCCTGCCGTGGTGCAACTCGTATGCATATAAATAAAGGGGGCCAGATTGATAATACAAGCAATTCCATGCCCATATATCAAGCTCAGAACATACTTAATACTAGTATTTCATACAAATAGATAGAAGATAGAATATCTCAAATTCTTGCATATACTGCAAAACGACTAATTTTGGCGGCTATTAAATTTGGCGGTTGTGAGATCCACGTTATTTGGCGGAGATTTAATTTTGCGGTTTCAGAACCACATATATATTTCAGTATATATCTAGTTAATTTGGCGGACGATTTAACTTGGCGGTTTTCCCCTACCGCCAAATCCGCCAAATAAATCGTCCGCCAAAATTAGTCGTTTTACAGTTTTAATCAACGACAAACACGATGCTCGCTCGGGGTCGGTGAAATATATCACTTTTTGGGTCATTTTACCTAGTAATATGGTGATAAGTGCATGTAAATCAGTGTTCATGGTCTGCAGAATCCAACATTGTCAGTTGTGCATGAAATGCAACCCAATTTGCCCTCCACGGAAATTAAGGGGAGTCCAAGATGGTCCCCACAGCCAACAGAATCATTTTTGAATTTAAGAAATACCTTTGTATGAAAATTATCAGTAATGATAAAACTATCAATCCAATAATAGACTATTGCAGGTTCTGTAATTTCTCTTCTATTCCGTTGGAATCAAGACACCCTATGGCATGCCATTGATGTTCACGTCACTGGCATGGTATATGTTATTTGTTTGTTTGATTTTTCAGCTGCCTCAAACATGGGAAGTACTCCGGCCTCGGTGTCAACCCTCACCACTTTTTTCTGTGTGGCAAAGAAAGCATGTTCATTGTTAAAGAGGTTCCTTGTTGATACAGTAGCATAATCATGATGATATGTTTGATACAATGAAAAAACGAGCCTAGTCATGATGATGTATTTGACACCATGAAAAAAGAATGTACTTTATGCATGATATAATGGTAACTGGTGTGTTTTTGTCCAACACGGTATGACCAAGAAAAGAACTCTCTACTATTCTTTGTATGACAGCTAACTGAACACAATTCAGTAGCTCAAATCACAGCATATTTGCCTTTGCATATACGTGCGCACTTCAAATTATTCTCTCTGCATTTGCAAGATGAACAAGTTTTTGTGTAATGGCATATCAAGATCGAAGGCATCCCTGACAATAGGGATGCTGTCCAGCTGGGGAACATCTTGCAGTCTTTCTCAGCCCATCCATGGTCTGTGGGGTTTTGAAGAGCCCCCAGTTGTTCATGGACTTTAGTACATATACCCATTTGAAAGACTTCTGAGATATTGTTCTAGCACATCACTCGTGGGAGGAATCCATTACATATCCCTGGCATTATGACAGAGAACCACGAACTTTCACTCCAACCAGGTCACCATAAATGTCATCAGTGATAAGTGCATTAGGGTACAGCCTACCGACTAACTGCTTCATCACTTCTCTCAGCTTTGGCAACGCTTGAATTTAAAGGATGGCCTACTGTGAGATCAAATGAAACGGTGGAATAGGAGCATGGCCCTGTCACCGATGATACCAATGTTGACTTTGTTCGGATGCAGCTTTTCTGTCACACGACCATGAGTATGTAATGAATGTCTCCCACAAGTAATGTGTTAGAACAATATCTCAGAAGTATTCCAATTGGGCATAGGGACCTGTTCAAAACCGCAACACACCATGGATGGGCTCAAGAAGATGTAAAAGTGTTTCCCAGCTGGACCACAATACCTATTGTCAGAAAGCAGACTAATTGCATCATCACTTATCGCAGCTTTGGTAACACGTGAATTAAAAGAAGACCTAATGTGAGATCCAGTGAATCCGTGAAATAGGGTTATGGCCTTGTCAACGATGACATCAATGTTGACCTCGTTCGGATGAGGCTCTTCTGTCACAAGACCATGGATTGGTAATATATTCCTCCCACAATTGATGTGCTAGAACAATATCTCAGAAGTTTTCCAAGTGAGCATACTAAGGGGCTGGAGCGCATGAACGACTAGGAGCTCTTCAAAACTCCACAGATTTTTGGACGGGCTGAGAATGACTGCAAGATGTTTCCCAGCTGGACCACAATACATATTGTCAGAGATGACCTCGATCTTGATATCCAATGCCATTGCACAAAAGCTTGTCCATTTTGCAAATGCATAGGGCATAATTTGGAATGCACATGATGTGCGAAGGCATATATGCTGTGTAAACTGTTCTTGAGAACAGGGGTCAAAGCTAGCGATGCCGTTGAAAATTTATTTTGAACTACTGCATTGTGTTCAATTAGCTGTCATACCAAGAATAGTCGAGAGTTCTATTCTTGTTCATACCGTGATGGACAGAAACACACCCACCACTATTATATCATCCATATGGTGTAATCATTTTTCAATTACATCATCGTGACTATGCTCATTTCTCATTGTATCAAACACATCATCATGATTATGCTACTGTCTCAACAAGAAACCTCTTCAACATTGAACATGATTTATTTGCCACGCAGAAAAAAGTGGTGAAAGTTGACACCAGGGCGGGAATACTTCGCATGTTTGAGGCAGCTGAAAAAAAAAATAATAGAGGCAATTATCCCTGGCATGCTATATGGTGTCTTGATTCCAATGGAATAGAAGAGAAATTACAGAACCTGCAAGAGTCTATTATAGGATTGACAGTTTTAGCATTACTTGTAATTTTATGCAAAGGTATATCTTAAAGTACTAGGAACATGAAAATTTGATGTGAGCTCAGATTAAAGCACCATGTGAGCTGATCAGAACGGTTTTTACAGCATGTGAATATCTCGATTCCTTCGAAAGTTACAGTGCTTCAAAGCTCAAATTGCCCAAAGTACAATTTGAAAAATCATATAGCTCATTAATATGCAAATTTGTATGCATGACGTCACAGGGGGAACATTTTTTAATTAGATGGTTTTATTGGCTTATTGGAGTCTTAAGAAATGGCAATTATTCA
This sequence comes from Terebella lapidaria, assembly GCA_949152475.1. Taxonomy (NCBI): domain Eukaryota; kingdom Metazoa; phylum Annelida; class Polychaeta; order Terebellida; family Terebellidae; genus Terebella; species Terebella lapidaria. The sequence continues at coordinate 25,198,302 of OX424566.1, read as the reverse complement.
ACAAAGCTTATTCCTCATGCTCTACATAATTGATAGTCAATGAATTTCACATCCGGATAGTTGCCAAGGTCACCAGTATTGATGTAAGGCCCCTAGCAACCAGGGTTGCTATGGCCCAAATCCACAGTCATATCGATAAGCAAACAAAACCAAAGGTGGAAATGGATTGACTCCACATGCATAATTAATATACAATAATCAAATTCTGTCAAAGCCCCTATTTCTGGCAGTTAGGACCCATAGCAACCAATGGTTGCTAGGGACTCTAGCAGGTGAATAGTAACCATGGCAACAGTAACACTTTGAACAACACTGATTATTGACCATGCGTATCAATGTTTGAAGCTTAGGTTTGCAATAATTCTGACCAGATCAATTATATTAAGACTCAAACTTGCCTAATTAAAAATATTCCCCCTTCTACGTCACGAATACCTCATTTGCATACTAATTACCTTCTCATAAAATCTTGAAGTGTTCAATCCAGCATATGTCACAACCTGCCAAAATGTGACATTCAAATGGCCGTAACATTTTAACCAATAGAGATATTGGCATGCAGTAAACTGCATTTTACTCAGCAAAACCAGGTCTATCATTTGAGTTCACATCATATTTTCATGTTCCTAGTACTTTAAATCCAGAAATTATCTGTTGGCTGTGGGGACCATCTTGGATTTCCCTCAATTTCCATGGAGGACAAAATGGGTTGCATTTCATGCACAACTGATAATATTGAATTCTGCAGACCATGAATACTGAATCACATGAATTTATCACCATATTACTAGGTTAAATGATCCAAAAAGTGATATATTTCACCGACCCCGTGTGAGCATCGTGTTTATTGTTGTTTAATATATCCAGGAATTTGAGACAATCCTTCTTGGCACTATTCGTGTGAAATAATTATTATGTTCTGAGTTTGATATATGGGAATGGAATTGCTTGTAACATCAATCTGACCCCCTTTAGGATTTATATGCATATCAGTCACACCACGGCAGGAAATATGAATTTCGCAAGCGTCATTGTCAGCCATGTTGAATTTTGAGGCAACCATCTCTCACATGTACTCAGCAATGACATCATTGGATTCCCCAGTATCAAAAACATGGGTATGGACACCAAAATCATGTCTCTATCTGCAATAGAAGCTGAGTTATAGGCCAAAACATGACTTTAGATTTTTCGTTGGCGGCCATTTTGAAAAAAGCCATTTTGAGTGGTATCCCTTGTTCTGACGACGTGGTTCCCATTAAATTCGGAATCAGCATACTCGAAAACCCCCAACGACGAATTTTCATACTTTCTGCCAAAATTGAGCATCTTTGCCATATTTTGTTACATATCCGCTCCAGCTGTAGATGATAAGTGAGATATCAGCCATTTTGTGCTCCGATTATTTAAAACAAAACTATGGCCAAAAAGCGTGTTTCACTGATAAATGTACTTGGGTTTAGCCCCGACGAAAACAGCGATTTTGATCGAATCGCCGCTAACGTCCGAAACGCCAACGTCGACGCGTGTAGCGAAACCATAATCTCGCAGGGCAGAATAGCCCCAGTGTTATCGGCGTGTAAAATATCGCTGAGACCAAATCTAGGTTTAGGCCACAGGCATTTGTCTCAGGACAGGCGCGAGGGAGTGGGTTGGGGGGGGGGGGGGGGCATCAGGAGTAAAAAAAACAAATATTTTTTTACTCCTGATGCCCCCCCCCCCCAACCCACTCCCTCGCGCCTGTCCTGAGACAAATGCCTGTGGTTTAGGCCATGCATGTGGATCCTTATCATAACAAATCTAGCCTTCTAAGGTAGAATCTAGTGACGTAGATTCAGCTTGGTACACGGTTACATATATATGCATGAATGCATATATTTATCCATACAATTCACTCCGAAAACTTACTTGATTGACGATCGAAACCTCATGGAAAGGGAACATTGATGTTACGGAAACCCACGCGGGCCATTACAATGGCACCTCATTTCACTGTGTTGATATTTATTCATGTATAAGGTGTCAATCGTGAGACGCTCATTAGGGACATTAAATTTTTAGGTTTCTGGACCAATGGTCCGATAGCCTTTTTTTTTGCCCTTGAGTGGGCCCCAGACCCCACGGCGTATATAAGCTACCACCTATCCACCTCACTTCGCTCGGTCACTTGACTCCTCTAACCAGCTTTCCAAAAAGCTGTCTGATCAGTTTTGAAATTTTTGTCTCAAAAGATTCCCCTCATGTGCCTCTGCGACGTGTATTTAAAGACAATTGGTACTATATCGGCCAAAAAAAATTTATCGATAGATTTCTCTTAAACTTTGCCGTACCTCATATCAACATATGTGGAGTCCAAATCCTAAAAAAAAAATTAGGGGGTCACCGACTTAGTTTCTGAGATAACCGCCTGATTTTGTAATGTACTTGTAATGTAATGTACGAAGGTGAACTCACTAAAAGTGCACGTAATTTCGACCCTGTGTGACATGCATGTCAATATTGGAACGGGGAAGTGAAACTATTTGGAATTGCGTGTGCAGATAATCACATACTGGTGTTATTAGTGTATTAATGATAACGTTTTATTTGGAGTAAAAATTCTGATAAGTTAAACAACCGTCGCACATAATGTCCCAGGGATGTACCACAACTTAAGGTTAATGAAGGGACCAAATAACGCTTGTTTTCGCTGCCGTTTTCGCATTGCTTTTTGACGCTACGAAAAAACGGCTCGATAGAATTTTTTTTAAAGTTTACAATATTTCGAGAATAATGTATAGAGTCCAAAACAGAAATAAAAAAGGGGGGTCACCGACTTAGTTTCCGAGATAATGGCCTGTATTTGTACTGCTCTTTAAATGCCGAAAGCACGATCGGAATGAACGTAACTTTGAACCTGCGTGGCATTCGTCACAAATGAAAATGACAAACTAAAACTATTTAGATGTGTGTGTGAAAGTAACCACATGACCCTAATAATTTTTACTTCAAGTGCATCATGGAATAACCTTCATGGGAATATATTTCTACCACACGGATAGGTTGTAGAGTTCAACTACATAGATGCCGTATGTTCATGATATATATAGATGCACCGTTGTGTACTAATAAAAAATATAGATCAATAATTCAAACAGCATAGGTCATTTTTTATCAAATTATTGTTTCACTGCCGAGAGATTCATTTAAAAACTGAATACTTGGACTAATACATGTACATAGGCGACGCAACACAAATAAAAGCATGTACGGCATATCTGCAATAGCCACGATAAAGTTTTATTTATATAACGATGATCAAAATTAATTTGATTGAATCGCCGGTCGGTGTGTAGCGGCCATTTCGAATTTTTGACGGGTTGGCGAAAAAAACTTTTCTCTGGCCAAATCGCGTTACTATCCATTTTGGGCCATTTCTAGGCAAAAAAAAAATTGTGAAAAAAAATTTTGGACTTACGTGTAGAAATTTTCGCCACTTTTTTCGTTCATAATGGAAGTTGCCAGAACTGTACTGATAGAATGCCTGAAGAGCGAGCCTAGATATTGGCATTTTCAAATGGGCAGTCATATATGACGATTTGTGTGGTGACTTTGAATTTGACCTTCGGTGGCCTTGAAAGTTCAAAACAGCCAGTTTTGGGTAAAAAAAAATGCCAAGATTTGTCTCTGTAGATGAAATGCTTGCAGATAGAGCTTATGTTTGCATTATGAACATATATGAAGACATATATGGCGCAACTAATGATGACCTTGAACTTGACCTCAGATGACCTTGAGTGCCAAATGTCTGACTCGGACTGTGTAAATTGGCCTGAGCGACCTAAACGCTTGCACCCAGATATATCTCTGTATTATGAACATAATTATATACAAAATCAAATGCCGCATACATACATGTGATGGTGACATTGAAGTTCAAACAAGTGACCTTGATTGGTAAATCTCAAGGTCATATGTTCACACTGATAACCTTGTTTGGTAAATCTCAATGTTTGTTACCTGCCATGGTCAAACCAAAATTGTCCTGTAACTTATCTTAGACTTTGGGCTATTTTTTTCCTTCATAATGGGAGCTGCCAGGACTGTATCCAGAGAACGCTTGAAGATTGAGCTTAGATATTGGCACTTTTATAGGACGTCATACTAGTATATGGCATATGTCATATATTTGTGTGGTGACCTTGAATTCGACCTTTGATGACCTTGAAGGGTAAAAACAGCCTTTTGGGGTCAAAACTTACCCAAATGTGCTTTTACAGACGAAACTCTTGTATGTAAGGCATATGTTTGTATTATAAGCATGTAGGAGGTCATATATACACCCATTGCACTATTGGAAATTCGGTATTATCGCCCCATTGTTTTTAGCTTACCGGCCCATAAGGACCAATAAGCTATTGTCGTGGTTTTTCGTCCGTCGTCGTCGGCGTCGTTGTTCGCATCGCCTGTTACCATTTTATGTCTTTTTTTCGAGCTTATGAATTTGCCCATAAATTTGTGTGAGTATGTGTTGGGTCAATACCCCCTGATGTTTTCTTTTTCATTTTATTATTGAATCGTTTATGCAGTTTTGGCGGCCATTTTTATGCCGAAAATGGCTGTTTTTGCATGTTTTTCAAATTTAAAGATTATTTTCTCGAAAACTGTGAGACCAGTTTCGAGATTTTAGTTTCACGATGCTCCCCTCATGTATCTTCATAATGTGTATAAATGTCAATGCTCTTGAATCGCCGGTTTGCCTGTGGCGGCCATTTTGATGTTTTCTACGGGGCCCAAATAGGACATTTCCATGTTAATTTCTCCTATGCTTTATAATGGCTCCTCATATCTCACTTAATATTGAGATTAGAGACTTGGAATCAATTGTAGAATATAAAATATAGGAAATGATATACATATGCCAAATATTCTGATGACCTTGAATTTGGCCTTTGACCTCATTTTCAAGGTCAGAGCTCAAAATGGCTAATATCTCACTTAATATCGACTTTACAGGTTTGGAATCAATTGTGAACATATAGGAAATGATATATGCCAAATGTTCTGATGACCTTGAATTTGACATTTGACCTCATTTTCAAGGTCAAAGGTGGCTGATATCTCACTTAATATCAACTTTACAACTAAGAATCAATGTGATCATATAGGAAGTGATATATGCTGAATATTTTTGTAACCTTGAATTTGACCTTTGACATCATTTTCAAGGTCAAAACACAAAATAGCTAATATCTCACTTATTTTTTAGGTTACCGGACCTATGGTCCGTAACCTATTGGCATGGCGATGCGTCCGGCGTCGTCGTCGTCGTCGTCGTCGTCGTCGTCGTCGTCGTCGTCGTCGTCGTCCGTCGTCCGTCGTCGTCGTCCGTCAACAATTTTATCTTTAAAGTTTACGATCGAATTTTTCTGAAATTTTGCACAAAAATGCCTAAAAATATTTCGAGAGGGAGGTATTTTTAGTTTTTTGATTTTCGCATTTTTTTTAAAATGGCGGCCGTTTTCGACGAAAAATGCCTGATTTTGGACTTTGGCGGCCATTTTCTCAAAATCTGTTCAGTAACTTTTTTTTTTATTGATGCATAACACTCCTCATATGTACCCCTGTGACATGTATAAATTTCGTTGCGCTTGAATCGCTCGAAGTGGGCCATTTTGGGCCCAAACTTGGCCCAAATGGGACTTTCGCATGTTAAATTCTCCTATGCTTTATAATGGGACACATTAAAGCCTAATATCTCACTTAATATTGAGATTAGAGACTAGGAATCAATTGTGGACATATAGGAAATGATATATGCTGAATGTTGTCGTGACCTTGAATTTGACCTCTGACCTTGGTTTCAAGGTCAGAGCGGCCGTTTTCGTCGAAAAATGGCCAATTTTGGACTTCGACGGTCGTTTTCTCAAAATCTGTTCAGTAACTTTTTTTTCTTATTGATGAAAAACACTCCTCATATGTACCCCTGTGACATGTATAAATTTCGTTGCGCTTGAATCGCTTGAAGTGGGTCATTTTGGGCCCAAACTCGGCCCAAATGTGACTTTCCCATGTTAAATTTTCCTATGCTTAATAATGGCACACATTAAGCCTAATATCTCACTTAATATTGAAATTAGAGACTAGGAATGAATTGTGGACATATAGGAAATGATATATGCTGAATATTCTCGTGACCTTGAATTTGACTTTTGACCTCATTTTCAAGGTCACAGGACAAAATGGCTAATATCTCGCTTATTATCGACTTTACAGCTTAGGAATCAGTTGTGAACATATAGGAAATGATATATGCTGAATATTCTTGTGACCTTGAATTTGACCTTTGACTTCATTTTCGAGGTCACATGACAAAATGGCTAATATCTCGCTTATTATCGACTTTACAGTTTAGGAATCAATTGTGAACATATAAGAAATGATATATGCTGAATATTTTCGTGACCTTGAATTTGACCTTTGACCTCATTTCCAAGGTCGAAGGACAAAATTGCTAATATCTCGCTTATTATCGACTTTACAGCTTAGGAATCAATTGTGAACATATAGGAAATGATATATGCTGAATATTCTCGTGGCCTTGAATTTGAGCTTTGACCTCATTTTCAAGGTCACAGGACAAAATGGCCAATATCTTGCTTATTAGCAACTTTACAGCTTAGGAATCGATTGTGAACATATAGGAAATGATATATGCTGAGAATTCTCGTGACCTTGAATTTGACCTTTGACCTCATTTTCAAGGTCACAGGACAAAACGGCCAATATCTTGCTTATTAGCGACTTTACAGCTTAGGAATCAATTGTGAACATATAGGAAATGATATATGCTGAAAATTCTCATGACCTTGAATTTGACCTTTGACCTCATTTCCAAGGTCACAGGACAAAATTGCTAATATCTCGCTTATTATCGACTTTACAGCGTAGGAATCAATTGTGAACATATAGGAAATGATATATGCTGAATATTCCCATGACCTTGAATTTGACTTTTGACCCCATTTTCAAGGTCACAGGACAAAATGGCCAATATCTTGCTTATTAGCGCCTTTACAGCTTAGAAATCAATTGTGAACATATAGGAAATGATATATGCTGAATATTCTAGTGACCTTGAATTTGACTTTTGACCTCATTTTCAAGGTCAACAGGACAAAATGGCTAATATCTCGCTTATTATCGACTTTACAGCTTAGGAATCAATTGTGAACATATAGGAAATGATATATTCTGAATATTTTAATGATATTGAATTTGACCTTTGACCTAAATTTCAAGGTCAGTCATTTTATTTTCAAAGTCAGATTACAAAATGGCTTATATCTCGCTTATTATCAAATTTACAGCTTAGGGGTCCATAGTGAACATATAGGAAATGATGTATGCTGAATAGTTTGGTGATCTAGAATTTAACCTTTGATCCCATTTTCAAGGTTAGAGATATGGCGATTTCAGTGGTCACCTTGAATTTGACCTTCAACTCTCTCGGCTTAACTCTGTATATTTCTCCGGTAACCTTTCTAGCCCATTGGGCTAATTTTTTACTTTAAAGCTTAAAAATGAGTTGCGGACGTATAGGAAATGATGTATGCCAAATATTCCGATGACCTTGAATTTGACCTTCGACCTCATTTTCAAGGTCAGAGCACAAAATGGCTAATATCTCACTTAATATCGACTTTACAGCATAGGAATCAATTGTGGACATATAGGAAATGTTATGTGCTGAATATTGTGATGACCTTGAATTTGGCCTCATTTTTAAGGTCAGAGCACAATATGGCTAAAATTTTACCTAATAACGACTTTACAGCTCAGGAATTAATTGTGGACTAATAAGAAATGCGTTATCCTGAATATTCTCTTGACTTTGAATTTGACCTTTGACCTCATTTTCAAGGTCAGAGAACAAAATGGCTAATATCTCGCTTATTATGGGTTTTGCAGCTCAGGAATCAATTGTGGACTAATAGAAAATGATACATGCGGAATATTCTCGTGATCTTGAATTTGACCTCGATCTGACCTCATTTTCAAGGTCAGAGCACAAAATGACTGAAAGCTCGCCTTTACAGTGTAGGAAATAATTGTGGACATATGATATTATGCTGAATATTCTCGGGACCTTGAAATTGAACTTTGACCTCATTTTCAAGTTCAAATCACAATATGGCTAATATCTCGCTTATTATCTACTTTGCAGCTTAGGAATAAATTGTGAACATGTATGAAATGATATATGGTGAATATTCATGCGACCTTGGATTTGACTTTTGACAATATTTCAAAGTCCCTGAACAAATTGGCTGAGATCTAAAACATAATTGTCTGGTAACCTTAGCCCTTGGGCTAAATTTTACAAACATATATAACGATGAAGATAACTACCAGCATTCAAAGCTGGGAGTGAACATAATGTAATAATTATTGAGATTTGGTTGACTGGTGACATTCAGTGTCCGGGGTTTTTAGGTTACTGGACCATCGGACTGATGACCTATTGGCTAGCCGGTAATCTACAGGTCCCTTGGGCCTATGTTTCTAATGTTGGCGTTGAACTTGACCTCGGATGACCTTGAGTGCTAAATGTCTGACGTGAAATGTGTAAATTGGCCTCTGCGGCTTAAACTATTGCACATACATGTTAAGATTGTGTATAAGCTTATAAGAAGTCATTTATATATGGCACATCTTTTGGTGACCTTGAACTTGACCCTAAACGACCTTGAAGGCCAAATCTCAAAATCTTGCCTGACCTGACATGTGTCAATTGGCCTCTGCAGACAAAACATTTGTTGATAAGCTGATATGTTTGTATTATGAACATATAATGCAGCATACCTAATGGTGACATTGAAGTTCATGACCTTAATTAGTAAATCTCAAGCTCATATGTCAGCTGAAATGCTTAAAACAAAATATGTCCGGTAACCTATCTTAGCCCGTGGGTTTATTTTATTATATTCTATGGCTAGGTTTGTGGTCCGAAGGTGAGAACCAGTGATACAGAAATTCACTCTATTGCATGTACTTGAAATTTTATTCAAAAACGAGATATATGTCAGCAACTGTCTACAATATTCCTACTCTCTTATCTGCCTGTTTTCCTTGAACATCGTACATAGCATACAAAAACAACATTGTGGCCAATTTTTCGTTCAAAAAGAATCATTAAATACATGGTATTTGGAACTCCGTAACCATTGATTGCATGGCAGTATAGTGCTAAATAATTAAAATTGTATTGTATCATTGTATTGAATAAAATTGTATCGAAATTGTATACTGTTTCTGTTCACCAAGTTAACCACCTGCTTTGTCAGGTTGTACAAAAATCCTCAAAAGAGAAATATCATGCTGAAATGACTACCAGTAGGCTTTTTTTTAAATATAAAAACTAAATGAAATTATTAGGACTAACTTCGAATATAACTTCAATACTCACAATGAAGAGTGAGTTTCATACATTATTCATTGTGCAGACTAACAATCAACAAGGTATGATTCAAAGACGTTGGTACATGGTTACGGAATGGAGCATTGTTAACGGTGTTGACCAATAAAAAAAGAAGAAAAAAAGAAGTGAAGCAACCAGTTGCAGTTTGATATCGACACTTCCAGCTTATACATATACAAGCATGATCTAGACGTCAACCCGTACAACCCATCCCACGACTGAGACATCGCATCCACAGCTAGTGCATCGCTCTTTAATTGGGAGCGGTGAGATTGACATTGTGATTCCGAGAGGTCGCGAACAGGTCTATGTGTGGCGTCCCAAACACATAGCAACTCAGTGCCAATCACCATGTCTGGTCAGAGGACAGCCTCTGTTAGGACATGTAGGGAGTTCCTCCTGCCCGGTAGATGATGTGCCCTGATGAACAGACGATGCCGAAAGACAAATCTGATCAGGCACTCGGCCTCCAAACAGAGTTCCCTCGAGTTCTCCCCTTTTAGTAATTAGTTTCAATACTTTTTGGCAAGTGTTTTGACGTGTGAGTTCAATTTGGGTAATATTCTATCGATGACTTCATTGTTTTGCATTGCATTTTTTCTTTTCATAAACCACATTTTTGTTGATCATATGTACAACATATATAACTTCGGAAAATATATCAAACTGTATTTCATAGGCGCTCAGTCAACTGCGTCACGTTAAGTTCGAGGTATTGTGGTAACTGGCAGGTGCGCCACGTTCAACTATTTCTGTGAGACACTCCCCTAAACAACATGTAAACAAACCCCGCAAAAACATACATTCTCCCTGAATTAGTTAATTTTACATGAAAATGCAGTGAACGAAAAAACTGTCCACAAACGAAAAAGATACTAAAATGCAAAATCCCTTATGCCCTTACAAGAAAACCGATTACCGTTACACAAAATGGAAGGAACAGCGCAAATTGATACGGACGCGTGCCAAGAAGAACCGGTTTCGGGTGGAGTTGGGGCCCCAGCCAAGAGGTCGGATGGCGATCACGGTGGATACATCAAAGTCAAAATCCACCCTGGATGTCGTCAGGCTTTGTCTCAAAGATCTTGGCTGGCGTGAGGTGCGAGTCAACGAAGCCATCCCTTTCATGTTTAATTACTCAATATACAAATAAAATCAATGAATCAATCAATGAATGAGACTATAAAGCCTGTATATGGGTCTCAAATATTGATAAAATGTATTGATTGATTGATTGATTGATTGATTGATTCCGCAGTGGTTTGTACTAGCATGATTAGGGAATTGAGTCAGCCTGAGCGACGCGGAGTTGCTCAGGCTGGAATTGAGTATGATATGAACAAATATACATGTACATGTATAGTCAGTCGCAATTCAATCTTCTACATGTATGAATTGATTCAACATTCTGTGTTTTAAATCTGTTAACCATATATTATCTTCGTTCATATTCTCACTCAGATATCAACATGATTAATGATTTATATATACTTTGAAAAAACAATTGATGAATTGTTCTTCACTAGACTGCAGTAGTTACATGTATTTATAGATACAAAGTCAGTATAATGTGACTAAATATTACTCCATAAACATGATAAACTTTGTTTTGTTTTCTTTATTTTACCATTATCATATTAGTTAAACATTTATCCAACAGTATCCAATGGGCAGACGTGATGGCGGGAGCTGTGACATTTACTGGTTGAGTGTTCACTACACTGATAACTCAGACATAACAGTGGGCCGAGTTAACAAATTCCCTGGTAAATTTCTAGCATTGATCTATTTAAATCTATTTTTATTCAGATAAATTATTGATCTGTAATCCAAATGACAGTTTTGTATTGAATCCAGCAAATAACATATGTGATTATGTGACAGGAATGGTGGAGACAGTTAGAAAAGTCAACCTTGGTCGCACACTGGATCTCATGTACCGCCTTTATCCTGAAGAGTACAACTTTCACCCTGTGTCCTGGTTCCTGCCCCAGCAACTGTCCGAGTTCTCTGACGTTGTGCGGAAAAACCATGAAAAGAAACAGAAACAAGTGTACATTGTCAAGCCTGATGAAGGATCACAGGGGGATGGAATCTACCTCATACAAGATGCAAAGGACTATGTTATCAATGGGAAACATCACATAGTGCAGCAGTATATAGCAAACCCCCTCCTCCTGGACTCCTTGAAGTTTGATTTTCGAGTGTACGTAGTTCTCGCCAGCTTAGACCCCTTAGAGATCTATATTAGTCGGGAGGGACTTGCTCGGTTCTGTACAGTTCCGTACCAGTATCCAACGAATAAGAACATTGGAGAAGCGTTCATGCATTTAACAAACTATTCACTAAACAAACGCAGTATTAACTACCTTCACACGGAGTCGGAAGATGACGGGTCTAAAAGAACGATGACTAGTGTTTTCAAACAGCTGGATAGAATGGGATATGACGTAAAACGGATATGGTCGGACATTGAGAAAGTTGTTGTCAAGACGATCATCGCCATAGCACCTGAACTTAAGGTGGAGCATCGGGCTGAGTTACCAACATGGAAGTCGTCACAAAATGATGTGGCCTGTTTCCAGGTGATCTATTTGAAGGGAATGATTTAATGGTTTACAAATCCTTTATCATATTACATGTGTGGTACCGGTACCGGTAGTACAATTACAAGAACTGAAAAGTTGAATACCTATATTTAAATGTATCGGTATCATACACGTATACTTTCAAAGCTCTTCAATTGTGCTAGAATGTAACTACCCGGTAGGTTGCCCTTTACTTCATTTCTCAGTACATATCACTGCATGCTAATTTCGTGATTTATATCTGTGATGGTAATAATTTAAAGCTCATATCAGATATTAACAGAAACAGTTCCAATATGAATTTTCTCTGAAACAGATTCTTGGATTCGACATACTGCTCAAAGATGACGGAACACCGATGCTCCTGGAGGTCAATGCCAACCCGAGCCTGCGAATTGACTTTGAACATGAAGTGGCCCCGGGGATTCCCGAGTATATCCACAGTCCCGTTGACGAGGAAATAAAGAGACCACTTGTCATGGACACACTGCTTCTAGTGGCTCCCCGCATCAGGACTGCAACTAGGTACATGTATGAAATTGCCATGTAGTTATAGAGCAGTTTATGATGATATTTAGATAATTATCTTGCATGGATACGTCATAGAATGGTAGGTTAATGACTGCAACTTGGACTAGTGACTGCATTTGAATTATCAATCAGTAAAATCTTGAATCATTAAATGGTTCGTTTTTCGTTCAACTTCAACATAATACATTGTAGACTTCAAGAAAGCAGCCCTGAACATGCTCGCAAGCCGTCCTCCAAAACTCCCAACAGACATAACAAAACCCCCCTGAATGACGTCGAGGATGATGTGGACATACCAGTGAGACCCCCACACCGAGGCTTTGGCAGCCTCGCACAGATCTACCCGAGAAAGTATGGCACAGATCTCGACTGGCTTCGTATTCTGGATAGAACTGCGGACATCTTCCTGGACTGTCTTGGAATCCGAGGGGCCTATCGGATGGGATCAACTGGGTTTCGAACATTTGCAAGGTGAGGCATATATTGGGCTTCCATGGACTGCTGGTACATAACTTTTGTCACTTTGCAGAAACTACATGTATTCCAAGGGCTTGGTATTGCATTTGTATAAAAAAAACGGAAACAACTTTTTTTATATTTACTACTTTCACATACATGTACATTTCTGACTAGTTTTTGGCTGATTTGCAGTTCATACACCGGTAGACCGTATACTAATCCCCCACTTGATACACGTACATGCAACCTATCATAATATCTTTGTTTGTTTCACTCATTCCACCATCTCACAATGCAGGAGGTGTCGACTAACGAGCAATGGGACAGGATTCTCCAATGCCGCACTAGACATCATGTACATCGACCTACAGAGACGCTGGGAACATGTCAGCCCAGAAAGGACCTCAGGTGTGCATGAAATTAATTCATACCATTTAAACCATACCGTCCATACCTACATGTAAAGAAATTGGTGTTATGTGTGATTGAAGTATTTTTTAGTGAGACTAGTTACTTACATGTAGTTTGCAAGCCCATTCTAGCAATTTCTTTGCCTCGAAATTTTACATACAGTACTGTTACAGTGGTCCCTGTAGGATGAAATACCTTAGGAATAAGACTTCCCTGTCTGTAAAGACTTATGTATTCCCCAAAGATCAATTTAACATGTAAATGAACCTCTGAAATAAGACTCACTGTAAGATAAGACCTCACGCAGAAGGTAAATTTGTATTTCAATTATATTGATCTCTTTGACAATATATTTATTTTTTCTTTTGGACTTAATCAAAAATTTGTCATGCATGTAATTTTGCATAATGTGGTGTACATGTATAGTAAACTGTAATATATTTAGCAATCATGTGTAATAGATCTATTTCTTTCTTTCCTCCACTGCTCCAGGTATTTGTTTCCAAGCTTTTATCGAAGCCTTCTTCTCAATTGCCAAGAAACAGTTTCCTGGGAAGAACGTCCTTGAAGCTGTTGAGAACATGCTCGATTTTTGTGAAGCGAACATTGACCTAGAGCCGAGAATGAAGGAATTACAGCTCCCGAAACTCACGAAGGCTGAGAGAAAAGAAGCAGAAATCAAGGCGGTTTACGGGGCAACAGGACGAACTAGGATTGGGAACAGTTATTACATTGACTATAAGAAATTTCCCGTTGACAAAAAGCCAAGGCCCTTGAAAGTTCGTAATTTCTCTTTAAAGGCAGAAAAGAGAAATACCACAGATGACGAAGAATAGTGAATAGTCATCAATCATACGGAAACTTGTGTTCTAAATGATATTTGTTGGTCTAATGCAGAATAGATATTACTTGTACTGTGACTTACTTCTTGGTCATCTAAATTCAAAGTTGTTATTTGTGCAACAAAATCTCAGAGAATATTATTTTCACTTCCATACATGTCATGGAGGGTTTCAGAAAATACTTTCGTGTAAAATTTATACACATTAATTAATACCACAGCATGAATGTGTCTGTGCAATTGTGTGTGAACTTGTATTGTTTCAATGTTCATATAACAACTCATCACTACAGGATATCTTACTCGTAACTGTATGCTCATAATTTACGTCTACATCTACAGTCAGAGCATTTATCACATACTTGTGAAAGGTTATGGAAGCCATAAACTACATTGTGTACATGCATTATAGTGCATACTTCTTTCAAAATACACATTAACAATGCATTTTATGATATGTGAGATAATACACCGATACATGAAAAGTGATGTCACTTGGAGTGCGATCAGTGTATCATCTCCCATAAGCTCCGAGATCATGACAACAAAAATACTGGTGATATCAATGGCGATTAAGTCAGATATCACACTGTTAGGGGTTTATAAGTCTCTGTAGACGTATTTGCGATTGACTCGATTAGATTTGTGTTAATTTTGTTCTTAAATATGGATTGCAAATATGATGTTTGACCTTCGATTTTGAGGCTACATTTTGTGTTTCAACTGTGATTTAAATGTCAGATTTCAGCATATGTACTAGTATACATATTTTTCTTTATGATATACATGTAATGATGCTACTGTAATGTACAAATTTTTCGTTGAAACGCTTCCGTATCATTCTCCAAAGGGTAGTCAAAAGTAAACGAGAATCGTGATAAAATCATATGATATTCTTGTGTGATAAACATCATGCAAACATGATGACTATAGCAAATTCAGATCTTGCATCAAGTTTTAGGAGTTGCAATAAATTTATACACAATTATGTCCTGCTCAAATATTCATTACCGGAAAAATTTAGAATGATATGTACACATGTATGTATGTCTTACTTTGTATTTTATGTTGTGTTCATATTTTATTTGTAGCATGTTAATTTTATCGATATTATTTCTCCAAGCAGTATTTGTTTGTAGAAATTTCGCATTGTGCCATTTCTCTAACTTTGACGATGATCTTTGTTTTATGCATTTCTTTCTCCCATAGCTTTCTTCATAAACTGATTGTCGTGTGTTTTGGTACTTGTATACGATCAATTGCAGAATGCAGAATGCAGAATAGATATTACTTGTACTGTGACTTACTTCTTGGTCATCTAAATTCAAAGTTGTTATTTGTGCAACAAAATCTCAGAGAATATTATTTTCACTTCCATACATGTCATGGAGGGTTTCAGAAAATACTTTCGTGTAAAATTTATACACATTAATTAATACCACAGCATGAATGTGTCTGTGCAATTGTGTGTGAACTTGTATTGTTTCAATGTTCATATAACAACTCATCACTACAGGATATCTTACTCGTAACTGTATGCTCATAATTTACGTCTACATCTACAGTCAGAGCATTTATCACATACTTGTGAAAGGTTATGGAAGCCATAAACTACATTGTGTACATGCATTATAGTGCATACTTCTTTCAAAATACACATTAACAATGCATTTTATGATATGTGAGATAATACACCGATACATGAAAAGTGATGTCACTTGGAGTGCGATCAGTGTATCATCTCCCATAAGCTCCGAGATCATGACAACAAAAATACTGGTGATATCAATGGCGATTAAGTCAGATATCACACTGTTAGGGGTTTATAAGTCTCTGTAGACGTATTTGCGATTGACTCGATTAGATTTGTGTTAATTTTGTTCTTAAATATGGATTGCAAATATGATGTTTGACCTTCGATTTTGAGGCTACATTTTGTGTTTCAACTGTGATTTAAATGTCAGATTTCAGCATATGTACTAGTATACATATTTTTCTTTATGATATACATGTAATGATGCTACTGTAATGTACAAATTTTTCGTTGAAACGCTTCCGTATCATTCTCCAAAGGGTAGTCAAAAGTAAACGAGAATCGTGATAAAATCATATGATATTCTTGTGTGATAAACATCATGCAAACATGATGACTATAGCAAATTCAGATCTTGCATCAAGTTTTAGGAGTTGCAATAAATTTATACACAATTATGTCCTGCTCAAATATTCATTACCGGAAAAATTTAGAATGATATGTACACATGTATGTATGTCTTACTTTGTATTTTATGTTGTGTTCATATTTTATTTGTAGCATGTTAATTTTATCGATATTATTTCTCCAAGCAGTATTTGTTTGTAGAAATTTCGCATTGTGCCATTTCTCTAACTTTGACGATGATCTTTGTTTTATGCATTTCTTTCTCCCATAGCTTTCTTCATAAACTGATTGTCGTGTGTTTTGGTACTTGTATACGATCAATTGCAGAATGCAGAATGCAGAATAGATATTACTTGTACTGTGACTTACTTCTTGGTCATCTAAATTCAAAGTTGTTATTTGTGCAACAAAATCTCAGAGAATATTATTTTCACTTCCATACATGTCATGGAGGGTTTCAGAAAATACTTTCGTGTAAAATTTATACACATTAATTAATACCACAGCATGAATGTGTCTGTGCAATTGTGTGTGAACTTGTATTGTTTCAATGTTCATATAACAACTCATCACTACAGGATATCTTACTCGTAACTGTATGCTCATAATTTACGTCTACATCTACAGTCAGAGCATTTATCACATACTTGTGAAAGGTTATGGAAGCCATAAACTACATTGTGTACATGCATTATAGTGCATACTTCTTTCAAAATACACATTAACAATGCATTTTATGATATGTGAGATAATACACCGATACATGAAAAGTGATGTCACTTGGAGTGCGATCAGTGTATCATCTCCCATAAGCTCCGAGATCATGACAACAAAAATACTGGTGATATCAATGGCGATTAAGTCAGATATCACACTGTTAGGGGTTTATAAGTCTCTGTAGACGTATTTGCGATTGACTCGATTAGATTTGTGTTAATTTTGTTCTTAAATATGGATTGCAAATATGATGTTTGACCTTCGATTTTGAGGCTACATTTTGTGTTTCAACTGTGATTTAAATGTCAGATTTCAGCATATGTACTAGTATACATATTTTTCTTTATGATATACATGTAATGATGCTACTGTAATGTACAAATTTTTCGTTGAAACGCTTCCGTATCATTCTCCAAAGGGTAGTCAAAAGTAAACGAGAATCGTGATAAAATCATATGATATTCTTGTGTGATAAACATCATGCAAACATGATGACTATAGCAAATTCAGATCTTGCATCAAGTTTTAGGAGTTGCAATAAATTTATACACAATTATGTCCTGCTCAAATATTCATTACCGGAAAAATTTAGAATGATATGTACACATGTATGTATGTCTTACTTTGTATTTTATGTTGTGTTCATATTTTATTTGTAGCATGTTAATTTTATCGATATTATTTCTCCAAGCAGTATTTGTTTGTAGAAATTTCGCATTGTGCCATTTCTCTAACTTTGACGATGATCTTTGTTTTATGCATTTCTTTCTCCCATAGCTTTCTTCATAAACTGATTGTCGTGTGTTTTGGTACTTGTATACGATCAATTGCAGAATGCAGAATGCAGAATAGATATTACTTGTACTGTGACTTACTTCTTGGTCATCTAAATTCAAAGTTGTTATTTGTGCAACAAAATCTCAGAGAATATTATTTTCACTTCCATACATGTCATGGAGGGTTTCAGAAAATACTTTCGTGTAAAATTTATACACATTAATTAATACCACAGCATGAATGTGTCTGTGCAATTGTGTGTGAACTTGTATTGTTTCAATGTTCATATAACAACTCATCACTACAGGATATCTTACTCGTAACTGTATGCTCATAATTTACGTCTACATCTACAGTCAGAGCATTTATCACATACTTGTGAAAGGTTATGGAAGCCATAAACTACATTGTGTACATGCATTATAGTGCATACTTCTTTCAAAATACACATTAACAATGCATTTTATGATATGTGAGATAATACACCGATACATGAAAAGTGATGTCACTTGGAGTGCGATCAGTGTATCATCTCCCATAAGCTCCGAGATCATGACAACAAAAATACTGGTGATATCAATGGCGATTAAGTCAGATATCACACTGTTAGGGGTTTATAAGTCTCTGTAGACGTATTTGCGATTGACTCGATTAGATTTGTGTTAATTTTGTTCTTAAATATGGATTGCAAATATGATGTTTGACCTTCGATTTTGAGGCTACATTTTGTGTTTCAACTGTGATTTAAATGTCAGATTTCAGCATATGTACTAGTATACATATTTTTCTTTATGATATACATGTAATGATGCTACTGTAATGTACAAATTTTTCGTTGAAACGCTTCCGTATCATTCTCCAAAGGGTAGTCAAAAGTAAACGAGAATCGTGATAAAATCATATGATATTCTTGTGTGATAAACATCATGCAAACATGATGACTATAGCAAATTCAGATCTTGCATCAAGTTTTAGGAGTTGCAATAAATTTATACACAATTATGTCCTGCTCAAATATTCATTACCGGAAAAATTTAGAATGATATGTACACATGTATGTATGTCTTACTTTGTATTTTATGTTGTGTTCATATTTTATTTGTAGCATGTTAATTTTATCGATATTATTTCTCCAAGCAGTATTTGTTTGTAGAAATTTCGCATTGTGCCATTTCTCTAACTTTGACGATGATCTTTGTTTTATGCATTTCTTTCTCCCATAGCTTTCTTCATAAACTGATTGTCGTGTGTTTTGGTACTTGTATACGATCAATTCCGGTGATCACTGTATTGGTTTCAGCTTTACATACATTTACGATCAATTGAGTGTACACATCTTAACTTGTTGAGAAACACGATTTTATGGCAAAGATAGTTTGTTGAAAGTCTTTGAATATTTAAGTACATGTACAGTGTATTTATTTACTGATATTACTACATGTCTGCAATGTGGTTATCAGCAGAATGAAGTAGTGCATGACAATATGTCTCATTACAAGGTGTTGGTGTTTACCGTGAAAATGAAATGTTTTGATCTAACAAAGTTCTCATCCATGTATTTCCAACATTATTTTAGACAAAATTTTCTGAATGAATCACAAGAAACTTGTACATTCTTCATTTAATTTATTGTTAAAATTTCCATACACAGGTTATCCATTTCAACTGGTTGTCAACATCGTAAAACACACAACGATGAGAAGGCAGATGAAGTTCGAATGATAATGCAGAAATATAAATACACATTCAGTTCATGGTTGATATTTTGATACACAGGTTGACAAGTGAAGTATTATGTTTTTATTTTCAAGAAATACATACCAGGGTACACACCAAACAATAGTTTTCATTATTACGGCTACATCCTATACCAAATTCATGATGACAATACGCATCCACATGCTACAATTCAGTGGTTGATTAATACACAGACAGAGGTCATAAATGGGGAATGCATAAAATACAGTACACATAAGAATACTATTACAAATGAGGAAAGAAAATACACATAATACAGACATTCACACTACAATGTAATTCATTGAATCAAATAATCATGGGCCAACAAATTATACATATATTCATCCATCAAACGATAAATCCTGAAATATATCTCTGACACCATACAGCTGCATGTATATAGATGAAGAGTTACGCTGTTCAGTGTGTCCGGTGCAGATTATTTAGCCTGCGTTGGAGTACTGAAGAGACCTGTGCCTTGCTTGTTGGCGGCACGGGATGGAGCAAAACCCAACAGCTTCTGGATGTTCTGAAATTGAATGTACACTCAATATTATGACAGAAATGTATTACCTGATACAAACTTGCAATATTATTTTATTAGAATACAGAATATGCCCTCACAAGTAAAAGTACCAGATAAGATTGAGAAGGTTCACATTTGGGTTTATGTTTCACATTTCAATCACCGATTCACAACAAAATGACCAGTTCTTTTTTTTTTTCAAATCTGCCAAATCGATATATTTCATGAATCTCAATGTTCAACATGCACAATAATATAAATATTGAACAAGATGCTTTCCATCATGTGTGACATTGTTGGTGTATCCCCATGATGCCCCAACATCCCTATTCCCCAAAACATGTGAATGTCAAAGAAATATCATACTGGCTTTATTAGCTTTTGCAATGAAAATTTCCATACTGGTCTCAGAAACTGCCATCAATGGAAAAGTTCAAGTAGTTGTAATATGTTTAAGCAATATAAACTAGTTGAAATTCACTATGACTAGTACCACAAAATCTGTGTGATCTATGCTCTAGAATGTTCACAAGCCATACACGTAAGTCTTAAAAGGGCTACTTATATTGCTAATATGGGTTGTAATCAGCCATCTTGTTTGCTCTTCCACAACAACAATCTACTGACGAATGCTTCCATCATGATACATGTGCACAGGTTGGTCGAGGCTTGTGACCTGTATTAAGCATTCACAAGACAGTGTTGGCGAGTAAATCATAAATCCATAGCATCTACCGACTGTCCGTCAATAGATACAGAACATAGCGAGTGCATTTGCTGACCTGTCTTATAGACATGGTACAGAGGATGTACAGGAAGATAAAGGAGCAGTCCGTGAAGTCGTCTCCAAGGAGATTCCGGTGGGATATGTTCTGGAGCAGCGATATGGGAACAAACGGCAGCTTGGCAACGACTCGTCCGTCAAAACTACAAGAAAGAAGGAATTAACATTATCTCCAATATACAACATTTCACATATACAGTATCCCTATACAACATTTCCAACAATTAGGAAATATTTGATGAAGTTACATGTATATGTAATTGTATACTGGGCATGAAAATGCGCAATGACATCCAATTAATTGCTTATGATTTTTTCAAGGCAAAGAGCAGTGTACATGTACCTGTTGTTTTTACTAACCTATGTTTATCACTGTGGTTTTAAAATGTCATGTATGTTAATAAAATTATTACTACTACTACTACTACCTTAGGTTTTGTAAAGATGTAGATACAAAAATGTTCATACTTATTGCCATCAGGAATACTTACATTGAGTTGAACATGCTGAGCAGGGCTGTGAATGCAAAGCCTATTGCAAACATCGACTTCATTTTCACCTGGGGAAGAAGGTTTTGAAAAGATGTATCACAATGCGATTCAACTTTTTAAATATTATAGATCTCAAGTATTTTATAAATACACGTATTCATTTTTATTTACACAGCAAGTAACAGAAAATAAAATCCTTCAGATAAACCAGCAGTTGCTCTAAAATAATATTACAACAAAATTTTTAAAGTAGGTCTATACTTTGAAATATAGTGTTTGTTATGAAATCAATACATCTAAAACCAAATAATATATCTTACCAAGGACAAATCTCGGTTGTTGTTTTTCAATTTTTCCTCTTGTCTTTCTGCAATAAAGTGGATTGTGTTCACAACATACTCTTGATGTACATGTATCTGGCATAATGATGTTGATTGTTTCTTAAACAGTTACCTCAAAGGCTCAAAATGAAGGTACAGACACCAAAATTAAACTTTTCTCCCAATTGTTGTACTTACCTAATTTCTTCTTTTGGTTCCTGTCATTTGATTCTGTTCCAAATGTTTCTTTTTGTTTTTCCACTGAAAAAAAACACACAATCAGAACTGAACAATTCAAAGTGGTTTTATACTTTAACATCCACCTGATAATAAATGTGTTTATTAATACCAAAAAGTATGCACAAAGGTAAAGGAAACTCATACATGAAAGAAAAGAAACATAGCACCAAGGGTGCTGTAGCTTACCGGCAATCATGTGAATTGCGTAGAATACTGAATACATATAAATTGTTACACTGATGTTAAAACATAGCACCAAGGGTGCTGTAGCTTACCGGCAATCATGAGAAACGCAGAATATTGATTTTCCAACATATACATTGTTACACTGATCTTGAACTCTAATTGTCAAAAAATGTTCGTAAATGTTGCTGGAAACACATTTTCTGTATGGACTATAGTACGAAATCAAATTACACATCACAAAGGTACATAAAGAGAATCTTATACATGATTTTGAGAAAAACTGTCTGAATAGATTTAGACAAAATGGCCACCAAAGACAAATTTCATCGTTTTTGACCTTCCAAGGTCATTATAATAATGAGCATTTTATAGTCTAGGATAACCAACTCAAGTCGGTCTCTCTGACTGCACAATTATTATCCCCGGCAGACCTGTTCACTCCGACACATACTCAACCTCCTGGGAGGCATACAGCTCCATGTGCAGCCATTATTTGGCGCAGGGAAACTGTGCATACACAATTGCCATCTCTGTCTATTGCCAGGTGCCCAATTATACTGTTTGGGTGAACAGCATACAGCAGCGCAGGTGAATGCACAAACAGGGTCACCCATCCATGTATTACCCACGCCTAGCGTTGCTTAACTTCGGTGATCTTACGGGTACCGGTGTGTCATGCGCTACAAGGCCGTCATTGAAGGTCAAATTCAAGGTCATCACTCAAACCGCATTATATGATTTCCCATTTGAATGTGCCCAAAGGGCCGGTAAGCTAAAAACAAGAAAAAACTAGACGTCAAGGCCTAAAGATGCCTTGGAGGCATTTCGGTGTGATGAATAATTTATAATACTAGATATCGACGAAAATGAAAAATGTCGACAAATTACGGGTCAAGGTCAAAGTTCATCCATAATACCCGCTAGACATGTTTGTCTAGGGCGACGAGTCCGAAAATACCATCCGTTTCGCTCTACGACGCACCGTTTCCGAGATATCGACGAAAACGAAAACTGCCGACTCGGCAAAAAAATTTCGGGTCAAGGTCAAAGTTAATCCATAATACCCGTTAGACATGTTTGTCTAGGGCGACGAGTCCAAAAATAACGTCCGTTTCGCTCTACGACGCACCGTTTCCGAGATATCGACGAAAACGAAAAATGCCGACTCGGCAAAAAAATTTCGGGTCAAGGTCAAAGTTAATCCATAATACCCCTTAGACATGTTTGTCTAGTGCGACGAGTCCGAAAATAACGTCCGTTTCGCTCTACGACGCACCGTTTCCGAGATATCGACGAAAACGAGAAATGCCGACTCGGCAAAAAAATTTCGGGTCAAGGTCAAAGTTCATCCATAATACCCCTTAGACATGTTTGTCTAGTGCGACGAGTCCGAAAATAACGTCCGTTTCGCTCTACGACGCACCGTTTCCGAGATATCGACGAAAACGAAAAATGCCGACTCGGCAAAAAAATTTCGGGTCAAGGTCAAAGTTCATCAATAATTCCCCTTAGACATGTTTGTCTAGTGCGACGAGTCCGAAAATAACGTCCGTTTCGCTCTACGACGCACCGTTTCCGAGATATCGACGAAAACGAAAAATGCCGACTCGGCAAAAAAATTTCGGGTCAAGGTCAAAGTTCATCCATAATACCCCTCAGACATGTTTGTCTAGGGCGACGAGTCCGAAAATAACGTCCGTTTCGCTCTACGACGCACCGTTTCCGAGATATCGACGAAAACGAAAAATGCCGACTCGGCAAAAAAATTTCGGGTCAAGGTCAAAGTTCATCCATAATACCCCTTAGACATGTTTGTCTAGTGCGACGAGTCCGAAAATAACGTCCGTTTCGCTCTACGACGCACCGTTTCCGAGATATCGACGAAAACGAAAAATGCTGACTCGGCAAAAAAGTTTCGGGTCAAGGTCAAAGTTCATCCATAATACCCCTTAGACATGTTTGTCTAGTGCGACGAGTCCGAAAATAACGTCCGTTTCGCTCTACGACGCACCGTTTCCGAGATATGCAGGATGCCTCAAGGATGACTCAGCAAAAAATTATTTCAACCTCTAGGTCAAAGGTCGTTTGAGGTATCAATCCCAAAATCAATAGGGTTCTTCCCTGGTGATATATAAACCTCCGTGCAAAATTCTGCAACTTTTGCCTGAATATTTTTTGAGTTATCGTCCGGAAACCAAGTTCCTCGATTTCATCCTCACGGACCTCACGGACCTCGGAGCCGGATCAAAAAAAAAAGTACACCCTAGAGATGTTTGTCTAGGGCGACGAGTCCGAAAATAACGTCCGTTTCGCTCTACGATGCACGGTTTGTGAGATATGCAGGAAGCCTCAAGGATGAATCAGCAAAAAATTATTTTGACCTCTAGGTCAAAGGTCGTTTGACGGATCGATCCCAAAATCAATAGGGTTCTTCCCTGGTGGCATATGAACCTCCATGCAGAGTTCTGCAACTATTGCATAAATATTTTTCCAGTTATCGTCCGGAAACCAAGTCTCAAAATTAGCCTTGATTTCATCCTCACGGACCTCACGGACCTCGGATCCGGCTCAAAAAGAATAGGGTTCTTCCACATATCATTTCTGACTTGTGGTGAAAATTTGACAAGGATCCGTCAAGGCAATCTAAAGTTATCGTCCGGAAACCAAAAGTGGCGGAAGAAGAAAAAAAAGAAAAGAAAAAAAAAAAAAAAAAAAAAATTCTGCTAAAACCATAAAGGCATTTCTGCCGAAATGCCTTAATAATAATAAGATTGTTATTAAGATAATACATTCAAAACATACATTTCTTGCTTTGTTTCTCGACCTCTGCCTTGAGTTTGATGTATTTATCTGTTCTGTAGACCAGGAGCCATGTCAGTCCTGCAAAAAATATTCATGATAGATGTCCTCAAATCTTTTTTACTACTGAAAACAATTTCAGTGTGCTAAAATTAGGGGAAATCAGAGAAGGATGGGCCCAACCATAACAAGGCACGATGGCACACCATATAAGGTAAAGACCGTGACTGTTCACAGAACTGGATTGTAGTGTGCAAATGATAGGCGCCATTGAAAATTATCATATTGTGGGTTAAATGATGGATGACGAGTGTTATGACACCCGTGCCTTTGGATATGATAATATGCATTCTCGCACTCTGCTCAGTCTGCTGTGACTTCACAATGTTGACACCCGTTGTGGGAAAAATCATTCCCAGCACAAGTGTCATGAAAACAATAGATTTCATGACCATTGGTTATCTTTTTGGCTTAACTGTCGAATCAAGTGGGCAATTTTTTGTTCGTTATATTTGAGTACGTTATGATCTCCCTATGCTACAACACTGGCAGCAAAAACTGCCCACTAGATTCGACAGGTGCTCCATATTTTTAAATTGTATTCGCGCGATAATGTGCATATGACATTCTTTCAAGTGCGATCATGATTTTTCCCAGCATTCATCACCGAATCTAGCCTTTCCAGGCCTCGCATGAACTTAGGCTAGGCCTGGATTGGTGAGTTGTGCTGAGAAAAATCATGATCGCACTCGAAAGGATGCCATTTGCATCTAGTCTGATCGCTTTGGCGGCCCTATCACGTGGTAACCATTGAGACAGGACCAATCATTGAGCGTGGATCGTATCTGACAGCCAGTCAATACGCCTCACAATTAGGGCTTCAACGAGTACAAAATTTCGTGACCGGTTACTCTGCACCTTACATGCCTTACAGCTGCACTGAACTGTAACCGGTTACTCGTTCAAAAATATAGAGCTAAATATTGTTCAAAGTAACACCAATTTTTTTCGCAGTTCGCATTTTATCAAATCTCTGTGTCAAAAACGGGTCAAAATCCTGCCTAAAGCTCGACGTTAGACGACATTTTCACATGAAAATATGCAATATTATGATGAATAAACATTCTATTTGGATTGGAGAGTGGTATGGTATGGTATGGTGGGTGTGACGAGCCCGGCATAAAGCCTTGGCTATCTGCCCTGTCCCGTGTCGACGGGGCTCACCCTTTGGGGAGCGGCACTGAAACAATAAACACTCCTAGTAACCTTTAGGCTAACCTTACCCTTACCTTACTAATTATTTAGATCCCCCCCTACTCGATACATGTTTGCCAAAGGCCGACCCTTTGGCACCTCCCACTGCCCGTTCCAACCCACCTAAAACAACCCACCCGCCTACACGCCTCCCAGAATCCTGAAGTGCCCTACCCCTACCTTGGGGTTTTACCACGTACAGCGCCAACATTGCAATAACAAGAAACTCCCCCCTCCCCCGCCCATTTGTAACTTCCTCTCGTACCAGCATTCGTCATACATGCTACCCCCCCACAAGCCCCCTAACCCCTCCCAATAAACCCGACGGTGGTTACTTAAATGCCTCAAGCATATTCTACCTCGTCTAGCCACCCTTCTAATGTGCTTGCAGTCCCTGTATTACTAGGACTGCTCCCCTTCTACCGATCCCCCCCCCCCCACACACACCATTCCCCTTACATAGAATCTAGAACTTCCCCTCTTGGACCATAACCTTACCCTAGCCGCGATAACTCCTGCCCTTCTGACCCTATCGGAACCGTACTGCGCCCTTATAACCCACTTTCCCCGTATCACCATTACGAACTTCCCCTCCCTACCACAACCTGCATCTAATTAGGCAATAACTTGTTGCCTTGTTACTGCTCCTCCACCCTCCCACCCCCCCCCCCCCCCTCCAATTGCTCAACTATGAATTTGCTTCTGAGTCCTATATGCTCCGATTGCTGTATTATATGTGCTATGTCACACGGACATTGTTCTCCTAACACAGGTATTTGCCCTCCTACTCCTATTTAACTGTATTTTATGGTGTTTAACATTCATTTTATTTTATTTTTACTTTTTACTCGCAGCCTCAGCTGTAATGAAATGTAACCGATGTTGTATGCATAATTACACAGATATATCATAGCTATTCACCATTGAAGTCTAGGGCAACAGAACACACCTGGTTTGCACACATGCCGTGCCTCCAGCTGTAAGCTCTTAAAGAACGGGCCTCATTACACATGTTACAAGACAGACATAATATACATGTACAGTCACATGTACAGTCACATAACACAGGCATGTACACTTCTGCACGTGCACATGCACCTGCTTGTATACCAAGACAAACCAGGACATAGACTACCAGCAGACCAGGACGCGTGTCTGACCGATGTCCAGATATGAGGACATACTGACCCGACGTCTCACCTGACCCGGGAATGAGGATACAATTTTTTGTGAAGAATCGATCACTTCCCGAGGCGATTTATCGATACATCCGATTTCCTTTACCTCTGCAGTACCTACAATTCTTATCTATGATCGCTGATGTCACAGACCGACCAGTCCTTAACTAAATTCCTTCATATTCAACATATCCAGAAAGATACAACCTGACATCACTTGTGTTCCGTCTGCCCATTTATGTTTTCCCCGGATTTTCCTTAGACTCTTTCAACCAGTGATAAATCATTTCAATTCTGAATTCAGCGCGTTTGGGCGGAAATTTAACTGAATCTGATGTGAAGTGTTTTAGGCTGAATTACGAGGGTGCAAAATATGTTCACGATTAACCGGTCATAAAATCTGTAACCGGTTACACTCTGTAACCGAACCGTGAAGCTTATACTATGGATTTGTAATAATCTGAGATGCATTTGGTTATGGCATTGTGAGAGTTTAGCGGGGGGAGGGGGCGGGGTGGTCATAGCTTACACTATGGATTTGTAATAATCTGAAATGCATTTTGACTATCGGTAGTGCATGACTTGTTTGATTAAGTTGTACATAGTATTCGTGTTTGTATACTAGGTCATGTTGGGGTGTATTAGGGTGCAAGTGAGTGAGCTTGGTTGTGGGCTTGGTTTTGTTGTTTTTAGAGAAGTAAATGTATTAATTAATTCCACATGATAATTCAGCGTGTTTTAATAGGTTTGGATTGTTTTTTCAGCTTTCAGTTTGTTTATTTTGTTTGCTTGTTCTTTTCTCTTTTTTTCTCTTTTTTAACTGGCCCACTCGTCCTGTTTATTATAAGTTGGAAATATTGTTATAAATTAATATTGTTTTGTTAAACAGGGTAGGCCTACAGATATTTATATCTTTGGGGGGGAACACGGGAGTGTTCACATGAATTGGCTTTATAAATTGTAACCATATATTGTAATGTGATGTACGTTCTCGAAATAAACCACCTACCTACCTACCTAACCGGTTAACCGAGTACTCGTTGAAGCCACTCACAATGCTAGATCAGGGGCGTCGAATGTGGTGAGCGATAATAGAAGAACGTGAAATCAAACTGCACAAATTTACACAAAGTATACACCAAATCGATGATATCTCACACATTTTTTGTATATTGGGACACTAAAGTTCATTTTTAATATTTACCTTCGCCTAAAAAGGCTGTAACTACAGAAATAAACAAAATTAACAACGTGTCAGACAACATTTTCGCAGCGGCTTGCCTGGACAAATCACGGAACCTACAAATTGGGAACCGGACCGTTTTCTTCAGACCATTTCACGAGAATTGTTTTTCAATATAATTCCGGGTATAATTTCTCTCGAAATAGCCAAGAAAACATCAATTGGATGTGTTTCATGTACATGTACTCCGATTAGTGTAATCAAAGAAATATCTTTTAAATCAAAATGTTTATTGAAGATTTTATAAATATTTGATGAAACAAAATTGTTGTGACCCATTTACATACGTCTTTTGCGTGTTTGGGAATCATTTAAATAAAGTTTATACCCAAAAAAAAAAAATAAAAAATAAAAAAACAATTTAAGTTGCATGATTAAAACAAGCTGAATATTATGATAAAAATCAGCAAAACTCAATCGCAATTGAAATTATTTTGCAATCTATGTACCAGATTATATGACACACGTGATGACTACAATTTTCCCATCGTAAATTTCCCAGTACTGAGTAGTAACATACCAGCAGCTCCTGCGTATGGCGTCTATGTGTCTCAACTCATTCGATATGCTAGAGCATGTTCCAATTACCAAGATTTTCTAGCCAGAGAAAAAATGCTAACTGATAAGTTATTAAAGCAGGGCTATTTGAGACCTAGATTGCAGTCGACCTTTAAGAAGTTTTATGGTCGTCATCAGGAATTAATATACCATTTCGGTCTGTCTGTAACTCAGATGATGGGAGATCTTATCACATCATGTTGATTGGTACGGTACTTGTAGAGTCGTTATTATAACCTAACTATGGCCTTCATCTCGATGGCATTTATTTTGGATATCACAGTGGGTGTCGCATGCGAGGCAAGAGAAGCTTACTCTTACTGGTACACCTGATCTCACATTTGGCTTCGCCGGATGTCTGTGATATTCAAATTGCTCGGACCTTGATCACCAATTTTGAATTCCATCCTTAACATACCGATTGTGTAAATTTTGTCCATGGATTTTGAGTTTAGTCTTGCGGATTGTTTGGTGTTTGGTATCACACTTGTCTTGGATACTTCTAATCACTTTGAAGCTGCATACGGATTAATTCAATCAAAAATTAAGATTGTGTTTATTCTGGCATGCATTAATAGATTGAAATATATTTGCGACGTACATATTGTGGTCGAAAAAGAATAAAATAAACCGGAGAAACTTTCGGAAATTTGCAAACGACAAAATTGATTTCAGACTACCATGAATACAAACCAACAAGATCAACAAACAAGAAAATGCAGCAAACTGCGGAAGACGACATTAGAGCTTGAGCACATCATCAGCCCCACGACAGCTGAATGTATCTTACACAACGTTACCCCCCGCCCCCTCCCCCCCCACCCCCAAAGAAAAAAAGAAGCCATAATTTTATCCCCTACATGATTAATTCATTTCCGTATACCAGGATGAAAAACATGGCCTACTTCATTCATATTACTAATAAGTAAACATTTATTTTAAAATCGATCAGTGGAACAGATACGCCTGAACCTCATTAAAATATCCTCAAAACATTGGAAATTATGAGGAATATCTGCATCTGATATAATCAGATATAGCCTAACACATACCTTTACTGAGCAAATTAAAATACCAGTTAAGACTTCGCAATCCAACACAGAACAGAACACCAGCTTAATTGTCATTTTATAAAATACGTCAAATTATGGTAAATGTAGCCGTGGCATCGCAGACGAATCGTTGTGTTTACTTCATAACGCCAAAAATGTCAACACGCAGATGCCCGCATGCATGCATGTATGCACGCATGAATTGCTGAACAGAAATTGTGTTCCAAAATACGCGTGATTGTGGTAAAATTTGCTTTGCATTCTGGGAACGTCAATTTCCATCGACTCCGCCATTTTGGGACGTTTTTAGAGAATTTGAACATTTCACGTAATTTTCTCAAACCTAGCACATCGATTCATGCCTGATATATCTGTGGAATAGTCAAAGTTTCCCATCAATTCGAGAGATTTTATGTCAAGGACCAAGAAAATCCTCATTCGAAGTAGGTATCTAAACGTTTACATGCCAAAACGTGCGTCGATAGGTTGGCGTGAAACCTCCATAAAAAAGTCAGCACATACTAGTATAGACATGTAGAGGGTTGGGGGTTTCGCCCCCAACGCTCTAATTGTCAACAAAAGTAATCAGAGGGACTTACTGTATCGTGCGAGTGGAGCTCGGGTCGCTTTGGACTGATAATATTGAAATACACGAAATATCGACTTGAAATCATTGATCAAGAGTTTGGAATGACCATTTTTTCGGCGCGCGTGAAAACTTTTCGAAATACATAACATTACGGTAAATTGAAGTTCTTCACAGATTATGATGCTAATCTACTTCCGCATTTTTTTTAATTCATTCATGTTAAAATAATTATAACTACAGTACATGTACTGTCACTCGTTTTTGATTTCTCAGAATATGTCTGGCAGTATGTGATAAACAAATCAACGACGAAAAATAGTGATTCTCACACAATATTATTTTTGATACACAAACCAAAAATGGCGGATGTTGACAAATGGGTGGAAATTGCACGGGAGTGCAACTATTTGCCAGAACCTGATTTGAAGGTGTTTGACAGTCGTATTATTCAGAAATTATATACTTCACATCATGTATATTTACTGTATTCTATATGTCGTCCGTTTGTAGATCTAGGACTGAGCCTATAATTGATGCTTTCCACTCACTCACTGAGTGAGCCACTCAAAGTTCTCAAACCGACTCCGACAACTTCCAGTTTCAACAGCTTGAAAGCCTGAGTGGCCAGTGTCATGGTCTGATGATATCACACAGTGTGTTGTTCTGTACAGAAGCCTTGAAAGGACATCGTAAAAAATATGTCTAGTCAATTTTTGTTGACTACTTTCATCAATTTACATGTTCAATTTAGCCCCACGGACCGAAAACAACCAATTGACAATTTAGCAATTATCAAATTGTCAATCGGTCCGTGGGGCTAGATCTAGTTCAATTTAGTTGCATCATATTTACATGTTCAAATTAGTTGGCAATTTAATTCCCAGCTGATATCATATAGTTAAGATCCAGAATGACAATTGGTTATGATGGAAAAATGTTTACTATGACACACCATTTCTTCGATTTATCTGTGATTAGCATTTTGTACGACTGAAAAACTCATCATTATCATTGATTATCATGGAGAAACAGAATTGCCCACTAAATTGAACATGTGCTCCCTTTCATCATATTAATTGGGAGTTGGGTCCATAGTTTGGCTATGTAAATAAACATGGCTATCAGGACTTCAAAAGTTGCCTAAATACACTACGAGAAGTAAATTCCCGAGTTACCTCGTTCAACCCGACCTGGATATCCATCTTAATTTACTTAACAAATGAACTGTGAATTGGGGCCTGAGGCTGATATAGACACAGAAACTGACAACTGTGCAAAAAAAAAAAAATCTGTAAATACACCTTGCTATGCCTCGTTTTCAGAGCTATACTTGACGGTACTTGTTGGTGCTTGTCGATAAATAGTATGACCCCTCTGACCCGCCCCGAGTTCGGTTACCCATCGACTCGTTCAGGCCCATGTGCTCTCTAGATCTAATTCCAGTACTTTTCTCATGTTAATGGTTTCATATTCTTGCAGAAACTGTGCGACTATGTCAGTGAGCTGTTGCTGGAGGAATCTAATGTCCAGCCGGTGTCCACTCCGGTCACTGTGTGTGGGGACATCCATGGTCAGGTACGTACATGCCCAGGGTAATGGTCTTGTTCCATGGGATACCGATACATCTGATCTGTCAGTACGATTGACACCAAACAGAACAAGCAGTTGAGCTATAACAACATGAACAATAGTTTCATTCCTCAACACCCAACTTGTTGGGGAACATATGTTAATAATGTCCAAAAAAAAACCAGAATCTTCCTTGTGTGTGGTATTTATGTTGATGTTGCACATTGTATAATAAAATTATGATGTAAATTAATTTCTATCTTCAGTTTTATGACTTGATGGAACTCTTCAAGACTGGAGGAGAGCTTCCGGAAACGAACTATGTCTTCATGGTATGTCGTGCGCATCAAGCAGCCAGTCCTTGAAATAGCTTTCGCAGAAGTAGTTTCACAATGATGTCCGAATACAATCACGTGAAAATTTGATGTTTTCATTCCTGTTTATGCGACATAGTGATGTGACTTGTTTTACCTTCTGTTTTGACAGGGAGACTTTGTGGATCGAGGTTATTACAGCTTGGAGACTTTCACTTTGCTTCTATGTTTGAAAGCTAGGTAGGGGTGGATAGATGTTACTATTTTATGTATTTGATGTCTATCACAAAACTTTATACCGATCATACCTACTTCTAATGATATTTTTTGTCCATGTTTTGAAATATTCAAGGACTAGGTTATGTCTCTATTCACAGGTGGCCAGATAAAATGACACTGCTTCGGGGTAACCACGAAAGTAGACAGATCACGCAAGTTTACGGCTTCTACGGTTAGTGATCACTTATTGAATCTACATACCTGGTATCATATATTTAATATATCAATGAATCACAGGACATCAAGAGCTTTGGCAGTAAATGGATGCATACTTGATGTAGAAATCACATTGTAAACACCAAATTCAATGCATTCCCTGAGATACTTCAATGTGTTTTCAGATGAGTGCCAAACCAAGTACGGCAATGCTAACGCCTGGAGGTATTGCTGTAAGGTCTTTGACCTGCTCACCATAGCAGCAGTGAGTATTTGTGATTGCATGTACTTGTGGTATGGGAAATAGTTTCTGTAAGTGTGAATTTGTACGAAAAATTTGGTTGAGGATTTGAGGAACTTCAGCAAGGTGTGTGTATGTAACTAACTATATTTTTTGATTGAATGTTTACAGATCATAGACGAGTGTATCCTGTGTGTCCACGGCGGTCTGTCTCCGGACATCAAAACCCTCGACCAGATCCGAACGATTGAAAGAAACCAGGAAATCCCACATAAAGGGGCATTCTGTGATATCCTTCCATTTGCTGAGATGGCATCAATACATAGTTCATTTAAAACCTTTTAATGATTCAAATTCATCACAGGCATTATTTATGATTTCAACCAGAGACAATTAGCATACTCACAGAACTTACTAAAAAAAAAAAGATTGCTGCTTTAAGGACGAAGTCACAGCTCTGGTTCAGTGGTTCAGTTCAGTACTAGAAATCATCTAATTCATTGCACTGAACGTCGGATTACTTATCTAATACTTATAATTGTAGCCATGATCCAGTACATTTGCGTATTATCCTTGACTGCGATGTACACCTGGTATGGTCTGACCCAGAGGACGTCGACACTTGGGTGATCTCCCCGCGAGGGGCTGGCTGGCTGTTCGGTGGACGCGTAACAAACGAGGTAAGTTTGATATTGGGTTGTTTATCATGGGAACACAGAGAAGAGTTCAATATGAGTGAGGGACTTAACTGCTTGGGAATTTCGTTCGTTATCAAAAAAAAAAAAAAAAACGTAAGTAACATAAGTACTTCCCCTCTGGCGTTGCCGTTTTACTTACTTTTAAATCATCACGTAAGTAGTGGCTACGCAATCGGGGTGAATGTCAGGCCTTTTGCTCCTACTACAACTTTTTAATGACAGTGCAACTTGATAATACGAACTTTAAATTTGTGTGTTTTAACAAATTCCTCTTGCTTTTTCCTGACAGTTTGTACACATCAATAACTTGAAGTTGATCTGCAGGGCTCACCAACT
Organism: Terebella lapidaria; assembly: GCA_949152475.1. NCBI lineage: Eukaryota > Metazoa > Annelida > Polychaeta > Terebellida > Terebellidae > Terebella > Terebella lapidaria. The sequence goes on along the minus strand of OX424566.1, from coordinate 25,163,804 downwards.
TGTACATGAAGGTTTGTCAGTTTCACACTTATTCCAACTGTTTAAGTTATGGTGACTTGCGTTCCTAAATAAGTGCTGTGTATGTATCTGAAATGATGAGTCTTGATGGAATTAAGCATTCATATTTATCAAGTTACATGACATATACATTTACATATTTAAGTATATTCAAACTAAAGTAGTGCCAAATAATATGTCGAAAGTATCAAACATTCTACTTCTTGCCAAACCTAGGTTACAAGTACATGTTCGATGAGAAGCTGGTCACCGTGTGGTCCGCGCCCAATTACTGTTACCGCTGCGGGAATATCGCAGCAGTTCTCGCCTGCAACGACGCTGATAACCGTGAGGCGAAGCTATTCCGAGCCGTGCCCGATTCCGACAGGGTGATTCCAGCCAGAACAACAACGCCGTACTTCTTATAGGGGCTCTGGATGTTCACAGTAGTGTTCTTGGTTTTATATGTTAGGGGAAATCAATCGAAGTTTGGCAGTTATTTGGTAGTAAAAGCTGGTTACAATTATCAATTAGGAATTTTCACCTCCCAGTTGCCATAACATGTATATGTCTAAACAGAAGATTTATATATACCTATATTATATCAGTATGTAAACCACTAAATGTTACAATTTGTGTTTGTTAGCCAGCACGCAGTTTGTCTTTTGGCTAACCGAGATGAATGGCTGAGAATATGTTTTGCTTGTGTATGTGAAAGTGGAAAAATGTTTGTAAGTGATTGATACACATGTCTCCAGAATGTCTCCAGAATGAGAAGGGGGGGAGGGGGGGTTGAGTGAAAATGCATTAGACACATTTCACCATTTTATTAAATAACATACATATAAAAGAGCTGAATATGAAGGCCTTGCATGAATTTTAATGATATATATATGGCAATATTTTTCAAGAGATCCGGGATCATTATGTTAGAATATGAGTGTTTTCTCGGCTGTGCACACAAATCTTGAAGTCTTTGCTTGTAAAGTATTGATACACAATAATTGTACAAATTAGTTTCCATGAACTTTTGTACTGAACTCAATGTTGCACACTACTTCTAGCTTCCAATATTTAACCTCATGTAGTTTCCAAAACAACAACAATCATTTGAACATAGTACAACTGTATTTTTTGCTACGGGGTACATTACATGTATGATTGTACATTGTACAGAAGAAGTGTTGCAATTTGAATTGTTTCTCTGACTTCATGAATGTGATGAAGGAAAAAAAAATAAAATAAGTTCTTATTAGGTTCTCTCTTGTTTTGTATGCAGTGACACGGATCTAGATGTACAATATTTTGCTAGAATTATCTGGGCATGAGGTCATTCCATGATCTTCAACATCATTCTGTCATTGATGTTTTGACACTCAGTCATATAATCAGGATAATTCAATTATCATGATATGCTGTCTCTTGAACTTTCATTGTGTCCCCTGAACAAAGTTCGGCCCCCGTAGTACATATTTTCTTGTGAACGCTCTGCAGGTTACAAATCTGAACTGATTCTAACAAGATAAGATTATGACACCTCGATTTTGGTTGCCATAGAGACAATGATGGCCGATTGGTGAGACACTTTGTGAAAAAATCGACATACATGGCTTGTGAACGCTGTAGGGGTGGTAATTTTACAGGCACCTTTGGGATATTGAACACGCAGGCATGTTGAGAAATGCTCAGACATGAAACCTATCATTTTGGGGAAAAATTTTATAAATGTCCATAACCTAATAAAAAAATGTGAAATATCCAGTCTGATCATTCCTTCTGGCTGCAATTTGAAAGCAAATCACATTGAATTTGTGTACAAGTATATAGCTGATGGTTTTGTTCAAAATAGATTACTATTACTGGATAAGTTAACATGAATTTTACTGGTTTAAGTCTTTTATTACCCATAATAAAAATAGTTACGGCGAGAAATATTAATTGTTGGAAAATATAGATTACTATTACTGGATAAGTTGACATGAATTTCACTGGTTTAAGTCTTTTATTACCCATAATAAAAATAGTTATGGTGAGAAATATTAAGTGTTGGCCTAATCAAGGCAAAGGTTTTGTCTGGTTTTATACATTGGTAATTAAACTGATTTAATCGCTAACTTTTTACAACAGTTAAAACATTCAGTGAACGTAGAGGCCCAAGTACCGTACACTGCTCCTTAATACTACTCGCCCACTGGAAACATACCATTTAATCCGTCTCACACCTTTTTAATCCTTATTGAATATGGAGGAAGGCGCAGGGTATGATACTTGGGCCAATGTAGATATAGAAATCACTTGTAATGTTTATGAATGGGTTTCATATTCCAATCTTGTGACAATTTTTTGTGGAAAATATTTACATGTAGTAGGAAATAGGTTAAGGTATATTTCAGTTGTTAAGAGTATTACTGCATGGAATAATATAAGCCCAAGGGCTAAGATAGGTAACGGACAACATATGTTTTATATATTAGGCATTTGGTCCCGTGACCTTGAAAATAAGACCACTGGTCAAATGCAACGTCATGAGAATATCCAGCAAACATGCATATCATTCCCCATATGTCCACAATTGAATGCTACTGTAAACCCGTTAATGTTCGCTACCCTTTAATTTCGCTGATTTCGCTCTTTGAACAGTGTTGAACAAACCGCGAACTTTAATGGATGCAAACATTAAAAATTGCATTGAAACTGACATAAAAGGAACAAAACGCAAACTTAAAATGTTAGCGAACAGTCGCTTTTTCATAAATGCGAACATTAATGGGAGCGAACTTAAATGGATTTACAGTAAGCTGTAAATTCAATAACAAGTAATATAAAATAGCAATTGTGTTCTATGATCTTGAGAATAAGGTAGAGGGTCAAATTAAAGCTCATCAGCGAAATATTAACCATTTTGTGCTCTGACCTTGAAAATGAGGTCAAGGGTCAAATCCATGGTCATGACAATATCCAGCAAATATCATTTCCTATATGTCCACAATTGATTCCCAAGCCATAAAGTCGATGATAAGCGAGATATTAGCCATTTTGTGCTCCGACCTTGAAAATGGTCAAATTCAAGGTCATCAGAATATTCAGCATATATCATTTTCTGTATCTCCACAATTGGTTTCCAAGCTATAAATTCGATCAGCGAGATATTAGCCATCTTGTCCTTTGACCTTGAAAATGAGATCAAAGGTCGAAATCAGGGTCACGACAATATTCAGCATATATATCATTTGGTATCCCTATTGAAAATCGGGAGGCCTTATGTTTTTGTCTGTTTTTTTTTTTTTTTTTTCTTCCGCCGTTTGGATTCCAGATCATAACTCTTGTACGCCTTGATCTATCTTTCCGAAATTTTCACAGCTCATCCGAAATACTTTGCTCCTAACCCCTATTGTTTTTCGTCGAGATCCAAAACCCAAGATGGCCACCAGCGGTCATTTTGGAAAAAAAATCGGGCAATTCCTGTCAATTCAGGCAATTTCCAGGGGAAAAAAAATTTTTGGGTGTATTTTTTTTTTTTTGGACTTAGAATTTTTCCCTCGCCTGCACCAATGCAGATGCTGGCTCTCCATGCAGCCAGATACTTAAAGTGATATTGGCAGGAAAACTATTTTTTTCCAAATCAGTTGCATATATGCCTGTGGTCTCAGAAAAATAAGTTACAAAACAAACTATGCTTGATCAGATGAATGAATCAAGCATTTGACAGTGCTAGCAGCCGCTTTTCTTTTGCTTTGTGCGCCACTCAGAGTTACCTCTGACTTGACCTATTTCACGCTCGATTAGCTCGAACATACACGAGTAAGCTGAAATCGCACTGCATCACGGGATACAAAGCACCGAGAATGGCGGTAATGTAAACAAACTCAAAATATCTCCACCATAAATTCGCACCGAAATCAATTAGAAAGGTGCGTCTGATTGGGCATGCAAGTGCAGATATATAGCTGTTAAGTTTTCTTCGTTCGATCAGAAAGATATGGAAAAATCCATAACTTGCTGCCAAAATCACTTTAAAGCCTGGTCAGTCATGCAGTCACATGTAACTGAGCCATGCTACTGTATTCACTGACTGCAGCCTGCATGAAGCTAGGCTCCGCCCTCTCAGCCAGTGCAGTATATGAGAGCCCTGCTTAGTCATGTCTCACAAGATCAGCCAGTCTGTCCACCACAGCAATAGGCTCCGCCCCTCTCAGCCAGCCCTGCTCAGTCATGCCTGACAAGTGATACAGCAGTAAAGCTAGCATATCCAACACGACCCTAGGCTCATATCCATGCATAATCCCCACTCCCCCTCCAAAGCCTGGTTTACTAGTGTGTGTACATGGTAAAAGAATCAAGTTCCATCCCACATAATACAATAGTTGAATAATAAGCCAACACACATGACACAACATGCTTGGGGAATGACTTGCCCTGTCTACATTTATATTGTACAAACATGTATTGTTTGAATGTTTTGTTATTCAATTTTATATATCACATGCAATGACCAAATCATCATTGTTTTAGTTAGCTGGGAAATCACAAAATTGGCAAAGATGACACAGCATTCTTTCAGTCACATTTGACAGGAGCACCTGAAAAATACCACGACCATCCTGATTAAATATACTAGTACTCTGAATAATACTGGCTGGGTAATTGTGAAGATGATGGAAAGCAGTTCTTGTAAGAAATTGTTTCAGTCCAGTCCATTTGAAATGATAAGAACAAATCGGGGGATGCCACAAAGCCTATAAGCTTTTATGTCTAGTTTTCTACATGTTCACAATTGATTCTTAAGCTGTAAAATCGATAATAAGTGAGATATTAGCCATTTTGTCCTGTGACATTGAAAATTAGGTCAAAGGCCAAATTCAAGGTCACGACAATAATCTGTGTGACGGAATAGCGGAGTTCTTCGGGCGGCTATTACGCCCACTGATCGAATAGTACGATGTATGTTGTGCGTTAACACACCAACAGGAAGTCCGACGTAAATTTCAATAATATCCGAGTTTATTTAGATGATTAGTCCGATGTACGATCACGGTCACTCACACTATCGTAATCCCCACAATAGTCCGAAGTATTAATAGTCCAATATAAGTTTGATATCTCCTAATCACAATATTTGGCGTAGTACCTCTCAATACAACCTTTCTATTCAACAGATCCTACCCAACTACACTGTCTGTGGGAAAGGGCGGGGCTAAGTCTATGATGTGTGTGGGATTTCCCGCGTAATGTGGCAGGTGTTCATGTGAAATGGCGGGAAAGTGATGTCATTTCTGTGTGGGCGGAGTCATGTGTCTGGGAATGTGGTGATTGGTGGGATTGTAGGAAGTGTTAACGTGAGCAGTGTTGTTTACATGTAGATGTAGTGCGAGGACGGTGCATGCCCGGTGACGTAAGGTAAGTAAGTATGAAGTCATGTGATGAATCTGTGCCGTGTATGTCGAGTGGGGAGAATGTGTCAGAGACGGGTTTCGGGCCATAACAGTCATAAATATTCTACAAAACACCCCTTCGTCAAATTACCAACTGGGAATTTACCCTCCCCGAAACCTAACTGTCCAAAAATCTAAACATGATAAGCTAAAAGTCCTAAAGGGAAACACATTCACCGCGCGAGACAATGATAAAGCAATGGATACAATAAAAGTTCTAACTGTCAAAATAAAGTCAATAGTCGGTCAGTCAACAGTCACTAAGATGATATGAACACATTTGACAAATACATTTAAAACAACGACAGGTGACGATGAAACACATAAATCAACACATAAATCACAGTTAAAAGAATCACAAATGTATATACATATTATATTATTGGAATGATAAAAATACTCCTCGACGCTCCCTAGCGGAACGGAAACAATTTAAAGTCCGAAATACCTGAAAGTGACCAGGATTAGTACATGATACACATGCATACCACATGATATGATAAGTACGATATTTGCAGGCCACAGCTATCCTGGTGCTGTGACCTGAGGTACGTGGCCTAGTCCGACTGACGGTCGCGTCTCCGTGACGCAGGAGGCCGGGCGGCTGGCGATGCCTGTTGCATCAGCCGCCTTTGGTCGTCGGCCGGCAAGTGCGGTAGAACCGCCACAATCGTCGTCCAAAGTTCGTCAGGGATTCCCTGAGGTTCCGGCGACGAAGACGAAGACGAAGTCGTAGAGAGGCGGGCTCTAAGCTCCTGTACCTCTTCCCGTAGGTCCGAATTATTTCGCTCCGCGGTGCGGAGCTCCTCCCGGAGTCGTCGGTTCTCCTCCAGGAGAGGGTGCGGGGCTGTCGGGGTCTGTCGCTCGTGTAGCGACCCCATCCCAAATCCGAGGGACATGGCGTTATACTCCGCCTGGCGGATGTGTGCGTCCATGGCAAGTACGTATCCGCGGCGGATGGCTCGCAGATGTTGAAGTGCCAGGTCGTCCGCGCTGGCCAGTGCCAACGACGGGAGGTGATGCTCAGCATCCTCCGCAAGCAGTAGAGGATCCGCGTCCGTTGCAGCCTGGTTGATTTGTTCGATCCAGTAGGACTGATGCGGTCCGAGTCCGGCGGGAAGACGACGTGTGTTGTCGTCCTGGTAGAGTTCGGCGAAATCCGGGTTAATTCCGGGGAGGACTTGTAGTCCGGGTAAAGTCCGTTCGAGCAACCTTTGCCCATGCTGGCGAAGTAGCTGGTAGTCCGCACCGAACTCACCAGATCCGTGAAGTCCGAAATTGACCTCCAGGTCGCGAGGTAATGGATCCTGGTCCTCCAGGACCTCCATCCTTAGCCGAGGCCTGTCCGGGTCGTTGGCTCTTGTGACCAAGGTGGTCGTCGGGGGTAACAACTCCTCCTCGTAATCCAAATACGGAGGAGGTGGTCCGAAAGTGATTAGGCCGCGAGACGGCTCCATGGGAGAGCCCGGCCTGCTGTCAGGGGTTCGACGTTGTCGAGGTTCTGGTTCATCCTCGATCGTCCGAAGTGGTGGCGGCTGGTCGCATTCCATTGGCGACTCAATGTCCGTAACTGGGGTTTGAGAAGCCGTCTTGGGGGAAGGCTCCCTATCCACAGAGTCCGTAATCTTAGCCGTTTCCATGGGTTCGGCTGGGTCCGAAGTTCTAACTGAGTCCGCAGATTCAGCCGCGTCTGTCTCGACCGTGGGTCGACTTGGCAGGGGCGGATATTCGTCCGGGGGTGGCACAAGTCCCTCCCGAACTCTATAGTCCGTAACGTTAGGCGCTGTAGGCCTCTCAACAGTCCGACTCTTAGGTATCGCCCCCGAGGGCGAACTTCGTGCGGGAGTTGAAACTCCTGTGGCTGGTGAAGCCGAGGTCCGAGATTCAGCGGCCTTCATGGCCGAGGTCCGATATACAACAGGACGGTCGAAATAGAAAGCTCCAGGCTTTCGGTAGCGGACGTGACGGTTGATCAGCTGGATGTCCCGTACCATCCGTTCGACTTTGGCTTCGTCGGCCCTCGTTCTTAGTTGGGCGAACTCGATACGGTCCAGTACCAGTTGGACCTCCGGTGCGGTATTCGGCGGGTACTGTGACATCACCGCGGGCGCCATCGCCCAGATGCCGAAAGTAAGTACTGATTCCGGCGTCCGTCGGAAGATGGGTACGTGCGATGGTACGCGTGGTGGCCGATAGTTCGGGTTGGGTTGCATGTCAACCCCACATCGCTTGGCGAAACGAGTTACCATGTTCTCGGTGGCCATTAGTGATCCCCGTTGGAAGATGAGGAACCGGTCCGTGTGTCTCGCCGTGGGCGTCGAGATATGCTGTATCATGTCCGAAAGCGTTAGGGTCATGTACCCGTCCCGTGCGGGGCACACAAAGAAGCGTACGAATGGCATATGATACGCCAGAACATGAGCATCCAGCTCCTGTGGGGTCCGAAGTGGGGCCCGGCGAGGCACCGTGGGCCAGGTCCGTTTGTGTTCTGACTCCTCCTCACTGGTACAGAAGGGGCAGTCGAATCCTCCTGTTCCGAGGTGTAGCGGCATCAGAGTCAAGTACTGACTCTCTGTCAGTGTCGACGGTACGGAGAAATCATGGACATGTCCATATCCTGCTTGCCGGTTCCGGTCATAGAGTGGAACCGCGTTCCAGTCGATTGGACTCGTCCCGTGGGGTGTGGGGGGAGGAGGTACGAGCTCCATCAACTCGTCAACTTGACGGCGATAAGTCCGTTGTCGTAGATCCCGCGACTCATGATTTCCCTGAGTCCGGAATAAGTCCGTATAGGCCGAGGAATATCCTCGCGATGTCGTCGCGTGCGGGAGCAACGCGAGAGGTCGTACGGGTTTGGCCGGTTCGGCTGGAGCAGGCGAAGTAGCCGACATGGCGGTCGGTCGTGTGGCTGTCACTGGCGGAGTAGCCATCATTCGTTTTGGTCCGGAGTCCGAAGTAACACTAGCCGTAGCTTTAGCTGCGTCTCTAGCAGCCATGGCTTGTTCGACAATTTTCCCGCCTTCTTCCAGGCGCTGGAAGTCAGGCGCACTCAAGTCCGACATAGAGTCCGATGATGGACTCGGCGTATGACGCTCTCCACGTTGAGCGAGTTTCGCCATTACTTTCTTTCGAATGTCCGTTTCGGCCCCAGAGGCCGTTTCTGTATCCGATATCGTGATCGGGTCCGAAGTAGGGGAAACTGTTCCCGGTGCGCTGTCGGCTGTCGCCGATTCTCCAAGTACGATGGGATGTTCCGGCTCATCCCCAGCCTCCACTATCCTCACGGCAAGTGGCAGTTCGTTGTTATCGGCATCAGATGCCGTCTTCTTGTCCGGTGGCTTGTCTCTCTCCTTGTCGGAAGACGACATGGTTCGAACTTCGCTCACTGGCGTGAGCCCACACTCACTAGTCCGACCTTTATCCTAATACAAGGTGCGTACCAGGATTATTTACACACAAAGTTCGTAAAATGTTATTCAATAGTCTGTGCTATTGCGTGCTATTGCCGTACGAAGTATATATATATTCAAAGTAATGTCTAATTGTCTCTCAAGATCACTGTAGTATCAACACTTTTCCGATAGATGTTAACTCTCCAGTGTCCGCAGCCAGAATGACCCACTTCTAAAACTTTCCTGCTTATCTGGCATCCGTACACACACAAAGTGCTGACAGTGTCTTTTGCGGTTTGTCTCTAATCGGGGGGTGCGCTCTGTCTATTGTCTTTATACGTCTTTACGTTCGCTTGATCCATCTCGGCTCTCAGTCGTGCGAAGAGGGGGCGGTCCATCACCTAGGCAACGCGTGTACATCAAAACTCTGGTTCATCACACCAGTCAGGCGGGGCAGTAGGTTAGCACACAGCTGCTCTATTTTCCCATAGTCCGACACAAACTTCTGGATAACGCAATCCAATCATTTCACTGTCCGTCTAGCATACAGTCAAAATTACTGCACCTTTTGCGTGCTTCCACTCTCTATTGAAGTTAACTGGGAATGTTTATGGGGGTGCCACGGGCGGCTTCAGTGTTTATTTGTGCTTCATGCTTTTCCGTGTGAACTCTTACAATTGGTCCGTTCCTTATCTGCACAATTAGCACACAATAAACTTTTGACCAACTTGTTTATAACAGATGATCACTGTCCGTACATATGCTGAGGTATAAATACCAAGCTCACAGAAGTTTGCTCAGTCCGTTCATTTTCATCTAGTGCCGTAGATAATGGAACCGCTGATATTATCATGGGGGTGATGGGGTGATCTGGGCGGCCCTGCCGTGGCGCGTCGCATAATTTTCAATGAATGTGATGACAGATCGCGCGTTGGAATGCAGAGGTTTGTTCATAGCTGAATTCTGCTCCTGAGGGCATTCCCCTGAATTGTGCGTAGGGGGAGCAGAGGCTCTTATCAGACGCTTGCTCGGAAGATGGCTATCCTCTCACCTCGTCCGCGACAAAGTGATCTTGCTCACGGCAGGACATGACGGCTGACACATGGGTGGAATTGTTAGTCATGCAATATTTAGGTAGTGCGCAACAGGCGCGAGATGGTATGGAGAAGTACGAAGTTATATGCAATGCATAACACACATATACCACATTATAGCATCGTAACCAGCATCAATATTATAACGTCATATCAATATTATATATGAAAATTGCCTCACTGACATCGGTACATAAAAATGGTTATTTAAATGAATATGTACATAATATTATTATATTATAAATATATTTTGGGGTGATATGACATCATAGTCCAATAGACAGGCATTTATTCATCGTCATAGAGATCAGTCCCTTGGCACAGCCGTGGTTATCTGAACCGGGCTGGGCGGCGAATCGTGCGTCTGGGTCGATTGTACGGAGCAGGCTTGGGCGTAGCCTCGCTTGTTGATGAGTCCGTAGCAGTCGCGGGTTTGGGTCCGCGGGGTTTTGGCGCTCGCTGTGAAGCGCTAGAGTTCGACTTGCGTGATTTTCGCTTTCGTTTTCGACGTTGCGGTCCGATTGTGGGACTTTTCCGACTGGCGGGCGATGACGAAGTATCAGTTTCGATAGTCCGATCTGTATCTGACGACTGGTCTTGTACGATGACGTCCCAAGGATAGAGGAATTCCTTGAGGAGCTCCAGGGGATCGTTCGATGGTTCGGTCTTGGAGTCTGTGCTGCTTGACGACTCAGGTGGCGATCCAACTTGAGGTTGAAGGTTCAGCAACTGTGCGTCACCTTCGTATGGTTTAATGACGTCCAGATGGACGACTCTAGTATTTCGTGGATTGGAGACTAGAGCAATTCGATAGTCTACCTCAGTTACGCGTTCCAGGACTCTCCAGGGTCCGGTCCAGGGTCGGGCGAACTTGTTGTTCTGAGTGAGGGGCAGGTAGTAGTACCGTACCAACTCTCCCGGCTGGAACTGAGGGCGAGATTTCGCATGTGCGTCATACCCCATTTTCTGGCGGGTTGCAGCTTTTTGCAGATGATCTTGCGCAAACCCATGGGCAGCTCTGATAGCAGTTCGGAGATACTCGACGTATTCGGGTCCGCATGGAGGTAGCGGTTCTGGGTCATACGTAGGAAACATCAAGTCAACAGGCAAATTGCATTCATGTCCGTATACCATCAGGTGTGGTGTACATCCGGTAGAAGAATGCACCGAGGTGCGGTACGCCATGAGTACATATGGTAAGTGCAGATCCCAGTCATTCCCACGATCACTGACGAACGCACTCAACATATTCAACAAAGTCCGATTGAATCGTTCGACTTGACCGTCACTTTGTGGGCGGTAGGGCGTGGTCCGAATTTTCTTGGCGCCCAGAAGGCGTACAACGCTCCGAAATAACAACGACTCAAATTCCGTTCCTTGGTCGCTGTGTATGGCTTTCGGCACCCCGTGGTACACGATCCAACGATTCACCAGAACATCGGCGACATTTCTGGCCGTATGGCGGCGGAGCGGGAATGCGTCCGTGTACTTTGAAAAGTAGTCCGATATGACAAGAATGTACCTGTGACCTCGTCTGGTAACTTTATGGGTATCTAAGATATCCATGGCAATACGATCAAATGGCGCCCCAGTTGGTAGTTGCGTTAGAGGCGATTTCTTGGGCGCTGGTTTTTCTTTCCGTGACACACACTGCGGGCAGCGGGCGCACCAGCGGGCAACATCCAAGGCGAGACCTGGCCAGTAAAACCGGCGCTTTACTCTCTCAACAGTCCGTTGTATTCCGAGGTGGCCTACGACCTTCAGGTCGTGGAGTTGGTGTAGGACCACTGTTCGTAATGCCGCTGGTAACACAGTTTGTACGACAGTCCGACCAGCTGGGTCCGGCTTGGTAGTTCGTATGAGGACTCCATCCTGTAGCGCTAACAAAGTCCATCGTGAAACCAAAGTTTTCACTTCCTCACCGTAGCGGGCGACTTCCTTTGACGTGGGTTTCGTTCCGTTCAATACCCACTGTCGTACGACTCCGACACTCGGGTCGACTTGCTGAGCGGCAACAATGTCCGCTGTGGAATAGTCCGACAACCATTTTTGTCCGTTCAATTTTACATCCAATGCTCGCACACGTGCAGCTTGGCGTATTGAGATCATCCGAGATAAGACCGGTGATGTCATGGTATCACTGTCCAGGAGGTCTTTCTCGGGTCCGACAGGAACCACCGTAATCCGTCTGACGGGAAGTTCTCCAGAACTCGTTTCCGGGTCCGTGGGTGGAACGACTAAGCGTCCAGGGCAGTCCGAATGTTTGCAACTATGGCAACGGGAAAGTCCGTCAGCATTTCCGTCGAGCTTTCCAGGACGATGTTCAATACGAAAGTCATATTGTTGCAGTTTAGCTAACCAGCGAGCCAACATACCGTCCGCATCGTTGTAGTTCTTTAACCATCGCAGAGAGCTATGGTCAGTTCGTAACAGGAATCTGCGTCCCCACAAATAATGTCGGTAATGCTGAACCATCTCAACAACAGCCAACAGTTCTCTATAGGTCGTACAATAATTCCGTTGCGTGCGGGACAGCGTCTTGCTTGCAAAGCCAATCGGGATTTCCTTTCCATTGACACGCTGTGAAAGCGCACCTCCGATGGCGTAACCGCTGGCGTCTGTATCAAGAATGAAATAATCGTCCGCATCTTGTGACGGATGGGCGAGCTTGGGGGCCTTGATAAGTGCGTTCTGGAGCCTCCTAAAGGCGTTCCGTTGGGGCGATCCCCACGTGAAGCGACATTCACCCCGGGTGAGTGACACCAGAGGTTCAGCAGTTTCGGCATAGTTTTTTATGAACCTCCTGTGGTAATTGGCAAACCCCAGGAAAGCTCGTACGTCCGTAATCTCACAGGGAGTCGGCCATTCCCTAATAGCCTTGACCTTGTTCGGGTCCACCCTGATTCCTTGTCCACTGACGATAAATCCCAGATATAGGATTTCGCGTTGAAAGAGTTCGCACTTTTTGGGTTGTAAGCGTAACCCGGCAGTTCGTATCCGATCGAGGACCGCTTCCAGATTGGCAAACGCCTGATCAAAAGTGCGTCCGTATGCTATCACGTCATCCAGATAGCACATACATCTGGTCCACAGATATCCACGTAAGATGGTCTCCATGAGACGTTCGAAAGTCGCTGGCGCGTTGCTCAGTCCGAACGGCATAACCCTGAATTGGTATAGGCCTTTCCGGGTGGCGAAGGCCGTCTTGGGTCGGTCCGTCGGGTCCACTTCAACCTGTCAATATCCCGAGGCGAGATCTAAGGCCGAGAAGTAGTTCGCTCCAGCGAGTGCGTCATGCGTGTCTTGAATGTTCTGAAGAGGGTACGAATCTTTCCGTGTTACGTCATTGAGCAGACGATAGTCCACACAGAATCGTACCTGTCCGTTTTTCTTCCGTACCAACACCACTTGTGAACTACATGGTGATTCCGAAGGTTCTATGCATCCAAGTCGCAACATTTTGTCAACTTCCTCATCTATGATGTGTTGTTGCGCTTGGGGTACGCGACGTTGTCGCTGACGAATTGGGGCGCTTGTACCCGTGTCGATCCGATGTTGCACTACATGCGTCCGTCCGAGTTGTCCTTCGGGGCACATGAAAGTGTTTCTGTACCGATATACCAAATTAGCACAGCACCGTTGCTGTTCAGGTGCTAGTCCGGCACGGTCCACCATCTCCCGTAGGTGTGGCGGGAGGTCTTCGTAATGGTTAACGTTCGTGTGGGGAACTTCCGGTTCCTCTCCTGACTTCGGCAGAGCGCCCACAATACTGTCAACGGGGCTCGCTATGGCTATTGGATCTGAGCGAGTCAGAGTTACGCCCGTATCCGCGGGGTTCACCACAGTCACTTTAACACACCTCCAGTTCAATGAGGTCAACGTGCGACCCATAATCAAGTCCGTTTCCTCCGGAAAGTTCGTCATGGGCTGAATGAGCCGAGGGTGTTGACGCACCCTGACCTTTGAGGTCGGTACAAGTTCGACTATGGCCTCGCTGCGTGGCGGTACCGTAACGGCTCGACGTACAGCCATGCGTACAACATTAGCTTCGAAGTCCTTGTATGCAAACAGGATCTGTTTATTAATTTCGACAGTTCCATCACCGTAATTAACGATGGCTTTCGTTTGTCGGAAGAAATTCATGCCCAAAATCATTTCGTCATGAATTGCTGCTACACAAAATGTCACTGTCATTTCTTTCGTTCCGACCTTGATCGTAAGGTCTAGAAGTCCGTCGATCGGGCTGGAGTCTCCGTTGACATCCCGAATGGTCGCCATGGTCGGGCGTAGAGTGCGCTGTTCGACAGGCACGTGTCGCATCATGTCCTTTCGGAGCAGAGAAACCTGTGCTCCTGAGTCCATTACTGCTTTGAAAGTTCGTTCCCCAACATGCACTGGCAATTTCCAGCACTCATGGGCGGCCAGACTTCGACTGATAACAATCGGTCCACCGAGGTCCTCCTCAGGCAGTAGGAGTGGAAGTTTCAGTCTTCCCGGCTTGGTTTCAGGTCCCGATGGGAAAGCGTAAAAACCTCCATCATCCGACACCCATTCGATTTCAGACATAGAGTCCGTTCCGGTATCGCCGGTGGTGCGTGTCGACACCCCTTCGTGACGATTAGTCCGTGATGGCCTGCGTGGCAATGGTTCCGACACCCCTTCGTGGAGGGATTCCGTACCTGAAGTCTACGAAGCACACTTGGCGCACACCCCTTCGCGGAGCGGAAGGGCCCGTGGTGTCGGCGCCAGCTTGGTTGGCGTCGTGTTCGTAGCTGTGGACACAACCACTGGTTTGGAGCTTTGAGCGTAGCTCGGTTTAACGGAAGGTTCTTGCTCCGCAGTTCCTTCCTCCCTTAGTTTGACGGCCTGGCCTGTGGTGGTGGCGGAGCCGGTGGCGTCGTAGCCATTGGCTGAGAGTTCGAGTTCGGTATACCGATCTGTCCGTTATTCCGATTTGCGCCAGGGCGTGGCGGGAACGGTTTCATTCCGTTTCGTACCAATATGTCCTTCAAACGGTAACACCGTATCCACCTGTGTCCCGGTTTCTTGCAGAAGAAACATATTTCAGTTCGACCTTGAGGCGTAGGACGGTCGCCACGAGTCTGAGCGATAGCTCGTAGAACAGAGTATAGTGCGTCCTCACCGTATTGTCCGCACTCGTCACTGACAACACACTGGAACGCTTCCGCAACCCATTCGCGGGAGCAGGAAGGGACTGAATGTTCTTCACACCCTTGCAGTCCGGTCGTGTCGCTATCTGCAGGGTCGTAGTACGCAGCGATCTGATCGGGAGTTGGTGTATCCCAATGGTGTAACTGTCCGATCGCACATGAAAGTTCGTCGTTCGCTTCCGTGTCGTCGGCATACACGTGGCAGGTAGCGTCCACTCGGCGGGCACTGTGGGGCCGATCTCTCTTGGTCCGCTGCTGGCGACTCTCCGCTTTCAGTACAGCCGTGAGTGTGTCGCTGTACGAAGTAAATGTCATTACACAAAGTCTATCCGCAATATGGTCAGGCTGACCATTGACAAATTGCGAAATAACAGTTCGTTGGAGAAACTCAGGTGTGACGTCATCAAACACCTGTTCTGCTATGGCTTGTAATCGTTCAAGGAAATGTTCGGCATCTTCTTTCCGTTCACGCTTCAAGAACGGCAAGTCGTCTCGTTTCGACGGGCGGCGGGTTCCCATCCTTCCAGGAGACGACGCCTGAATTCATCCCAAGGCGTGTTGAATGGAATGTTCAGAGCGATTGCTTCCGCTCGTCCACATAACGTACTACGGAATGTCGTAGTTTTGTTCAGGTCTGTGTACGTGAATGCAGCCATAAACTGTTCGAAGCTGCGGAGGTACTGGTTCAGATTACCCTCCTTAAACGTGGCTCGCCACTGTGCTGGTTTGGCAGTACTCAGCGCTAGCGTCGGGATGATGGGCGCTTGTGATGCCGCTGTCGTAGCGTTGGCAGTCGTTGCAGAAACGGCGGGAGTTGGCGGCGCGACCTCCGTGGTCGGTGCGGCAGTGGTCGTGGTGACCGGTACGATGTATGGCGTGGCGTCGGGTGCGGGCGGATAGCCAGCGTGATTTGACAACGGCGCGGTTTGGGAGACCGGTCCGTATGGCGGCGACATTTCCGGCATTCCGTATGATGGAGTTGGGTGTGACATTTGTGGGAACTGATATCCCGAACCAGGAGCGTACACACTTGGAGCTGCTACTCCAGGGTTTTGTGGCACAGTTCCCAGATTGAGCACTATTCCGTGATTGTACGCGGCGACACCGTACGCTGGTACTCCATGGTTTGGTACAGCTACTCCCCCATGATTGGGCATGGGCACCGCATTTCCATAGTTCGATACTGCTACTCCCCCATGATTGTGCATGGGCACCGCATTTCCATGGTTGGGCACGTAGCCGTGTGAGGTGGAATGTTCCGCTGGTAGCGACGGTTCGCCATGCGATGGTCCGATGTTGACTACCGGTGGTGGTAGATGCGCGGGGTGCGTGTTTTCGCTGGTGTTGGAGATCGGTACTCCGATGTTGCGCGGTCGGCGATCAATGGTGTCGCTGGCGTATCGGACCTCCGATCTCGGCGCGGGTGCGTGGAATCGTGTCGGCGGGTCGTTCGTCTGGGCAGCGTGGAGCCTGAGGTCGGCCGCGGGGGTACTCTCGGTGGCGGCTCTACTCCGGTTCGGCAGGTGGACATCCGGCAGCTCTCCCGTGACGACCGGGTCGGCCGGTACTCTGGAGTACACCGGCGGGGTTCGGTCGGGTCGCGTCAGTGTGTGGATCGTTACCGATGGGCGCGACATTACATTGTCGTGTCGCGGATACAGTTCAGCACGCGTATCCGATTCATGCGACCATTGTTGGACATGCGACCGACTCGACGGGTGCGTTAGCATTGAATTGTCATAGTTCGTTGGTCGTACACTCACCGACTTAGGTAGCGGGTCGGTATTGGGTTGGCGCTGGAAGCGCGCATAGTCCGTTTCACTTCCGTCGCTTGGTCGCGACCTTGGCGGTCCGGCAGGTGTCGCGTGGTATGACCGCGCATGCGCGTCAAGGATTTCCGTCACCGTGCGCGACGGCTGGTACGGGTCACCGTCCAACAGTTCTTCGAGGTTATTATCGGCTCGCATCCAGTCTGGCATGTACTCTACGGATGCCGCCGACGATAGTTCGTACAGTTCGTTTGGCGGTTGTACTTGCGATAGCGTAATAGTATCGCTCATCGCCACTGACCTTGGTCGTGCAGTTCGCTGGTTCGCTGGGACCGGATTCATCGTCACCTCATCTTCCGGGCTTGGTCCGATCGGGTTCCGAGTCGTAGATCGGGTATTCATCAAAAGTTCGTACGTCGGGATAGTTCGTAAGCCGAGAACTGGCCTTCGCTATCCTGGTCACGGCACCAATGTGACGGAATAGCGGAGTTCTTCGGGCGGCTATTACGCCCACTGATCGAATAGTACGATGTATGTTGTGCGTTAACACACCAACAGGAAGTCCGACGTAAATTTCAATAATATCCGAGTTTATTTAGATGATTAGTCCGATGTACGATCACGGTCACTCACACTATCGTAATCCCCACAATAGTCCGAAGTATTAATAGTCCAATATAAGTTTGATATCTCCTAATCACAATATTTGGCGTAGTACCTCTCAATACAACCTTTCTATTCAACAGATCCTACCCAACTACACTGTCCGTGGGAAAGCGCGGGGCTAAGTCTATGATGTGTGTGGGATTTCCCGCGTAATGTGGCAGGTGTTCATGTGAAATGGCGGGAAAGTGATGTCATGTCTGTGTGGGCGGAGTCATGTGTCTGGGAATGTGGTGATTGGTGGGATTGTAGGAAGTGTTAACGTGAGCAGTGTTGTTTACATGTAGATGTGGTGCGAGGACGGTGCATGCCCGGTGACGTAAGGTAAGTAAGTATGAAGTCATGTGATGAATCTGTGCCGTGTATGTCGAGTGGGGAGAATGTGTCAGGGACGGGTTTCGGGCCATAACAGTCATAAATATTCTACATCTGCATATCATTTCCTATATGTACATAGTTGATTCCTAAGCTGTAAAGTCGATAAGAAGCGAGGTATTAGCCACTTTGTCCTGTGACCTTGGAAATAGGGTTAAAGGTCAAATTCAAAGTCATGACAATATTCAGCATATATCATTTCCTATATGTCCTAATGTGTAAAGTCGATAATAAGCGAGATATTAGCCATTTTGACCTGTGACCTTGAAAATTATGTCAAAGGTCAAATTCGAGGTCACGACAATATTTCCTATATGTCCAGCATCGATTCCTAATCTTTAATTTCAATATTAAGTGAGATAATTGGAAAAATGTGTCCCATTGTAAAACATAGGAGAATTTAACATGGGAAAGTCCCATTTGGGCCGAGTTTGGGGAGTCAGGACTCGGAACATGAACGTTGTGAATGGCAGACTGCTAAACACTCTAGGTTAGACGGATAGCATCCATCAGGAACGAGCTGTTCCATTTTTGAGGGATACTGCATGGCTCCTGGGCCGCCGCCTGCCGTTCACACTGTTTCTGGCGACAGAGAGCCCAAAGAGGTGGGGATATCTTTGAGCCTATCTGCTGGCTCTCTGTGTTCAACCAGCCGGCCAGGTCTTCTCAGCTGAGGGTCCCAAGGCAATTCTGGCCTCATCTGGCCTTCTGCCGAGGTACATTAATTTGAATGCTACTCAACAGTATTGGCATACATGCACAGTAGTTGGCTTCACTGGTACTGTCGGGGCAATCTGCCATTATTCAACCCTATGGTCAGTCTCCAGTCTCGCCACCTGCGGGCTCATTGTCAACAGCTTGGACCATAAGTTTTAGTCCAGCAGAACTGTAGAAACGCATGTATTGGCGTCATTATGAACTTTTTTGTTGATTCATCATCTCCGAGCATTCCTGAGTCAGAATCAGCCGGGTGCTTTGGGGACTTTTCTTCAGAGACGAAAAAAAAAACACCGCTAATATTACTTCTTTGACAATATCCCTGCTATAAGGCCACTTAGAAGCTCAAACTTGGTGTCTATTACTAGGAGGAATCCATTCATAATACTGCCAAACTTGTATATATAACAGCTCATCAGATTTTCGAGAATAACCACCGAGATATTTGACAAGTCTGGTTTTGGTCAAGTGATTAAATGCTCATGTATTTACTGGTGTCCTCTACCAGGTATTCAGGGTCCATGAATTAATGACAATAAGTGTGACAATACGTTTTCACTATTAAACTAAGTTAAACATGTGGCAGCATTTGGAGTCATTGGCAATTCCTGGTAACTTCAGCCGGCATCATCATCACTTTCTTGAACAGGTTTTTCCTTGGTATGTTCATAGCAACAGTCTGGTCCAGCATTCCAGGCACAGAACTTTCTACATGACATCTGTGTCAGTATCCACCCACATCTCCCAATTGTACATGGTCGGCTGGTGGATCATCCACATTTGATTATTTGTAGAATGGCAACAGGTACAGCGTATACACCAGTTGGAAGCTCGTAATTGAGTATGATGTAGATGCTGAACAAAGTCATCTTGTGATGAATGCAATACCTTCAGTTTCGGAGGTGATGTGTACGAGTTTACCATCCTCACATTCCACAAAAGATGTTGGTGAACAAACATATCACCTCTCAGTTTGAAACCATGATAGGCAGCAAAAGAGGCAGTCGATTCTGGCATCAGGTTCGTTTCATCTGCTTCTGGTTGACCAAGTGAGATTATGTTATTTCTTCTTGGGGGTCTTCAATGCTGTGGAATTTCCAATGCCAAACAGATACTATAATACACGATGTCGCATCTCCTCTCTCATTGAGACATGTACATCTGGCATATATTTCGCTATGCTTCGGTGTGTTTGGGCAGTTTGACGAATGCTGGAAGAAAGTTAATGTGGTTCCAGTGTTGAGGTGATAGAGGTATGTCAGCACTACCGACCTGTCTCACTTATTCCATGATTTGTAAAGTGATGGAAAATATCCTGGTGAGCAATATGTGATGGAAAATATCCTGATGAACAATATCCTAGTTGACTGCCAAAACAGATTCTGAGCTAAACGACCATGTGAGTCCCAACTCATCATCGTGACTCACGACCTGACATGTTCCTCAAACAGGTGCAAACAAGTAGACTTCAGCAACGCCCTTGGTCGGGTCCTACAATGCACAGTCCAGACTCGAATAGCAAAACTGGACTATTCTGGAATCAGAGACAAACATCTTCTATGGACTGGTTCAGAGAATCCCAAAATCCACGTGGATCTGAATGTCTAGTACTTTTGGGAGTGCCTCACGGGTCCGTTTGGGGCTTCTGTTGTTTTTGCTGATGACATCATGATGAATTTAGCATCCTCCACCAGGCTGCTTGCAAAAAGTTGTTTGATCTATCATGAAATGAAATGTAAAACAGCTCTCATCTGTCGTCAATTGAGGATCACAATCTTCTTTATAATGACCTTGACAAACTGGTAGCCTGGATTCACAACAGGCAAATGGCATTCAACACTGAACACTGTTTCATAATAAGAAATTTCCTGGCCAAAAAAATGCATTGCTACCTACATGTATCAATATTCCCTAGGTGGCAGGACAGTAGAGGATGATAACCCATACTTTAGTGTCCACAGCGGCGACTCGGGCACTAGGTGTCTTTCGTAGAAACATCATTGCATGATGTCATCCAAGGCAAAGGACTACTTCACTCCCATCTGACACCTCATGGAATATTGCGTTGTGGTCTGACGACCAGTTTGAAAAGATACAGCGATCTACGGCCAGATTTGTAGCAAAAAAAAACCCTATGGTAATCGTCATTCAGACAGGGATGGACATCACTCGAAGAGTCTATAAGATGGTCAATGGACTGACCATCATCCCCTCCAAGCTGAGTCTCAGAAGAAGATCAGGCGACCAAACGACCAGCAGTATCAAACATCTGTCAATATGTACCAGTTGTCTTTTATTCCCGGCACAACACCAGATTGAAATGGCCTTCCCCAGGGCGTTATCAGCTTTCCTCCCTGGACGTCTTCAAGACGCGACTGATGGCTATTACACTGAATTAGATGAATGACTGAGCGAGATCAATCGAGCCTTGTTGTAGAATACACAGAGAACCACTTTTTGCAGAGGTAGTATCGTGTGTAGTCTGAACTGATGTTTTTGACTTATAACTTTACCCGTCTGGCTAGATCTTGTCATTTACTTTGTGCTGTATTATATCTTTCAAAGATTACGTATACCTCACAGCACCCCAATAGGGTATATTATGCTGACCGTACTGTGCCATTTTGTGTGTTGATATCTATTTGGGAATGCCACATCACTGAAATCTCCCAAGGGAGGACATCACCTCAACTTACTTGGTCAACTAGGAACATGAGAAAAAACCTGATGTCACAAACAACTGCCTTCATTGCTGCCTGTGGTTCCAAACTGCGAAATGATGTCTGTTCACCGACATTCTGTACGGAAGGTGAAGTTGGCAGACTCGAAGATCACATCAGCTACGAAACTGAAGGTATTGCCCATATCACAAAATGCCTTTGTTCGGCATGTACATCGTGCTGCAATGCAAGTTTTGTGGAAATTCGCTGCTCAACTAGACCCTTCACACTAACTGACCTACATCAGACCCTCCAATTGAGTGGTTGTATAGCGCCACAAGTGTGATGTTCAAAGTTATGTGGCTGTGTTGTTAGGCAAGAAAGTTGCAACGAATATACAAAGAAGAACCTGTTCAGGAAGACGATAATGATGACTGATCAGTTATGAAGATGTATCAATGACCCATAATGTTGTCACAGGTAGCACTGGATGAGTTAGAACCATACAGCTTTTATTGGGTCCTAACTATATATTCATTGGCCCTGAATACCCAGTAGTGGAAACCAACATTGTTGTTTAAAGTAGAAAATGCACATCACTTGAACAGAATCAGATTTATTTAAAAGTCGGGTTCGTCAATCTTGAAAAACAGATATGCTGTTTACATATAGAAGTTTGACAGTATTACAATTGGATTCCTTGACCATAAAAACCTAGTAGTAGACACCAAATTTGCGCTTCTAAGTGGCTTAGAAGCGGAGATATTGTCAAAAAAAGTAAATTCAGCGGAATTCTGGTAGTTTTTCGGCTCTGAAGAAAATTCCCCAACGGTGCCAAGGTGGCACCCGGCTGATTCTGACTCAGGAATGCTCATATATGATGAATCTACAAAAAAAGTTCAAAATGAAGCCAAAGCATGCTTCACAAGAAAATACTAGAAATCATTTGACAACTGGACTATTTCGTGCCAGCGAGATCACCATTGCCAACATTTGGGCCACTGCGTCTTTGTAGTTAGCTGGTCTGGGCGTCCACTGGATGGATAATCTGCAGCAAGCAGTTTCCCCCATGCCACTTCATGGCTGCGTTGGGTCGTGACATTATTCACACCCAAACATTTTCCTCTGGTGCTGTAATATGATGACCTTAGTATCACCCCCAACCTGGATCAGGGTTCGGCAGATACTATTGATTTGTGATCGTAACGCTGCTGTCCCAGACATGCTTGCGAGCGTATGAGCCCATGGTGCAATGCACTGACGAAGTCATCGCTTATGGTGTCCAATGCTGAAATCTCCCTCCATTGATTGGCAGAGATATGGCATTGGATATCTTGTTTCCTGAGCGGCGATGATGACACTGGAGTCAATGACTTCCCCAAGAGCATTGCTGGCCTAGCAAGTATACAACAATGTCAATTCATCGAATTCTCGGACCAGCATTCGATGAAATGCACAAGCGCCTGGTCCACTGGGCCAGGGAAATTGACCTCTAATGCTGTGGTGACCAACACGGCATCCGATACTAGTCCGCTACTCACGACCACTTGTGAGCCTAGAATAACTGGGAGCCTAGCCCCAGTCCGGAAGACCCAGTCCCATCAAGAGTCAAGATCCTTGTAGACTCCGGTAGACGCCTGACGGGCTCAACCACTTTGCATAACATGTTGACGTTGGGTGTGCCGGCGTGCTGGGATGAACATTTTTATGTTTAAACATGCCTCTGCTTAAGCCAGGACTGCCATGTTGGTACTGTGACACCTGGACAAGACGGCATCTGAATTTTTTATCTGTCGGGATATATTGTCTGAGTGTGACAGCAGTTCACAGTGTGAACTGGGGTGTACCGTGATGCTGCCTTGGTCTATCGTGTTGGCACCGTGTTAGTGTCGTGTTTACGCCATGGAATATCATGTAACTATTGGGAGGTGGTGATCGTTGAGCGTCGAGACAACCGTTGTCGCGATTTTCAATCACCGGCGTCTACCGGGATGCACATTGTAGCTCCCGTGTTCATGACTAAGGTTTAAGAATTGCTTTCAAGGTGCGATCGTCACACGTATATTCTGCCAGTGAAACTGATGATGACTCCTCCTACCCAAGAGATCATGCCTTCATTTTTTTCAATCCCTGAGCTGCATGTGGTCATGCAGTCACATGTTTATGAGCCCGCAATGTGTCGTGTAGGGTATGAACAAACTGTTGGTTCTGATCGGTACATGTACCTATTCAGAAGTTACCTGGCAGACCATGCACGTTTACACGTTTACTGGGTACATGTATGAGGTGTCAATTGTACTGGCCAACATGTTTGAATTGGGGCTGGCTTTTCAGAGCCGAATCATTCAGGCTCAACAACTGCATTCAGAACTAGAAGCAAGGATGTACATGTAACCATCTGAGGTGCAATCGTTATTGTACCGTCTTAGCAATGACCTTCGTCACCAGGTACATGTAACCCCTCAATTACACATAGAGCCGTAGGGCTCTGCGCTTACCGGACCCTAGATTTGTCTCAGTTATATGTAAGCTGAAAGCGATGTCATGAAGTCATGAGAATAATTGCACATCATTCAAGCCTAAAACTTGCTCTACGTAAGTCAATCGTGTCATAGCCTAATATACAATGATATGAAACTAGAATGGAACTGACTAGTACTGTCAAAGATATTCTTTGCTTTTGTATCGGTTTCAGTTTATTGAGGTCAAAGGTCAAATTTAAACTCACAAGAATAATCTAATTTGTAATTTCCTATATGTCCTCAATTGATGATGCCTAAGCTGTGAAGTCGATAAAAACCAAGATATTAGAGATTTTGTGCTCTGACCTTGAAAACGAGGTCAAGTGTCAGGTTCAAAGTCATCGAATTATTCGGCATACATCATTTCCTGTATGTTCACAATTGATTCCCAGGGAATCTTCAGCCATCAGTGAAACGCGCTTTTTGGCCATAGTTTTCTTTTGGATCATCGTATCAAGTTGAAATTTGGTATGGTTTAATTATTTATCATGCCACAATTTTTAACAAAATTTCAGAATTCTTTTTTAAGAATTGAAGAAGTTGGCAATTTAGCCCAATGTTAAATTATATCCCCTACATGGAATTTCAGTCTGGCCAAAAAAAAATATTTCTTTTTCGATGTACGAGTCAAATAATGCTTCAAAATAAACATATTTACTTAATATACATTGACTATGCCTTCAAACTCCAAAATCAGCTCAATATGTTCATTCTGTACGCCAGTACGCGCATAAACACGATGAAAGCTTCGAATTTGTTCGTATTTATTTAATCCCATTTTGGACTGAAATTCAACATTGGGGTAGATTGCGCTTGAAATACGGCTCTCGTCACGAAATGAAATCAAATGGGACATCATCCCGATTGTTTCACTGGTAGATCTAGATAGTATTCTTCAATAAAACTTTTTTGCTTCGAATTCGATCGGAAAATACAAATTACAGCTAGTTTTGCCGAAGTTCGCCCGGTGGGGCAAAAATACTAAATAACAAGCATCACAACAGCAGAACTTGAGGTTACGTGTGCGGCCACAGGGACAAAGGAGAGTAGAACCAGTACTCGAGGCTGAGTGAACACGAAAAAAAATCAAGGATAAGTAGACACGAAACCCATTTCTTGGTTAAACAACCAAACAAAATATTGTGGGTCTTGTTTCTATGTGATATGAAAATTCTAATTGTGAACCTGAACGTTATGACAACCTGTCGAATATTTTGATGTCCATGCGTAAATTGATTCTCACCTGCTCTTTTGTTGAGTTGCCCATTATTCTTGCCCAAATGTGTTTTGGTTGAACTTTCCACAAAGGACTATGGTGTGTGTTTCCCTTGCTCAATATTTGGAAATCAACTTAAAGCCTATTGATTAGTTTGCTAACAACAAAGATGTCCGCTTTGATAAGGCCAAAAAAAAATGTTTTGGTTTGCGTCCCAGTGATGCTCCGAAATCGGTGCTATGGCGCTGAGTTTTTTTTTTGTTTTTTTTTTGAGTACCGGTTTAGGTTTTTTTTTTCGCATAAAAAGTGTGTTTGTAACATATTTTTCATCTGGAACAGTAAAAATACAGATTTGTTCAAAGTCTATTGGAACTGTGATGGCTGGTTTTAGGACACCCTGAAAACAATTTTTACCGTTTTTTCGAGAAAAATTTTTACGACAGCAAGAAAGTTTTTTATCGTGTTATTTCGAGTTAATTATCTCGTTACATCAAGATAATTATGTCGTTTTTCGAGATACCGGTAGTCCAGTCGTTATTTTGAGATAATTATAAGTCGTTATTTCGAGATAGTATCTCGTTATTTAGAGATAGTTTTCAAGATAATGGTCTCGAAATAACGAAATACTATCTCAAAATAGAGTTAACTATCTCGAAATAAACGAGATAAAAATCTCGAGATAGAGTTAACTATCTCGAAATAAACGAGATAAAAAAACTTTTTTTTGTTTCCTATATAATTGTCTCGAAATAACGAGATAAAACAATTTTTTGCACGTTCTAAATCAGCCACGGTATGGATCAAATAACTAGTGGAAAATATTAATTGATAACAGAATTAAAAAAAAAAATAGTAATGTAATGAAAAAAATCATAAAACAACTAAATAAATACCAAAAAAAAAATCGTTTTGAACTTTGGCCGATACTCGCTACAAAATATATCAACGACATAAACTCGTAATGTTTCTAAGCAAGAGGGTCTTCTTTGCACGCATGCAACTCCCTATGTCTGTATAAAACAAATTTCTCACGACGCGGTTCACTGGAGGTGATCTGCTGTTTTAATCAGTGACAAGTGGAAAGGGGCTCGTATGGAAAACAAGGTGTTATTACTTCCGTGGCAAGGGATTAGCTAGTGTCGGAAATTAAAAAATCGTTTACCGGACGACTCTCCTTCTCTACTTGTTATCAGCCCGTGTTAATATAACGATCAACAATAATCTCAAAAACGAATTTGTAAAGTATAAGTTTGCTAATTGATTGGCTTGTAGCTGTCACAGTTAACCGCCTGATTGGTTCCTGCAGGATTGCAATCCTCGATACAGTACAGTCACTAATACAGCCACTTTGGGGACGCTCATCAACTTGGACAAAATGAAATGTGGTCGCTGATTGTAAAATACTATCATGGCAAAAAAAAAAAATCTGACGCGGGAGGTTTAGGACGACGCGCGCGGGGACGCAAACCATAACATTTTTTTTTTTTTGGCCTAACAATATGAAACAATGAACTCGAATCGTATTGTAACTCGAACTCGTATTGTAATAACTCTCTACTTCCCTCTCACAGAGAACAATTCTCGTAGATGGTCTTACACTACCATAGTACCTCAAATACTGGTGCCGAGCTTGTCCATGCGAAAATTGATTGTTACTCGCATTTGTTTGTCGACTCGTCCATTATTCTTGCCAAAATGTGTTTTAGTTGCACTTTCCACAAATGACCAAGGTGTGTGTTTTCTTTGTTCAATATTTGCTACTTAACTTTTGTTGTAATCTGAGATTATGACATAAAATATGGATAATGTCATCGCTGACTTAATTCGGTAGCAATAAGTCCACGCATGGACAAGCTCCTCACCAGTAGTACCATGGGGTCAAAATTACACTAACAGATATAGTACGGCTAACGCCGCACAATCATGATGTTTCATTCAACCGCTAGGGCGCGCCACCACTCACATATTTGCACAATCAATCAGAATTTGCATGATGATCTGTTTCCACGTAGGCGAGCGGGGCTGCCATAGTTTAGTGTTTTTTTTGGTCTCATATTTCATGAGAAGCATGCAGAATACATAGGATGCCAGCTAAGAAAAAAACTTCAATTGCCTTGTGGCAATATTCGTGATATGTTCAGCAAGGTAACTGAGCATTGTAAATAATATTTATAATTGTTAATTCATATCAACTAATCAAGTAAAAATATATTAAATAGATTCCAGATATATTTTACACAGCATATACGGATTGATATTTTGATATTTATAGTTATCAATGGATTTGAGATCGTGTCAATAATAACAAACGAATGTGTTATGTCCCATTGAAACTTGGAATGTCCCATTGCTCTGAATGTCAAGAAGCCAACCGACCCACTGTTCAAATGCTCTAGCCCTCTCCCTGGATTCCTAAGCTGTAAAGTCGATAATGAGCGAGACATTAGCCATTTTTTCCTGTGACCTTGAAAATGAGTTCAAAGGTCAAATTCAAGGTCACGATAATATTCAGAATATATCATTTCCTATATGCTGACAATTGATTCCTAAGCTGTAAAGTCGATAATAAGCGAGATTTTAGCCATTTTGTGCTGTGACCTTGAAAATTAGGTCGAAGGTCAAATTCAAGGTCACGAGAATACTCGGCATATATAATTTCCTATATGTGCACAATTGATTCCTAATGTCTAATCCCAATATTAAGTGAGATATTAGGAGAAATTTGTCCCCATTATAAAGCATAGGCTAATTTAACATGGGAAAGTCCTATCTGGGCACGTCGAAAAAATCGAAATGGCTGCCACACGCAGACCGACGATTCAAGGGCAACGAAACTTATACACAGCACAAAGGTATATCAGGGGAATCTTTTGAAACAAAAATCTCAAAACTGATCAGACAGTTTTTGAGAAAATGGCCGCCAAAGTCCAAAATTGGCCATTTTTCGACAAAAATAGCCGTCATTTTGGAAAAAAACGATTCAATCGACGAAAAAAAAAATGGTCCGGAGATATGGGTCCATAGAACATATTTTGTGAATTACAGCAATATTCATCGAACAGATTTTTCCCAGCGTTTGACAACGCCGACGCAACCTGACGACAATAGCTTATCGGACCTTAGGTCAGGTAAGCTAAAAAGGGATTCTTTGTTGACGAGGAAGTGGAGACAACATGCGCCGTCACTGAAGCGGTCAAATTCAGAGTGCCCAAACTCCATCTGGCAGCTCCCATAACAACGAACCAGCCAGTTCGCAAGACCACAGAGGATGCACTGTTCCAAGGGATCGCCTATATGTACTAAGTGAAATGTGTATCCACCCTGGAGGCTGGATGTAGCCTAACATCCTATCAAACTCGAACGAACGGCCATTCTGGCAGCACCTACATATACATAATGCAGCAATCATGCTTTACAAGATCATGATCAGGAGATGCAAAAGATGGCCGGCGGTGACGTCATTGAACACAGTTACAACACTTGGGCTAGTCATGTGGTCTTGGTGAAAAAAAGAAATGGGTCATGGTGATTTCTTGTTGAGTATCACAAGTTCAATGCTTTGACTCAGAAGAATACAGGTTCTCTGTGTGGTTCTCTGGGTCATTGCCTGTCCCAGCTTGTCAGACTATTGCATCGTCCATGGCCATACATGTAACAAATTGGTGCTACATTTTTGTGTCTTCATAGACATTGACCTGTCATAAACACTGACCTGGAAAGTTTGGATATTGTTCCACAGCCAGCTCTGCTGTGGCAGGTGATACTGATCCATAGACTACGAACAAAGAACCAGCTTTTCTACTGTATATAGCGATTGGGGGTAGACATTTGGGTGTCAAAACTTAATTTCTGCACAGTCACTCAGTAGACCTTGTAGATAACCCACAAATTATTACAGCCAATAGGACTGAAACTTGGTGGACCGTGAACATGGGGGATGTTTACAAGATCCACAAGATCACCATCACTACTCCGGAGTGACAAACTGATGACAGCCAATAGGCAGTTTTCGGAGTATTACCCATATTGACAGGAAGTTCGCGAATATGTTCCTTATATATGTACTCCAAGATGGAGGAAGTCTTTTGTACGTTGTTCAGTGCAATGTAGCAAGATCATTTCAATGATCCAATCCAGTGCCAGCTTCGGGTGGAGGATTTAGAACGCAAACAATACCCTCGAATGGGTCAAGTTAGTACTGATTCCTAGTCTGATTGCATCGCTTTACCAGCTACATGGACGTAATCTACATGTACCAATTTGTATCTTCTAAAGTTCCGTTTTATGTGCCGTTTTAAGGGGTCGATATTGAGTGTATTTTCTCTGGTCACCCTTTGGCTTTCCAAAAGGTGTACGTGTACTTACAAAAGTGAAGCAGAACTTCAAGACCACAGCCTATATAATCTTTATTGTCTTTGTGGTCGCCTTTATACCTTAATAACATCAACTGGATGGTCGAGTGGATCAACGTCAAATCAGTCATCAGTTACCACATGTATGTGAGGACGGGTATTGTACGACTCATGGCTTGGAGCTTATCAAAACTTGAATTGAAGGGGACATATCATAGCCATAATATCAGTGATTAGAAACATCAACCAGATCAAGTATGTGCTATTGACCAAACGGAGCTGGAAATATGTCAACATGGTGATATAAGAGTATATGATTCTGGACACTGGGAAGCCAAATGCTGATGTCTTCACGCTCGCTGAGTCCATCGATGGAATGAATTAAGACAAGCAATACGGTTTCAGCTCATGCAACAATATGACCGTAACACCCACATGTAACCACAGCGGATGATGATTGTTGCACTTCAACTTTCAATATGACGAAGAGATCATGGGGCGACCTACTATCCACGTCTAAAACTAAGTTTCTCAGGTCACCAGACAGGTGCGACCAAATGAAGGTACATCATCTAGAAGAGATTGATGAAGGAATACTATCATGTTCTGAATATCGCAGTTGGAGCTCCACATCATTACAGAAGAGAGAGTACCAGTAGTAGCGAAATTGCTGCTTTGAATGTTATTGATACACGCAAAAATATCCAATAGTGATATACACCCCTTTCATTTGCAGTTGGTATTGGTTCCATCTGTATTTGAATCACCTTTGGAATCAGTCTAGCAGTATATAGGTACTCTAGCGGATGACTTTCTCATAACAAGCTCATTCATGTTCCCAAATTCAACTTTCAATTCCTATTTTCGTGATTACCTCCCATATCAAAAGTATTGGAAATGCTTGTACATGTACATTCCAGACTGCTCAATTATCTCAATATTAACAATATTGATGACCATCTAATATTAATTCCATACTGAGGTATGGTGGCCTGTCGAATAATCCGTATTTCGAATCATGCAATCAAAGTTTCTCAGAAATAACATGCACCGCCAAGGACGTGATATGAATATATTTGAAATGCATTTAGTAAACAATTGTATTCACTTATATGACATACTACTACCGGTACATAAAATATTATCAAATAGAAAGATTACATAATCACATTACAATGTGCACGACAACAAATTTATCAACACGATCAAATGAATGCATGCCTTATCGCGTTGATGCTATGTTTATATCACTACTGATTCCTCAATTTTGATGTAAGCGATAACACTTCACGGAAGAGAATTAATATTTACACTTATTATTCAAAATTATTACATTGATTGGTTTCACATGATGTAGTACAATATTATTTGAGTATTTGATGAACTCAGCCATGAATAGGTCCAGGATTATCACGCCATCACACCCTGCAGCTAGCCACCGAACGTTGACTGACCCAATTGTATTGTGTTGGGGTCTGGTCATGTTTATGTTTACGTTCTGGTGACTTCAAAAGTCCGATAAAGGTGTAAATAAGTGAAAATTAATCATATCCAGGTAAATACACTTTTATGATCTATCCGATTCCATGTCCGAGGGTGTTATTGAAAGTTGTGCTTTATTAGTTATAGGTCGTTGTTAGATGACAACATGGCCTTATTCACTACAAATCTTTATGGTGTTGATCAGCAAAGAAAACAGGTCTCAAAGAATCCCAGTGCAATCTCAATTGCACATACTAAGTACGTGGGAGACCAACTCGTTCATGTCTTTTTGTCTCGGTATCATTGATAAGACTGAAGCTGATAAACTTGAACATATGCTTGGTCAAACCAATGGACAGTCAATAAACAAGCAAAGAGGTGAGAGAGTAAAGATTCCATTCATGCGGTCATATATCCACTGTCCGTGTCTACTCTTTAGTAGCAGGTAGAAGTTGAAAGAGGAATTCTGCCACAAAGCCTGCTTTTGCACCTCCTTGTGAACTATTGTGCAGTGGATATTTGATGGGTGTGCTGGTGATTGCCACACCATCTTCTTCAATCTTGGCAATAGGTTCCCAAGACCATCCAGTCTTTTCTGTCCCTTTGACAGTTACGGCCACTTGGTACTCTGTATTTGCTGTAAGAAGTATTTTCCTGCAGTAGACTGGGATGGGTTTGAAATCCTCTTTTGCTACAATCGTATGTTCCACCTTGGCACATGGATCGTCTTCGTCTGGGCTGTGAATAATTATTTTGACATCATGCTTCGAGCCTTTCTCGCCACCGTGAATGGAAAATCCTCTTAAGTGTATAGGCCTGTTGACTGAAAAGTTGAATTTCTCCATACTTTTGGCCTCAGATCTTAGATCACATCCATATTGTTCCCCATAATCATGCTGGTATCT
Source organism: Terebella lapidaria (assembly GCA_949152475.1). NCBI lineage: Eukaryota > Metazoa > Annelida > Polychaeta > Terebellida > Terebellidae > Terebella > Terebella lapidaria. The sequence goes on along the minus strand of OX424566.1, from coordinate 25,132,057 downwards.
GCTTGCTCGAAAAATTCTTGAACTGATGTCAAATCCCAACTCAGACAATGCTTTACTGCATGACTTGCTTCCAGTTATCAAAAGTGGGTAAATCATATTTTTTTCTTGTTCATTTAGCACAGTTGTATGACCAAATTTACTGGCAAATGTCTTCAACGAAACATGGGGAAAGCGAATACTGTGCAAACATTCCGTCGTAAGTATATTTCGAATTTCTTCACCTGTTGCATTCTCAGGATCCTTGGTTCTACGTTTCCCCCACTCGATACATGCTTCAAATAACTCTGTTTCCACTCCATGAGCCAGATGGTCATATCCCACAACTTTCAGCAGAGCGTCGTGTGACATCTCGTAGAAAGACTCTGTCTTGACCACTGCCTTCGCGTTTGGAGCAATCAAGTCCAGACATTTGTTAACCAACTCCTCATCCTGCTGAATCAGACTGTGTGTGAGGAATGAGCAAGCATTGTCCACGGATATTTCCTTCTCCAGGAATTGTTTGCATTTCTCAGTGAGATTCCTCAGCATATACTTCTCACCAGCGTACAGCAGGGGTATGACGTTGTTCCCATTCAACTGTATGTCGTCTGTGTATATGTACCTGTATGACGTGACAATTAGTACTACATTTGTGACAAGAATATACCGATAATAATTACATATGGACAAATATTATGTGCTGATATAACGATGTGGGAAACATAAGGAAGCAAGGGATACCTCTTAATCACTCGCTGAGAACATGCAGTAAACATATAATTTTATAAATAATTACACACAAAATGAAATTCACCTCAAGAGGTCCTGAAATGGATCTGGATCCATGTCTGTTATGACAACATCTCCACCAGCCTCCAGGAAAGCTCCGCTGAACATCGCTTCAAAGACGGGGCTCCTCGCCTGCAGGATCAACTTGTGGGCTGGGATTGTGACGTGAGGATTTCCTGTGGACTGGACGGCAAATGTGACGTCACAAGCCACGTGGTTGTCCAGCATGTGACGTAGGCAGTCAGTCAGTGATTTCCCGACTTGCCATCCCCCGGGTTCAGTGCCATTGTTTGAAGCCATCTTTCTATTTTGTACAGACTGAAACAATATTCACGTGCGTATCATTTAAGGTGGTCTGCTCCAAACAGTGAGGGGAGGGGGTCAAATAGTTTTTTTTTTAAATAAATAAATGTATCAACAAAATCTAGAGCTTCAAAATGACATATTTTATAGAGTAATTGATCAGCATATTAAAACTGAAAAGAAAGTAGGGGGGTCACCGCATCCGTTCGCATGGAAAACACGATGCAAGATGTGAATATGGACAAAAAAATGTGCAAAAATGCAATAATTTATGTCATTTTAGGTAAATGTTTGTGATTTTGGTCGAATATGCCGAAGAAACCAACACGGTGACCCTCTATTTTCTTTTCAGTATTAGGATGCTGATCGGTTACTTTATAAAATTAGGTCATTTTGAAGAGATAATATTCAAGAAATAACTTTTAATTTTTGACTTCTCGTAACCTCACTGTTTGTAGCGGACTACTGTACGTTAATATAATTTACAAGTATTATTGGATTTATTTGCACTGGACCCATACATGTAGATACACAAAATGCAGCTCTCTTAAGAAATGACGATGATGTAAATGTCCATAGTCCATTACATGCAAATACTATTTGTATGTCTGGTTAATACTACTAGTGTTTTTGTTTTATTTGTGACGGCATTTATTATTATTTTATACTATATTCCCAATATTACAGGTAATACAATTCCCTAAAATAACTCGACCATGACAAGTAGGTCCATGTGGAATGTGCTTAGGTAAGTCACATTATATCATAAGTTCCTCATATGACACATGTCCTAACTCTGGAAGCCTATGTTGATATATCGATCATACAAGTTCAGCCATGGAGCATGCATGCCCACTTTAAGAGATACATGTATGGTGGTATGTTTGATTTGCAGACCATCCAGTGAACTGAATAAGTTTCTGCAAAGTTTTAAATATGTAGGGTTATGCTCCGAGTGTCCGGCAATATCCCCAAGTTCAAGAGAATGGACAAAATCTTTGTCTAGAAATTTACGAAGCCAATCTGTCGCAGGATGGATTAACCCCAGTGTATGGGCGTAACAAAAACCAAAACAGCAATAAATGGCCGATAGCCATATAAACATGAATCTATCTGATATAAAACAGGAAATGACGATGATATAATAAAAGGTGATATTAAACAACATCATGCGCAGTTATTCATAGATTTACCTGACGACTCGTGGCAAAAACACTTTCTGGGTCAACACAACACGATCGAAACTAGCTCTACTCCAGGAAAACTTTGACACTACTGGAACCCAAGCGTGCCATCACGTCTTTCTAAATAGTCTCTCTCTACATGTGATGAGAGGGAAGAGGGTGTGAGTGTTACACGAGTCTTATCGGGATAGATTTGCCACATGTGGGTATATTCAGTTTCTTTAGGCTCTCAACCAGCTGCCTGCCCTCTCGCTTCCGAGGTGCTTGTTTAATCAACTGGTAGGCCTACATCACTGTAGGAACCCTACTACCGTAACGCGACGTTACGGTAGTCCAAACGATGGCGGAAGGTTATTAGCTTCGAAAAGTTTTTTCACGATAAACTGGGTATTAGGTAGGTTTCGCACATAACATCTACTCGAGGCGAATTGTCTAGATACGCTTTATAGTGTGGCAATATAATTAAACTGTAAATCTTGTTGATTTGCGAGAAAAAACGGTTTGAAATTTGCGACGATTACTACCGTAACGTTACCGGCCCACTACCGTAACGCCAATTTCCAGATTTCAAGTACTACCGTAACGCTTGCATATATACAAAATGAACATGATGTAAAACTTGGATTTCGATCATATTTTAGGATTTTCGTTATCGATAAATAGTACAAATATTGTTGTAGATCGATGATCAATATCGGGACAATAGAGTTTCGGAATTCGTCATGCATATATGTAGCCTATGTGAAAAATACATCAGGATACATGTGTTATTACTGCCCGTTGACCAGCCATTCGCCAAACAGAATTTTAGTGCATGTTATTTAACATGTATATATATGTCTATGGTCTATGATTCAGAGTCTCATTTTAGCATCAGTCTTAGATGTCTAGACGATGAATCTGGTAATTATTCTGGGTGTTCCGTTTACTTTGGAATGGAATTTAAGGCTTTGGGTCCTGGTACGATTTTGACCCCAGACACTTACTCATAAACTGTAATTAAAGAATACCTGATATCCTGACAGAAATTCAATAATCGTCACAGCCTTCTGACGATGATTGTTTGGGGGACAGTGAATAAACGTTTTAAGAGGAAACCTCTGCGGTTCTTCCGTGGACACATTGCGGTTGTACCAGTTGCGACCTTATCTCAAAGTTTGACTGACACCAAACGAAACACTGTGCATAAATAAGGATTCACTCTTTCATAGTATGCATTATCTTTTGATATGATTTCACAGACGTCGATGAAAAATCAAATGTCAAAAAGAGACATATCTGGTGCATATCACTGTGCGAATCTATACTAATAATTGATGCCAAATAAATATTGTTGTGAACGTCATTGCCTTTTCCTCAGACGAGTGTGTAAAGACTGCGCAACTGTTAACGTTTGCATACATATAAATAATACGGCTTGGAATACACAAATGTATCTTAACATTTTATATATTAATACGACAACAATATATGGCATTGAAATAAATCAGAACATCATTATCTTCGTTAACATAAGAGTATCTTGTCAATACTATTTTAAATTAGTACAACTAAATTTCCTACGCTGGGGTAACATTCGAAAATGTCATTATTCAATGTTGAAAAATTGCTTATTCGCTTGCTCACTTTCTGCTTCTTCGACAACCCGTGTAATATGTTCAGTTATAGACGTCCCAAAACACCACAGTCAATTCGTCATTTTACATGACACCATACACAGTATCAGTAGTATAATATAGAAAAACAATTGAACCTCGAAATAAATTTCGGATATCCAAGCTCCTTATATTCGAAATTCTTATCATTCGAAATTCAAAAGACATATTACGAAAGACCTAGTGTGAGACCAATGTTAACGTTACGGTAGTACATGCTTGGCGTTACGGTAGTACCCCGCATCTACTGATCTGACGTTACCGTAGTATTCAATTGATATTCATTTTCCATTTTCTGACTAATTAAGAGCAATATTCCCACAAAACAATACGACAATAGATGCGAAACTTCAAGAGGCATCAAAGCACACCATCGGAGAAGAGTGACATGTGTTCTATAAACAATAATCTGAAAAAAACCAATCGAACCACTCGCCTACCGCCATCGTCCCGTACTACCGTAACGCCGCGTTACGGTAGTAGGGTTCCTACAGTACATGTAGCTTGTCTCCATTAACGAAACTGACTGTGCCAGCCCATACCTCTCTAAATGCGCCTGCATTTTAGTTATTGAACAAGAATCATGTCAGGTGCAAAGCACCAGATCTCCCTGGAGAAGTCAGTTGCGCGTTCATTGTATCAGTATCAGTCAGATAATTTGTTGTGTGCGTTATGATTTGAGTGAGTGCCGATAGTAGAAATTTGCAGTTCGCGGATAACATGTTTTGTTGTCGTCGATCGTACGTTTTTTGTACGCATAAACACTGTGGATCAAGTTGTAAAGTTTAGTGGGTAAGATTACGAAGTATTTTGTAACGAACTGTTATATTGTACATCTGGAATTACCGAGATATATTTTGTGATTGTCATTTCGATCGCTGTAGTGAAGTTTGTTCTACGATTGATTTTAGGCATTGTACCCAGTTATCGCCCACTCACCCCCGACTGGATGTGTGTTGTCATGTAATTAGGGAGCGCGTCAGGCCGGAACGTAAATTTGACAGGACGTTTTCAATGGGAAAACGTCAAACTCAGCACAGAGCGAACATGTGATTTCAAAACTTCGCTGTGAGGGAACTTGTACGATTTTTCCTCAAATATTTTAGCTCATTGAAGAGAGGATAAATATGAATAAAATGGTTTTTGAATGAAAAAAATCGACCAGCAATTGACAGAGTAACGATGCCTTGAAAATCGCTGCGGGAGGTCAGGAATTTCCGCTTCGTTGACAAATGGTCCGCGGCACATGTGTTTTTTATCGCCCTTGCGCTAAGTGAGTTTTTAATGCAGAGCTACAAAAAGTAAACAAACGGAAAGGAAATTTCCCGTAGTTTCGAAAAATGGTTGAGTTTAGAATTTTGTGACAAGGGAAAGTTATTTTATTACAATTTGTAAGGCCCAAAAAAAAAATTTCTATGTTTCTGGTTATCGCGCGCGTCACTCCAAACCCCGCGCATCATTTCCTTTTTTAAAAAAAAAAATCGCGCGCATCACTTAAAATACCGCGCGTCACTTCGTATTTTATATTTTTTTTTACCGCCTCCCTCGACATTTGGTTATTGAATGATAAAAGAGCACATAGAGTGTCATATTCTACATGTTTACAATCAGTAGCAGTTATTAAGCTATGCAAATTTGTGAGTTGTGTTTGTGTTGAAGAACATAGGCTTACTAAAAGTTAATCAATACATAAATGTAGCCGTATTCGTGTTGTGTTGTGTGTTAGCTCAAATATCACAAACGATGATATTAATAACAATGTAGATTTAGTCGGTGCGGCAATTTGAAAGCAATAATAATGTCGAGTGAGTAACTGTGCGGTGTAATCGTCAATAGTTTGCAAATCGCGGCTACGAACGGGTAACAAACTGTTTTATACGTGCGCTGCCGGCAATACTTACCTGTTATCAGAAATACATAACGAGAGCATCACCGCATCACTTTTGGAAGACCATTATAACCAGAAACATAGAATTTTTTTTTTTTGGCCTAATGTTCAAATAACAAAAGAATAACAATATAAAAGGTGATTTATGTATTTCTGCTGTTATCACATCCATGGGATGAATGAAATGCAGATGCAAATTGGTATGAATATGGACGAAAGGAATTAATAAAACAAGGAAGCAACTTGGACAACCTTATGTACAACACATGCGTAATGCTACAAAGCATCAGGGCAACATAAAGCTTAGGTAATATGAAGTTTATCAAAGAATACAAATGTTTTATTTAGAATATAAAAAAAAAACAGTAGGATGTTTTATGCACATAATATATTTAACAAATATAGGTGTTTTACTGAGGCAAATGTAGCTTTCATGGCTTCGGTTAACACGACTCGTGCCGATTTAGGAAAAAAAAAAGAAAAAAAAAAATTCGCATCACCGCATCACTTTTGGAAGACCATTGTAACCAGAAACATAGAATTTTTTTTTTTTGGCCTAATCTTCGTTGCGAAATAAATATTATTAGGAGTTTTATGAAACATTAAACTCAAGCAGTTTTGAAACAATTGATTACTTTTTAATCACATGCAAAAAAAATCGAAACCATTCATACAAAACCCAGTCAGCGCACGAGAGGTGAATGAGGTCACACACGTGACTGGATCTGGTCACCGCCGCCCGGCGGTTTTGAGTGCAACTTTGACTCGACACGGGGCTTCCGCACGGGGCGCGTCAAGCTCGCAAGTGGACAGGATACTGTAAGTTTGATGACATGGAGGTGGAAACAAAATCGTCTTTAATCTGTTAAATATATTTTGTACTGTGATTGTTCTGGAAAGCGGTTACGAAGAATGGATGTCAGAGAATCCATAGATATCAATATTTCATTGTCTCATTGATGTAAGATGACCGATGACGGTTTCCATTTCCAAGGTGGAATGATACAATCCGATAAAACAACACGAATTGCGTAGGCCTTCTTGAGCCAATGTGGACAGCCGTGCATGTCTGAATTTCCCACGATGTGACTTCTATTGTATGGCAGTAAAGTTCAGAAATATATGGATCCGATTCTGAATATGGCGATGATCTAATTATTTAACTTTTTTCCTGCTTGATCATGTTTATAGCTACTCAACCAATGCCCTCACACCCTCAGCAGCGTAGCCACTATTGTGTAATAAGTTAGTATGTTGATGATGACTGCAGGGGATGAACTTTGTTAATGAAGAGGAAGAAATTACTTTATATCTACTCCTTCATAAAATAAATTTTGTGCATCTACAGTAGTTCCAGACCAGTTAATTTGAGTATTGTTGATATGGTTAGCTGATTAATGTTATTACTAAAAAGGAAAAAATAGTCAGTTTAGGATCAATACCAATTTTGACTTTACATGTATGGTTAACTGGTCATCTTTATTACTGAGAGAAAAATTAGTTTTAGCATATGCTTTCTTCATCAAAACAACCACATTAATATCCTTTTCATGTGATTCAAGTTCCATACAAGTATGATTATTATTAATACGCTTAACTGGTTAACTTTATTACTGAAGAGGGAAAAATTAGTTAGTATATGCTTTCTTCAGCAAAATAACCACATTGGTGTCCTTTTCATGTGATTCAAGTTCCATACAAGTATGATTATTATTAATAAGCTTAACTGGTTAACTTTATTACTGAAGAGGGAAAAATTAGTTAGCATATGCTTTCTTCATCAACCTTTCATATGATTCAAGTTCCATACAAGTATGATTATTATTAATAAGCTAAACTGGTTAACTTTATTACTGCAGAGGGGAAAATTAGTTAGCATATGCTTTCTTCAGCAAAATAACCACATTGGTGTCCTTTTCATGTGATTCAAGTTCCATTCAAGTATGATTATTATTAATACGCTTAACTGGTTAACTTTATTACTGAAGAGGGAAAAATTAGTTAGTATATGCTTTCTTCAGCAAAATAACCACATTGGTGTCCTTTTCATGTGATTCAAGTTCCATACAAGTATGATTATTATTAATAAGTTTAACTGGTTATCTTTATTACCGAAATAAACGGTTGCAAAACAGGATTATGCTTTACGTTCTCGTTCAATTTCAGATAGAGGTGGTATGCTGGTCTGCACTTCAACCCCAAGGCAGATGATAGAGTGAATTCAAACAAGACAATACAAGAAAAGACAAGAATAACTTTATTAATTCAGTGGGAAATTGATCGGTTCACATCGTTGTGCATAGCAAACAAACATATAATCAGTACAGACGAGTATGGTGGCATGGTACAGACTACAGAAATTACTATTTATCATGTTTATGACACATCATGTTGTATGAGTGCCCTTGTTCAAGTTCACAGTTGAATGTGATGTGAGGAGGGATCTGTATGTATATCTCCCTTCTCACCTACAACATGCAAATGCCAAAGACGAAATGTTCAGTCTTCAGATGAAGACTCCAGCCTTATATCATGTGATGTACCATATGCTCCCACTGAGATTATGGGAAGCCATGCTGACACTTCCTGAATGATTCATCCTGTTGATTTCACAAACTTAGAATGATACAATTTATAGATTATAGTCAAGATGCTGTTAATATAATATATACAATAAACAAAGTGAAGTATTCATAAAAAATGATTTTATCGGGATCTTGTATTGTTGGATGAATGAACTCTGATTTTTCCATGTCATTTTCATGACCTCCACTGAATTTTTTTTTTCAAAGTGATCATAGAACTTTGTGAATGGGCTCATTGTAAAGCTCTCAATGAGCTGAGCAAGAATATATATAGTTTTATGGATCTGTGGTGAATAGTTCCAAAGTTAGGAGACATTTAAGATTTCGGTCAGCGTGTCGCGTCCCGCCGCGAGAATTACTAAGTCCAAATCTAACATTTTGGGTTTTTTTCCATAATTCAGATGCTGATAAATTGATTTTAAATATGAATTTGAGGCTTTTTATTGTTTTATGTCACAATCTCATATGCAATTAGTCAATACCATCAATAATAAGTTATATTTATTTTGTATCTCCTATTTTAGTAGGCCTCTGAAATTGCCTGATTATTACAATTGATAATCTGATTTCCCTATTTAATTGGCCCGTCAAAAAAGTACCCATTTTCGAGGTCAAAAAATTGCCATATCTCAAAAAGTATTTGTCATAGACCCATAAAACTATATATTTTCTTGATCTATTCAATGAGAGCTTTTCAATGAGTCTACTTACAAAGGTCTATGATCATTTTGAAAATTTGACTACTATCCCTAATGTAATACCTCAGAGTTTGTAAGTTCACTAAATTGGTTTAGAGGTTGTTTTTCACATTAGCGATACAAATATGTTGTGGATATGTTATCGGTTGGGGAATTAGCATATCATTTCGAATTGTAAAGTAATTTACACAAAACAAGAATTGTGTTTAAAAGTTTTCTTTTCAACAATATATACATCCAAGCATATATATTTCCCTGCTACATAAACATAGTATAAGGTAATTTCGATTACTAAGCGCATTATACATTGAAACAATATGTGTACTCACCTATACCTACCTGTATACTTACCTTTGTTTGTGTTTGTGTATTTGTAGGGAACCTACCTACACCATCAATAAACGATTCGCTATCTTATTGGTGGTTGAGTTTCCAACATTGAGCCGACCTGCATATGAAATACACACATACCAGTACAGTTCCAAACTTCTGACGATCGGTTCCAGAAGTCCAAGAAAGATGGCGACCTTTCAGCGGCTCAAGCAAGAACGTACCAAGGCGAAGCATCATGTCACTACAGCAGCCAGACGTCTGAAAGGAGCGATAAATCGGGAAGCAGATCAGACCTGCATCACGACTTTCATGACAGAGCTAGAACGCTGCTATGGCGATTTTGAAATGTGCGATGAAGACTTTTGTAATGAGTTAGATAAATTGAGATCTATATGTTCGGACATCGATATGGATGGTGAAGCCATTGTTAATGGGGAGGATCCCCATGAATATAGGGAAAATGTTTTCTGTGTGTACAAAAGTGCTATTGAACTGTACAATGATAATGTAGGTAATGTAGAGGAGTCTGTGGAGACTCTGTCTGATAGTAATTTTTCAGGAGTCACAGAATCTCGATTTGTAAGTACACAAAGTCCTCCCCTAACCAGCCACAGTGTCATGGGGGCTGGTGTAACAGGTATATACAGTAACCCTGTTATTTTCAATGTACGCACTCAACCAAGTATTCCCAGTATGTATCCACACAGTGTCATTGGTGCTAGTATTCCAGGTCACTCGGTTCCAGCAGCTAGTCCACCAGGTGTAGTCAGTCACAGTGTAATTGGTGCTAGTATTCCAGGTCGCTTGGTTCCAGCAGCTAGTCCATCAGGGGTAGTCAGTCACAGTGTCATTGGTACTAGTATTCCAGGTCACTCGGTTCCAGCAGCTAGTCCACCAGGTGTAGTCAGTCACAGTGTCATTGGTGCTAGTATTCCAGGTCGCTCGGTTCCAGCAGCTAGTCCATCAGGGGTAGTCAGTCACAGTGCCATTGGTGCTAGTATTCCAGGTCACTCGGTTCCAGCAGCTAGTCCACCAGGAGTAGTCAGTCACAGTGTCATTGGTGCTAGTATTCCAGGTCACTCGGTTCCAGCAGCTAGTCCACCAGGTGTAGTCAGTCACAGTGTCATTGGTGCTAGTATTCAAGGTCACTCGGTTCCAGCAGCTAGTCCAACAGGTGTAGCCAGTGACGGTGTCATGGGTGCGGGTGTTGCAGATCACCCAGTTCTGCCACCAGTATTCAGTTCTGGCTCCATGCTTGAGAGGGATAGTAGAGGTCCTGCTCCTCCTGGAGTGCATCTCAAGAAGTTCACTCTTCCTGAATTTTCTGGCTACAGGAAAGACTGGCCAGAGTTTAAGGCTATCTGGCGGGAACTGGCAGATACAGCATACACCAACAAAGCCTTACTAGCTTGCCAACTCAAACGATCTCTCAAGGGAGAGGCACGAGAGAAGATCAAGAACATCTATATCACAAAACCGGGGGCTTCATAACCGGGGGCGTATGAAGCTATGTGGAAGCGATTGGGAGATGGCAGTATATCTCTGCGTGAAGTAGACCGCATTGTTACCCTGCTACCTCCCTCTACCAAGATGGTGTGAATCAGGCAATATCACCAAATGGATGTGTCACTACAGCTGAGACCTCTAGAGATGTTCATGGACTTCCTGAACAAAGAGAGAGCTGCCATTGCTCGCTTAGCTGAAAACCAGAAAAAGCCGAGTGGTAGAAGTCAATCTCATGTCACCATCTCATGTTTTATTTGTGACGGCATTTATTATTATTTTATACTATATTCCCAATATTACAGGTAATACAATTCCCTAAAATAACTCGACCATGACAAGTAGGTCCATGTGGAATGTGCTTAGGTAAGTCACATTATATCATAAGTTCCTCATATGACCCATGTCCTAACTCTGGAAGCCTATGTTGATATATCGATCATACAGGTTCAGCCATGGAGCATGCATGCCCACTTTAAGAGATACATGTATGGTGGTATGTTTGATTTGCAGACCATCCAGTGAACTGAATAAGTTTCTGCAAAGTTTTAAATATGTAGGGTTATGCTCCGAGTGTCCGGCAATATCCCCAAGTTCAAGAGAATGGACAAAATCTTTGTCTAGAAATTTACGAAGCCAATCTGTCGCAGGATGGATTAACCCCAGTGTATGGGCGTAACAAAAACCAAAACAGCAATAAATGGCCGATAGCCATATAAACATGAATCTATCTGATATAAAACAGGAAATGACGATGATATAATAAAAGGTGATATTAAACAACATCATGCGCAGTTATTCATAGATTTACCTGACGACTCGTGGCAAAAACACTTTCTGGGTCAACACAACACGATCGAAACTAGCTCTACTCCAGGAAAACTTTGACACTACTGGAACCCAAGCGTGCCATCTCGTCTTTCTAAATAGTCTCTCTCTACATGTGATGAGAGGGAAGAGGGTGTGAGTGTTACACCAGTCTTATCGGGATAGATTTGCCACATGTGGGTATATTCAGTTTCTTTAGGCTCTCAACCAGCTGCCTGCCCTCTCGCTTCCGAGGTGCTTGTTTAATCAACTGGTAGGCCTACATCACTGTAGGAACCCTACTACCATAACGCGACGTTACGGTAGTCCAAACGATGGCGGAAGGTTATTAGCTTCGAAAAGTTTTTTCACGATAAACTGGGTATTAGGTAGGTTTCGCACATAACATCTACTCGAGGCGAATTGTCTAGATACGCTTTATAGTGTGGCAATATAATTAAACTGTAAATCTGGTTGATTTGCGAGAAAAAACGGTTTGAAATTTGCGACGATTACTACCGTAACGTTACCGGCCCATTACCGTAACGCCAATTTCCAGATTTCAAGTACTACCGTAACGCTTGCATATATACAAAATGAACATGATGTAAAACTTGGATTTCGATCATATTTTAGGATTTTCGTTATCGATAAATAGTACAAATATTGTTGTAGATCGATGATCAATATCGGGACAATAGAGTTTCGGAATTCGTCATGCATATATGTAGCCTATGTGAAAAATACATCAGGATACATGTGTTATTACTGCCCATTGACCAGCCATTCGCCAAACAGAATTTTAGTGCATGTTATTTAACATGTATATCAGTGTTCGAAATACCACCCGCCCGCACGCCCGAGACGGGTAACTATTTTGACGGGCGGGTAACTTTGCCGACTTTCCTGCCCGATGGTCCGGTTGAATTTTCCAGTGATATTTACGAAATGCTTGTAAATAGTGGGGTTTTTTCTTAGATAGACTTGTCGTCTCGTAGTAATTAAGCCTGCAATATGATTCTTTTTGTTTAATTCAGAAGTAGAGCTATAAACATAAAAAATGTACGTCTAGTTTCTCTCCGAAAACAGCAAAACCGAAAAAATCCCGTTGTTGGTAAAACCACACCATCATTCCAATGCTAAAACACATCGTGCTATCTCATTGGTTCAAATGTGGAGCAACGTCATTTCATCAGCCAATCACAGACTAGATAGCAGGCAAAAACGATTCTCTATAGCAATAGCAAAACGCGAATGCGGAAATTTCTTGGCCTCGAAAAAAAGAGAAAAAGTTGACAGCAAAGCCGCCAACGAAGTGTATGATACTACAAAAATAAGCGTAATATAGATCTAGCACTTTATGAAAGTATGAATGTGAAACTTGGCTCGTCATTAATGAAAACAGAAATGATCGTCGATGTAAAATGTGCAGAAGTTACCAGATCTAGGGTACTCTAAAATAGGACTAATAATGGTCAATCATTGACAGCTAGAAAAGTCGTGCCTTCCAGGACGCAAATATATAGATAAGATGACATTAATTGCTGATGCTCTGTAATTGTAAAAGGTCACTATATATAGGCCTAACTTAACTTTCAAAATCGGGCTGGTAACTTTTGGGCAGGGCTGGTAACTTTTAAGACTTACCAGCCCTGTGGTCTGGTTGAATTTTTAGTTAGTTTTGAACACTGATGTATATATATGTCTATGGTCTATGATTCAGAGTCTCATTTTAGCATCAGTCTTAGATGTCTAGACGATGAATCTGGTAATTATTCAGGGTGTTCCGTTTACTTTGGAATGGAATTTAAGGCTTTGGGTCCTGGTACGATTTTGACCCCAGACACTTACTCATAAACTGTAATTAAAGAATACCTGATATCCTGACAGAAATTCAATAATCGTCACAGCCTTCTGACGATGATTGTTTGGGGGACAGTGAATAAACGTTTTAAGAGGAAACCTCTGCGGTTCTTCCGTGGACACATTGCGGTTGTACCAGTTGCGACCTTATCTCAAAGTTTGACTGACACCAAACGAAACACTGTGCATAAATAAGGATTCACTCTTTCATAGTATGCATTATCTTTTGATATGATTTCACAGACGTCGATGAAAAATCAAATGTCAAAAAGAGACATATCTGGTGCATATCACTGTGCGAATCTATACTAATAATTGATGCCAAATAAATATTGTTGTGAACGTCATTGCCTTTTCCTCAGACGAGTGTGTAAATACTGCGCAACTGTTAACGTTTGCATACATATAAATAATACGGCTTGGAATACACAAATGTATCTTAACATTTTATATATTAATATGACAACAATATATGGCATTGAAATAAATCAGAACATCATTATCTTCGTTAACATAAGAGTATCTTGTCAATACTATTTTAAATTAGTACAACTAAATTTCCTACGCTGGGGTAACATTCGAAAATGTCATTATTCAATGTTAAAAAATTGCTTATTCGCTTGCTCACTTTCTGCTTCTTCGACAACCCGTGTAATATGTTCAGTTATAGACGTCCCAAAACACCACAGTCAATTCGTCATTTTACATGACACCATACACAGTATCAGTAGTATAATATAGAAAAACAATTGAACCTCGAAATAAATTTCGGATATCCAAGCTCCTTATATTCGAAATTCTTATCATTCGAAATTCAAAAGACATATTACGAAAGACCTAGTGTGAGACCAATGTTAAGGTTACGGTAGTATATGCTTGGCGTTACGGTAGTACCCCGCATCTACTGATCTGACGTTACCGTAGTATTCAATTGATATTCATTTTCCATTTTCTGACTAATTAAGAGCAATATTCCCACAAAACAATACGACAATAGATGCGAAACTTCAAGAGGCATCAAAGCACACCATCGGAGAAGAGTGACATGTGTTCTATAAACGATAATCTGAAAAAAACCAATCGAACCACTCGCCTACCGCCATCGTCCCGTACTACCATCGCCGCGTTACGGTAGTAGGGTTCCTACAGTACATGTAGCTTGTCTCCATTAACGAAACTGACTGTGCCAGCCCATACCTCTCTAAATGCGCCTGCATTTTAGTTATTGAACAAGAATCATGTCAGGTGCAAAGCACCAGATCTCCCTGGAGAAGTCAATTGCGCGTTCATTGTATCGGTATCAGTCAGATAATTTGTTGTGTGCGTTATGATTTGAGTGAGTGCCGATAGTAGAAATTTGCAGTTCGCGGATAACATGTTTTGTTGTCGTCGATCGTACGTTTTTTGTACGCATAAACACTGTGGATCAAGTTGTAAAGTTTAGTGGGTAAGATTACGAAGTATTTTGTAACGAACTGTTATATTGTACATCTGGAATTACTGAGATATATTTTGTGATTGTCATTTCGATCGCTGTAGTGAAGTTTGTTCTACGATTGATTTTAGGCATTGTACCCAGTTATCGCCCACTCACCCCCGACTGGATGTGTGTTGTCATGTAATACCTCAGAGTTTGTAAGTTCACTAAATTGGTTTAGAGGTTGTTTTTCACATTAGCGATACAAATATGTTGTGGATATGTTATCGGTTGGGGAATTAGCATATCATTTCGAATTGTAAAGTAATTTACACAAAACAAGAATTGTGTTTAAAAGTTTTCTTTTCAACAATATATACATCCAAGCATATATATTTCCCTGCTACATAAACATAGTATAAGGTAATTTCGATTACTAAGCGCATTATACATTGAAACAATATGTGTACTCACCTATACCTACCTGTATACTTACCTTTGTTTGTGTTTGTGTATTTGTAGGGAACCTACCTACACCATCAATAAACGATTCGCTATCTTATTGGTGGTTGAGTTTCCAACATTGAGCCGACCTGCATATGAAATACACACATACCAGTACAGTTCCAAACTTCTGACGATCGGTTCCAGAAGTCCAAGAAAGATGGCGACCTTTCAGCGGCTCAAGCAAGAACGTACCAAGGCGAAGCATCATGTCACTACAGCAGCCAGACGTCTGAAAGGAGCGATAAATCGGGAAGCAGATCAGACCTGCATCACGACTTTCATGACAGAGCTAGAACGCTGCTATGGCGATTTTGAAATGTGCGATGAAGACTTTTGTAATGAGTTAGATAAATTGAGATCTATATGTTCGGACATCGATATGGATGGTGAAGCCATTGTTAATGGGGAGGATCCCCATGAATATAGGGAAAATGTTTTCTGTGTGTACAAAAGTGCTATTGAACTGTACAATGATAATGTAGGTAATGTAGAGGAGTCTGTGGAGACTCTGTCTGATAGTAATTTTTCAGGAGTCACAGAATCTCAATTTGTAAGTACACAAAGTCCTCCCCTAACCAGCCACAGTGTCATGGGGGCTGGTGTAACAGGTATATACAGTAACCCTGTTATTTTCAATGTACGCACTCAACCAAGTATTCCCAGTATGTATCCACACAGTGTCATTGGTGCTAGTATTCCAGGTCACTCGGTTCCAGCAGCTAATCCACCAGGTGTAGTCAGTCACAGTGTAATTGGTGCTAGTATTCCAGGTCGCTCAGTTCCAGCAGCTAGTCCATCAGGGGTAGTGAGTCACAGTGTCATTGGTACTAGTATTCCAGGTCACTCGGTTCCAGCAGCTAGTCCACCAGGTGTAGTCAGTCACAGTGTCCTTGGTGCTGGTATTCCAGGTCACTCGGTTCCAGCAGCTAGTCCACCAGGTGTAGTCAGTCACAGTGTCATTGGTGCTAGTATTCCAGGTCGCTCGGTTCCAGCAGCTAGTCCATCAGGGGTAGTCAGTCACAGTGCCATTGGTGCTAGTATTCCAGGTCACTCGGTTCCAGCAGCTAGTCCACCAGGAGTAGTCAGTCACAGTGACATTGGTGCTAGTATTCCAGGTCACTCGGTTCCAGCAGCTAGTCCACCAGGTGTAGTCAGTCACAGTGTCATTGGTGCTAGTATTCAAGGTCACTCGGTTCCAGCAGCTAGTCCAACAGGTGTAGCCAGTGACGGTGTCATGGGTGCGGGTGTTGCAGATCACCCAGTTCTGCCACCAGTATTCAGTTCTGGCTCCATGCTTGAGAGGGATAGTAGAGGTCCTGCTCCTCCTGGAGTGCATCTCAAGAAGTTCACTCTTCCTGAATTTTCTGGCTACAGGAAAGACTGGCCAGAGTTTAAGGCTATCTGGCGGGAACTGGCAGATACAGCATACACCAACAAAGCCTTACTAGCTTGCCAACTCAAACGATCTCTCAAGGGAGAGGCACGAGAGAAGATCAAGAACATCTATATCACAAAACCGGGGGCTTCATAACCGGGGGCGTATGAAGCTATGTGGAAGCGATTGGGAGATGGCAGTATATCTCTGCGTGAAGTAGACCGCATTGTTACCCTGCTACCTCCCTCTACCAAGATGGTGTGAATCAGGCAATATCACCAAATGGATGTCACTACAGCTGAGACCTCTAGAGATGTTCATGGACTTCCTGAACAAAGAGAGAGCTGCCATTGCTCGCTTAGCTGAAAACCAGAAAAAGCCGAGTGGTAGAAGTCAATCTCATGTCACCACTGCACCCAAGTCACACACAAACAACCATTCCAATGACCACAGAAAAAATCGCTGCTTTATGCCATGTCATGACAACACCAATGTCAAGCATTCTACTGCGATTTGTCGAGAGTTCCGGAAGCTCAGTGTGGCAGAACGGCATGACATAGTGAAAAATGCATCCGCTTGTTTCCGATGTCTCGGAAATCACAGAAGAGAGAACTGTACCAGTGACAAATCATGCAGGAAGTGTGGGAGGGCAAACCACAATGTACTGCTGTGTCGAAAACCAGACAACAAGCCCACAAATGAAGCCAGTGTCCAGGAGCCTCTATGGGATAAAAATGATGAAAATGAAGAGAGGCAGAAGAGTGCCACAAACGGAA
Organism: Terebella lapidaria; assembly: GCA_949152475.1. Classification (NCBI taxonomy): domain Eukaryota; kingdom Metazoa; phylum Annelida; class Polychaeta; order Terebellida; family Terebellidae; genus Terebella; species Terebella lapidaria. Next base: position 25,114,395 of record OX424566.1, on the reverse strand, counting down.
CATACAGTAATAACGTCAAGGATCAGACGGAGTGTGCGTTGTATCCAATTCTACAGGGATTCGTGACAAACAGTGGAAAGTGGGCAACCATCTTCTGTGATGGGGGGTCAAATTGCTCATACATCACCCACAAGGCAGCCTACAAGTTGAGGGCCAAAAGACTGAACAGGTACACGCTCGATGTGACTACAATGGGTGGGGTTGATACCACTTATGACACATGTCTGTATGAGTTCTCCATCAGATCCGAGTGTGGGAAAATCATTCCAGTCCGTGCATTTGGGATGGAGAAAATCACAGGCCCTGTTACTCAACTAGATGAGAACTGCATTCATCGGCTGTTTCCCAGCTATGATCCAGTTTTACTTCAGAGGAAGTCGAAAGAAGTTGATATTTTGCTTGGGTGTGACTACTTTGGACTACATCCCAAGCAGGAAGTATGTACAGCTGGAGATAACCTAAGTATCATGAAAGGTGACCTTGGTATATGTCTCCAAGGTTACCACCCTGACTTGTCAGAAGGTACAGAAGTCTATGCAACACTGGTGAAGGAAGTTCATGGAGCTGATCTGAAGACGAGGTGTAATCTGCCACAATCACATCATCACATGGTTTTCAATGGCCACGCATCTTCATCCCATCAAGATTCTGCTTGCTGCAGTATTGGGAACGGAACTGTCATCAACCCAATGAAAACAGAAACTATGCTAACGAAAGCAGAAGATAAGCAGATGTCATCATTCATCCAAGGAGAAGAGCTTGGCACTGAGATCAAACCCAAATGTGGGGGATGCCAGTGTACAAAATGTCCTTTGGTAGGACATACGTTCTCTTTCAAAGAGCAACAAGAGCTAGACATGATCCGGGGCAATCTGCGCTATGAGCCAGAGATGCACTGTTGGTTTACCAGTTATCCTTGGCTGATGGATCCGGCAAATCTTCCCGAGGATTATCATGTCGCCCTGGCTACTCTCAAGAACACAGAGTCTGCCTTGAGTAAGGATGCAGTATGGGCAGAAAAGTATGCTTCACAGATGGAAGATATGCTTGATAGAGGTGTGGCAAGAAAACTGTTCCAAGAAGAGCTGAACACATGGTCAGGGCCAGTGTTCTACATCAGCCACTTAGCTGTAAAAAACCCACACTCCACATCAACACCTGTGAGGATAGTGTTCAACTCCAGTCAAGTCACCCGAGGCGTGTCTCTGAATTCTTCTTTGGCCAAAGGACCTGATGGTTACATGAATAACATGCTGGGATTACTGCTCCACTGGCGAGAAGAACCTGTAGCGGTAATTGGAGACATTCGCAAAATGTTTAACTCGGTACACTTGGAGCCAGTAGAGCAACACTGTCACCGGTTTCTCTGGCGAGATCTGGATGTTGCGAGAGACCCAGATGTGTACGTTATCACCAGAGTGAACATGGGAGACAGGCCAGCGCCTGCCATCTGTACAGAAGCCATGTACGCCACAGCAGATATGTTCGAGCAAGATGATCCCAAAGCAGTTCATGTCATAAGGCACTCCACTTATGTAGATGACATACTGGATTCCTTCCAAGATGAAGCTACGGCCAAAGAAGTCATAGGGAATGTAGAAGGCATGCTGGCTACTGGTGGGTTCCACATCAAGTGGTGGCGACTAAGTGGAGGAGAAACCATAGAACGAGGGAAGACGTGTATCTCTGAGAAATCTAGACCAGCAGAACAGCAAACATCCATCCTTGATGGTGGAGAAGCTATCACAAGAGTACTGGGTGTAGGCTGGAGACCAGAAGAAGATTGTATTGCGTTTGAAGTAAACTTGAACTTCTCACCAAAGAAGAGGGGAAAGCGGACTAGTCCCAATCTAACTGTCACACAAGTGCCAAGGGAATTACCTGAAGTGGTAACTAGACGAGGAGTGCTTGAGCAGGTGATGATGATCTTCGACCCCTTGGGTCTGATGAGCCCCTTCACTCTGCTTGCTAAAATCTACCTCAGAGAAACGTGGGCCCTAAGGAAAGGATGGGATGAAGCTCTGCCTCCTGATCTCCATCAGAAATGGACACAGTTCTTCTGTTTGATGTTCGAAGCAGAACAGTTGAGATTCGAAAGGAATCTACATCCATCCAATGCGGAAGGTCCTCCCTGGTTGATTCTGATGTCAGGTGGCAGCGACGTTGCCTACGGATTTGTCGCGTACATCAGGTGTAAGTTGACAGATGGCAGCTATTGGTGCAGACTCATCATGTCAAAAAGCAGAATAGCTCCTCTGTCCAAGCGGTCTACTCCTCAAATGGAACTAAATGGAGCTGTCCTCTCCAAGCGAGGACGAGTCGTCATAGAAAGAGAAATGAGATACTCGTTTGAGAAAGTTCTACACATTGTGGACTCAGAAACAGTACTCAACATGATAAACAAAGTTAGCACAAGGTTCAAGGTCTATGAAGGAGTGAGGTTAGGAGAAATCCAAGCGGCAACGAACGGAGACATGTCTTGTTGGGCTTGGATAAGCGGAAACTCTAATACAGCCGATCTTCTCACCAGGGGTCGAAATCCTCGGGAGATAGGTCCTGAATCTGAATGGTGGAAGGGACCTGCGATATTATACCAGCCATTTGAAACGTGGGGCCTGAAGTTTGGACTGCAGAAGGAAGAACCAGTGCCTGGAGAAAAGAAGCTTCCTACCTCATCAAACACAGTCACAACTACAACTCATACCCAAGAACGACAAGGAGCTGCACTTGTGAACTATGAAAACTACAGTTCGATCATCCGAGTCTACTGGGTAGTGGCACGTCTTCTCTCCATGGCCAGACTGAAATCATTCAAAGGAGGACAGATTGAAAATGTCACACCAGAACTATTACTTGCAGCAGAAGAACTTGTAGTAAAAGATGCCCAAAGGCACATAGGAGGAGAGCTGAAGAAGGTCTCAGCCAAGAAAACTGGTGGTCAGTACGCATCTTTGAAGCCAATGCCTGGAGCCGGTGGGGTTTGGATTGTTGGAGCACGATTGACCCAGTATAACCCGATGACTCCAGAAAATGAACCTCAACGATTGTTACCACATGGACATGCCATAACAAAACTCATCATGAAACAATGTCATGAATCAAGCGGTCACCGTGGAAGGGATGGTACCCTCGCCAAATTCCGACAAAAGTTTTGGACGCCCAGGGCAAGCAAGCTAGCTTGGACGATTAAGAGCAATCAACTCTGCAGATTACGGGATCCAAAGTTGATTCAACAGGCGATGAGTCCTCTACCAGAGGCCAGGACAAAACCATCACCTCCATTCAACAGAGTAATGGTGGACTTCTTTGGACCTTATCTGGTGAGGGGAGAAGTCCAAAGGCGAATCAGCTCAAAGGCATACGGTGTCATCTTCACGGACCTAACTATGCGCGCTGTGCATATAGAAGCTGTCTTCGGATATGACACAGGATCATTCTTGATGGCGCTGTCGAGATTTGCTAGTCTTAGAGGTTGGCCAGAAATAATCTACAGTGACCCAGGATCGCAACTGATAGGAGCAGACAGAGAAATGAGAGATGCATGGCACAAGTTGGACAAGCTTCCAATACTCAAAAAAAGCACGGAAAATGGACTCAGATGGGTATTTGGGCCAGCTGATTCACCTTGGCATCAAGGAGCAGTAGAGTCAATGGTGAAATGTACCAAGAGGGCAATTCATTATGATGTACATAGCCAGAGGCTATCACCCGCAGAATTTCTCACACTATGTGCAGAGATTTCCATTCTCATCAACGAGAGACCTCTTGGCATCATGCCTGGAATAGAGGCAAGCATCAGTATCTTGACTCCGAATAGCCTTCTGTTGGGAAGAGCTTCAGCGAAGAACCCTGGAGGTTGGCAACCTGAAAATTCGAACATCGCAAGAAGATTCAATCTTGTGCAGCAGATAACCCAGCATTTTTGGGAAAGATGGACAGAGCTTTGTGCACCTTCCTTGCTAGTTCAGAGAAAGTGGCACAAGTCTAGTCGTAACCTACAAAAAGGAGATGTGGTTCTCGTAGCAGACAAGAACACATTGAGAGGAAACTACCATCTTGGACTCATCAAAGAAGTGTTTCCAGGTGTCGCATATCTCATTTACCCCCGTATTCAGATTCCCCCATCTGTCGAGTGACGCTTATTTCTGACTTTTAGTTGGTCCATCACGACAAAGTCGAAGCCGTTTGTACCTTTCAGCTGTTTAAATGGGTTGTACACCACAACTTTCCATAAATAACGAGAAATAAACGAATAAATCATGTTTGCTTTTATCGTGAAGAAGATGGAAATTAAAGTGGTAGATCTACAACTACTGTAGATCTAAGTCTCTACCTGGCAAATGTAAGATGACATGCATCGGAGCGTTATGACTTGCCTTAAATGAAAGCGTACAATATGTAGACCCTATAGCAGGCAGAAACTTGCCTTCTTAAAAAAGGTAAATAAAAGGTAAATAAAAATCTGAATAAATAAGAGTGCAATAGATATTTACAACAGCAAAATAAGTATAGAATTTATTCTTTACATGATTGGTATGAATTAAAGCATGGTAAGCCAATTAAATATTTAAAAGAAAAGACGATCAATGCCACGGGACCGTGTTTTCCAATGCAACGGGGCCACATGATGATTGAATCATGATGGTAGGAGGATCATCAGAAGTCCTGACCTATACTCTGATTTTTCTAACTGTTTTTCGCTAATATTTTTGTGATGCTAAGCGCTATCGTTCTATAATTTGTCATACCTCACCTGGGAGTCAAACGGCAAATTTCTACCGAATTTCAGACAGCTATCGCGAAAATTGAAAAAGTTGGCAATCTACCCCAATGTTAAATTTAGCCCTATTATTTAATTTCTGGGCCCGCACACAATTTTATGCATTAGCTCGGTTTTGTAGCGGAGCAATGTTTCAAAATCAACATGTTTGTGTAGAGTACACCCCAGTGTATCTTGTGGTTCAAAGTTACAAGAATATTTCGAATCCTGATGGATGTAAACAGGACCAATTCCTCGAAAATGCTCAGATTCTCGAGATCCCGTTTTGGGCTGAAATTTAACATTGAGGTAGATTGCCAACTTTTTTCAATTTTCGCGTTAGCTGTCTGAAATTTGGTAGAAAATTGCCGTTTGACTCCCAGGTGAAGTATGCCAAGTTATAGAACGATAGCATTTAGCATCACAAAAATATTAGCGAAAAACAGTGTAAACGAGTTAGAAAAATCCGAGTATAATGACAAGTTGCTGATATAGTATACTGTAGGCCTAATACCTACACCTTATAGTTTTGATGAAATGTGATAAGGGGCGTAACACTCTTATATGTCAATGTGAATGAGTAAAAATATCTTACTTATTTTATCATATATAAGAATAACAAGTGTTGCTAAATGAAAAATACATTATTTGTTGCTATGTCAGGCCTCATTTGAGGCATTACGCAAGAAACGTAAATACTTCATACATAGACATGATAAAAAACATGAATATAAAAAAAAGAAGATATATCGAACATCCAGCTTCAACATGAAATCAATATTGATGAACATTTTACATGATACTCATTTTTAGATATTGTGATAATTTATTTTATTTTCACGAGTAAGATATTGAGAGTCATGCTCCATAACATTAACCAAACTAACACCACTTTTGTTTACAACAATATAATTATAGGAAATATAACTGAATGCATAGATTACGTTTGACACAGTTTTGACCAGGCTGATATAAATTTATATTCCCTGAATACATTAATTGTACATGTAGATAACAGGATCAATAAAAGTTTTTCTCCAAATAAATTTCAATTGAAATTCAAGAAATGTCTATTGGCATATGGCCATAACACATAGAAGCCAAATGAGAAGTATACTATTACACACACATACATGTGTATGTACATGCACAACATAATCTATGTAAACCCATAACCTATATTATAAACCTATAGGCCATATTTATTTGATGAGCTGGTTTATAGATTTTCAAAAAAAAAAGTTGAGTCGGGGGTTGGCATATAGAAATAAATATAATTTGACATTTTGAAAATAAAAAGAAATAAATGTGAAAAAGAATGTAATTTGACATTTCGACCAATCGGTCGTCCTAAATGAATATTATTTGTAATCATATTCAAGAATCTAGAAGATTTAATGTAATGCAGTTTCCACCGTTCCACGTGTGTTCTACCAATGTTTTCACCAGGTAAAACGAAACATCATGATAGTTACCAGTGACTGACAAATGTGCACCGAAGGGACAGCCAGTGCTAGATAATTAATATTTATTTTTCAGCTTGACACAACGGTCTGCAGCAAAATGAATATTTTGGTACTTTGGTACCAATTATATTTATTTTCCATTTTGAAAAAGGGGGGGGGGGGGGGGGGGAGGTTAGTAACTCAGCTTTTAAAATAACTACGGCCATAACAAAAAATATATTTTAATATTGGTGAACATTTTCGTTTTTCTGATTTTGTTAACAATTCAATGTTATATTTTTTTGAACTACCGGGTAAACGTTTTGCAGTCGCTGTGGACCGTGTGGGTGTATCCCCGTGATGCTATGTTATCCCTGTTGCCCAAAACATATAAACATTACGAGATATCTTTACTGTACAGTTAGTGACTATTTCCCTTACAATTGTCTTTTTCATGATCAATAATAGACGTAACTAGCAAAATTAGCACCAACTCATTTGGTTACATCAAAATAACCACAGCCACAAAGAAAGCTTTTCCATACTAGTTTTATTGTGCGCAATAATAGACATAACTAATAAAAGTGATGGTAACTAATTTAGTTAAATAATGTTCACTTTTCACCAAAAACATAGCTCTGAACACAAATCCAATGGCTTCTACTCCAAATTACAGGTAATTGGAAGGATGACATATGACAAAGTAGATAAACAGGCTGATTTCAGCTGAAAAATTAGCCCAAAGGCTAAGATAGGTTACCGGACAATTATGGTTTGGCCATGGCAGCATTGGCAGGTAACAGACCTTTTACCAATCAAGGTTCGCAGTGTTAACATATGACCTTGGGATTTACCAATCAAGGTCATCCGTATGAACTTCGATGTTACCATTACATTTGTTATTCCATATGTTGGGTGGAATCGTTTAGGCTGCTCAGGTCAATTTACACATTCCAAGTCAGACATTTGGCACTCAAGGTCATCTGACGTCAAGTTCAAGGTCATCATTAGTTGTGCCATATATGTCTTCCTATATGTTCATAATGCAAACATGAGCTCTATCTGCAAGCAGTTCATCTATAGAGGCAAATCTGGGCATTTTTTTTAACCCAAAATGGCTGTTTTGACCTTTCAAGGTCATCCAAGGTCAAATTCAAGGTCACCACACAAGTCGCCATATATGACTTCCCATTTGAAAATGCCAATTTCTAAGCTCTATCATCAAGCGTTCCATGTGTACAGTCTTGACAGCTCCCATTATGAAGGAAAAAAGTGCCGAAAATTTTCTAAGTCCAAAATTTTTTTCAAAGGGTGAAAAATGTTTTTGCCCTAGAAATGGCCCAAAATGGATAGTAATGCGATTTGGGGCGAAAAAATTTTTTTTCGCCGACCCGCCAAAAATTCAAAATGGCCGCCACACGGAAACCGGCGAATTTAGGGCAACCAAACTTATACATATCACAGAGGTATATGAGAGAAATCTTTTGAAACCAAAAACTCAAAACTGATCAGACAGTTTTTGAGAAAATGGCCGTCAAAGTACAAAATTGAGCGTTTTTCGACAAAAACGGCCGCCATTTTGAAAAAAATGCGAAAATCAAAAAACAAAAAAATACCTCCTTCTCAAAATATTTTTAGGCATTTTTGTGCAAAATTTCAGAAAGATTCGATCGTTAACTTTAAAGATAAAAATGTTAACGCCGGACGGACGGACGGACGACGGACGCAACGCCATGCCAATAGGTTGTCGGCCAAAAGGTCCGGTAACCTAAAAATGTGGGCAGTTGGCCATTTTGGTTGCTGTGGTAACCAATAGGCCTCGTAGTCCACATAATATACATTGTAAGGCCATACGATAAATTATAAAAATTGAAAGAGAAACACGAAATGTAGAGCATCCACGAGAAACTGTTCACAGTGAACGTGACGCAACTCGTGCAAATCCATAGTATCTGCCAACTTACATGTAGTTAAGTGGATACAATAACAATAGGAAATATTCAATATAGCTACACAGGGGTTTCCCTACCCATTTTTGGGTCCGAAATGACGCCCCAATATCAAATGACAGACATTCCAACCTGAAGAAATTATATTTTAGAAAATTGTTGACGTAAAATGAGCAAAAGAGATAGATATTGCTGTAATCATGTAACTGTTCATTGATCATGTTGATGAGGTTTGGAAACATCCATGGACCTGAGAATAGCTATGTTTTTTCTCTAAATATGACGCTACTATAATAAGTTTTGTTAATTCATTCGAATTTTGTGTTCGGTGAATGGTTCAATTAAACGAGAAACCGATGATCGATTAATTAGTTACTTTCATCACGACCCACAGGGATCATGTTCATATGATGTGGGTGACTTGAATCAGAGAATGTGTTTACAAATTGGAAGGTACATTCAGGGTCACATCATCATGATAGACACATAATAATGATAGTGGTGGTTGTTAGAATGTATAGGCCTCCATTAAAATTAGGTAGGAAAATCCCTGTTATTTATAAATACTTTTACATTCGGCACACATTTAACATAAAGTAAGCATTTCCAAAAATCAGTTTGGTAAAATGATCAAGCTCAGATAATACAGTTAAAAAAATATCATAAATTCATTGAAATACTGTTAAAAGATTAACATTGGCAGACGAGTTAGTTTGCGGATTTAGTGGTAGGGAAGAAAACGCCAAATTAAGTAAGTTAAGCATTACATATGATTTCGAAACCTCCAAATTACATGAATTAAATGTCCCCCAAATAATGTAGGGGCCAAAAGGTTCCGCCAAATTTAATAGCCGCCAATATTAGTTTTTTTACAGCATTGGACAAGAAACAGCACATTCTCCACATACCATGTAACAGTAGCAATTGATATTGAATCCACATTCCAAAGTTATTAACGTATGGATCTGATAGTGGCACGTGCCCCAATATTATATATTTTCCCCAAAATTGTTCAATTTTTGTAACATTATAATTCACTTCATATCTTTCTAATGAGATCTTGGAGTGTTGCAATCAACACATTCATGTTATTTGAATCACAACAAAGGGGATTGAAGGCTATACAATGTAGATATATTATTCGGTGATTTTTCAAAGTTTGACCTCAAGTTTGACCCCATTTTTGAGCGCACTTCTGCGGGAGTTTTTGGTTCGGCTCGTCGTGCTACTATCAGGACCAATACGTTACTACCTGTATGCACCTTAATTCATATCACATGCACCATAGCATAGAGTGATCATGATGATGCCCCCATTTGATCAAAGAAGTGAGAAATTGTAATTTGTGGAATTCCAATGGACACAATTTACACGTATGTAATTTCGGTCCTTCAACATATTGGCATGGCGTTGTGTCCTTATTCGTCCATTTACATTTTTATCTTTGAATTTTACAGACACATCTCTCTGAAATATTGCAGAAATGCCTAAAAGTAATTTGAAAATCTTTTTGTTTTTAGGTTACCGGACCTTTGGTCCGATAACCTATTGGCATGGCGTTGCGTCCGTCGTCCGTCCGTCCGTCCGGCGTTAACATTTTTATCTTTAAAGTTAACGATCGAATCTTTCTGAAATTTTGCACAAAAATGCCTAAAAATATTTTGAGAAGGAGGTATTTTTTTGTTTTTTGATTTTCGCATTTTTTTCAAAATGGCGGCCGTTTTTGTCGAAAAACGCTCAATTTTGGACTTTGACGGCCATTTTCTCAAAAACTGTCTGATCAGTTTTGAGTTTTTGGTTTCAAAAGATTCCCCTCATATACCTCTGTGATATGTATAAGTTTGGTTGCCCTGAATCTGCCGGTTTCCGTGTGGCGGTCATTTTGAATTTTTGGCGGGTCGGCGAAAAAAAATTTTTTCGCCCCAAATCGCATTACTATCCATTTTGGGCCATTTCTAGGGCAAAAAATTTTTTTCACCCTTTGAAAAAATTTTTTTCACCCTTTGAAAAAAATTTTTTCACCCTTTGAAAAAAATTTTGGAAGAAAATTTTCGGCACTTTTTCCCTTCATAATGGGAGCTGTCCGGACTGCACTCATAGAACGCTTGAAGATAGAGCTTAGAAATTGGCACTTTCAAATGGGAAGTCATATATGGCGACTTGTGTGGTGACCTTGAATTTGACCTTGGATGACCTTGAAAGGTCAAAACAGCCATTTTGGGGTCGAAAAACGCTCAAATTTGCACCTGGTCTGTATTTTCTCAAAAACTCTCTGATCAGTTTTGAGATTTTTGCTTAAAAAGATTCCTCTTATATACCTCTGTGACGTGTATAAGTTTTGTTGCCCTTGAATCGCCGATCTCAGTGTGGCGTCCATTTTGAATTTTTGACGAGTCGGCGAAAAAAAAAAATTTTCGCCCCAAATAACATTACTATCCATTTTGGGCCATTTCTAGGCAAAAAAAAATTTTCATCCTTTGAAAAAAATTTTGGACTTGGAAAATTTTCGGCACTTTTTTCCTTCATAATGGGAGCTGTCAGGACTGTACTCATAAAAATCTATAGAAGATAGAGCTTAGAAATTGGCACTTTCAAATGGGAAGTCATATATGGCGACTTGTGTGGTGACCTTGAATTTGACCTTGGATGACCTTGAAAGGTCATAACAGCCATTTTGGGGTCAAAAAATGCCCAGATTTGCCTTTGTAGATGAACTGCTTGCAGACAGAGCTCATGTTTGCATTATGAACATATAGGAAGACATATATGGCACAACTAATGATGACCTTGAACTTGACGTCAGATGACCTTGAGTGCCAAATGTCTGACTTGGAATGTGTAAATTGACCTGAGCGGCCTAAACGATTCCACCCAACATATAGAATATCAAATGCCGCACACATACATGTAATGGTTACATCGAAGTTCATACGGATGACCTTGATTGGTAAATCCCAAGGTCATATGTTTACACTGCGAACCTTGATTGGTAAATCTCAAGGTCTGTTACCTACCAATGCTGCCATGGCCAAACCAAAATTGTCCGGTAACCTATCTTAGCCTTTGGGCTAATTTTTTAGATTTAAAAAATGTAAATTTTTTCAGAATGGCATGTTTTAGACAAAAAATAGCCAATTTCGGATTTGACGGTCGTTTTTTTAAAGACTTTTCATATAGTTATGACATTTTTGTCTCCAAATGTGCTAAATGGAGTCCTCAAAACTGTGTATGAAGATAGATTTGCTTGAACAGCTCAAAAGGCCCAAAATGTATGCTTAAAAAAGGAGGGGAGGGAGATTGTCATCAAGAATGATTTAATATTTATCACTGATTTATTTTGAGACATTACCTGCACCTACATGTAAGAAAAACCATGCCAATTTATAATGTTGTCCGATGGAATCGGCACACGTAAATATTCGTTTTTCAAATTTTTGAATACAAATTGCGGCACCTACATGTACATGTATATTCCATTACATGGAAATTGTTCACCACTCCTATGCCGAAATGTACCAGGAGGTGGTAGCATTTGTTATTTGTTTGACATTTGAGAAATATTGTTATACAGTGGTGATATGGTTTTTGTTCACTAGTAAAACTAGTTAAAGCTAGCTTAAGCTAGATGATTTGGTTTTAAGCTCGTTCACTTTCTGAAAGCGTCACTCGAATTTCTGTAAACTAGTTTATGCCACTCGGCATAAACTGTCTCGGATCATGTCTTGTAGGTTTATTTTACATTTATGTGCATTTATGTGTACCATCAAATACAAATGAGCTGAAACTGGTTGAGGCAAAGTAGTTTGAGCCTAAGGTCGTTTGCAGTACTCTCAGAAAATTTAACTTCCAAACCTGGAGAACTAAAACCAGATCACCACTCTATTGGTACCAATTCAAATATACCCGGTACATAAAATATATACTAGATGCTTCCCAGTCGCTGTAGACTGCGTGGGTGTAGGCCCATGACATGTCATCATCCCTCTCGTCCACAACATGTACATAAATGTTGCAAAATATCTTTATTGCACAATCACTGTCAGTGTTTATCATTATTATACTTTTGTGTTTTTGTGGACAATAACCGACTTACCAGTAATTAGCAAAATTAATACTTACTCATTCAGTGATATAAATAGAACAACAACCACAAAGCGTTTTTTTATTATTTCAATAATAAATGTTTCTCAGCTGAACTATGTTTAAAAATTGGTGAGGCCCAAAAAGTAAAAATATTAGTTTGCATTTACAATGTTTTATACGAAAGGCTTATGGGTAAACGTTTTCATACAACCACACGGTTGACAACGATTGGACAGCATCTAGATGTACAATATTACAACTTTCTCACAGCGGTTGCACAGAGTGTCATTTGCCTTCAACCATGATAATGTAGTTTATTTTAAAAACATAGCACCAAGGGTGCTGTAGCTTACCGGCAATCATGTGAATTGCATAGAATACTGAATACATATATATTGTTACACTGATGTTAAAATCAATACGTTAAAACATCTTCGTAAATGTTGATAGAAACACATTTTCTGTATGGACTATAATACGAAATCAAGTTACATCTTGAAATATTTTTTTTGTTAATGACAAATTTTCACAGATAGTCGATTCAAAGGCAACAAAACTTATACACATCACAAACGTACATAAGGATAATCTTATTTATGATTTTGAGGAAAACTGTCTGAATAGATTTCGATAAAATGACCACCAAAAGCAAAATTCATCATTTTTTCGACAAAAAAGGTCGTTTTGACCTTTCAAGGTCATTGAAGGTCAAATTCAAGGTCACCACTCAAACCACAATATATGATTTTCCATTTGAATGTGCCAATACTTAGGCTCTATCTTGAAGTGTTCTATGAGGTTACTCTGCACAGCTCCCATTATGAAGGAAAAATTGGGTGAAAAGTCCGAAAAATTTTTCAATGGCCAAAAAAAGTTTTTTTTTTTTTGCTGGAAATGGCTCAAAACGAATAGTGACTTGATTTGGGACAAAAAAGTTTTTTTTCGCCGACCCGTCAAAAAATCAAAATGGCCGCCACACGCAGGCCGGCGATTCAAGGGCAACGAAACTTATACACGTCATATAGGTACATGAGAGGAATGTTTTGAAACAAAAATCTCAGAACTGATCAGACAGTTTTTGAGAAAATGGCCTCCAAAGTCCAAAATTGGCAATTTTTCGTCCAAAATGGCCGCCAAATAGGCAAAAACGATTCAATCAAAAAAATTAAAAAAACGTTTTTAGATACTGGCCCAAGGTATGTTCTGACAAATTTATGGGGAAATTCATCATGTCAAGAAAAAGTTACATACCAAGACGGACGACGGACGGACGACGGACGAAATACCACGACAATAGCTTATCGGCCCAAAGGGTCGGTAAGCTAACAAAACAAATTGTAAACTACATGCTTCCGGTCGCCTACGACCGTGTGGGTATATCCCCCTGATGCCCAAAATATCAGTATTACTGGGCCAGTATTATTTTTTATTTGAGAATTCCAAATAAAAAAATCCGGGAGGCTGCTTTTGAACACAGGCAGGCGGGGACGAGAAACAGAAAATTATTTGTTTTATGCCTAGTATTCTCAAAAACTGAAATTGTCAATAAGTTGTTATATCAGGCTAAATACTAGTAGTCTCCAGAAAAGCTTGACATAAAATTTGATTCTGAAACCTTGCTCAACCCACAACATTATGGTTGATTTTAAGTATCTACATGTACATTTGCTGATACTGAATATCATTACTGTATTAAGTTAGCGGTATGAACTATTTAGTATCAATATAAGAGCTTCACAATGTACCAGACGAAAGTTTTGCCTTGTTTAGTCCATGAATAAATGTTTGTTACCCTTACTATTTTCTTTGAGGGCAATAATAGACTTAACTACATGTACATGTAGTAAAATTCTTGTCAAATTATTCTTTAATAATGCATTTTGCACAAAACCATTGGTTGTACGTAAATACTTGTACATGTAAACATATCCAGTGTGATCTGTCTCAGATGCGAACCAAATGGAATGATCACAAACCTCAAACTAGATAATTCAAATTGTTGTAAGTACTTCATAGGCTATTTCTTTTAATTTTTCAGAGAAACAATAGTTTTCGTCCCTAAGCATTGATTAACATGCCTGAACATTGCAGTAGTAAGGACCCGGATTTGAGTTTTTTTTGGAAAAACCCATGGTTTTTGCTATGGTTATATGATGTCACTTCCGGTTTTGGTTTCGGTGGTTATACGACGTCACGTTCGGTTTCGGTTTAGGGTTCGTCATAACGTACCCGTAAATGTTTGAAAAATCATAACGTTCCCATAAATGTTTGAAAAATCATAACGTACCCATGAATGTCTGGAACATCATAACGCACCCATAAAAGTTTTGAAAATCATAACGGTACCATAAATGTTTGGAAAATCATAACGTTCCCATAAATGTTTGAAAAATCATAACGTACCCATAAATGTCTGAAAAATCATAACGTACCCATGATTGTCTGAAAAATCATAATGTTCCCATAAATGTTTGGAAAATCATAACGGTCCCATAAATGTTTGGAAAATCATAACGTTCCCATAAATGTTTGAAAAATCATAACGTACCCATAAATGTCTGAAAAATCATAACATACCCATTTATGTCTGGAAAATCATAACGTACCAAAGACATATAATTGGAAGCAAGACCTGAAAAGACATCAAAAATTGCACCATATGGATTATCCATCGCAGCCTCAGCCTCAGCCTCAGCCTCAGCCACAGCCACAGCCTCAGCCTTGGCAGCCTCAGCCTCAGCCTCAGCCACAGCCTCAGCCTTGGCAGCCACAGCCACAGCCTCAGCCTCAGCCTCAGCCTTGGCAGCCTCAGCCTCAGTCTCAGCCTCAGTCACAGCCTCAGCCTTGGCAGCCACAGCCACAGCCTCAGCCACAGCCTCAGCCTTGGCAGCCTCAGCCTCAGCCTCAGGCTTGGCAGCCACAGCCTCAGCCTTGGCAGCCTCAGCCTCAGGCTTGGCAGCCGCAGCCTCAGGCTTGGCAGCCACAGCCACAGCCTCAGCCTCAGCCTCAGCCAAAGCCTCAGCCTTGGCAGCCTCAGCCTCAGGCTTGGCAGCCTCAGCCTCAGCCTTGGCAGCCACAGCCACAGCCACAGCCTGAGCCTCAGCCTCAGCCTGAGCCTCAGCCTCAGCCTGAGGCTGCGGCTGCCAAGCCTGAGGCTGAGGCTGCCAAGGCTGAGGCTGTGGCTGCCAAGCCTGAGGCTGAGGCTGAGGCTGCCAAGGCTGAGGCTGTGGCTGAGGCTGTGGCTGAGGCTGTGGCTGTGGCTGCCAAGCCTGAGGCTGCGGCTGCCAAGCCTGAGGCTGAGGCTGCCAGTATGTATGACCATCATTGCTACAACCATCAAATTTCTACTGACCAGAACCTTTACCTTGAGCCCAACAATGAACGTTTATTAAGGCATTTCGGCAGAAATGCCTTTATGGTTTTAGCAGAATTTTTTTTTTTTCCGCCACTTTTGGTTTCCGGACGATAACTTTAGATTGCCTTGACGGATCCTCGTCAAATTTTCACCACAAGTCAGAAATGATATGTGGAAGAATCCTATTCTTTTTGAGCCGGTGAAATCAAGGCTAATTTTGAGACTTGGTTTCCGGACGATAACTGGAAAAATATTTACGCAATAGTTGCAGAACTCTGCATGGAGGTTCATATGCCACCAGGGAAGAACCCTATTGATTTTGGGATCGATCCGTCAAACGACCTTTGACCTAGAGGTCGAAATAATTTTTTGCTGATTCATCCTTGAGGCTTCCTGCATATCTCGGAAACCGTGCGTCGTAGAGCGAAACGGACGTTATTTTCGGACTCGTCGCCCTAGACAAACATCTCTAGGGTGTATTATTTTTTTTGATCCGGCTCCGAGGTCCGTGAGGTCCTTGAGGATGAAATCGAGGCTGATCTTGAAACTTGGTTTCCGGACGATAACTCGAAAAATATTCAGGCAATAGTTGCAGAATTTTGCACGGAGGTTTATATATCAACAGGGAAGAACCCTATTGATTTTGGGATCGATACGTCAAACGACCTTTGACCTAGAGGTCAAAATAATTTTTTGCTGAGTCATCCATGAGGCATCCTGCATATCTCGGAAACGGTGCGTCGTAGAGCGAAACGGACGTTATTTTCGGACTCGTCGCCCTAGACAAACATGTCTAAGGGATATTATGGATGAACTTTGACCTTGACCTTGAATTTTTTTGCCAAGTCGGCATTTTTCGTTTTCGTCGATATCTCGGAAACGGTGCGTCGTAGAGCGAAACGGACGTTATTTCCGGACTCGTCGCCCTAGACAAACATGTCTAAGGGGTATTATGGATGAATTTTGACCTTGACCCGAAATTTTTTTGCCGAGTCGGCATTTTTCGTTTTCGTCAATATCTCGGAAACGGTGCGTCGTAGAGCGAAACGGACGTTATTTCCGGACTCGTCGCCCTAGACAAACATGTCTAAGGGGTATTATGGATGAACTTTGACCTTGACCAGAAATTTTTTTGCCGGGTCGGCATTTTTCGTTTTCGTCGATATCTCGGAAACGGTGTGTCGTAGAGCGAAACGGACGTTATTTTCGGACTCGTCGCCCTAGACAAACATGTCTTAAGGGTATTATGGATGAACTTTGACCTTGACCCGAAATTTTTTTGCCGAGTCAGCATTTTTCGTTTTCGTCGATATCTCGTAAACGGTGTGTCGTAGAGCGAGACGGACGTTATTTTCGGACTTGTCGCCCTAGACAAACATGTCTAATTGATATTATGGATGAACTTTGACCTTGACCCGAAATTTTTTTGCCGAGTCGGCATTTTTCTTTTTCGTCGATATCTAGTATATATTATAAATTAATCATCACACCGAAATGCCTCCAAGGCATCTTTAGGCCTTGACGTCTAGTTGTTTTCTTTGGTGTGATAGAAAAATATAGTTACATATAAAATTAAATGGTAAATACATGTAATTTGGTTACAAACATGAAACCCCTACTGGACAAAACCTTTACCTTGTTGAGCCCAGTAATAAATGTTTCTTGTATTAACTATTTTTATTGTGGTCAATAATAAGCTTAAATGTTAAAGTAATATTGTTCTGTTTTCATCAAAAACATCAGTTTTCTATTCTGAACAAAAATCCACTGCCATTTGCTTCCATAGTACATGCTATCGGATTGAATCACAGGTGTCAAAATGGGTATTTTAATGGTCGTAATAAGTTAGTCTGTTAACTAATTAATATATATTTCATCATTATAAAAAACAATAGGTTTTTTTTTTGAAAGCATTTCACATCAAGAATGCGCAATTTCATCATCATTCATCGAAAACTCCCACCCGTAAAGCGTTCAAAAACCATGTGTGCTAAACAGGCCAATTTGAACACAAAATAAGTTGTCAGTTGGCCAATTTGGTTTCTATAGGAAACAAAATTGATTTGTGTCATTATGTTACCATAAAACATGTCACTCTGAAAATAACCTAAATCGGTAAAATTTTTTAATAAGTGTAGCGATCACAAGGAAATGTCTACGGTGGAAGCGGCGGCGCGACGCACATGGATCCACAGTATCTGCTGAAATTCCTTAAATAATTGACAATTATTTAATGTCATTACAATGAAATGTTCTCTGTGTTACAATGTTCTATTTAATACAATTAGATGATGTCTGAAAACCAATAATATGCAGTTGCTGATGAGCATGCAGGTGTATCCCCTGATATACCTTGTCACCCCTGTTGACAGAAAGAACTAAAATATAACTATAGGGCACTGGAATGTGATAATATTTTGAATTTTTCAAATATGTTTGAAATGTTTGATAAACAGCAACTTTATGTACGAACACATTTTAGGAACTGTATGTAGGAACACACATCACATTTTACTGTTACTATTTTACTATTACTGTTTAACATTTGGCTATTTAAACTTATCCAATATTTTCACTTCTCATGATGTCATGATTATATTTTCATTTCAGCGATAGCAAATCCAAACTACCCTTGAAGGTCTCTGAGGGAATACAAATTTGGTTAACACCTTGAACACACAAACACCTGATCCTGATGTACCGTCCTCGAGATTCCCTTCTCGCAGCCACGATGGTACCACTCCTGACACTTGTCGCACTGTACCATGAACTGGCCGTCGTCCGGTTGTTTGCAGTGGCAGTAGATGTTGATCGGGTGTATGACGGAGGGTCCACGGAGCAAGACTCGGGTGGATGGGAAGGGGTGGATGAATCCATCAGTGAAACATCGCTGGAGGTGTTGCCTCATGGCGGCCTGGTTGTACGTGAACGCAGCAGGAGACAGCCCACGACAGAGAGTCTCGGCGAAAGCAATAGCGAACAACCCACAATCAGAGCTGCCTCGCTGCTTGCCAACACGCACCCACCTCAGCTGTATCTGCTTGGCCCCTGTCGAGAGAAGGCATGCCACTTGCTGGAACAGTGCAGGGGCACTGCTCTGCGGCACTTTATAATTGATCGAGTCATACACAGAAATGGCACCGTCATCATTGTCAAGAACATTACTAACTGTAATCCAGTGATTTCCACCTAAATTGAGAATCTGAACAAAACGACCAGAAGGACTGCCAACTTGTTGGCAACATTTGGTTTCGAACACGCAAACTGACTGCAATCCACTCACATCAGGATATTGCTGATGGAGGTGGGCTTGCGCATGGTCTATGTGCTCGTTACTGAGCCACTCGCCTCTGCTGATCGAATCACAAAGTCGTTGCGGGTTCCGTAACTGTGTAGCGACCTTCGTCACGGACACCCGGCCGATCTTACGTGCCTTGGCTGCTGTGTGACCCACTATGAGAACGTCATCTTCTTCTAAATGTCGCTTCTGACCTGAAGAATGCAGAAATTATAAAAGCTATATTCAAATGTAAAAAGGAACATTTCAATCTGAAAAGAAATGATTTTGGATTTCATTGGCTAAACACATTATTAATACTCACCAAGTGATTCTTCCTTCAACAGGTCATCACAGGTTGAACTGGATGATGTCATCGGTGGGATATCAGCAAAGAAATTTGATGCAGGAGACGACCAGTCAGGTGTAGAAAGCCCGACGGGTGCTGCAGTAGATGGCCCAGCGGGTGTAGAAAGCCCGACGGGTGCTGCAGTAGACGGCTCAGCGTGCGTAATCGGCTCAGCAGGTGTAGATGACTCAGCGGGTGTAGACGGCCCAGCGAGTGTAGACGGCCCAGTGGGTGTTGACGGCCCAACGGGTGTAGACGGCCCAGCGGGTATAGAAGGCCCAACAGTTGCTGCAGTAGTCGAACCAGCTGGTGCAGACGGCTCAGCAGGTGTAGATGGCTCAGCGGGTGTAATCGGCTCAGCGGGTGTAGACGGCCCAGCGAGTGTAGACGGCCCAGTGGGTGTTGACGGCCCAACGGGTGTAGAAGGTCCAGCGGGTGTAGACGGCTCAGTGGGTGTAGACGGCCCAGTGTGTGTAGACGGCCCAGAGGGTGTAGACGGCCCAACGGGTGTAGACGGCCCAGCGGGTGTAGATGGCCCAGCGGGTGTAGACGGCCCAGCGGGTGTAGATGGCCCAGCGGGTGTAGACGGCCCAGCGGGTGTAGATGGCCCAACGGGTGTAGACGACCCGGAGCACGTGGAAGAGGTAGAAAAATTGCTGACTTTCACAGGTTTCAGTTGGTCATAAGGAACTTTCACTTTCAGCTCCTCTCCCTTCCCCACGTCACGTAACGTCACTCGTTGTGTGTCATCGATGTTGACAATGCTATAGGAATCGAGTGCACAGGGTCACAAAACGATCACTAGAATGTACATGTACATGTGGTGTTGTGGTATGTGTACATGGAGAATATAATGTTTACAAAAAAATATGTAATACCAAATATATGTAAATATGATTACTAACTCGTATGGTCCTGTCCACAGAGGGTCCAACTTGCCGCCTTTCCGACCGACGTTTTTCATAACGCGGCGCAGTACCTTATCCCCGACCCTCAAAGTGAAGGACTTGACTCCCTTTGAAACTCTCCTCGCAAACTGTTCTTTTTGTTTTGTCTGCGAATTCTTGATGTTGTCTTTCACCTTTGAAGAAGTGATCATGCTTTGTTATGATTAGGTGCACAATTATTTCAATTTTAAAATGCATGTACTGTAAAATGCACATTTGTATGTTCTTTCGCACTTTCGATATTCACCTTCTCAGCAACTGCTGCCTGGAATTTCTCTCTTTCAGCCACGAATTCGTCCAGGTTCTTCAATGCAGTGGGAATTTCATCCACGTCACTAGCATCGTCCATCTGTAATTTGAGGTCGAACCAAGAGATCTGTAGGCAATTCTGATAAAATTGCAGCTTATACATGGATATTAATGATCAACTTGATACTAGTAATGTTAACTAGTGAAGGTTTCCTACCTCGAGTGCTGATCTTGGGACACGACCAAACATGAGAAAGAAAGGGGAATGTTTGGTGGAGGCCTGCTTTTGGATTCGGATGCTGAATGCAACCTCCTCCAGGTATGCATCCCAGTCATTTTTATCGTCATTCGTCAGTTTGATGAGGCGAGTCTTTAATGTCTGGTTTGTCCGTTCATCCAAGCCGTTCGTCTGTGGATGGTACGCCGACGTCACACTGCGCTTGATTGCGAACTCCGCACAGACAGCCCTGTTCACTTCGGCAACAAACTCTTGATCTTGATCGGAAAGCAGTCTCTTTGGGGCTCCCCACCTGAAATAGTAGCAACAGTTCTTGTATTTCCAGATACAAATACCAGTTACATTATCGATTTCGCAAAAGCTCACCAATGCGATATGATGCTAGCATTGTGTATGCGAGCATCACTCGATGCTAGCATTGCTTCTTGGCACTGTGGCACACTAAAACCATTTACCATTTTTTTGTGGAGGCCATTATATGCTCCCATATACTTGCAAACACATGGTCGAGTGGTTTATAGACAGTCTGTATCATGTAGATCGTATGGGCAGTTGCAGTGTTTAAGTTCAGTTCATATTAAAATCTGTATTTGCATCCAAAATAAATGATGCACGCATCTGTGCGAGACAACGCTCGCCTGTTCAACTAAGACGGTCGCCTGATGTGATGGCATCGCGCCCACTGGTCGCGACATGCGAGTTGATGCTAGCATCAAGTCGCACGTGATCGCATGGCCTAGCATTTAGCATGTAGCATTCGCATGACTAGTGAGGTTTTGCGAAAGCGGTACTGTAATATGTTTTTGGCCATGCACGTAGCACATCCCATCGCCAGCTTATGAATAGTCATAATAAGTGCAAAAATCACCTGCACACGAACGATTTGATGCACTTTGACACTCCTTGGGCATTCTTTGATTTCAAAGGAAAGAAATCAACAAACTTGGTGAAATAATCGGTGAACGTCAGAATGTATCGGTTGCCACTGGTGGTCTCAGGGTATGGACCTATAAAGTATAAGGCGAGTCATAACTCATTTGAAATCGATCATGAAAAATCATGTAAATGGAACCTTTCAAAAATGTCCGCACAATGCAACATACCCATCAAGTCCATCCCAACCAGTTCCAGTGGCTCCTTGACGGTTATGGATTTCATCTCCGGGGCCTGGGTCTTGATCTTTTCAAACGTTTGACACTTAGGACAAGTTGACACCTACAGACAAAAAAGTTATATGTAGGATTCAACATTCATTGGCATACATAAGTTTTGTGATATTTAATTATATATGTGCATGTCTGTGTGTGTACTCACAAATGCAATGACATCCGATCTCATGCCATTCCACCAGTAATGCTGTGAAATTTTGGCCAAAGTAGTGTTCACTCCGCTGTGGCCACCCATCCCAGTACTGTGGTACTGCGTGAGGACATCAGTCACTTCCGACACAGACATCACGACTTTGACCATTAATTGAGGTGTCCTTCGATACATCAGTTGATCTGAAATATAGACAAACAGTCGCTTGATTGTAAATTGTTTTTGAATGATATCATTCATTATATAATTATTTATTCATACGGTATTAATTAGAATGTATTTATTTATTAAAATTATCAGTTTGATTTTTCATTGTATTTTTCACATAAAAAAGAAGAAATATTCATAGTTCTTCACATACTAATTTATTATTAGCCATTTTGTCCTGTGACCTTGAAAATGAGGTCAAAGGTCAAAATAAAGGTCATCAAAACATTCTGCATATATCATTTTCTATATGTCCACAATTGATTCCTAAGCTGTAAAGTCGATAATTAGCGACATATAAACCATTTTGTGCTCTGACCTTGAAACTGAGGTCAGAGTTCAAATTCAAGGTCACGAGAATATTCAGCATATATCATTTCCTATATGTCCACAATTGATTCCTAGTCTCTAATCTCAATATTAGGTGAGATATTAGGCATAATGTGTCCCATTATAGAGCATAGGAGAATTTAACATGGGAAAGTCCCATTTGGGCCGAGTTTGGGTCAAAATGGCCCATTTTGAGCGATTCAAGGGCAAAGAAACTTATACAAATCTCAGGGGTATATATGAGGAGTGCTATGCATCAATAAGAAAAAAAGTTACTGAACAGATTTTGAGAAAACGACCATCAAAGTTCGAAATTGGCCATTTTTCGTCAAAAACGGCCGCCATTTTCAAATAATGGCGAAAATCAAAAACTTAAAAAAATACCTTCTTCTTGAAATATTTTTAGGCATTTTTGTGCAAAATTTCAGGAAAATTCCTCCGTAAACAAAAAAAGATAATTATGTGGACGACGGACGACGGACGCTTCGCCATGCGAATAGGTTATCAGAACATAGGGCCGATAATCTAATAATGTAATTTTAATGTAATATTCGAGAAGATTGCACTCCACTGACTGTTATTGTTCTTTGAGGATTAATCCAAGCATAGTTGAAAAATTACACCCTAACATTTTGTCTGTCTCTCATGTAAGTAACATATGAAAGATGATGTTTAACGGTCTGGATCAGTATTGTTATCGATATTTTCTTAAATCAGGCAAATTTAGCAGCCATGTGGTCATGTGTAGAATCTACACATAAATTTTTAACAAGATCAGTCTCGGAAATGCAGAGCTACACCCAAAATGAAATATACCAATAATCAGCTGGTAGGCATGATTGTGTTAAGCAATGTGCTATGTGTTAAGCAACCTTAAAACAGTATCTGATTACATTATGATTTTAAAATTGGTTTGTTGATTTGCATTATGTATATGTGATGCATGTATCATACGGCACCAGTATTGGTTGGGTACACTATGATTAATGTGTTTCATAAAGCAAGCGTGTTAATGCCATTCTGATGAAAAGACGGTAGTATTGTTCACCGATTTGAAATTACAGTATGATCATGTATCTTGTTCGATACCAGTTATTGTGATTTTTGTTTGTTAGAATTAGAATTTGTATTCACCTTGTTAGCTGTGAACAAATGTTAGTTGATTTCTTGGGCAATTTTATAAACATGATAACTCCTATGGTTATAATATGCAATGACAATTGGTTGCAATATATATTGATATTATTCCCTGTTGATTATGTCTTTAATATTTATCAATTCTTTTTATAACACATTACTTTTTTGATGCAGCATACAAATTTCCCACAAGATTTCAGTGTTGCGTAATGAACATGGTAATGTGTAATATGACTAATGAAAGAAGTGTTACCGTATTGTTCCTAATAGTAGCACAGCGAGCCAAAGAACGACCTCCTGCAGTAGCACGCGCAAAAATGAGATCAAACTTGACGTCAAATTTAAGAAAATAACTGAATAGCATAGCCTTTTACGCCTTTATTATGATTCAAATAACAAAACTGTGTGGATTGGAACACTCCCAAGATTTCATTGGAAAGATATGGAGTGAATTATAAGGTTACCAAAAATATAACATTTTTGTGCAAAAGAAGGGGGCGCTCTACTATTAAGGTGTGTGCCACTATTAGGACCAATACAGTAACTCTACATTGGTTATTCATCAACAGAAAAACATGCAACACAATAATATGATTGTTCTCATATATATTTATTCAAAATTGATGTCTTCAGTATTGTAACATTTGATCAGAACATTTTGACAACATTGTGTCAACCACCTTCTTTGACAATAAAACATTTCTCAGCTTAAAACAGTTATCACATTGCTACTGTTTTTTGGTGACATTTAACAAAATATATAAACCTTTCACGTCACCTAACTGTATATGTGTGATGATACCACCAAGAATATTCCAAAATTAAAATATTACATGAAATATTGTTTTCTATTGCCATAAATACATTTAATTAATTTCATATTCGAAAAGTGTACCAGTAATACAAATTGCAATGAAATGTCATTTCTTAATATCCTTCACGATTTACTTTGTTCACCAGAAATTGTGACCAATCTGATTTATTTTCTTCTCACACACTTCATGTGATAAATAGACTCTCACATTCATTGACATTTGGCACTATGTTGATCAAAGTTCCTAACAGATTTTCCTTTTTCGCTTGCAAAGGTGTATAAAGAAGGAAAATCCTTAGACTCCATGGTTCTATTAGTTGACAACTCAACGATATCATCTACTTTATGTAACAAAGAAACATGCCTCAACCACAAAATTGGGTGATACCATACATGTAGTTTCCTATTGAATAAGTTATTGATTGCATACACAAATCTAACATGACACATTCTGAATACATTTCTGTGCTGATCATCTTTATGGTATACAGGACCCCAGCAACCATGCAATCTTCATGAGACGCTCAAGTAGTTGAAGTTGACAAACATTGCACGCTGCTTTCTTAGGAGCAGGGCCCTGAAACATAGAGGAGAGGGTTAAAGTATCAAGGATAGATATTATAAAATCATACTCTTTATTGTCATTATTTTTAGATTACACTGGTCAAATTGATTTCTGTATCCGATGGCTATATGTTTTCAAAGTTATGTAATCTGATGTCCATTTTCAAGTTGCAAAAATACGTACATAACATAACTTACTAATGTTGACTATAAATTATGTCAAAGGAAATTTGATGATAAGATACATAACAGCTATTACTGACTCTGACAAATTTCTCCCTAAACTTAGCAGCTTGGATCCCTTTCTGGTACGCTGAAGCTATTGTGACCTGAAAACACAAATTATGTCATCAGCTGGTCGAACTTTAAAATTATCACTGTTTAAAACAACACATGAGGACATATATTTTTTTTGCAGATATGTTTTTGTTAACAGCTCGATGATGACCAGTTGGGTGTATCCCGATTATTCCCCTAAACCCCCCATCATCCATTCCCTTCCCATAATATGTGAATGAAAGTAAATACCATATTGGCCCTAATAGTATCACAGCAGGCCAAAGCAAGACCTTCTGCAACAGCATGCACTAAAAATAGGTCAAAATCAAAGTCAAATGTAAAAAAATCCCACTAAATTATTAGGAATCAAATGTCATAAATATGTACATTGGAATAATGCAAGCTTAGAAAGATATGAAACTAGACATAAAAGCCTATAGGCTTTGTGGCATCCCCCAATTTTTCTTTTCTTTTCTAATGGTGAAACTTGACTGTTATTATAATACATATACCAGGATTATTGAACACAGGTGGGAGTGAGAGTTCAAATTATAGCAGTTGCTCACTAGACAAATGTCCATCAGATATTTGTTTTAATCTCAATAGGTATTAAATGTACAGACATGACAGACATTCATAATACAAGCAAAAAGGAAATTATTCTGGGTTCTGACTAAGTAAAACAATGATAATTTGGTCACTGCATGTGAAATACAGCTAGAAAACAAAACAATGCATGTAGTTTCATCCAGATAAACACAGTGCTGTTTTAACTGAATACAATGAACAATTGACCGGCAAGCAAGGCCCAGGCAGACCTTCAAAGCTGTTATCTTCAGTTTGGGTCATCATTATATAACCACCTATTGTTTTCTTTAGAAAGGGAAGGAGGGCATTGTTCCAACTTGTTGGTGTTAGTATAGTAAACTGGGGTGAGGGGACAGGAGAGGGGGGGGGGGGGAAGAGGGGCAGTGCATACAAGTCACTGATACATTGCTACATTCATATGCAGATTAGACTGGCTGACAGTGGAGGTGGGGGAGGGAGAGGGGGGGGGGGGTATTGCCTTATCACAGGCATTACTGAGCAGGGCTCTCATATACTGCACTGGCTGAGAGGGCAGAGCCTAGCCTCATGCTGGACATGCAGGCTGCAGTCAGTGAATACAGTAGCATGGCTCAGTCACAGTATTACATCTGCATGGGGGCAGGTGAGGGAAAAATTCTAAGTCCAAAAAAAAATACACCCAAAAAATTTTTTCCCCCTGGAAATTGCCTGAATCAAATTATGACATTGACAGGAATCGCCCGATTTTTTTTTCCAAAATGGCCGCTGGCGGCCATCTTGGATTTCGGGTCTCAACGAAAAACAATAGGGGTTAGGAGCAAAGTATTTCGGATGAGCTGTGAAAATTTCGGAAAGATAGATTAAGGCGTTCAAGAGTTATGATCCGGAAACCGAACGGCGGAAGAAAAAAAAAAAAAAAAAAAAAAAAAAAGAAAAAAAAAAAAAAAAAAACAGACAAAAACATAAGGCCTCCCGATTTTCAATCGGGATGCCTAATTAGAAAAGAGGGGGATGTGTTTCTATGGTTATGTTAAGCGATATTACATGTGTTGAATATGGAAAAATATACAATGGGCTTCATGTCACTGTGATGTAATTTTCACATCATTTGTTAATAATATTACTCTAGCTACAAAATCGCTACTGGTCAAGAGATTGTATCTGTATTCACATGGATGAATGTTTTCTACATTTTTGACAATTTTGAAAATAGGTGTGTGTTGTCCACATCATTTCATTCCCATTGAGAGTATCAGGGTTTTAATCTGGGGGCTGATAGAATCTGGCAATTGCATATCAGCTTTAAACCCCATCCCCCAATCACAAGGTCATTGAACAAATAAATGCAAATGAACACAACACCAACATCAAAATCTAGCTATACGAACATTACTTAATATTTATCATCATATGACAACAAATTTGCAGTAAAATATAATGTGATGAGCTGCATTATTGCAAGGATTCCTGTATTACAAAATTTCCTGAAATTTTTTGAAGATTTTTTGCAACATATGTCACACCTATCCTTAATAGTAAATCATTCATTAAACCTACTCCCTACTGCTTGAGAAAATTCAACTATCAAAGTAAAATTTTTATATCTTTATCGCTTTAAAAATATAAATATATAACTACGCGAACACTCTAATGTGGAATGTAACAATCAAAAACTTACATAACAAGATACATGCATTTGGCACTGTTTGTAATGCACCACTGGTTAATTCCTACAGTGGTTTATATCTGCCCAATTTAATTTATTCAGGGGAATTTCTTTGCATGGTTCATAATGCATTATTTCATTTTTTATTACTTGCAGGATAACTATAAGATAAAACAATATTATTTATTTATAAACAAGATTTTTTTCACGTGCAAACAATTATTTGAAGATAATTCATTGGAAAATAATAAAATATGAGGTGCACATAATAAATAGAAGTGTACTATTTTCAAGCAATAAATAGTTTCTGCATGTCAGCAAATATTCTTAAAGCAAAAAAGAAAACAAAGATTAGGTCTCTGGCTTGAAATATGTATGCATGATATATAAGCCACCTTACATCAACAGTTTACTAATTGCAAAATGTATGCTGAAAATTGTATTGAATACCTCCAACAGTATGTAATTCACATTACCTGGTAATCACATTGTAAACTGTCCAGATGAAATACTATATATCAGTTACTAGCACATGATGAACCTTGAACTTGATCATTTTTCGTCCCCTCTGCATTGTACACTGCATGCAGTCCTGCAGAAACATATAAATACATATATTATAGTTCACATTTTATTTCTGAAATAATACAACAGCAATTATTTAAACATAACTACAATAATAATCAACATTTCGTCAACCGTTAATATGTTGTATTTATTTATTCATTAATTCCTGTAACTCATTTGCATGTAGGAACACGTACATGTGGGAAACAGTCAAGAAAAGTAATTCATACAAATACACAAAGGACAAATACATAAGGAAGAATAAGTATAAAATTGGGTGTATTAAGCAAGCTATGCCTTCATGGATTTTGAATCATAATACACGTCTATGTATTGCAAGGGAGTTTGGTATCGGGGGTTGAGATGGTAGTGGTGATTATACATATCTATGGAACATTGAATTGCATTAGTGGCAACAGTACTGTCACCATATTTACAGTATTGCACCATGATCAAACGAAAAATCTGTATCTAGAAACAGACCAATGTGAATGAATAAGTCTTCTGACTCAATTCCTGCTTAGACTTACCATGTGGTATTGCATATAAAAACCGCAAGATGCACTATACATGTTTGCTGGCTGGGACTTCCGATTCGATAATATAGTGTCCAAAGTCGCACCCTTAATCTTTCAATGAAGTCCAAAGAGACTGCACTCTATGTCACATTTTACAACTATGATTGCATAATTATCCATAATTATAAATTCCTTTCTTTTTCACGATGAAATGTCTGGAGCATGTTCGGTAATTCACCATTGCAAACCCGTGTCAAATTAGATGCACGATGAAATGTCTGGAGCATGTTCGGTAATTCACCATTGCAAACCCGTGTCAAATTAGATGCACTAACATAAATTAGAGGCATCAACATGCCTGTAATAAAATGATAATTATTGTATTATGAATCTGAATATCGAATGAATGTGAATAGTGAAGGTAAATCTAATTATTTGATCATTATAATACATTATCATATCACACAATTGTACTGCTAAGGTACACAAGCCTTTGATAGGCAAATTGAAATTTATTGAATGGCATTTCATTTCGGAATGTTGTGTAGTGTACTGTTAATATGCATTCTTATACTTTTCAGTCAATTTTAGTCTGAGCAATGTTAACAGGGATACACGTATACATCAAACACAGGAATGACATTAAAACGAAAACACAGAAGGAAACAAACAGTAAATTGATGAAATATGTTTATTTGTTGACTTACTGTTCTGTTCCACAGAATGGGTCTTCGCTTGATTTCTGAGGTTTCTTTTCTGCCCCTTTGTGTAGTTGGCTGGGTATTTCCCTGTTGAGATGTAAGTCACTAGGCCTTCCATGTCTTGCCTGTACTTGGCCATACGGTCTTCCAGGGACTGGTCAGAACCTCCAGACTGCACAGGTCGATCCATAACTACTTCTGTATCCAAAACAAAATTTTAATTGTAATTGTGATTGTTCTCATGGTATTTTATTGTACATGGAATTACCAGTTGAACTGTTGAAACTGTAATTATTTTCAGAATCATTTCAAATATTTCATTTTAAATGCATGACTTAACAGCTGCATACTTTTTAGTTATCTCTTCCCTGATTTTGCTTAAGGAAGAAGTGACACAAAGACCCCACATCCACAGTAAATAGTCCAATTGTTTGAGGGATATAATAATAAAATAGTAATGGCAGTTTTACTCTGCAACACAAGAACCAGTAAAAATACTTACAGAAAGGCAAAATGTGGTAAACTAAGTTTCCAGGGCTGTAGTCAAACTGGCAGGGCAGGACTGTAGTCAACTGGAAACTGATTTCGGTGTAAAAATACGGGAAATTCATTGTATGAAAACCAGTGAGTATTAGAGGCAGTTTTACTTTACAACACAAGAATCAGTCAAAATACTTACAGTTCTTGAAAGGCAAAATGTGGTAAACTAAGTTTCCAGGGCTGTAGTCAAACTGGCAGGGCAGGACTGTAGTCAACTGGAAACTGATTTCGGTGTAAAAATACGGGAAATTCATTGTATGAAAACCAGTGAGTATTAGAGGCAGTTTTACTTTACAACACAAGAATCAGTCAAAATACTTACAGTTCTTGAAAGGCAAAATGTGGTAAACTAAGTTTCCAGGGCTGTAGTCAAACTGGCAGGGCAGGACTGTAGTCAACTGGAAACTGATTTTGGTGTAAAAATACAGGAAATTCATTGTATGAAAACCAGTGAGTATTAGAGGCAGGTTCACTCAACAATACAAAAATCAGTCAAAATACTTACAGTTCTTGAAAGGCAAAATGTGGTAAACTAAGTTCCCAGTGCTGTAGTCAAACTGGCAGGAAAGGACTGTAGTCAACTGGGAACTGATTTTGGTGTAAAAATACAGGAACTGTTTCATTGTTATGATAACCAGTGAATAGTAAAGGCAGTTTTACTCAACAACACAAGAATCAGTCAAAATACTTACAGCACTTGAAATGCAGAACGTGATGAACTAAGTTTCCAGGGCTGTAGTCAAACTGGCAGGGCAGGACTGTAGTCAACTGGGAACTGATTTTGGTGTAAAAATACAGGAACTGTTTCATTGTTATGATAACCAGTGAGTAGTAAAGGCAGTTTTACTCAACAACACAAGAATCAGTCAAAATACTTACAGCACTTGAAATGCAAAATGTGATGAACTAAGTTTCCAGGGCTGTAGTCAAACTGGCAAGGCAGGACTGTAGTCAACTGGAAACTGATTTTGGTATGAAAATACGAGAACTGTTTCATTGTTATGATAACCAGTGAGTAGTAAAGGCAGTTTTACTCAACAACACAAGAATCAGTCAAAATACTTACAGTACTTGAAATGCAAAATGTGATGAACTAAGTTTCCAGGGCTGTAGTCAAACTGGCAGGGCAGGACTGTAGTCAACTGGAAACTGATTTTGGTGTAAAAAATACAGGAACTGTTTTATTGTTATGATAACCAGTGAGTAGTAATGGCAGTTAACATGTACAAAATACGAACCACTCAGTATACTTACAGCACTTTAAAAGCAAAATGCAGTGAACTAAGTTTCCAGGGCTGTAGTCAGACTGTTTATGTCAGAACTGTAGTCAACCTAAAAGTAAATTGAGGTACAATAAAAATTTCTTTGATTTATATAATTAATTATATTGATTTATATAATTGATAACAAATATAATGTAATATTGAATAAAAAAAACCTACTACCAAAATCATTTCAAACCATTTTATATTTCTTCTATATCTTTAAATGAAAATTTTGCAATTATGTGCATATAGCAGGATGTGGCTATTTGGAATTCAAGGGGCAGGCAAAAAATTAGCTCTGTTTCACTTATACCATATTGGTCCTAATAGTACATGTAGCACGGCGAGCTGAAGCAAGACTTCCTACAGCAGCGTGCGTAAAAATGGGGTCAAACTCGAGGTTAAATTTAAGAAAATCAATGGATAATATACATATAGCCTTCAATCCCCTTTGTTATGATTCAAATAACATAAATATGTAGATTGAAACACTCCAAAATTCCATTAGAAAGATATACAATGAATTAAGAAGTTCTTGTGGAAAAGAGGGCAGTGCTCATTGTATTAGGGCATGTGCCACTATTAGAACCAATACGGTAGGTGCATGCGCTCATAAGCGAGTATGACGCGAAAGTCATCATTCTTGTAAACTGGTCATACTAGTAACATATTCATTTAAACATAAATAACATCACAAATTACCTTATTACCAAGATGTCTTAAAATTTGAAATCATATTGCAGAGCAAATGCAGGATATAGATCTAGTGTCATTCCGGGCAAATGTGTGTTTGACAAATCACCGCCATGCTTTTATGCACCATGTGACCAGTTTTGAACCAATCACAGCCTATGTCTCAGGTTGCCCACTTGATTGTACTTCCATGATTCTATCCCACACATCTATCCCAGAAATGAAATCGGCATGATGGGATACAGGTCATAAAGTGTGATACTGGTTCATCTCAGCACAAGTCATATTCTAAGCCTCACATACGCTCGGTCCACATTTAGTGACACTGTGCTAAGATAAACCATTATCTCACCAAAAATGACATAAAGAAGCCAATTTTATGAAGTTGAACAGTTTACTTGCTGAAAATAGGCAACTATAGTGTCTGAAGTATGTTTACCGAACATGAACGACCTTCTACGAGCGTGAGAATCATTAAAATGGGAGTATAAAATTGGATACAGGCACCTGATAGGCTCGATTTCATGAAACGAACCATGACAATGTAATGAAAGATCCCGAGTCACATTTCACTGATTCAGCGTTCTCAAAGCAGATTAAATTAAATAACTACACTCTAGTAACTGTGCCACAAATCTGTGACCGAGTACTCGTCGAATTGTAACCGTTAACGAGTACTCGACTACTCGCCTACTCGTGGCACCCCTAGGCCTAGGCTAGCCTAGGACAAGGTGTGACCCACTGACTGTGTATCACACACAGAGTGTTAGGCCTACGAGTAACAGGGTAACTGAGGGTTTTCAGACCTTGCACTGCAAATGCAACCAACCAGTTCTACCATCAATCGAGACTCTGAAATTCAATCTTTGTCTACCAGCAGTTTGTTTTCCATATAATAAGTTTCTGAGCTCTGATAATTGAGTTGGCGAATTTCGGGATGCGGCGAATTTAGGACGAATGGCTCGTAATTCTGCAGCGTAATTCCGCACGGAAGCTCATATTCGCCACATAGAGGAGCACAAATTTTTTTTAGAGCGTTATAACGCTCTAATTACAGTGTAATAACGCTGTAATACAGCGTTATAACGCTCTAATTTACAGCGTTATAACGCTCTAATTTAGAGCGTTATTACGCTCTAAATTAAACCGTTCACCTTCCTAGCATATTTCCATTATCGTGATTTGTAATAAACATATCTAGATCAGAATAATTTTGAGATTTCCCTACAAATGATTGAGCTGATGAACTAGCAGGTCCGATGATGTCTCTGGCAGTGTAAATTAGAGCGTTATAACGCTGTAATTTACAGCGTAATTACGCTCTAATTACAGCGTTATTACGCTGTAATAGAGCGTTATAACGCTGTAAATTACAGCGTTATAACGCTCTAATTTACAGCGTAATTACACTCTAATTAGAGCGTTATTACGCTGTAATAGAGCGTTATAACGCTGTAAATTACAGCGTTATAACGCTCTAATTTACAGCGTAATTACACTCTAATTAGAGTGTTATTACGCTGTATTAGAGCGTTAATTAGAGCGTAATTAGAGCGTAATTACGCTGTAAATTACAGCGTTATAACGCTGTAATTAGAGCGTAATTACGCTGTAAATTACAGCGTAATAACGCTGTAATTAGAGCGTAATTACGCTGTAAACTAGATATCGACGAAAATGAAAAATGTCGACAAATTTCGGGTCAAGGTCAAAGTTCATCCATAATACCCGCTAGACATGTTTGTCTAGTGCGACGAGTCCGAAAATACCATCCGTTTCGCTCTACGACGCACCGTTTCCGAGATATCGACGAAAACGAAAAATGCCGACTCGGCAAAAAAATTTCGGGTCAAGGTCAAAGTTCATCCATAATACCCCTTAGACATGTTTGTCTAGTGCGACGAGTCCGAAAATAACGTCCGTTTCGCTCTACGACGCACCGTTTCCGAGATAACGACGAAAACGAAAAATGCCGACTCGGCAAAAAAATTTCGGGTCAAGGTCAAAGTTCATCCATAATACCCCTTAGACATGTTTGTCTAGTGCGACGAGTCCGAAAATAACGTCCGTTTCGCTCTACGACGCACCGTTTCCGAGATAACGACGAAAACGAAAAATGCCGACTCGGCAAAAAAATTTCGGGTCAAGGTCAAAGTTCATCAATAATACCCCTTAGACATGTTTGTCTAGTGCGACGAGTCCGAAAATAACGTCCGTTTCGCTCTACGACGCACCGTTTCCGAGATATCGACGAAAACGAAAAATGCCGACTCGGCAAAAAAATTTCGGGTCAAGGTCAAAGTTCATCAATAATTCCCCGTAGACATGTTTGTCTAGTGCGACGAGTCCGAAAATAACGTCCGTTTCGCTCTACGACGCACCGTTTCCGAGATATCGACGAAAACGAAAAATGCCGACTCGGCAAAAAAATTTCGGGTCAAGGTCAAAGTTCATCCATAATACCCCTGAGACATGTTTGTCTAGTGCGACGAGTCCGAAAATAACGTCCGTTTCGCTCTACGACGCACCGTTTCCGAGATATCGACGAAAACGAAAAATGCCGACTCGGCAAAAAAATTTCGGGTCAAGGTCAAAGTTCATCCATAATACCCCTTAGACATGTTTGTCTAGGGCGACGAGTCCGAAAATAACGTTCGTTTCGCTCTACGACGCACCGTTTCCGAGATATCGACGAAAACGAAAAATGCCGACTCGGCAAAAAAATTTCGGGTCAAGGTCAAAGTTCATCCATAATACCCCTTAGACATGTTTGTCTAGGGCGACGAGTCCGAAAATAACGTCCGTTTCGCTCTACGACGCACCGTTTCCGAGATATGCAGGATGAATCAAGGATGACTCAGCAAAAAATTATTTCGACCTCTAGGTCAAAGGTCGTTTGAGGTATCGATCCCAAAATCAATAGGGTTCTTCCCTGGTGATATATAAACCTCCGTGCAAAATTCTGCAACTATTGCCTGAATATTTTTTGAGTTATCGTCCGGAAACCAAGTTCCTCGATTTCATCCTCACGGACCTCACGGACCTCGGAGCCGGATCAAAAAAAAAAGTACACCCTAGAGATGTTTGTCTAGGGCGACGAGTCCGAAAATAACGTCCGTTTCGCTCTACGACGCACGGTTTCCGAGATATGCAGGAAGCCTCAAGGATGAATCAGCAAAAAATTATTTTGACCTCTAGGTCAAAGGTCGTTTGACAGATCGATCCCAAAATCAATAGGGTTCTTCCCTGGTGGCATATGAACCTCCATGCAGAGTTCTGCAACTATTGCATAAATATTTTTCCAGTTATCGTCCGGAAACCAAGTCTTAAAATTAGCCTTGATTTCATCCTCACGGACCTCACGGACCTCCGATCCGGCTCAAAAAGAATAGGGTTCTTCCTCATATCATTTCTGACTTGCGGTGAAAATTTGACAAGGATCCGTCAAGGCAATCTAAAGTTATCGTCCGGAAACCAAAAGTGGCGGAAGAAGAAAAAAAAGAAAAAAAAAAAAAAAAAAAATTCTGCTAAAACCATAAAGGCATTTCTGCCGAAATGCCTTAATTAGAGCGTTATAATGCTGTAATTTACAGCGTAATAACGCCTAAATTACAGCGTAATAACGCTGTAATTAGAGCGTAATTACGCTGTAAATTAAAGCGTAATTACGCTATAAATTAGAGCGTTATAACGCTGTAATAGAGCGTTATAACGCTGTATTAGAGCGTAATTACGCTGTAAATTAGAGCGTTATTACGCTGTAAATTAGAGCGTTATTGCGCTGTAAATTAGAGCGTTATTACGCTGTATTACAGCGTTATAACGCTGTAAAGAAAAAAGTGCATTCCTCCGTCTTGCGAATATGAGCCACCGTAGAAATTCAATCTTTGTCTACCAGCAGTTTGTTTTCCATATAATAAGTTTCTGAGCTCTGATAATTGAGTTGGCGAATTTCGGGATGCGGCGAATTTAGGACGGATGGCTCGTAATTCCGCAGCGTAATTCCGCAGCGTAACAGAGTTACGAGTAAGGCCATGCATAAAATTCCCTACGAGATTCCCGCTATAACCGGCTATAACGGTTGTTGTTTTTTCCTCCAAAGTTTGCATTATATGCTGAAATAAACTTGATTTCCACTTACTGTGTGTTGTTGTCCTTCTATAAACGCAATTAGGTGTCTGACATATGGCGATATTATCAAATAATCTATCATGATCCACCCGCTACATCTCCCGGTTTTTTGTGTTTACAATTTAATGGCGCCTCCCCCCGCTTTCAGCTGACTGTCAAACGCTCAGCCAATCAGGTGAGGGCAAGGTTTATTGGTGAATGCAAACTAGAACAAGATTTTAAAAAGGCGTAAACACATTGAATATCACACACATAGACTGGACAGGAGATGTACATGTATGAGGTGACACTTGACAACGAGTAACCTTTGACATCAACAGAAGTATTTTAATTTTTTGCCGACAATGTTTTCCAAAGAAGAAATCAGTGGAATATACAAGAACCACTATGAAGAAAGATTCAAGATACAGTTAAAGCAGGAACAACTGGACATAACTTGGCACATATGCAACAGAAAAAATGTTTCAGGAGTGCTTCCAACGGGATACGGGAAAAGTTTTGTGTACACAGTTGCACCTCTCATCATGGACAAGGTATGCCCATTTACTATTTGAAAAAAAAGTCTTTGGTAGTTCATTGACAATAGGCATGATGTACACCTAATGTATATTGATGTAAAAACATTTAGAATCTTGCTGGAGAAGACACATGTTATTGACTTGGACATTTAATGGTATGTAAATACAAATTATTGTAGGGAATTAGTCTATATGATCCCAGAAGTGAATGAAATAAACACAACAATAATTTTGGCCTATTCCAGGACAATAGCGAAATGATTATTGAGATAAATGAGCGATATGGTGAAATGTATATGCAGTCAAATAGTGCTAGATTAAATTAGATAGATTTATCATATACTCCCACATATATGTTTTAAACACCTCCCCCACAGTCTGATAAGAAAGTGAAGATAACTTAAGATGTATTCATGTCAGATTGAACCGGATAATGCTCCACACATCGTGCTGGTTGTGTCGCCACTAATAGCACTAATGGCGGATCAGAAAGCTACATTTGATGCCTACGGTATACAGAACGGTATACCGTTCTTTGACTTTGACTTTGCTTTTCAATTTCGATAAGTAAACAAAATACAGTCAAACCTGTCTATGTGAGACACGCTGGGGACAAAATGTCTCGCTTATGGAGGTGGCTCTGTTATCCAGGGTGAGATAGCCGGGCGCCAAGTAAAATTTTAACATATATGTATCAATATAATATGTCCGTATCAATCATTTATTCTCATTATAACGATAACCCAATGTCACGATACACAAGTAAATGTACAAATCCAAAAATCTAAAACAGAATGGATAGACATACAGTACTTTTCACGACTTGGTGCCTTTGTCTGAAAAAAATAATATTTTAAAAACAATTGAATAAAAATGAAATCAAATTAAATGTTTTTTTCTTGTTTTTCACTTGTTTCTATTCCGAGTTGCACATTTTAGATTTTTTATTGTTGTCATCATAATCTTGCCTTGTCTATGAATATGTGCTGTGTTTGCGCGTAATCTTCGGATATTTATCTGAGTTTTTTTTCCTGGTATATCATGACTTGTATGCATGCAAAGAATACTGAGTTAAACCCGAACAGGAACAAAGTAATTGCTATCTGTTCATTCAGAAAACACTCCCATACATTGCTCCATTACGTGTCGAATATTGCTATTGCTGTTGATCTACGGCAATGGGGCAATATTTTCTTTAATTACATTTAGGTTCTCTGTGTATTCCAATCAGATAATCACCTTTTTGATTGCAATTCATTAAAAATATCTCCTTAATTTGTAAAATTATTAAGATTTTAGCAAGTAATATTTTATGTGACCATGGCTCATTCTCAAACATTCATTATAACCACAATTGTCAGGATTTGGCTAATACGTTTTGCTCTCATTATCTCACAAATACAAAGTGACCTGTACGCAAATGTAGCATCATCTACTGGCTAATAAACACGAGAAGACATTGCGGTCAGTCACAGCGGGGCTAATGCATACATGTACGTATGTACTATAATTGTTCATACTTGGCTACTTCCTATGCCGTTCATCTACAACAGGCTTATTCACCTTCTAAAATCCATATACTCTTTGAGTACATAGATATCTACAGTGTATATATTTTCTGGCCTTGAATTCGGATTATTTGCATGAGCTGTGTCAGCTATATCGGGAAATCTTTCTCTGCGTTCATTGTATCGTGCGATTTATCAAAACATAGGCTCCGCCTAAAATAAAAATCCAAATTAAAGGGGTTCTTCGCAAAGCATCCTGGGAAGGCGAACATCCTGGGGTGATTTGCAATACTTGCTGTCATCTGACGTTAATTCAATGTTCTTTGGAATATATATCGCTTGACAGCTTATTCGAACATAGCAAATTGAGTACATTTATCACCCTCATCAGGATTCACATGTTGTTTTAAGAGTAAATCGTTCTATTCCAGTAGCGGATTTAGAGGGGGGGGGGGTTACTGGGGTCAGGACCCCCCCTTTTCGAAAAAAAAATACGTATACGTAGGCGGGTTCAGCCTTCCTGCCCAAGAAAAATGATGATGAAATACCATGTTTAAGAACAAGTTGATCATGGTGAGTTTGTTCGAAATGTATACTCAGGAGAGACCGGGAAGCTACCACAGGACATAAAAAGTGGTCTGGCTTCTGGGGTCCTTCAGCTGCTTCAGCAGGCCCCGGACCCCCCACCCAAATGTGCAGATTCCCCTCTACGTTTTTTTACATACTTTTCAGGACATAGTCATCAATGAATTTTTAAGTGCAATATATATCCAGGAGAGACACTAAATTAATTCAGAACATAGAAAGGCTATGATTTCTGGGGCCTTTCAGTGGGCTCAGACCCCCGGCCCAAATGTCCAGCTTCTCTCACCCTTTTACAAACTTTCCAGAACATGGTCATCAATGAATTCTTAAGTGCAATCATTCCCAGGAAAAGGCACAAAGTTAGTTCAGAACATAAGGAAGGCTATGACTTCTGGGGCCTTTGGACAGGCCCCAGGACCCCCGGCCCAAATGTGTAGCTTCCCTTCTACATGTACATTTTTCACAAACTTTCTAAAACATGGTCATCGATGAATTTTTAAGTGCAATTTATTCCCAGGAGAGAGAAGGCCACAAAATAAGTTCAGACCATAAAAAGGGTTATGAATTCTGGGGCCCTTGAGCGTGGCAAATGGACCCCCGGCCCAAATGGATAGCTTCCCTTCTACTTTCTACCAACGTTTCCAGAACATGGTCATCGATGAATTTTTAAGTGCAATTTATTCCCAGGAGGAGGCCACAAAATAAGTTCAGAAAATAAATAGGGCTATGACTTCTGGGGCCCTTTAGCGGGCCCCAGACCCCCGGCCAAAATGGGTAGCTTCCCTTCTACTTTCTACCAACGTTTCCAGAACATGGTCATCGATGAATTTTTAAGTGCAATTTATTCCCAGGAAAGGCCACAAAACCAATTCAAAACATAAAGAGGCTTTGATTTCTGGGTCCCTCAGCAAGCCCGACCCCCCTCCCATCCCCAAAGCTGAGACAGGTTCGCTTCGTTTCTAGTTTTTGCATTTATTATTGAAGTATGGCGATAAATAGGTATTCAAATGAAAATTATACCCAGGAGATGCCATCAACTTACCTCAAGTCATAAAAAAGACTCAGGCTTAAGGGTCTCTTGGGCGGGCCCAAGAACCATACTGGGACAGATTCGCTTCACTCACAACTTTTTTTTACAAATATACCAGGTGCAGGAAGTGGGAATTACACCCAGGAGATACCAGGAAGCTACCACAGGACAGAACAAAGGCTCTGGCTTCTGGGGCCCTTGAGCGGGCCCCAGACCCCACGCCGTATAATGTTGGACCCCCTCTTTTCAAATTCCTGGATCCGCCCCTGTATTCGTCGAATATAACCCAATGTTCGTTGGCGCGGGAACTCCCCACTCCGTGAGTCCGTCGGTAAATTCTTGTCATTGCTTACATAGGACTCTGTCTGAGAGATAAGACTGTCTGAGAGATAGGACTAGATGGCTCGTACTGTTACTAGTGTTACGTAGGTAATCATTTATGGCTAAAATCTGTTGCTACATTATCTGAATTATGATATATTACATTTGCGACACAATGGGGGGTGTTTTATACCATAAATAACGTTTAAATCGTAGATTATCCCGAGAAAAATTCAAATACAAGTTTACCCGCGAAAAACTGTATCTGCGCATGCGCATGCAACGTTATGATACCGTAGACCAACTAAAAGTCAGAAATGAGCCTCACTCGACAGATGGGGAAATCTGAATACGGGGGTAAATGAGATACGTGACACAGGGAAGGACGGCAAGGTCCGGCGTGTGAGTTTGACGTACAAGAATTTCAAAGTTGGAGAGAAAGCATGTGAATACCATGGAAGCGCTGACACTGTTGTGACTCGAAGTGTCCAAAGATTAGCACTTCTTGTTCCCATGGAGCCTTTAGCTTGAAGTTTTGTAATTGTTCTCAGTTATCAGTTTGTTTTATTCAGTTGTTCGATCGCCATTCCAATCAGCAATACGCCTTCCCCCCGGTGTATCGGTATCAGCCAGATAATTTGTTGTGTGCGTTATGATTTGAGTGAGTGCAGACAGTAGAAATTTGCAGTTCGCGGATAACATGTTTTGTTGTCGTCGATCGTACGTTTTTTGTACGCATAAACACTGTGGATCAAGTTGTAAAGTTTAGTGGGTAAGATTACGAAGTATTTTGTAACGAACTGTTATATTGTACATCTGGAATTACCGAGATATATTTTGTGATTGTCATTTCGATCCCTGTAGTGAAGTTTGTTCTACGTACGATCGTCAGAGAAAAAATCATAAAATACATGAAAGACAATGATCTCTTCACAAACAAGCAATATGGTTTCATATCTGGTCGATCAACATCACTCCAACTGCTATCAGTATTGGACAAATGGACAGAGGCCATGAAATAGACTGCATTTACATGTATTACCAAAAAGCTTTTGACACTGTTCCACATAAGAGACTGATTGGAAAGCTTGAAGCCTATGGGATCGACAGGAAAATAGTGGATAGAGGACTTCCTGGCAGACAGGATACAACAGGTCAATGTAAATGGAGAAGTCTCAGAATGGGCAAAGGTGACATCAGGGATACCGCAAGGCTCGGTCCTAGGGCCGTTATTGTTTGTGATTTACATCAATGACCTACCTGACCTAGTCGAATCAGAAGCGTACCTGTTTGCAGACGATACAAAAATATTCAAGATCATAACAAGCAAAAACGATGCACAGGTACTGCAACAAGATCTCAACAAACTGGCTACATGGAGTGACACATGGCTCTTGAAGTTCCATCCGGATAAGTGCAAACACATGCATCTAGGAAGAGCAGGGAAGGACACGAACCAAACCTATACCATACATGGCAAGGAACTACAAAAAGTGGAACAGAAAAAGGATATCGGTGTAATAATCGATTCAAACCTACGGTTCGACCAACACATAAGTGAAAAAGTCAACAAGGCAAATTCAATGTTTGCAATGTTGAGAAGAACATTCCAACACCTGAAAGCAGAAACATTCCTCCCCCTGTACAAGACACTGGTCAGGACACACCTGGATTTCGCAAGCTCAGTCTGGTACCCATACAAGATGAAACACATCGACCAAATAGAAAATGTGCAACGCCGAGCAACGAGACAACTGCCGGGAATGAAGAACCTCTCATATCCCGAGAGACTACAAAAGCTGAAGTTACCATCTCTAAGCTACAGAAGAATTCGTGGAGACATGATAGAGGCCTACAAGATAATGAATGGCGTATATGACAGGCAGGCGGCACCCGAAATCCAACTCAGATCGGAACTGAACACCAAAGCAGGAACCAGAGGTCACTCCAAAAAGATTTACTTTCGGAGAGCAAACACAGCCTTGCGCAAAAACTCATTCACCAACAGAGTAATAAACACATGGAATCAACTATCTGAGAGTATAGTCACTGCACCTAGTACTAACAGCTTCAAGAACAGATTTGATAAGCACATGAGAAACCAGGATGTCGTCTACAATGACTTCAAAGCTCCACTTGTGAACATAGGATCACACACAGATGAAACCTGGAGTGATGACGACACGATGGAGTCCGGTATAGAGGAACCCTGAGGGACCTGAACTGGAAATCAACTCTAAGTAACTAAGTAAGTAAGATTGATTTTAGGTATTGTACCCAGTTATCGCCCACTCACCCCCGACTGGATGTGTGTTGTCATGTAATACCTCAGAGTTTGTAAGTTCACTAAATTGGTTTAGAGGTTGTTTTTCACATTAGCGATACAAATATGTTGTGGATATGTTATCGGTTGGGGAATTAGCATATCATTTCGAATTGTAAAGTAATTTACACAAAACAAGAATTGTGTTTTAAAAGTTTTCTTTTCAACAATATATACATCCAAGCATATATATTTCCCTGCTACATAAACATAGTATAAGGTAATTTCGATTACTAAGCGCACTATACATTGAAACAATATGTGTACTCACCTATACCTACCTGTATACTTACCTTTGTTTGTGTTTGTGTATTTGTAGGGAACCTACCTACACCATCAATAAACGATTCGCTATCTTATTGGTGGTTGAGTTTCCAACATTGAGCCGACCTGCATATGAAATACACACATACCAGTACATTCATTTCTACCACTGTTTTCAATTTAATTCCGTGCGCATATTATATAGGCCTACATACGATGTCCATGCAGGACGAATACCGATGTGAAAGTAATTGGTAGTTTGTATGAACACTGATGAATAGTAGTCCCTGATCGAGTACGCCCATCAAAACATAGGGCCAAGGGCCCTGTAGCTCACTGGAATTATAAGGCAACCA
Source organism: Terebella lapidaria (assembly GCA_949152475.1). Classification (NCBI taxonomy): domain Eukaryota; kingdom Metazoa; phylum Annelida; class Polychaeta; order Terebellida; family Terebellidae; genus Terebella; species Terebella lapidaria. The sequence continues at coordinate 25,071,540 of OX424566.1, read as the reverse complement.
GAATATTTCATCAAATGGATTTTGATAGTTACTAGTAAAATGTGGTCCTATATCATCATGTCCGGTAACCTAATAATAAGCGAGATATATGCCATTTTATGCTCTGACCTTCAAAATGAGGTCAGAGGTCAAATTCAAGATCACGAGAATATTCAGCATATATCATTTCCTATATGTCCACAATTGATTCCTAGTTTATAATCTCAATATTAAGTGAGATATTAGGCATAATGTGTCCCATTATAAAGCATAGGAGAATTTAACACATGTGGGAAATTCCCATTTTGGCCGAGTTTGGGCCAAAGATTCAAGCACAACAAAATTTATAGACATCATAGGAGTACATATGAGGAGTGTTATGTATCAAAAAGAAAAAAAGTTACTGAACAGATTTTGAGAAAATGGCCGCCAAAATCCAAAATCAGGCATTTTTCGTCGAAAACGGCCGCCATTTTGAAAAAAATGCGCAAATAAAAAAACTAAAAAATAGCTTCTCTTGAATTATTTTCAAGTATTTTTGTGCAAAATTTCAGAAAATTTCACCCATAAACAAAAAAAAATGTGGACGACGACGACAGACGCAACGCCATGCCAACAGGTTATTGGGCCATAGGTCCGGTAACCTAAAAATCTTATCTCTTGCAGTATTGTTCAGAATCTTGGCTCAAAATTCAATAATTGGCATTTTTCTTCAAAGTTAAAAAAATTTGCCAAAAAAAAAAAACACTGAAGGAGAAATTCAAAATTCTAGAAAGATCAGATTGTGGGGACTAACCCGTAGTATCAACATACAAAGTTTCAAAAGATTTCATCAAGTGGTCTCGGTGGAGAATATTAGATGTTCGAATATTGCAAAAGTCAAAAATGGGATGCTTTTCAACGAAAATGGCTGCTATTTTGAAAATAAAGCAAAAAATATAAAAAATAAAAAATACTTCTATCTTGAAATTTTTTTTATCACATGAAACCGTGTTTAACAGTGGCATAAAGCCATTGCATATATTTCATATTTAACACGTGTAATAAAGCGGAACGTAACCATGGGGACATGACGTCATCACGCAAAATGTGCATTGGAAAACCTGCATGGACCAAGGCATAAAAACTGCAGCAAGCACTGTGAAATCATATATAATACCAGTAAATATGCAGTAAAAAGACCGTATAGGGTTTCATGTGATAAATAGAATCTTAAATTCGTGCCTATTTGATATCAAATTTATTAAACTCGCCAAGAACTGTTGTTTTTGCTCGCCAAGGCTCGCAAAAAGTTCTTCGGCTCGTTTAATAAATTTGATATCAAATGGGCACTCATTTAAGATCCTCTATTTAGTACATTTGTGCTAAACATAAAAAAAGTCGACCATGAACTTCAAAGATAAAAATTAGGCCAAGGGCCAAAGATAGGTTACCGGACAATGTTTAATATTTTAGATGTTAGCCAGGTCACTGGTTGAATTCAAGGTCAAGAGAATATACAGCATATATAACATTAAGCATATATCATGTCCACAGTTGATTGCTAAGCTGTAAATTCAATAATCAGCGAGATACTAGCAATTTTGTGCTGTGGCCTTGAAAATGAAGGGGCAAAGGTCAAATTCAAGGTCATCAAAATATTCAGTGTATATCATTTTCTATATCATGTCCACAATTGATTCCCAAGCCATACAGTCAATAGAGGAGCAAGATATGAGCCAGTTTGTCCTTGGACCTTGAGAATGAGGTCAGAGGTCAAATTCAAGGTTCGAGAATATTCAGCATATATCATTTCCTACATGTCCACAATTGATTCCTAAGCTGTAAAATCAATAATAAGTGAGATATTAGCCATTTTGTCCTTTGACCTTGAAAATGAGGTCAAAGGTCAAATTCAAGGTCATGACAATAATCTGCATATGTCATTTCCTATATGTTCATAACTGATTCCTAAGCTATGAAGTCGATAACAAGCGAGATATTAGCCATTTTGTCCTATGACCTTGAAAATGCCGTCAAAGGTCAAATTCAAGGTCATCAGAATATTCAGCATATATCATTTCCTATATGTCCACAATTGATTACTAAGCTGTAGAGTCGATAATAAGTGAGATATTAGCCATTTTGTCCTGTGACCTTGAAAATGAGGTCAAAGGTCAAATTCAAGGTCATGACAATAATCTGCATATATCATTTCCTATATGTTCATAACTGATTCCTAAGCTGTAAAGTCGATAACAAGCGAGATATTAGCCATTTTGTCCTATGACCTTGAAAATGGGGTCAAAGGTCAAATTCAAGGTCATCAGAATATTCAGCATATATCATTTCATATATGTCCACAATTGATTCCTAAGCTGTAGAGTCGATAATAAGCGAGATATCAGCCATTTTGTGCTCTGACCTTGAAATTGAGGTCAGAGGTCAAATTCAAGGTCACGAGAATATTCAGCATATATCATTTCCTATATGTCCACAATTGATTCCTAGTCTCTAATCTCAATATTAAGTGAGATATTAGGCATAATGTGTCCCATTATAAAGCATAGGAGAATTTAACATGGGAAAGTCCCATTTGGGCCGAGTTTGGGCCAAAATGGTCCACTTCGAGCGATTCAAGCGCAACGAAATTTATAGACATCATAGGAGTACATATCAGGAGTGTTGTGTATCAAAAAGAAAAAAAATTACTGAACAGATTTTGAGAAAATGGCCACCAAAGTCCAAAATCAGGCATTTTTCGTCGAAAACGGTCACCATTTTGAAAAAAATGCGAAAATCAAAAAACTAAAAAATACCTCCTTGAATTATTGTAAAGTATTTTTGTGCAAAATTTCAGAAGAATTCGCCCGTAAACAAAAAAGATAAAATTAGCCCAATGGGCTAGAAAGGTTACCGGAGAAATATACAGAGGTAAGCCGAGAAAGTTGAAGGTCAAATTCAAGGTGACCACTGAAATCGCCATATCTCTAACCTTGAAAATGGGATCAAAGGTTAAATTCTAGATCACCAAACTATTCAGCATACATCATTTCCTATATGTTCACTATGGACCCCTAAGCTGTAAATTTGATAACAAGCGAGATATAAGCCATTTTGTAATCTGACTTTGAAAATAAAATAAAATGACTGACCTCGAAATTTAGGTCACAGGTCAAATTCAATATCATTAAAATATTCAGAATATATCATTTCCTATATGTTCACAATTGATTCCTAAGCTGTAAAGTCGATAATAAGCGACATATTAGCCATTTTGTCCTGTTGACCTTGAAAATGAGGTCAATAGTCAAATTCAAGGTCACTAGAATATTCAGCATATATCATTTCCTATATGTTCACAATTGATTTCTAAGCTGTAAAGGCGCTAATAAGCAAGATATTGGCCATTTTGTCCTGTGACCTTGAAAATGAGGTCAAAGGTCAAATTCAAGGTCATGAGAATATTCAGCATATATCATTCCTATATGTTCACAATTGATTAATAAGCTGTAAAGTCGATAATAAGCGAGATATTAGCAATTTTGTCCTGTGACCTTGGAAATGAGGTCAAAGGTCAAATTCAAGGTCATGAGAATATTCAGCATATATCATTTCCTATATGTTCACAATTGATTCCTAAGCTGTAAAGTCGATAATAAGCAAGATATTAGTCATTTTGTCATGTGACCTTGAAAATGAGGTCAAAGGTCAAATTCAAGGTCACTAGAATTTTCAGCATATATCATTTCCTACATGTTCACAATTGATTCCTAAGCTGTAAAGTCGATAATAAGCAAGATATTAGCCATTTTGTCATGTGACCTTGAAAATGAAATCAAAGGTCAAATTCAGGGTCATGAGAATTTTCAGCATATATCATTTCCTATATGTTCACAATTGATTCCTAAGCTGTAAAGTCGCTAATAAGCAAGATATTGGCCATTTTGTCCTGTGACCTTGAAAATGAGGTCAAAGGTCAAATCGAAGGTCACGAGAATATTCAGCATATATCATTTCCTATACGTTCACAATTGATTCCTAAGCTGTAAAGTCGATAATAAGCGAGATATTAGCAATTTTGTCCTGTGACCTTGGAAATGAGGTCAAAGGTCAAATTCAAGGTCACGAAAATATTCAGCATATATCATTTCCTATATGTTCACAATTGATTCCTAAACTGTAAAGTCGATAATAAGCGAGATATTAGCCATTTTGTCATGTGACCTTGAAAATGAGGTCAAAGGTCAAAGTCAAGGTCACTAGAATATTCAGCATATATCATTTCCCATATGTTCACAATTGATTCCTAAGCTGTAAAGTCGATAATAAGCGAGATATTAGCAATTTTGTCCTGCGACCTTGGAAATGAGATCAAAGGTCAAATTCAAGGTCACAAAGATATTCAGCATATATCATTTCCTATATGTTCACAATTGATTCCTAAACTGTAAAGTCGATAATAAGCGAGATATTAGCCATTTTGTCCTGTGACCTTGAAAATGAGGTCAAAAGTCAAATTCAAGGTCACGAGAATATTCAGCATATATCATTTACTATATGTCCACAATTCATTCCTAGTCTCTAATTTCAATATTAAGTGAGATATTAGGCTTAATGTGTGCCATTATAAAGCATAGGAAAATTTAACATGGGAAAGTCACGTTTGGGCCGAGTTTGGGCCCAAAATGGCCCACTTCAAACGATTCAAGCGCAACGAAATTTATACATGTCACAGGGGTACATATGAGGAGTGTTTTTCATCAATAAGAAAAAAAAGTTACTGAACAGATTTTGAGAAAATGACCGTCGAAGTCCAAAATTGGCCATTTTTCGACGAAAACGGCCGCTCTGACCTTGAAACCAAGGTCGGAGGTCAAATTCAAGGTCACGACAATATTCAGCACATATCATTTCCTATATGTCCACAATTGATTCCTAGTCTCTAATCTCAATATTAAGTGAGATATTAGGCGTTAATGTGTCCCATTATAAAGCATAGGAGAATTTAACATGGGAAAGTCCCATTTGGGCCGAGTTTGGGCCCAAAATGGCTCACTTCGAGCGATTCAAGCGCAACGAAATTTATACATGTCACAGGGGTACATATGAGGAGTGTTATGCATCAATAAAAAAAAAAGTTACTGAACAGATTTTGAGAAAATGGTCGCCAAAGTCCAAAATCAGGCATTTTTCGTCGAAAACGGCCGCCATTTTGAAAAAAAAATGCGAAAATAAAAAAACTAAAAAATACCTCCCTCTCGAAATATTTTTAGGCATTTTTGTGCAAAATTTCAGAAAAATTTGATCGTAAACTTTAAAGATAAAATTGTTGACGGACGACGACGACGACGGACGACGGACGACGACGACGCCGGACGCATCGCCATGCCAATAGGTTACGGACCAAAAGTCCGGTAACCTAAAAAGCCAGTCCAATCTTGGCTGCACATTTGTGATATACGTCTTCGTGTCTCCACATCGTTGACAGAATTGAGGCTAATACACAAGAACATACACTTATTGTTTAGATAATATGCAAAATGTCTAATCAATGGACAGTCAATATACTAAGCCAAGTTGTGATGAATCGGAAGTTATGATTAAATCGTGTTCATTCGTGAACTTATCCATTCAGTACTAGATTTCACTCTCTAGTAGCAGGAAGAAATTGGAACAAGAACTCTGCCACAAAGCCTCCTAATGTGTTCCCATCCGAACGATGGACCAGTGGATTTTCAATGGGTGTGCTGGTGATTGTCACATTATCTTCTGCAATTTTAGCAACAGGTCCCCAAGACCACCCATTCTTTTCAGTTCCTTGAACAGTTATAGCCACTTGGTATTCTGTGTTTACTGTAAGAAGTGTTTTCCGGCAGTAGACTGGGATGGGCTTGAAATCCCTTCTCGCCACAATTGTATGTTCCACCTGGACACATGGATCGTCTTGATCTGGACTGTGAATAGTTATTTTGACATCATGCTTCGAGCCTTTCTCGCCACCGTGAATGGAAAATCCTCTGAAGTGAATAGGCGTGCTGACAGAAAAGTAGAATTTCTCCATACTTTCGGCCTCAGATATCAGATCACAGGCATATAGTGCCCCATAGTCATGCTGATATCTGCTTGCTCGCAACATCCTTGAACTGATGTCAAACCCCAACTCAGACAATGCTTCACTGCATGACTTGCTTCCAGTTATCAAAAGTGGGTAAATCATGTTTTTTTCTTGTTCATTCAGCACAGTTGTATGACAAAACTTACTGGCAAATGTTTTCAACGAAACGTAGGGAAAGCGAATCTTGTGCAAACATTCCGTCCCAATTATACTTCGAATCTCTTCACCTGTAGCACAGTCAGGATCCTTGGTCCTACGTTTTCCCCACTCGATACACGCCTCAAACAACTCAGCTTCCACTCCGTGAGCCAGATGGTCATTTCCCACAACTTTCAGCAGAGCGTCATGTGACATCTTGTAGAAAGACTCTGTCTTGACGACTGCCTTAACGTTTGGAGCAATCAAGTCCAGACACTTGTTAACCAACTCCTCATCCTGCTGAATCAGACTCTGTGTGAGGATGGAGCAAACATTGTCCACAGATATTTCCTTCTCCAAGAATTTCCTACATTTTTTGGTGAGTTTCTCCAGGATATACTTCTTGGCAGCATACAACAAGGGTATGACGTTATCTCCATTCAGAACTATTCTGTCCGTGTATATATACCTGTGATGTCACAAAAATGCATACATATATTTGCGAAACTACATTGGTGACGTTGATGCATACAGATTATTTCAGGGGATAAGATAGGTTACCGGAGAATTGAACATGGTCAGGATAACCTAAATGATACATTACATATAATGCATTGAACTAATAGTTTTCCAGAAGAAGAAACTCCCAAATAGGATTTCCTATATGCTCAAATTCACGAAACGTTGCACCATATATGTATGAATCACTCAAAAGTGCAAACATTTTGTCTATGAAGGTTAATTGACAAATTTCACATTTTTGAAACACAATTTTGAATTTCACCACCTAAGGTCGGCAACATATCCACCATATTGGTCTCTTATATGATCATGACACAAACATGCGCACTAACCAGGTGCATCATTTTATGCAGAGGTTAATCTGCACATTTCAGGTCAGACAAGTTCTCGAGATTGACCACTGGAGGTCATTTGACGTCAAGTTCACCAACATATCCACTATTATAATACTTCCTATATATGTACATGTGCAACCTAACTACTAAAGTTCTAATGCAGCCATTGACATGTTTGTATGCAGAGTCCAATTTACACATTTCAGGTCAAATGTGGCATTCATACATGACAATGAAGATTATCTGAAGATAATTCAAAGACCACCAAAAGATTCACCATGTATGACCTCCTACATGATCATAATACCTGTACAAACCTATTGGTTAGCTCTTTGTACATCTTTATTCACCAGATGACCTTGAAATGTCACGCGAAATTATTGGACACAACAGCAGTGTTACATTCTTAGTGCCGGCGTTAGTAATCCGTGCTATATGTATGGAGATCAACACATAAATGTACATCGTTCAAGTAACCCAGGCATTTTAAAAACCGATCAGAGTTTAATCGGTAATAATTCAAATTCCGTTTTTCATAAAACAGTCAATATTTTTTTTTTCGTATAGGAACATTAATCAGAAGTATTATTATATGATATGTTTATTTTATATCCATACAATTTTTGCAATATTGCAAATTGCTCTGTTCCTAATCATCATCGTTATTGTAACTGAATATATACATGTATGACAAAAACATCTTTTCTTCGACATGTATATTATCTTCAGTAATCTTGAAGGAAGAAAAATTAAAACGGAGAAATGACAATATAATAATGAACCAATACCATTATATACGTTGCCTTATTACATTGTGGCATTTGAATCACCCTGCCATGTTTTTCAATCATTCGGTTAATTTTGACTGTGGTGTGTTTTTTTTCTTACACTCCCTGCTTCCGTGAGAATTCTTGTAATGTCACCCTCGTGAGACAGAGAGACAACACCCAGCTAACCTTGAACATTCCAGTTTATTTCGATTTCATCATGCGTGTTCATCTTCATCATATCATGTGTGTTCATTGAATCGGTAAAAAGCTGTTGGACAGAAAATACAAGTCTTTTAATACCCTAAAAATACGACAGTTATGAATGCTTCTAATAAATGTACCAGAATAACAGTTACACATAAAACTAAAATGAATTCTTACACTATGGTGAGCCATGGGTGGGCAAAAGCTAATATATGTTACAGTTTATGAACATTTGCGTGTGATTTTGTCTTTTGAAGTTTCGAGCACATGGTAAACCAACTATAAAGCGTCTACAAAACGCTATCGTAAACGTCAAATTTATACACCGTCAAAAGATCACCGCATGCAATCGTGTGCGGGCTCTAAAATCATAATGCAACCATGCAAATAACAAAAACGACACGTATGCGTGACGACACACTCCCCGTCTGATATCCTCGGTTATCACAATTACATATTGATAGAGCATAATTTGACTAACTCAGTGATGGGTCTCGTATATTCATGAAGCTTCCCATCCTTGGACATGCAAACTACTACTTTGCGAACCCTTCCGTCTGCTGAAGGCAGGACTGTAACCACACGAGCCATTGGCCAATGGTTGCGATGTGTGCTGTTGTCCTTTTGTATCAGAAGAACAATGTCTCCTTCTTGAACATTGGGCTGATCCTGTTTCCACTTTTTCCTTTCCTGTAGAGTGGCAAGATATTGGCGTTTCCATTTCGTCCAGAAGCTATCTGCCAAAACCTGTACTCTTTTCCATTGAGCCCGATACAAGTCTTTCTGATCCAATTCTTCCACAAGTGAGGATACTCCTGGTTTTTGAGTGAGTAGTTTTGCTGGAGACAAAATTTCTGGTGATTCAGGGTCGTTTGAGACCGCCACAATTGGTCGGGCATTGACAATTGCGCTAACTTCTGCTACGAAAGTAGACAAGACTTCGTGTGTCAAGGTTTTCGATGCTTCCTTCATGACGGCATCCAAGATTCTTCGAGTAATTCCAATCATCCGCTCCCAGGAGCCCCCCATATGGGATGAATGAGGAGGATTGAAGATCCATTCTGCTCCTGAATCTTTTAGGTGTGTGTGGACATGCTTGTCCTGGACTGCACCTACGAAGTTTGTGCCGCAGTCGGATCGGAATGTTCGCACAGGTCCCCTGATAGACACAAAACGCCTCAAGGCATTGATGAAGGACGAGGAACTCATCTCTTCGACTACTTCTAAGTGGACAGCTCTTGTCCCCATGCATGTGAAAAGAATGACCCAGCGTTTACTTTGAGCTTGACCCCCTCTGGTACGTCTGGATACAATGGAGTACGGTCCAAAAGTGTCAACTCCCACATTGGTGAAGGGAGGACAGACAAGGACTCTATCAGATGGAAGATCAGCCATCTTCTGGCACATCGGTTTTCCGCGGAGCTTCTTGCACGTGATGCATCTGTGAATGACTGTAGCTATAAGACGTTTGCTACCAGTGACCCAATAGCCCGCTGCTCTCAAGGCTCCTTCCGTTAGATGACGTCCTTGATGTTTCACCTTTTCATGATAGTGTCGGACTAATAACAGTGCCAGGTGGTGTCGTCCAGGAATGATGACCGGACATTTCTCCTCATCAGTCAATTCGGAATTCTTTAGACGGCCTCCTACGCAGAGCAATCCTCTGTCATCTATAACTGGATCAAGGCTGGAGATATTACTGTTTGGATGTGGTTGACCCTTGTTGATGGCATCCAGTTCTAATGCGTATGATTCCTGTTGAACTTGCTTGATGATGAATGTTTTTGCTTCTTGCAAATTGTCAACTGTTGTTGCCTCAGCACACAAATGCCAACCTCGGCAGGTAGATTTCAGCTGCGCTGAAGAAGTGAAGCTTTTAGCGACATGTTTCAGGGAAGCAATGCTGTTTGCCAGACTGGTCCATTTGGAAAACCGCTGGAACCTAGCTGAACCAATCTGCGTTTTGTCACTAGTGCTTGTTTTCAAGGTCTTGATTTGTGGTCTAACATCGCTGTTTTCTATCAATGGAAAAGCTTCCGGTTGTTGTTCATGGCTTTGAACCGCCCTCAGGAACGACGGCCCTTGTAACCACATGGAGTTCTTGAGTTCTGATGCCGGGATAGCTCTTGTTCCTTGATCAGCCGGATTCTTACTTGTTGGCACATAACGCCACTGTTCAGGTGTAGAGGATCTCCGTATACGTTCTACTCGGTTGCTGACGTAGATGTAGAATCTGCGAGTCTGGTTATTGATGTATCCCAGTACAACTTTGCTATCGGAATAGTAGTAGACTGCATCAAGCGGGACATCAAGATTATCACAAACAAATTCACCAATCTCCACTGCAAGTACTGCTGCACAGAGTTCAAGTCGAGGAATCGTATGTCCTTGGGTTGGGGCAACCTTTGCTTTTCCCATCACAAACCCTATAGTCGGTGAGATGTTCTCGTTCTGGACCTTCAGATAACAGACGGCAGCGATGGCTTTTTCTGAAGCATCTGCAAAGATGTGGAGTTCCTTCCTTGATACTGTTTGAAGTGAAGAATTCAGGTATGACCTAGATACCTGGACGGCTTGCAGGTCTTTCAATGACTGGCTCCATTTTGTCCAACCGTCTGTGAACTTGTCTGCTATTGGGGTATCCCACTCCGATGATTCAGATGTGATTTCTCTCATCAGAATCTTCCCCTCAATCGTCACTGGTGCTGCAAAGCCAAATGGGTCGAATATGCTGTTGATACAAGACAGAATACCTCGTCTGGTAAATGTCTTGTTGCTGGTGTTGACTTGGAATGTGAAAGTGTCCTTCTGTAAGTCCCAAGCAATTCCCAGACTTCGTTGAGTGGGAAGGTCTGTTTCAAAGTTCAGGTCTTTCAGGTCTTGGGCCAGATCTTCTTGGGAGAAGGCTTTCATGACTTCAGAGCTGTTTGACACAATTTTGTGTAGTCGAATGTGTCCTTTGGCCATCAGGGCTTCCTTGGTCCTCTTGAGCAGGTCGACTGCACTACTTACACTTGGAAATGATGCAAGTCCATCATCAACGTAGAACTCTTTTTCTACAAAGGTTTTGATGTCTTCGCCAAATGTCTCACTGGCAGCGCTTGCAGCTTGGCGAAGGCCATACGTGGCTACTGCAGGAGAGGGTGTATTGCCGAATACATGTGTACACATCATGTACTCAACCAGTGGTTTGTCTGGGTCATTGTCCTTGTACCATAGAAACCTCAGGTATGTCCTATGCCTCTTCTCAACACGGAAACAGTAGAACATTTGTTGGATGTCTGCCATGATGGCGATGGCCTCTCGTCTGAACCGCAAGAGCACACCAAGTAGGTTGTTCGTCAAGTTGGGCCCTTTGAGTAGGACACTGTTTAGCGAAACTCCTTCGCATTGTGCGGATGAGTCAAACACTGCTCGTACTTTGTCAGGTTTCTTTGGGTGATATACACCGAATATTGGAAGGTACCAACATTCTTCGCCCTGTTGACGTGGGGGCGCAATTTCTGCATGACCTCTGTCAAAGATGTCCTTCATGAACGTGACAAAGTGTTGTCTCTTGATTGGATTTTTCAAAGTTCTGTTGAGAGCGTTGGCTCGCATAACTGCCTGTTGCTTGTTGTCTGGCAGCCTTGGTTTCGGAGACTTGAATGGGAGGGGTGCTTCCCAGTATCCATCTTCGTTCAGGTTCATGTGATTTTCCATGATATGGAGAAATTGCCTATCTTCCACTGCCAGGCCCAACTTTTCATCTTGTTTTGTTCTTTGGAAAACATTTTGGGTCAGGGCATCGCTGTCTCCAGAGAATGCTTTGTTTACTGACACTGAAAATCTGTTGGTGCAGGGTTCCATCAATGAGGGCCTCCCATTTGGTAGTAGACTGGTTTTGTTGACGTTGAGCTTGTTGACTTGGTGGCTGCTGCCAAGACACGTCTCTCCGACTATCACCCATCCCAGAGGCAGTTTGTGGGCATATGGTGCACTGCGTGGGCCTATTATTTGGCCCTGCACATGGTGTGCTTCTGTTACATCTCTCCCTATCAAGATGAGGATCTCCGCTTTGCTGTCTATGGGAGGGATGAGACCTTGCAAAGGTTTGAGATGAGAGTGCTGATCAACCACTTCTGGTGTTGCTATTTCCTCTCTAAAGTTAGGTATCTCGTTGCATTCAAGCAGAGTTCTCACATCAAGCGATGTTTGACCATTCATCGATTCTATGACTATTTCTCCAGCTACTCTGCCTTTTGTCACTATTTGACCATTGCAAGTGGATATGGTGTAATCAGTCTGATGACATATTGGGTTGAGTTTCTCAAACAGTTCTGTTTTTGCCAGTGAGGCGTTACTTTGATCATCGATTATAGCGTAAGCTTTCAACCTTTGGTCTGGTTGGTGTTTGGAGTACACATTGACGAGCAATGTTTTTGAACACGACTTGCCGTATGGTGTTGTTTTGCAGATTTGTGTACACTTTGAGTTCACTTGCTCCCCGCCGTCAGCTGACGGCGATTTCTTGTTTCGTTTCATTTTAAACAGTTCATCTGATGCAAGATGTACTGCTGTGACATGTCTGTTGCTGTTACATTCAGTACAGTGAATGTTTGCTTTGCAATCAGTTGCTCTGTGATCAGTTGAATCACAACATCGAAAACACAGTCCACTTTCCCGTAGTATCTGTTGTCGCTCTTCTATGGGCTTCTTCCGGAATGCCATGCATTCAATGATGCGATGATTGGTGTTGTGAATTGGACACAGGTCCTTGTGGGCATTCTGTTGGCGCTTGTCTATTTGGGCTGTTTGTTTGTGCTGAGTGTTGATCTCAGTCTTTTTGGTTGCCATGTTTCTGTTGTGGGATCGGCCTGTTGTACTGTTAGACTGGTTCTTGTTCATGTACTGCTGTTCAAACATGAAACTTGGATCATTTCTCGCCTTGCTGATTTCTCGTAGAAACTCAGCAAATACCGTGAATGGTGGGAACGTTACTTTGTGAGTACGTTTGTAGTTCAAGGCGTGGCTGATCCACTTTTCTTGGATATTGTGTGGCAGCTTTTCTACGATTGAGTTCACACCTGATGATGAGTCGTAGTATGCAAGAATTGATTTGTACTGATCATCAAACTTAGCTGCCTCCAGTTCGGAAACAATGTCTGCAAGCTCATATAGACGTGACGTTTCTTTCTTCGTTAGTTTTGGAATCCGGTCCAATTTTGCTTTGAGGGCTGCTTCGATCAACTCTGGGCTTCCATACCGATCATTTAGACGCTCCCATACTTGCTGAAGAGCCTCACTGGCATTTCTATTCGCCAATCTGAGTCTTTTGACCTGCCCTGAAGACTCTGGCCCGAGCCATCTTGTGAGGAGGTCGAGCTGTTCAACTACAGATAGGTTGAGGTCTCTCGCCACATCCAGGAAACTGAATTTCCACAGAGAGAAGTGTTCGGGTTGATCATCAAATTTTGTCAATCGTGACAATGCTAATTCCTTTTTTATCCAGAAGTTTTGGATGTTGTTGTTTGGATCTGATCCAACCGGTGGATGCGGAGTGAGCTGAGGAGTGGCGTATGTATTTCCTGTCCCTGGAAACGCCATGACTGGTGTTTGGCTTGGCATTGGCTGAGGTTGCTCTCCCCAGGCCTGCCGGGTTTGTTGAGGTCGTGTTTCCCACACCTGCTGAATTTGTTGAGGCGGTGGTTCCCACACGTGCTGAATTTGTTGAGGAGGTGGTTCCCACACCTGCTGAGGCTGTGGTTTCCATGTCTGTTGAATCGGTTGAGTCTGTGCCTCCCACACCTGCTGAACATGCTGAGGTGTAGGGGTGAATACTTGTACTACTGGTGAGTGACTGACAGTTTCTGTTAGGTCTTGCTGTTCTCTGTTTGTATGGGAACTGTGGCCCTTCTGAGGCTCCGAAGGTGTTCCATTGTACGATCTTGTACTCTGTTCATCAGTAGCTGCCTGTTCTTGAAACCTTACATTGTTCGGTTGGTGTATCTCAACATATTTTCTGGTGCGCTCTTGAGATTCCTCCTCCGGTAAGCTCAAATGAGGCTGCTCCTCGGAGAAAGACTCCAACACTTCTATCTCGGCCTGTATCGCTGCAGATTCTTTTTCTTGTTGCAGGGCAGACAAATCTGTTCTAAGATCGAGTAATGCTTGAGCGGCTTCCGACTGGATCTGTGCTTCACGACGTCGCAGCTCCACCTCCTGTCTCGAGAACTGGGACTGTACCTTGAGACGCTCAGCTTCGATACGCTTCTCCATGAGGCGTACACTCGCCTTGGAAGCTACTGTGTTGTATGAACTAGCTCTACCAGATTTTGCATCCGTCATTTTGTGCACATTTGACAATACAAACAATGTAAATATGATGCAATTGATTTTGAACCACATTAGAGTGTGAACCCTGGATACCTATTCACATCACTATAAACATGCATTGGACACGAGCAGTAATATCCGGTACAGATTAGCGTAATGATTTTGTGACGCAGCACAAACAATTGTTATTCACAATTACCGGTATTTCACTATCAGTTTGTGACCTGTGATTTTCAATTCAAAGTTCAACCTTGTCAGTCACCAGCACATGAAACATTAATTCAACAACCAGGCATACATATCAAATTACACAATTGATATTCTTCTGTTTCTGTCTTGTCTGCGGGTGGCTCTCCGTGATGTTCCCGTAACTTTACCTCCGCAGCCTGTGGATTGACAACAGTTCAGGGTTCCAGTTCTGATACATGTAGTACACAAATATCAATTCATAGTTCAATCAGTTCACAGTTCATCAGTTATAACAGATCACACTGTTTTATGGATTCAGTTCAATGACAGAGAAACATGTAGATCAAGAGCTTCGACGATGGGTGATTATGAATAACAGACAGTTCATAACTTCTGTTGAAAACAGCGTGACATCAGGTAAACACAGTTCATATTCAGTGGTAGCACAATAAACACAGTTCTTGCTCCTAAAACTGCAGCGGCACAATGTCAATGAGTTTGGGAGGTATGGTGGCACCAGCGGACACAGTGGGCCTTGTTGTGGATCCTAGCAGCCACGACATCTCCAGGTGGGCGAGTAGCTGTGTCAAGATGATATCTACAGGTGTACTGGTACATCACCGGTCACCGCGGTCGGGTAGCCTGGTGTGTCAACATCGCAGGTCGATGGAGGTAAGCGTAACGACATCACAGAGTGGACGAGTCTGGACACAGGGCTCGAATCGTCACCAGGGATAACAGGTTCTGGTAGTGGTACACTCTAATGACTGGGTCGTAGCTGCCACAGTCTCAGATACAGGTGTCGACAAGTAAACTGGTGTTATGGCAATCTTCTCATAGTCTTTTTACTGTAATGTCACCCTCGTGAGACAGAGAGACAACACCCAGCTAACCTTGAACATTCCAGTTTATTTCGATTTCATCATGCGTGTTCATCTTCATCATATCATGTGTGTTCATTGAATCGGTAAAAAGCTGTTGGACAGAAAATACAAGTCTTTTAATACCCTAAAAATACGACAGTTATGAATGCTTCTAATAAATGTACCAGAATAACAGTTACACATAAAACTAAAATGAATTCTTACACTATGGTGAGCCATGGGTGGGCAAAAGCTAATATATGTTACAGTTTATGAACATTTGCGTGTGATTTTGTCTTTTGAAGTTTCGAGCACATGGTAAACCAACTATAAAGCGTCTACAAAACGCTATCGTAAACGTCAAATTTATACACCGTCAAAAGATCACCGCATGCAATCGTGTGCGGGCTCTAAAATCATAATGCAACCATGCAAATAACAAAAACGACACGTATGCGTGACGACACAATTCTAATGTAATAGATATTTTAGTTTGAACAAGAGCGCTTCATTTTCAAAATCTTACGGTCATTGACAACTGTGACCATGTTAGGTATCATATCACAAAATCATATGCGGAACTATCAGATTTCTCCCGGACAAAGCAAAAATGTGATATTGGTAAAACGGTGAATGCGATCAAGGAGCTCGGTGAGTATTAATTCATCCGATGATGCAAATAAACCAGTAGGACTTTATGTAATAAAATTAGCCAGTATACAATGGTATATCTTTTGACGATTTCGCCACCAATTATTGTGGTCAATAATAGACTTAACTAGTAAAACGATTGCTAAGTTATTCAGTTACAGCAATGAAATCCCTACCGGGCACAACCTTCACCTTGTTGAACCTAATAATAAATAATTTGGGTCTTAATTATTTTTATCGTGGTCGATAATAGACTTAACTAGTGAAATTAATGTTAACTCATTTCGTTATAGCCATGAAATCCCTATTGGGAAGAACATTTACCCACGGGGAGGGGTAATCTAGGGGGTCGTGGATGGTCGTGGGGTTCGTAAAAGTCGGCGGGGAGGCATGTAAAAGTCGTACACAGCAATATTCGAAGCAAAGCATACCAGCAGGTATGTTATGAAGTATGGACATTTTGAAAGATTACTTGGTATAGTGATATATACAAAAAATTTGGTATACTGTCCAACGCCACAATCCTAGTAGTTTTCCTGAAACAATTCACACGAGGTGCTCACCCTCCATCCAGCAATGCATCATGTCTGATTTTGACAGTGAAAATTTTGTGATACCCCCGGCTATCACGATTATTCATGGAGTAGAGACACCAAATATTCGATAAACTATACCCTGAATCATCACCTTGAAGTTGGAATACGATCCCCACCCCAAAATATCACAAATATCTAAGTAGCAACCTATTTTTTTCATTTTTTGTCGTAAATGGTCTGATGGGATGGTCGTAAATGGTCCATGTTTTCAATTACTTGCTCGCACTTATTGGCGATAAACTTAACAGTAAATAATATATTTTGCAGAATGTCAACACCAATCCACAAAAAACATAGACGTGGTCGCCCAATCGGCCGATTTGTACATAACAGACGGTCACAGAGCAGGTACCAGTAGAGTATCATGTGGTGTCCGGGGTAGGGAATCGTTGGTTGGTCAGTCTTTCTTGAAATTCTTGAAATTTTCACAGACACAGATGCCAGGCATTGGCAGGCCACCAGTGTGTAGTCCTGGTGATTTCATGATCATTCTAAAGATGTGGAAAAGATGCCTGAAATCTCACCGGCGGCCGGAAAATCGGTGAAAACCACCGATGTCGGCAGCCGGGGGCAAATGTGATTCAGGCAGCAAGGTACTTGACTGTTGTTTTTATTAAGCTCGGTTGTTTCACCAAGATGGCGACTTGCGAGTCATTTGGTTAAACCATGATCTTTTTGCTGAAATACACGATTAAATTTGGATCGAAATGTATGCTTTCTATTAGTTTTATTTACATACATGTATACTGTTGAATGAGCGAAAATGGTACCAAAACAAACATTAGTATACAAAGAAACTCAAAATTATCGTCTAAGCAGGACTCGTCCATTTCAGATTGTCTACTGAGACTTCAGAATTCTATCTCGGATTACACTTGTTGGGTTGCAAACAAAATATCATGGTTATCGTGGCGACAGCAAAAGTAGTTCACTAGGGAAGTCATGGAACGGTAATGAAGAATTGTCAAAACTAAGTATTTTCTATGGACGTAATAGTGTATCGGTATACAGGGAATTTTGTTCAGTGGAATTGACAGAACCTTTGCATCAGTGAAACGTGAAGAGTGTTTACAACCAAACTTCTCTTTTGCTGGGCGAGCACGCCTAGGCTTTCTGCGGATTGGTGTCAATAAATGCGAGCCATTATTTGAAAATATTGGCCATTTACGACCACCTCTTTAGACCATTTACGACAGAAAATGAAAAATCTGTCTCCACGTTAATATCTTTGATATTTTGCGGCGGGTGAAGATCGTATTCCAAATTCAAGGTGATGTTTCAGGGTATACATGTAGTTTATCAAATATCTGGTGTACCTATCCCATGAATAAGCGAAGTATAAAAAAATTTTAACTGTCAAAATCGGACCTGATGCATTTCTGGATGGAGGGTGTACACCTCATGTGAATTGTTTCAGCAAAACTATTGAGATTGTGGCATTGAATAGTATACCCAATTTTTCGTTATATATCACTTTACGAGGTAACCACCCAATATGTACATATTTCGTTACTTACCTACTGTTTTTTATCGTTGATGTATGAAGCTTCGCTTGAAAATTGTTGTTTACGACTTTTACATGCCACCCCGCCGGCTTCAAGAACCTCCCTGACCATTTACGACCCCCCCCCCCCCCCGTCCTCAAAGATTACCCCCCTGTGTTTACCTTGTTGAGCCAAATAATAAATGTTTCTTGTCTTAACTATTTTTATTGTGATCAAGAATAGACTTAACTTGTAAAACTAATGTTAACTAACTTAACTTATTCGGTTACACCCATGAAATCTCTGCCGGACAAAACCTTCACCTTTATTCTCTCGACAATTTTTATTGTGGTCAATAAAAGACACAACCTAACTAGTAAAACTAATGTTAGCTTATTCGGTATTAATATTATTCTGTCTCACCAAAAACATCAGTATTCCATTCTCAACAAGAATTCAGTACCATTTGCTTCCATTATACAGGTTATGAGTGATCACAGATGTCAAAGTGGGTATTTTAATGGTCGTAATTAGTTAGCTTACTAACAAATTAATATCTATTTCATCATTCTGAGACACAATAAGTTTCGTGTGACTGTCTATCTAACAAGTCTGTGCGATGTCATTATCATTCATTCCCACCCATAGAGCGTTCACAAACCATGAGTGTTAAACAGGCCAGTTTGAGCACAAAACGTGTTACCAATCGCCCAATTTAGTTGCTATGGCAACCAAACTAGATTGGTGTCGGGATCTCACCATAAGACGTGTCTGTATGAAAAATAACTAGAATCAGTTCAGATTTGCAATCTGTAGAGTGTTCACAAAAAAATCTCTAAGGCGGCGGACGCGGTGGCAGCGCGACGGAGACAAATCCATTGTATCCGCCGAGCATTGTTCTGAACGTTGGGATAAAATATACCACACCCATAAGATGTGTCTGGTCACAATGCCAACCGTTTTTAACACACGGCCCATAGCAACAAGGTTGCTAGGGGGCTTAACTCGGGACTGGTATGCAAAATGACGTTTACAATATTCAAAGAAATTCAGAAAAGTTTCTTGCCCACATTTCCACCAGATGGTACCTAATTCTATACTCTGAGCGTTGGGACCCTAGATACCATGGTTGCTATGGGTCATATCTCCAGAATAGTTACCATGGCAACCAACTTTGGAAATTGAATACTGATTTTATCTCGTGCCAAATAAAATACATGCCAAATAAAGCTCATTATATCACCGTACATGTTTGAAAATAGACGTTTCATTACCTTATTAAACTTGTTTTACCATTGTGACATCATTAATACTCATTATAATAGTTTATTAGGTACAAAAAAATTACCCGAAAAATCCCACTGAAAATGTCATATCTTCATAAATAATGGAGATATTGACATGCTGTAAAAACTATAATAATTCATGAGATTCACACTATCATCTGTCAAAAATAAGTATCCTGACTTTAGTTGGCATTGAACAAAAAACTAAGTGGGAATATTTCAACACTAATTTGGAAAATGTGCGAGTTTTCATGAAAATGAAAACACCATCAGTAATAATTATCTAATACCTATAGGTGTTGAAAATATGATGCATTATGGTTTAATAATAGCGTTACAATTTAAACGTTTGGTTTTTAGAGTGCAGATTGGAAATCGAGTGCCAATACCAAAATTAATAATTCTTCATGGCCAATGGCTGCCATTTTAAAGGAAAATCATTATTTTTCAAGGATTTCAGTACGATTAGAATGTAAACTTCAAGGAAAATGTGGACGACCTACATACATGTACATGTACATGTACATGTACAATAGACGCAACGCCATGCCATTAGATTATCGGGCCATCGTTTCAGTGAACCATTACATGAAAAATACTATGTTCTCTAATAACCATGCATGCGATACACACATGATTCCATTCAATAATACACAATATGAACATATACACAATATTAACATTCACCTTAGTAGATCCTTGAATGGTTCTGGATCCATGTCTGTTATGACAACATCTTCACCGGGCTCTGTGAAAGTTCCACTCAGCATAGTCTCGAAGACGGGGCTCCTCGCTTGCAGGATCAACTTGTGGGCTGGAACTGTGATGTGAGGATTCCCCATGGACTGGACCGCAAATGTGACGTCACAAGCTACGTGGTTGTCAAGCATGTGACGTAGACAGTGAGCGAGGGATTTCCCGACTTGCCATCCCCTGGATCCTGTGTCGTCGTTCGCCGCCATCCTTGTATTTTGTGTAAACTGAAACCGAATTAATGAGTATGTACTGGATCCGCAGGTCCTACATCAACCACATCGTGTACACAGATTATCGCCCATAGTCCATACCATGCAAATGTTATTTGCAAGTCTAGTCAACTACTAAATTCAAGTTATTCAACACAAAACCTCGAGATTTACTACGTTCTAGTCATGCCCAAACACTCCGTCAGCCCGGATACGAAGTCAATAGAGCACCTTTGGGATGAGTTGGGTCGTGCTGTGAGGCGCAGGAACGTCCAACCTGCAAACCTGCGAGATTTGGGCCACGCTTCGACAGAGGAATGGGGCAGAATTCATATCCAGAGACTTACTACCCTAGTAGAGAGCATGCCACGCCGCCTACCGGGCATTATAGCAGCACGTGGTGGGCATACCCGATATTGAACAGTCGGCATTGGCATGTAGTCGCATATTGTACCTAGTCGGAAAGTTTTGATTTGCTATTAAAAGACCTCATTGAGTTAAGGATGGTTTTGTTTCATTATCCATTACGTGACCAAATTACATATTTTAAGGGTACACGCACATGAACAAGAAGTAAATTATCTTCCATTCATTGTGGAAACATTATTTTGCAGATGTACATTAACGAAATATCAAAGTTTCCATATATACAATCAACAAACACATAACACGATATTCCGGGGAAAAAGATCGAATTGTTATCGGTCTCGCATAAAACACAAGTAACAACCATTTTGAGCACGAGTGTATGATGGTAAAATTTGCAAAACAAATCCATTGAACCGAGTAATTTTTAGCAAAGACTTTTTCAGGTCTTGACGTGAGTGTGGAACATATGTACCGCAATGTTCAGAGAATGAACTACAAAGTATTGATCTAGATTGTGAAAAGTTGTAACGACCCAACATGCTCGAGTTCACTTACTATTGGTCTCAGTTCACATGACAAAGGCCAGCCGTATTTACAGAACCAATATCTCGCACGATGGATTAACCCCAGCGAAATTGCTCAATAGCAAAAAATACGGATGACCCCCATAAAAGCACAAATCTCTCTGAACACGTGAGTTGACGATGGTTGGAATACTACATAATTTAGTCTACCTTTAACATACCGACCTGACGATTCGAGTCAGAACACACTGGTGTCACCACAACACGAACGAAATTCGTTGCCAGAATTAGCTAGGATTCCAGGAAAACATTGACACTACGGAAGCTCACGCGTGCCATCACAATACACCATCTTATAATTTTCTCTCACCCTGTGATAAACAAGTCTGACTGGAAGCGGATATGGGTATCAGGCATATGGAAAAGATTTGCCACGCGATGGGAATGATGGGAATGCGGACCGGCAGGAAAGGGAGGGGGGAGTCCCGGTGTGGTTGCTTGAGCGTAGACTAAGTCGCCCAGAAACCATACAAGGGCCTGTTTCAAAAAGATTCTGAGTCTACTTTGGCTGACTAAATGTATAGTCTCTCGTGAATTAAGGCATTTCGGCAGAAATGCCTTTATGGTTTTGTCAGAATTCTTCTTCTTTCTTTTTTTCTTTTTTTTTTCTTATTTTTTTTTTCTTCCGCCGTTTTCGTTGCCGCGCGATAACTCGAGAACGCCTCTTCGGATGACTTGAAATTTTCACCACTGTTCAGATATATTATGTAGATGTGCTGTATAGTTTTTGAGCCGGATCTGAGGTCCGTGAGGTCCGTGAGGAAGAAATTGAGGTCATTTTTTGGACTTTGTTTTCGTGCGATAACTCAAAAACTATTCAGGCAATGGCTGCAGAACTTTGTATGAAGGTTCATATACCAACAGGAAAGAACTCGGGATCACCTATTGATTTCGGGATCAATTCGTGAAACGACCTTTGACCTAGAGGTCGGAAGAGTTTTCGCCCAGTCATCCTTGAGGTTTCCTGCATATCTCGGAAACGGTGCGTCGTGGAGCGAAACGGACGTCATTTTGAGACTCGTCGCCCTAGACAAACATGTCTGAGGGGTATTATGGATGAACTTTGACCTTGACCCGAAATTTTTTTGCCGGGTTGGCATTTTTCGTTTTCACCGATATCTCAGAAACCGTGCGTCGTAGAGCGAAACAGACATTATTTTTGGACTCGTCGCCCTACACAAACATGTCTGAGGGGTATTATGGATGAACTTTGACCTTGACCCGAAATTTTTTTGCCGAGTCGGCATTTTTCGTTTTCGGCGATATCTCGGAAACGGTGCGTCGTAGAGCGAAACGGACGTTATTTTTGAACTCGTCGCCCTAGACAAACATGTCTGAGGGGTATTATGGATGAACTTTCACCTTGACCCGAAATTTTTTGCCGAGTCGGCATTTTTCGTTTTCGTCGATATCTCGGAAACGGTGTGTCGTAGAGCGAAACGGACGTTATTTTTGGACTCGTCGCCGTAGACAAACATGTCTGAGGGGTATAATGGATGAATTTTGACCTTGACCCAAACTTTTTTTGCCAAGCTGGCATTTTTCGTTTTCGTCGATATCTCGAAAACGGTGTGTCGTAGAGCGAAACCAACGTTATTTTTGGACTCGTGGCTCTGGACAAACATGTCTAAAGGGTATACAGATGAACTTTGACCTTGACCTTGAATTTTTTTTGCTGAGTCGACATCTTTCATTTTCGTCGATATCTAGCATATGTAGGTATCAATCTATTACCACCAATAGTCAGATTGTTATATATTATACATTAGTCATCACACCGAAATGCCCCCAAGGCATCTTTAGGCCTTGACGTCTAGTTCTAGACCGACTCGGAATTCACGCAGATCTGGTCTGCTAAAACGCTGCTTTTAAGCAAAACAGTAGGCTCAGATATTTCATATCAAATGCCACCCTTACGCATGTTTATTATATTATTTCTGGATGACCAATATAGAGAGAACCAAACTCTCGGTGTTCCTGTAGCCTCTCCCCCCCCCCCATTCCCCCCCCCCCCCCCCCACCCAGCCCTCGCCCCGGCCCTTGCGGTGTCACAGATCTCTAATTTACCACCTAACACGCCTGCATTTTGAATGGAGTCTTCAAGATGCCCAGATCTAAAGCAGTGTCATTTAATAGCCTATATAATCTAAAAGCCTGCACGCATTGCAGATTATTTCTAGTAGCTTACGCAACTTGAACAGATCATGCGACCCCTGGGGGGCACTGATTCCCGAAAAGTATGAATCGAGTCTGTTGTGGTTGAGTCCCCTCTTTCCCCAATCCGTAGAAAATTAGGCTAGTATATCTATACTAAGTATATTTTCTCATACGCAATCTTAGTATAGCTATCAAAATATACATGTGATATTATTTTATTTTGAATTTTTCTGTGCCCTAGCTGCAGGTTGTAGGCTATTAAACGTGCGATATTAAAATGTCAATACTGGAGTCGTAATTATAGGCAACTGCCTGCACGTGCACCAATGAAACATATATATCTCAATCTCGGGACATCATTGATCCACGTGAGCCTCCGTAGGCCTACTATAAATGGGGTTCACTGTGGCGGAATTTTCCCTTGTTCGGAAGTGAGTTTCGGTATCGTGTCGCTGTGTCAGGTATAGGCCTAGTGCCCGTTCATGCCGTTGAACGTGCTAACCCAGTGTCAGGTTAGTTTATCCCACATTTATTCCGTTCCGAGTGAATATTGTGACTATCTTACCATGATTTATGTACGTGGAAACACAATGGTAATTCGTGTTAGGCCCCAAATTCTATGCAATACGAGGTTGACCAGGGTTGACCTACCATTTGATGTCGAAGTTGTCTCTGTTTACCGCAGGTGTTCACTGGGGAGAGTGTGTAACGCGACATAGTTCTTTTGAGCGAAGTGTGATTTTCTGGATAACTTACGTTGGTAGCTAGATAACGAAAATAATATATTATTGCTCAGATACAGTGTAGATCTCATTCGCACTACAGAACATGTAGGGTCATCCATAAAAAGTAGATTTTTCCTTTGTTATCTATTTTAGCGTACTGCATCCAAATAAATCAGGGAATATTCTTCACAAATGGACAATTTTTAGCTAACTGTGAAATAAGTTATTGTTTCAGGTAGCAAGTGAAACAAGTTATTGTATGAGTGCTACTCTAGAGCAGTCACAAGCAACGTGTTCCAAACAGAGTATCTGCTGACGAGAATAGCTTGACATTGTGATAAGGTACATACGTAAATTGTACCTGTCATACATGTATCTATTGGTTGTTTCTGATTTCTAAATTACTTTCATAGGTTCTTATTCGCCACAAGCATAGACCTAACACCCTGGTATATATGTATGTTATCGTAACAATTGAAAAAGATGGCAATCCCCCCAATGTTATTTTTTAGCTCCATCGTTGAATTTCTGTCTCTGTACATGATTTTGAGCATGTGCTTGCTTTTGTAGCGATGCGATCTTTTGAAACCACCGTTTGTGTAGAATACACTCAAGTGCATCCTGATCCAAAACTACAACAATTCGTCCCTCCCTGTAAGCACGACCAGTTACTGGAGTATGTCCAGAATCATTTTTGCAATAGAAGTATGAAATTCTATAGGAAATTGCCGTTTGACCCCGAAGTGAAGTATCACAAGTTTTAATTCATACCATTATGCATCGCAAACATATCAGCGAAAAATTGTGTAAATGATTTTTTTTTTAATCAGAGTACATGTATAATGTATATACCGGGTAATAAATATTGCAGATCTTGGAATCCTCAGTTATGGTGGTACTCCAGCAGTTTGATCTGTTTTCTATTGATTTCCGGAAGTATTTACCTTGAAAAAATTAATAGTACTTTGTATTTTTTGTGTGAAGCAGCTATGGTATATATCCAAACTGGAATGAGTACCCAATTATTTGTTTCCAGCTCGAAACCTGACGTTTGAGAAATGCAGTTTTGTCCACACTGTCTGAAAATAAAATATTAAATTCTGATGCATAAAATTGCAGTTGGTGTTGATGATACACAACTATACATATCTCACAATATTTCGAACTCAATGCCTCAATATGTACTCGTAGTGAAAAAAGTCACGGTGTGTTGTGAATGAGACAGGATGCTATTTATTACAACAGCAGGATGGTTGCTGTGGTTCCCATGTTGTTCTAAAATTCTGAATGTTTGAAATGATGTTTTGTTTGCAACTCCAGAATGTTCTGTTTATCACGATTCCAGGAATTGGCAACCAATATGGCTTCGAACAACAATAGTGAACCCAGAAGCTGGCAGGTCGGGAAATCCCTGGCTGATTGTCTACGTCACATGCTGGATAACCACGTGGCTTGTGACGTTACATTTTCAGTCCAATCCACGGGGAATCCCCACGTCAAAATCCCAGCACACAAGTTGATCCTGCAAGCGAGGAGCCCCGTCTTTGAAGCGATGTTGAGCGGAGCTTTCCTGGAGGCGAGTGGGGATGTTGTCATAATGGACATGGATCCTGAGCCCTTCAAAGATCTACTGAGGTAAATCAGTAATAAATAACTTGTTAATGCCAGCTAATATGTTACGCTATCACAATTCATTATGTTCATATCATATGGGGCCATGTATAGTGCTTGCTATACGTGTATCTGTAATTCTGTGACAGGTACATCTACACAGACGACGTAACTTTGAATGGAGACAATGTGATGCCCTTGCTGTATGCTGCCAAGAAGTACATCCTGGAAAATTTGGTCGATAAATGCAAGGAATTTTTGGAGAAGGAAATATCTGTGGATAATGTTTGCTCCGTCCTCACACAGAGTCTGATTCAGCAGGATGAGGAGTTGGTCAACAAGTGTCTGGACTTGATTGCTCCAAACGTTAAGGCGGTGGTCAAGACAGAGTCTTTCTACACGATGTCACATGATGCTTTGCTGAAAGTTGTAGGATATGACCATCTGGCTCACGGGGTTGAGGCCGAGTTGTTTGAGGCCTGTATTGAGTGGGGAAAACATAGGACAAAGGATCCTGACAAGGCAGCAGGTGAAGAAATCCGTGACATTCTTGGGACAGCATGTCTGCACAAGATCCGCTTCCCATATATTCCCTTGGACGACTTTGGTGCAAAGTTTGGAAACACTTCTGTTCTGACTTCTGATGAGAAATGTGTCATCTATTCAATGTTGGTTACACATGAGAAATCCTACTGCAAAATTCTGTCAGATTTAGGATTTGATATCAGCTCAAGGATGTACAAGTTGAAGAGATATAAACACTGCAGCCAAAATATGTACGGTGAACCTCTTTTAAGTGACAACAGCAAGGAAAAGTTTACATTTTCAGTTGACAAACCTATTCTGTTGAGGGGATTCTCTATTCACGGAGGGAAGAAGGGTGTGGAACATGATGTCGAAATCATTCTTCACAGTGTTGAAGGCAAGATAAAACAACCTGATCCCATTGCTCATGTAAAACAAAAAATTACACCCTCGGAATACTGCCAGCCTATCCCGGTTTTCCTAAGGAAAATACTGCTTTCTGTTAATGCTGAGTATCAGGTCTGTGTGAGTGTCACTGGGATGGACAGAAACACTTATTCTTGGACGCCCATTGAGAAGATTGAGGAAGGTTGTTTCACGATATCAAGTAAATTTCTGCAACATCCATTAATAATAATAGGTGACGAAGAAAACGACGAAAACGATGAAGCCGCTGGCTTTGCAGCTGAATTTCTTTGCCAGCGTTTTCCAGCTGTTGATCAGTGATGTAACGGACACAAAGTCATCATGTTGCCTTATTAGTTGCCTTCATCATGTTGCCCTATGGGGTTATACCATACTAGTAACAAATTGAGAAGAAAATTGCTAAGAACTTGAAGTATTCCTTGCTCCGTTGAGATGCCTTTAACTAGATGTAAGATGACATGTGATAATTGTATTTTGCTTGAAATAAATGAATTTATTTCACCAATTCTAGTTCTTGAACATTCTTCTTATGACTTGATGATAATACGCACCCACCGGACACCTATAGACGTGATTAGGAAATTGAGTTCGTTATTTATTCCACATCATTTTGATTACAGGAAAACATTGCGAAGACATTGCGTCATGTATGTATGCAGAGGGGCCTTGTGGAGAGGTTTTGGGGAGAATTACTGTCAAAATATTCTACAATGAAAGGCCGGAGTTGGTGGCGTTGTAAAATACACCAGTTACGGTTTCTGTGTATTGGCATAGCAATGCAACCGTAGTCGTCATTGCCGTCCATGAACAATTTATCCTCTGGGATTTAGTGAAATTTTCCTGAAAATACCGGGACATATTGTGAGCATATAGGAAATTATACTGGTACATTGTGTATCTTTTGGAAAACTTGAACTTGACATATCATTCATGATAATTATATATGATTCCCGGTATGCTAATGCACCTTTGGTATTACGTTTTGAGCTATTGTCGTGGATTTCGTCTGCCTTTCGTCCGTCCGTCATTCCAGGTCTGTAGGAATTTCGACTCAATGAATTTACCTATAAATTTGTCAAATATCTGAGGACGTATTTTTTCTTTAAAAAGCTTGATTGAAATCTTGAATCCTTTTGAATTTTGATTGAAATTTTAATTGTCTCAAAATCCACAGGATAACTTTAGTTCTGTTTTTCTACGAGCATGATTATTTAGATCATTTGTAACCTGTATGAAGCTTGTCACATTGAATTGCTCAGAACGTACTGTTTACAGCTATTCGAACAGTATGTACTACATATTTACAACTCTGTCACCACTTTCTCAGGAATTGCAGCCAGTCAAACTCTTGAATCTATGCTCGTCGAACAGTTTAGCAAGATACAGCCATCATATTTATGTTTTGCCCTGGAAGGCAGCCCTCATACAGAGACGAATGCGGTTGTGGCTAGTGCTGTTTATATGATCCATATAACCGGGAACAGTCCTTCGCACAAGCGACTCAGCCATGGGTGCGACCAGCCGCAGTCGTGAACCAGCTACAGCTCGTGGTGGCCAAGGCTACACCCCCTTCTTTAATTGACAGGCATATATATGACATTGGATGGCCGGCTTCCTCGTCGCCGCTCAACATGAGTGGCAGTGGCGACGCTGAATTCGATGACTTCTCCAAGACCAGTGCTGGCCTGGTACAGCATGTATCAGGCTAGGAGTTTGGTTCGTTACTGTGCAACATAGACAAAGCCCTGCAGAATTCTCAGACCTTTCCTATTACAACAAAACCAGGCATCTCTTGGTAAATGCATTGCGTTCGTGTAGTGACTGAAGAAGCATGGCTTCATCGGTCACATGCCAAAGTGCTTTGCAATCATGGGAACCCGATCACTCATCCGCGTTGGCACAGTCACTTAATATGTTACATTCGGTGCAATTATTACAATAAGTAATTAGTAGTATGCACATAAAACGAGTCTGTGTACACGTGTTTTTTCCCCAAATTTGTGCATATTTTTCCATGTTGGGCCTTTCTGGCCTACGTATAAGCCCTCATGAGGGATTCATTTAAGCTGCTCCATTTTCCAATTAATGCAACCTCAATTATACCAACTGGCATATCTGAAATGATTTCAGATATTTTTTTTTTAAGTGAAATTCGACATTTTTGTTCAAAAAGGCTCTTTTGACCTTTCGAGGTCATCGAAGGTCAAATTCGAGGTCACCAATTAAGGATTGATTGCATGTGATCGTCATGAACCTGGCATTGACCAGCTGTCCATTCACTTATAATGTAAATATAAAGGTAACAAATTCATGAATTTACACACTTCCAATCAACGTGAAACTTTGCCTTTCTGATTGTTAGCCATCAAGGATTACTAACCGAGACTCTGTTTCTTACTAAGCAATGTTAAATTTGTTAAATTCATCGTTTTCGTATGTCATTTTCCGACATATTTCTCAGTCTACAAAATACACTCACAACAAGGCGAGCGAAAGGATTATTCTGTGCAGCAAATAGCTGGTGAGGCCAGTAAAACTCACAGGTGATATGCACTCGGGTGCACCGAGGTGTTTGGAATTAGGAATGTTCAGCTCATTGTATTCATCTCACAGAAAGTATAGCCCTAGATATTCTCATTATTTTGACGACAACAAGGAATAAATATATGCAACAGTCAGTGCTTGTCAAACAGAACACTCGAATCTTCGTTTTGGTGAAACGTATAAAATTATTTATCTGATCATCAAATTGCACAGCTTTCGTGATATCATTTATGAAATCATGTCTCGGTTCATCATTCATGAGTATATGTGTGTGTGCTAGCCAAATTTTAGGTCAGGGGATTGTATTGTTTTGGTGATTTTGTTACCTTTACTTTCACATTATAAGTCAATGGAAAAGTGCCTCAGTGCAGTCACCGGTAAGTTACGTGCAATCACACCTTAAATCGCCATACACGACTTTCCATTTGAAAGTGCCAATACCTAATCTCTATCTCCAAGCTTTCTAGAAGTACAGTGGCGGTAGCTCACATAATGAAAGAGAACAGTCCAAAAGGTTTTTAAAGGATGATTTGGGGGGGGGGGGGGCCTAGAAATGACCCAAAAGGAGACTTGGGACCAAATTGTTATACCAATCCGTCAAAATTAGCCCAATGGTTAAGATGGGTTACCGGACAATTTCGGTATTGAATATTGCACGTGACATATGACCTTGAAATTTACCAACCACGGTCATCTTTGTGAACTGTAATGTGCCTATTACCGGTAGGTGTGCTGCATCGGACTTTATCGGACTATATGTTCATAATACAGGCATAAGCTTTATCTACAAGTATTTTGTATGTAGTGGCCAATTCACACATGTCACTCAGGTAAGGCAAGACTTTGAAGGTAGTCTAAGATCAAGTTCTAAGATCAAGTTCAAACCATAAGATGTGTCTCATACGACTTTTTATTTATAGCTTATGATACAATCCTAACCTTTAGGTGCAAGTGTTTAAACCGAAGCGGCAAATTGCACATTCCATGTCAGACTGTTGGCTCTCAATGTCATCCTAGGTCAAGCTCAAGTTCATCATTAGTTTTTCCATATACGACTTCGAAGTTCCTATATGCTCATAATGCAAACTTAAACTCCATCTACAATCATTTCATCTGTACATATGTGGCGATTTTGCCTAAAGATCGCGGCAGGAGTCTTTGTAAAACACTAGCAAGTATTACGGCCTATTTTTAGACCGCTCGAGTTTGAAGCGTGCGCTGCCTAGCAACGCACTGTACTTGATCGCGCCCAGTAAACTATAACAAATGGTTTGACCTAGTTTCTCCTCCCGCCTCTTGGCTCGATATATATATGCGAACACTTGCTTGGTCTGTGAGATTGTCCCAGAGCAAGCCAAGAGGCAGGACGAGAGGCTCGCCATGAGCTTTACGTCCCTGTATCTTGGGTAAGGCCAACGCGGGCCCTGGGGACGATTTCCATTGGGGGCCCAGGTGGGGGAGACCGTTGTTGACTCGGGGGCTCACGCCCTGTGGATCACCGGTTTTCTACCACCTGGGGTGGTGTGACACAGGCTCTGGCAGACCGTCGGGCTGGCTCAGAGTTCCATCTCTGCGACAGTGCCTTCGGCGAGGCCGGCCAGCAACATGCCCACGTGTACGGGTTCGTGGTGCCGCTCCCATGGCATCTCGGGCTCTACATACGGCTACATTACCATAACTGTGTAATATGCATGTTGTAGTTAAGGAGTTGGTGAGATGCATGTGTTATGTTGTAGTGTATGACGGCCGGACTCGTTCCGGGCTGACTGAACCTGGTTGTAGTATTCCGTAGAGTAGTGCCGGACGCCCTGTAGCGGGCGCCCGCCGAACTTTACACATATGTAGAGGTAAATTTTGGCATTTTGACCTAAAAATGGCCACCATTTTTGAAAAAAAAGCGAAAAAAATACTTCCTTCTTAAATTTTTTTTAGATATTTTGTGCAAAATTTCAGAACGATTCACCCGTGAACTTTGAATATAAAAATATGGATGGACGGACGATAGACGCAACATCACGCCAATGGTTATCGGACCATAGGTGATGCATACTACCTAAAAATGTATATCACTACTACATAATGTAATATCTTTTCTATTTTGATGTATGCAAAAACGATTCATGGAAATGATGAATATTCACATGTTTATTACACAACAGTATCAAAACACTGAACATAATTACCATGATCATGATCATGATCATCATTATTACAATATCATTTATAAAATTACAGCGCCATAGTTTTTTTTTTTTTTTGTATAACAAATTTATTTACGGAGGATCATACACGCCGGTAAAGGCACGATGTACTCTCCTCAACAAGATCATTATGTGTTACCGGGCAGGGACGTAAGGTAAGAACATAACTAACCAATACAACAAATATACAAAAAACAAGAACAGAAGAACGTATACTTATTTACACAAACCATTTACAGTTAGTACTTAGTAAGACTACAGGTACAGGTATAATACAAACTTACTTAAAAGTCGATATCACATTGGTCATGCGATAGATGAAATAAAGGAATGGTTTGCATAAACATAAAAATGTTAGTTATTACAGTACAGTATCAAATCTGCCTGTCATTACAATATACCTAAATACACTAATAAACATGCTGGTGTTTTGCGAGTATGTCAACGCAGAACAGCCTCTTAGAAGAAAATGCAGTAGATTTTGTTTATCGGCGGTAGTAAACGTGGCAAAAGTTTGCTCTATATTGAGCAAAGGTAAGATGTGAAAAAGCATATGTCGTCTTGCATCGTTGTATTGCGGGCACTCAAGAAAGAAATGCAAGGGACTTTCGGACTGGACGCCGCACTTACAGCATATGGGTGAATCTATGAAATTGTACGTAAATCGTTGCTCGTTTAACCCACTTAAACCCATTCGTATTCTGCAATGGTGTATTTGTCCCATGCCATATCCAAAAGAATAAATCTCATTAGTAATTGGAAACAGACTCAATTTTAGCAGGCGCTTGAAAGATGAAAGAGAGGGCATCGACCTTAATGTTACACTCGTACTGTTCCATAGCCTAATAGACGATGGGTAGAAAGAGTTCGAGAAACAGACAGTTCTCGTCATGGGGGGACGTATATCAAGTTCGTTACTGTTACGGAGTATGTAATTTCTAATCGTTTGAATGTCGTTAATAACCCACGTAAGGTAAGATGGGGTCAGATCATGAACTATTTTGTACATCAAGCATAACTTATAATATTGTCTTCTTTTCTGTAGAGATGACCAGCCCAGTTCGTTTAATAGGCGAGTGTGACTCGTATGACGATAGGCGCCGGTACACGCGATTGCTGCTACCCGTTGGCTTTGTTCCAAGAGTTTAGACAGGTAAGCTGGACAGTTGTCATATAGCATGCACCCGTACTCGAGTAATGGTCTGATAAACGACGTATAAATAGCTTCTTTACAGTTTCTGGGTATCGCACGAGATGTTCTGGTCAACATATTAGTCACAACGGATGCTTTCTCTATTCGATAACGAATGTGATTTTCCCAACTCATATTGCAGGATATTAAAACACCCAAATGGTTATGTACCTGTACTTCTTTCAATTTATTTGCAAAGAAATTTATAGGTGGGTAATTTGGCCGCTTCCTTTTTCTAGAAATGACCATACATTCGGATTTTGGCGCGCTAAACGTGACTAACCATTGACGCGCCCATGTTTCTAATCTGAACAAATCATTATTGAGTTCATAGATACTATGCACGGGATCCGTTACCACTTTCATTAGCGTCGAATCGTCAGCGTACAGGAATATGTCGGACCCGATATCGTTGACAATATCATTTATAAAAAACAAGAATAAAAGCGGCCCAAGTACAGAGCCCTGGGGCACGCCTGCCTGGATGTTTATCCAGTCCAGTAAGGTGCAGGATCTTACAATAGCATACAGTAGCAAAAATCAGATGCTACTGCTATTGCTACTGCTATACTTGTATCCCAGACCACACAATAGCACACAGTAGCAAAAGCGTATACTACTGCTACTGCTATTGCTATACTTGTATACCGACTGGGACGCTACTGCTATTGCTACTGCTACTCCTCCAATGTCTGGTCTGGGAAGCGCACGCTACTGCTATTGCTACTGCTACACCTGAGCTTGATCTGTGACCGGACGCTACTGCTACTGCTATTGCTACTGCTACTCTCCGGCTTGATCTGAGACCGGGACGCTACTGCTATTGCTACTGCTACTCCCCAGCTTGATCTGAAACAGGGACGCTACTGCTATTGCTACTGCTACTCCCCAGCTTGATCTGAGACAGGGACGCTACTGCTATTGCTACTGCTACTCCCCAGCTTGATCTGAAACAGGGACGCTACTGCTATTGCTACTGCTACTCCCCAGCTTGATCTGAAACCGGGACGCTACTGCTATTGCTACTGCTACTCCCCAGCTTGATCTGAGACTGGGACGCTACTGCTATTGCTACTGCTACTCCCCGGCTTGATCTGAGACCGGGACGCTACTGCTACTGCTATTGCTACTGTTACTCCCCAGCTTGATCTGGGAACCGGACGCTACTGCTATTGCTACTCCTGAGCTTGATCTGAGACCGGGATGCTACTGTTACTGCTACTGCTACTCCCCATAATTCTAGTACTATACTGAGGGTAATGCGTACCAGTAACATTGAGGTGGGCCGACAGGGAAAATGATATGGAATGAACCAATTAGTTTACAAGATAATTCTAGTACTATACTGAGGGTACTGCGTACCAGTAACATCGAGGTGGGCCGACAGGGAAAATGATATGGAATGAACCAATTAGTTTACAAGATAATTCTAGTACTATACTGAGGGTAATGCATACGAGTAACGTCGAGCTGGGCCGACAGGGAAGATGATATGGAATGAACCAATTAGTTAACAAGATAATTCCAGTACTATACTGAATGAAGGTAATGCGGACGAGTAACATCGAGGTGGGCCGACAGGGAAAATGATATGAAATGAACCAATTAGTTTACAAGATAATTCTAGTACTATACTGAGCGTAATGCGGACGAGTAACATCGAGGTAGGCTGACATGGAAAATGATATGGAATGAACCAATTAGTTTACAAGATAATTCTAGTACTATACTGAGGGTAATGCGGACGAGTAACATCGAGGTGGGCCGACATGGAAAATGATATGGAATGAACCAATTAGTTTACAATATAATTCTAGTATTATACTGAGGGTAATGCGGACGAGTAACATCCAGGTGGGCCGACAGGGAAAATGATATGAACCAGTTAGTTTACAAGATAATTCTAGTACTATACTGAGCGTAATGCGGACGAGTAACATCGAGCTATACTTGTATCCCAGACCACACAATAGCACACAGTAGCAAAAGCGTATGCTACTGCTACTGCTATACTTGTATACCGACTGGGACGCTACTGCTATTGCTACTGCTACTCCTCCAATGTCTGGTCTGGGAAGCGCACGCTACTGCTATTGCTACTGCTACACCTGAGCTTGATCTGTGACCGGGACGCTACTGCTACTGCTACTGCTATTGCTACTGCTACTCTCCGGCTTGATCTGAGACCGGGACGCTACTGCTATTGCTACTGCTACACCTGAGCTTGATCTGAGACCGGGACGCTACTGCTATTGCTACTCTCCGGCTTGATCTGAGACCGGGACGCTACTGCTATTGCTACTGCTACTCCCCAGCTTGATCTGAAACAGGGACGCTACTGCTATTGCTACTGCTACTCCCCAGCTTGATCTGAGACTGGGACGCTACTGCTACTGCTATTGCTACTACTCCAATGTCTGGTCTGCGAAGCGCACGCTACTGCTATTGCTACTGCTACACCTGAGCTTGATCTGTGACCGGGACGCTACTGCTACTGCTATTGCTACTGCTACTCTCCGGCTTGATCTGAGACCGGGACGCTACTGCTATTGCTACTGCTACTCTCCGGCTTGATCTGAGACCGGGACGCTACTGCTATTGCTACTGCTACTCCCCAGCTTGATCTGAGACTGGGACGCTACTGCTACTGCTACTCCTCCAATGTCTGGTCTGGGAAGCGCATGCACGCTACTGCTATTGCTACTGCTACACCTGAGCTTGATCTGAGACCGGGACGCTACTGCTATTGCTACTGCTACTCCCCAGCTTGATCTGAAACCGGGACGCTACTGCTATTGCTACTGCTACTCCCCAGCTTGATCTGAGACTGGGACGCTACTGCTATTGCTACTGCTACTCCCCAGCTTGATCTGAGACCGGGACGCTACTGCTACTGCTATTGCTACTGTTACTCCCCAGCTTGATCTGAAACCGGCATGCTACTGCTATTGCTACTGCTACTCCCAAGCTTAATCTGAGACCGGGACGCTACTGCTATTGCTACTGCTACTCCCCAGCTTGATCTGGGAACCGGACGCTACTGCTATTGCTACTCCTGAGCTTGATCTGAGACCGGGATGCTACTGCTACTGCTATTGCTACTGCCACTCCCCGGCTTGATCTGAGACCGGGACAGCCTTGCTATGAACATTTCCAGTTCTATATTAAACAACATACATGTTAAGATATTGTCATGTCTTTCTGCGAAAAGGGCCAACATGGAAAATGATATGGAATAAACCAATTAGTTTATAAGATAATTCTAGTACTATACTGAGGGTAATGCGTACCAGTAACATTGAGGTGGGCCGACAGGGAAAATGATATGGAATGAACCAATTAGTTTACAAGATAATTCTAGTACTATACTGAGGGTACTGCGTACCAGTAACATCGAGGTGGGCCGACAGGGAAAATGATATGGAATGAACCAATTAGTTTACAGGATAATTCTAGTACTATACTGAGGCTAATGCGGACGAGTAACATCCAGGTGGGCCGACAGGGAAAATGATATGAACCAATTAGTTTACAAGATAATTCTAGTACTATACTGAATGTACTGCGTACCAGTAACATCGAGGTGGGCCGACAGGGAAAATGATATGGAATGAACCAATTAGTTTACATGATAATTCTAGTACTATACTGAGGCTAATGCGGACGAGTAACATCCAGGTGGGTCGACAGGGAAAATGATATGAACCAATTAGTTTACAAGATAATTCTAGTACTATACTGAGGGTACTTCGTACCAGTAACATCGAGGTGGGCCGACAGGGAAAATGATATGGAATGAACCAATTAGTTTACAAGATAATTCTAGTACTATACTGAGGGTAATGCATACGAGTAACGTCGAGCTGGGCCGACAGGGAAGATGATATGGAATGAACCAATTAGTTAACAAGATAATTCCAGTACTATACTGAATGAAGGTAATGCGGACGAGTAACATCGAGGTGGGCCGACAGGGAAAATGATATGAAATGAACCAATTAGTTTACAAGATAATTCTAGTACTATACTGAGCGTAATGCGGACGAGTAACATCGAGGTAGGCTGACATGGAAAATGATATGGAATGAACCAATTAGTTTACAAGATAATTCTAGTACTATACTGAGGGTAATGCGGACGAGTAACATCGAGGTGGGCCGACATGGAAAATGATATGGAATGAACCAATTAGTTCATTGCATATCGTACTATACTGAGCGTAATGCGGACGAGTAACATCGAGGTAGGCTGACATGGAAAATGATATGGAATGAACCAATTAGTTTACAAGATAATTCTAGTACTATACTGAGGGTAATGCGGACGAGTAACATCGAGGTGGGCCGACATGGAAAATGATATGGAATGAACCAATTAGTTTACAATATAATTCTAGTATTATACTGAGGGTAATGCGGACGAGTAACATCCAGGTGGGCCGACAGGGAAAATGATATGAACCAGTTAGTTTACAAGATAATTCTAGTACTATACTGAGCGTAATGCGTACCAGTAACATCGAGGTGGGCCGACAGGGAAAATGATATGGAATGAACCAATAAGTTTACAAGATAATTCTAGTACTATACTGAGGGTAATGCGTACCAGTAACATTCAGGTGGGCCGACTGGGAAAATGATATGGAATGAACCAATTAGTTTACAAGATAATTCTAGTACTATACTGAGGGTACTGCGTACCAGTAACATCGAGGTGGGCAGACAGGGAAAATGATATAAAATGAACCAATAAGTTTACAAGATAATTCTAGTACTATACTGTGGGTAATGCGGACGAGTAACATCGAGGTGGGCCGACAGGGAAAATGATATGGAATGAACCAATAAGTTTACAAGATAATTCTAGTACTATACTGAGGGTAATGCGGACGAGTAACATCCAGGTGGACCGACAGGGAAAATGATATGGAATGAACCAATTAGTTTACAAGATAATTCTAGTACTATACTGAGGGTACTGCGTACCAGTAACATCGAGGTGGGCCGAAAGGTAAAATGATATGGAATGAACCAATTAGTTTACAAGATAATTCCAGTACTATACTGAGGGTATTGCGTACCAGTAACATCGAGGTGGACCGACATGGAAAATGATATGGAATGAACCAATTAGTTTACAAGATAATTCTAGTACTATACATGCTATACTGAGGGTACTGCGTACCAGTAACATCGAGGTGGGCTGACAGGGAAAATGATATGGAATGAACCAATTAGTTTACAAGATGGTTCTAGTACTATACTGAGGGTACTGCGTACCAGTAACATCGAGGTGGGCCGACAGAGAAAATGATATGGAATGAACCAATTAGTTTACAAGATAATTCTAGTACTATACTGAGCGTAATGCGGACGAGTAACATCCAGGTGGACCGACAGGGAAAATGATATGGAATGAACCAATTAGTTTACAAGATAATTCTAGTACTATACTGAGGGTACTGCGTACCACTAACATCGAGGTGGCCCGACAGGTAAAATGATATGAAAAGAACCAATTAGTTTACAAGATAATTCCAGTACTATACTGAGGGTATTGCGTACCAGTAACATCGAGGTGGGCCGACAGGGAAAATGATATGGAATGAACCAATTAGTTTACATGATAATTCTAGTACTATACTGAGGGTAATGCATACGAGTAACGTCGAGCTGAGCCGACAGGGAAGATGATATGGAATGAACCAATTAGTTAACAAGATAATTCCAGTACTATACTGAATGAAGGTATTGCGGACGAGTAACATCGAGGTGGGCCGACAGGGAAAATGATATGGAATGAACCAATTAGTTTACAAGATAATTCTAGTACTATACTGAGCGTAATGCGGACGAGTAACATCGAGATGGGCCGACAGGGAAAATGATATGGAATGAACCAATTAGTTTACGACATAATTCTAGTACTATACTGAGGGTACTGCGTACCAGTAACATCGAGGTGGGCCAACAGGGAAAATGATATGGAATGAACCAATTGGTTTACAAGATAATTCCAGTACTATACTGATGGTAATGCGGATGAGTAACATGGAGGTGGGCCGACAGGGAAAATCATATGAACCAATTAGTTTACAACATAATTCTAGTACTATACTGAGGGCATTGCGGACGAGTAACATGGAGGTAGGCTGACATGGAAAATGATACGGAATGAACCAATTAGTTTACAATATAATTCAACTACTATACTGAGAGTAATGCGGATTAGTAACGTCGAGGTGGGCTGACAAGGAAAATGATATGGAATGAACCAATTAGTTTACAAGATAATTCTAGTACTATACTGAGGGTACTGCGTACCAGTAACATCGAGGTGGGCCGACAAGGAAAATGATATGAACCAATTAGTTTACAACATAATTCTAGTACTATACTGAGGGCATTGCGGACAAGTAACATCCAGGTGAGCCGACATGGAAAATGATATGGAATGAACCAATTAGTTTACAAGATAATTCTAGTACTATACTGAGGGTAATGCGTACCAGTAACATTGAGGTGGGCCGACTGGGAAAATGATATGGAATGAATCAATTAGTTTACAAGATAATTCTAGTACTATACTGAGGGTACTGTGTAGCAGTAGCGTCCGAATCCCAGACCACACATTGGTGGAGTAGCAGTAGCAATAGCAGTTGCAGTAGCGTCCCGGCCTTGGTTGAAGCTGGGGAGTAGCAATAGCAGTAGCAGTAGCGTCCCGGCCACCCATCGAGCTGGGGAGTAGCAATAGCAGTAGCAGTAGCGTCCCGGCCACGCATCAAGCTGGGGAGTAGCAATAGCAGTAGCAGTAGCGTCCGCCTGCCAGACAAGCCCTTGGAGGAGTAGCAATAGCAGTAGCAGTAGCGTCCGTCTCCCACACCAGCCCTTGGAGGAGTAGCAATAGCAGTAGCAGTAGCGTCTGAACCCCAGACCACACATTGGAGGAGTAGCAATAGCAGTAGCAGTAGCGTCCCTGCCTTGGTTCAAGCTGGGGAGTAGCAATAGCAGTAGCAGTAGCGTCCGTCTCCCACACCAGCCTTTGGAGGAGTAGCAATAGCAGTAGCAGTAGCGTCTGTCTCCAACACCAGCCCTTGGAGGAGTAGCAATAGCAGTAGCGTCTGAATCCCAGACCACACATTGGAGGAGTAGCAGTAGCAATAGCAGTAGCAGTAGCGTCCCGGCCTTGGTTCAAGCTGGGGAATAGCAATAGCAGTAGCAGTAGCGTCCGCCTGCCAGACAAGCCCTTGGAGGAGTAGCAATAGCAGTAGCAGTAGCATCCGAATCCCAGACCACACATTGGTGGAGTAGCAGTAGCAATAGCACTAGCAGTAGCGTCTCGGCCTTGGTTCAAGCTGAGGAGTAGCAATAGCAGTAGCAGTAGTGTCCCGGCCACAGATCAAGCTGGGGAGTAGCAATAGCAGTAGCAGTAGCGTCCCGGCTACGGATCAAGCAGGGGAACAGCAATAGCAGTAGCAGTAGCGTCTGATTCCCAGACCACACATTGGAGGAGTAGCAGTAGCAATAGCAGTAGCAGTAGCGTCCCGGCCTTGGTTCAAGCTGGGGAGTAGCAATAGCAGTAGTAGTAGCGTCCCGGCCACGGATCAAGCTGGGGAACAGCAATAGCAGTAGCAGTAGCGTCTGAATCCCAGACCACACATTGGAGGAGTAGCAGTAGCAATAGCAGTAGCAGTAGCGTCCCGGCCACGGATCAAGCTGGGGAGTAGCAATAGCAGTAGCAGTAGCGTCTGAATCCCAGACCACACATTGGAGGAGTAGCAGTAGCAATAGCAGTAGCAGTAGCGTCCCGGCCACGGATCAAGCTGGGGAGTAGCAATAGCAGTAGCAGTAGCGTCTGAATCCCAGACCACACATTGGAGGAGTAGCAGTAGCAATAGCAGTAGCGTCCGAATCCCAGACCACACATTTGAGGAGTAGCAGTAGCAATAGCAGTAGCAGTAGCGTCCCGGCCTTGGTTCAAGCTGGGGAGTAGCAATAGCAGTAGCAGTAGCGTCCCGGCCACAGATCAAGCTGGGGAGTAGCAATAGCAGTAGCAGTAGCGTACGCCTGCCAGACGAGCCCTTGGAGGAGTAGCAATAGCAGTAGCAGTAGCGTCTGAATCCCAGACCACACATTGGAGTAGTAGCAGAGCAATAGCAGTAGCAGTAGCGTCCCGGCCTTGGTTCAAGCTGGGGTGTAGCAATAGCAGTAGCAGTAGCGTCTAAATCCCAGACCACACATTGGAGGAGTAGCAGTAGCAATAGCAGTAGCGTCCGAATCCCAGACCACACATTGAAGGAGTAGCAGTAGCAATAGCAGTAGCGTCCCGGCCTTGGTTCAAGCTGGGGAGTAGCAATAGCAGTAGCAGTAGCGTCCCGGCCACAGATCAAGCTGGGGAGTAGCAATAGCAGTAGCAGTAGCGTCTGAATCCCAGACCACACATTGGAGGAGTAGCAGTAGCAATAGCAGTAGCAGTAGCGTCTGAATCCCAGACCACACATTGGAGGAGTAGCAGTAGCAATAGCAGTAGCAGTAGCGTCCCGGCCTTGGTTCAAGCTGGGGAGTAGCAATAGCAGTAGCAGTAGCGTCCGAATCCCAGACCACACATTGGAGGAGTAGCAGTAGCAATAGCAGTAGCGTCCCGGCCTTGGTTCAAGCTGGGGAGTAGCAATAGCAGTAGCAGTAGCGTCCGCCTGCCAGACAAGCCCTTGGAGGAGTAGCAAAAGCAGTAGCAATAGCAGTAGCGTCTCGGCCTTGGTTCAAGCTGGGGAGTAGCAATAGCAGTAGCAGTAGCGTCCGTCTCCCACACCAGCCCTTGGAGGAGTAGCAATAGCAGTAGCAGTAGCGTCGGATTCCCATACCACACATTGGAGGAGTAGCAGTAGCAATAGCAGTAGCAGTAGCGTCCCGGCCTTGGTTCAAGCTGGGGAGTAGCAATAGCAGTAGCAGTAGCGTCCCGGCCACGGATCAAGCTGGGGAGTAGCAATAGCAGTAGCAGTAGCGTCCGTCTCCCACACCAGCCCTTGGAGGAGTAGCAATAGCAGTAGCAGTAGCGTCCTTCTCCCACACCAGCCCTTGGAGGAGTAGCAATAGCAGTAGCAGTAGCGTCTGAATCCCAGACCACACATTGGAGGAGTAGCAGTAGCAATAGCAGTAGCAGTAGCGTCTGAATCCCAGACCACACATTGGAGGAGTAGCAGTAGCAATAGCAGTAGCAGTAGCTTCCTGGCCTCAGATCAAGCTGGGGAGTAGCAATAGCAGTAGCAGTAGCGTCTGAATCCCAGACCACACATTGGAGGAGTAGCAATAGCAATAGCAGTAGCAGTAGCGTCCTGGCCTTGGTTCAAGCTGGGGAGTAGCAATAGCAGTAGCAGTAGCGTCCCGGCCACAGATCAAGCTGGGGAGTAGCAATAGCAGTAGCGTACGCCTGCCAGACAAGCCCTTGGAGGAGTAGCAATAGCAGTAGCAGTAGCGTCTGAATCCCAGACCACACATTGGAGGAGTAGCAGTAGCAATAGCAGTAGCAGTAGCGTCCTGGCCTTGGTTCAAGCTGGGGAGTAGCAATAGCAGTAGCAGTAGCGTCCCGGCCACAGATCAAGCTGGGGAGTAGCAATAGCAGTAGCGTACGCCTGCCAGACAAGCCCTTGGAGGAGTAGCAATAGCAGTAGCAGTAGCGTCTGAATCCCAGACCACACAATGGAGGAGTAGCAATAGCAGTAGCAGTAGCGTCCGCCTGAAAGACCAGACCTTGGAGTAGCAGTAGCAATAGCAGTAGCAGTAGCGTACTGGCCTTGGTTCAAGCTGGGGAGTAGCAATAGCAGTAGCAGTAGCGTCTGAATCCCAGACCACACATTGGAGGAGTAGCAATAGCAATAGCAGTAGCAGTAGCGTCCTGGCCTTGGTTCAAGCTGGGGAGTAGCAATAGCAGTAGCAGTAGCGTCCCGGCCACAGATCAAGCTGGGGAGTAGCAATAGCAGTAGCGTACGCCTGCCAGACAAGCCCTTGGAGGAGTAGCAATAGCAGTAGCAGTAGCGTCTGAATCCCAGACCACACATTGGAGGAGTAGCAATAGCAGTAGCAGTAGCGTCCGCCTGAAAGACCAGACCTTGGAGTAGCAGTAGCAATAGCAGTAGCAGTAGCGTACTGGCCTTGGTTCAAGCTGGGGAGTAGCAATAGCAGTAGCAGTAGCGTCCCGGCCACAGATGAAGCTGGGGAGTAGCAATAGCAGTAGCAGTAGCGTACGCCTGCCAGACGAGCCCTTGGAGGAGTAGCAATAGCAGTAGCAGTAGCGTCTGAATCCCAGACCACACATTGGAGGAGTAGCAGTAGCAATAGCAGTAGCAGTAGCGTCCCGGCCTTGGTTCAAGCTGGGGTGTAGCAATAGCAGTAGCAGTAGCGTCCGTCTCCCACACCAGCCCTTGGAGGAGTAGCAATAGCAGTAGCAGTAGCGTCCCGGCCTTGGTTCAAGCTGGGGAGTAGCAATAGCAGTAGCAGTAGCGTCTAAATCCCAGACCACACATTGGAGGAGTAGCAGTAGCAATAGCAGTAGCGTCCGAATCCCAGACCACACATTGGAGGAGTAGCAGTAGCAATAGCAGTAGCGTCCCGGCCTTGGTTCAAGCTGGGGAGTAGCAATAGCAGTAGCAGTAGCGTCCCGGCCACAGATCAAGCTGGGGAGTAGCAATAGCAGTAGCAGTAGCGTCTGAATCCCAGACCACACATTGGAGGAGTAGCAGTAGCAATAGCAGTAGCAGTAGCGTCTGAATCCCAGACCACACATTGGAGGAGTAGCAGTAGCAATAGCAGTAGCAGTAGCGTCCGTCTCCCACACCAGCCCTTGGAGGAGTAGCAATAGCAGTAGCAGTAGCGTCCCGGCCTTGGTTCAAGCTGGGGAGTAGCAATAGCAGTAGCAGTAGCGTCCGTCTCCCACACCAGCCCTTGGAGGAGTAGCAATAGCAGTAGCAGTAGCGTCCCGGCCTTGGTTCAAGCTGGGGTGTAGCAATAGCAGTAGCAGTAGCGTCCGTCTCCCACACCAGCCCTTGGAGGAGTAGCAATAGCAGTAGCAGTAGCGTCCCGGCCTTGGTTCAAGCTGGGGAGTAGCAGTAGCAGTAGCAGTAGCGTCCGTCTCCCACACCAGCCCTTGGAGGAGTAGCAATAGCAGTAGCAGTAGCGTCCCGGCCTTGGTTCAAGCTGGGGAGTAGCAATAGCAGTAGCAGTAGCGTCCGTCTCCCACACCAGCCCTTGGAGGAGTAGCAATAGCAGTAGCAGTAGCGTCCCGGCCTTGGTTCAAGCTGGGGAGTAGCAATAGCAGTAGCAGTAGCGTCCGTCTCCCACACCAGCCCTTGGAGGAGTAGCAATAGCAGTAGCAGTAGCGTCCGTCTCCCACACCAGCCCTTGGAGGAGTAGCAATAGCAGTAGCAGTAGCGTCTGAATCCCAGACCACACATTGGAGGAGTAGCAGTAGCAATAGCAATAGCAGTAGCGTCTGAATCCCAGACCACACATTGGAGGAGTAGCAGTAGCAATAGCAGTAGCAGTAGCTTCCTGGCCTCAGATCAAGCTGGGGAGTAGCAATAGCAGTAGCAGTAGCGTCTGAATCCCAGACCACACATTGGAGTAGCAATAGCAATAGCAGTAGCAGTAGCGTCCTGGCCTTGGTTCAAGCTGGGGAGTAGCAATAGCAGTAGCAGTAGCGTCCCGGCCACAGATCAAGCTGGGGAGTAGCAATAGCAGTAGCGTACGCCTGCCAGACAAGCCCTTGGAGGAGTAGCAATAGCAGTAGCAGTAGCGTCTGAATCCCAGACCACACATTGGAGGAGTAGCAGTAGCAATAGCAGTAGCAGTAGCGTCCGCCTGAAAGACCAGACCTTGGAGTAGCAGTAGCAATAGCAGTAGCAGTAGCGTACTGGCCTTGGTTCAAGCTGGGGAGTAGCAATAGCAGTAGCAGTAGCGTCTGAATCCCAGACCACACATTGGAGGAGTAGCAGTAGCAATAGCAGTAGCAGTAGCAGTAGCGTCCCTGCCTTGGTTCAAGCTGGGGAGTAGCAATAGCAGTAGCAGTAGCGTCCGTCTCCCACACCAGCCCTTGGAGGA
The DNA here is from genome assembly GCA_949152475.1 of Terebella lapidaria. Taxonomy (NCBI): domain Eukaryota; kingdom Metazoa; phylum Annelida; class Polychaeta; order Terebellida; family Terebellidae; genus Terebella; species Terebella lapidaria. The sequence goes on along the minus strand of OX424566.1, from coordinate 25,026,720 downwards.
GTAGCAATAGCAGTAGCAGTAGCGTCCCGGCCTTGGTTCAAGCTGGGGAGTAGCAATAGCAGTAGCAGTAGCGTCCGTCTCCCACACCAGCCCTTGGAGGAGTAGCAATAGCAGTAGCGTCCCGGCCTTGGTTCAAGCTGGGGAGTAGCAATAGCAGTAGCAGTAGCGTCCGTCTCCCACACCAGCCCTTGTAGCAGTAGCAATAGCAGTAGCAGTAGCGTCCGAATCCCAGACCACACATTGGAGGAGTAGCAGTAGCAATAGCAGTAGCAGTAGCGTCCCGGCCTTGGTTCAAGCTGGGGAGTAGCAATAGCAGTAGCAGTAGCGTCCCAGCCTCGGATGAAACTGGGGAGTAGCAATAGCAGTAGCAGTAGCGTCCGCTTCCACGACCATGCGGAGGAATAGCAGGAGCAATAGCAGTAGCATTCGGCTCACGTACCAGGGCCGTGAACAGTAGCAATAGCAGTAGCATGGGAATAGCACGTAATAGCAAATTTATCGTTCAGAATATACATTGGCCGACATAGCAGAATAGCATGCCTCCGGGCAAAAATGTACAATCCTGCACCTTCCTCATCCAGTCAGAGTGTTTGCCATTCAAAACGACACGCTGTTGGCGTTCTGACAGATAACTTGTTAGCCATTTAAGTGTAGTAATTTTAGCGACTGTAACCCCCGTCCCTCCCGCGCATACATATTTCACAACAAACATTCATTCTACATGACTTACATACAGGACAGGTACAGACTATACGATCACAAGCATAAACTCCATGTAGTCATGGTTACATACACAGGTCAGTCCACATGCACTTGCGGCCCCATTCACTCGGTACATCGACCCAGTTAGTTTCGGCCTTGACCTTCACCAGCACCTACTTCCAAACATAGAACATGACACACCCACCGCTCACATCACGTGCACAGATATAAGCATAACAAGTCTCGTTCACGCGCCGGGGAAACCCACTTTCCCGGTGAGATCAGCACACATCAGCACATACATGACCAATCACAACACCGCATGCATTTGGCGGGAAAGTCTACACCACATGTTGCCGGCCCCGCAGGTTTTTCTAGGAGTTGAGTAGAAGCGGTCACAGAGAATGGACGTGTTGTGACAGAGTTGAGTAAATGGCCGCCACGAGCACAGACGTGTTGAGGTATTGTTAAGAAGCTTGGCCGTGCTCGTATAGAATACTTGGAATAATTGTGGACTATTTTATACGTGAATTGTGATAAAGAAGGACCATAGTTTTCGGCTACCTTATTGACGGGAAATCACCGGACGTAGGTGTGTTTGCGGCCTTGATGTGACTGTCTGGATCATTGGACATTGTCGCCCAAATAAATTATTGAACTGAACTGCCGGCCTTGTGATTTGCACAGCGATCGCAGACATTTCGGCCTAATATCGGCCATAGAACGATATTTATCACATTGGCGCCGTTCGACCAGGATCTGAGCTAGTCTCGGATTACCGACCCTAACTTACCGGCAGTGATGGCATTGACCCCGGGAGCGTTCCGAGGTGAGTCGGCCGACCAGACAGATGAAGAAGTCACGTTCAACCCGGCCTTCCGACCTTCCGGCCCCCGCTCAGTTGTTATGAGCGACACAGTTCCGTTGTCACAGGAACAACAACCGACCGGCCTGTTCGACTCCATGGACGAACATTCGACCCTGAGATCGTCTTCGCCGCCCGTCGACCTGATACAGGAGTTCCTCGACGAAGACCCGCTCGCACCTCAACACACAGTAAGTGACATTTTGAGTGCACACGCTAGGGCGTATTCGGCAACGTCGGCCAGAACAATCCAGAGACTATTGAACTCTGCCGACAGAAACTATACGCGCTCACGTCAAAGAGCGAGCGTATATCGTGCTACCGACCCAGAACAGTTATCAGTGAACGTTGGGCCGGTAACCATAGACACATCAATGGTTACACACCCACCGAGTGACTCTCGGATACGACAGTGGGTTTGTCAGTCTGACAATGTTCCGGAATCGGTCCCGCCAAGCGCTTATTCGGTAGATCGGCCACTGGCGCCGTCAACGACGCCGAGACGACACGACCCTGCGACTGAGACGTACTCGCGCATACCGACCGAGCCAACGGTGGTAGAGTACACACAACCCGGCCAGGCGAGAGTAACGAAAGAGAACATCCCGGCGACGATCGATGCCCCGATCGTGACACCTCTACGACCGCAACGACCCAGCGACCCGACGACGGAATTTCGCGCCACCACACGGCAAGCGCGACTTCGGCAACCACCACCGACATCGAGTCGCCGACCTCACGCCTCCGACATGCCGGCCTCCGACTCGCGCCCCCTCGCGCCGACCGCTTCCCGACCATCGCCGACCGACGGAGAACAGCCGCGCTTCGCTTCGCCGCAAGACCCAGTTGTGTCTGCTCCGGCAGAAAGTGTTGTGCCCATGATCGGACCTCCGATCTCTCAGCCAATCGGCTACACCACTGGATACGGTGTATCGCCAGTCGGATACCCTGGCGCAACAAGCGGTGTTTCAAATGGAGTAGCTGTCGGATACTACCAACCACCTGCCGGCTATATGAACCCACCACCCGGATACGGTGGCGTTCCAAGTGTGATGGCTGACACCGGCTATCATGGTGCACAAACCGGATTAGTGTACCATGGTGTAGGCCCAGACGGATCGACATACCGATATCCACCGCCGGCCGTAATCCCACCCTCAGTCGGGATACCATGGGTGACGCCACCATACAGTCAAACGGCCCCTGTCGCACCAATAGCGTACGACCCCAACAGCATTCCGGCACCACCCGCTACTTCGCCCGCCGTCTCCGCGACAACAGCACCGACCGCACCCGCTAACACGACCTCGGCAGCTCCGATTGTTACGACTTCAACTGCTCCAGCTGTCACGCCAACGACGGCTCCCGTCACAACAACGCCGACTGTGGTGAGCGTCGACACGCCCACGCCCCAGAGACTCACGTCTGAGCCCCAACCGTTAGCAATGGCTAAAACGGCTCAATGGCGTGCGACCTTCAAGGAGGGCAATCTCACACAGTACATACGGAGCTTCGAGCAATTCACTGCGGCCTTCACATATTCCGACCTCAATAAAACAACGACCTTCCGGAGTACGCTGCGCGGCCGCGCCGAAGCGTTAGCTCTGAACATTCCGGTCGAGACTCCCTGGGAGGAGTTTCGTTGTCAGCTCTTGGAGGGCTGGGAACCCGCACCTCGTCGGCAGTCCAAACGGGACGATTTTCCGTTTCTAAAAAGAGAACGGAAGGAGAATGCGGAACATTACTTAGAGCGGCTTCAAGCTCTGGCTGAGCAAGTGTTTGATGATGTCACGCCAGAGTCCCGGCAACGAACAGTAATCTCCCAGTTCGTCAACGGCCAACCCGACCACATTGCCGACAAACTGTGCGTGTTCACTTTCCATAGTTACGGTGAAGCGCTGACGGCCGTCCTCAAAGCTGAAAGTCGTCAGCAACGGACCAACAGAGATCGTCAGAGGGGCACACGACGTGCCGACATCTCCGTGAGCGGATACCCGGATGATGATTGTGTCGACCAAGAACTGTCTTGTGCTATGGGACAGATCAATCAGGGAGGAACGCCGACCCCTGAACAGGTTGCGGCTTATTACGACCCTGCCGACAGTGACACGACCGGCCTTCAAGGATGTGAAGAACATTCTGTGCCAGCCTGTTCACGCGAATGGGTGGCGGAAGCTTTCCAGAGCGTCCTTAGCGACGAGAATGGACTCTGTGAGGAGACAGCTATCTATTCCGTCCTACGAACTACGGCCCCGACTAAAGGTGATCGGCCTCCACAGCCCGGACGACCAGCCATATGCTTCTTCTGCAAGAAGCCCGGCCATCGCTGGATGCGGTGTTTCCGACTTAAAGACGTCTTAGTGCGCAATGGCATGAAGCCACTAACTTTTCGACCTAAAGGTGCTGGTACTGACCGAAGGACAGATCAAGTATTGTCAGTACCTAACCAAATCGGCAACCAAACCAAGTCGGCTCCGACAGAGCCAACGGCTCAGTCGTTAAACCAGTAGTGGAAGGTGCTGCGGAGCAAGGACCTTCCGGGCAACAGAACAATGTTACATGCTCCACACCTGTGGTCGTCGTAACTACCAAACCAACAGTACCAACAGTTACGACCCCACAGCCGGCCCAGCCCACACCTCAGCTCCTTGAAGGGGTGTGTACCAAGTGTCGAACTCCGACTCCAAAGCCGGCTCGCCCTCATGAAGGGGTGTCCGTGCCACTTCCACAACGGCCTCCACGGGAAAATCGTCGTCCTGAAGGGGTGTCGTCCCCGACTGCCAACGGCACCGGAACAGATAGTATGTCTGAGGTGGAGTGGATCTCCGATGACGGAGGGTTCTACGCGTTCCCATTTGGACCGGAATCCAGATTGCCGCCGCTGCACACACTCTTCAAGCCACCGCCGGACGACCCCGCAATTCCGGCCGTCATAGACAATTCGAGAGCGGCACATGAGTGCTGGAAGTTATCGGTACGCGCCGGGGATAAGACAATACAAGCTGTACTCGACTCCGGAGCGCAAATCTCTTTGCTCCGACGCGATCAGCTCCGACACGTCCCCGCCGATCAACGACAGCTACAGCCTACTTCGGCCATGATTCGTGACGTCAACGGACAGTCAAGCCCAATCGATGGACTGATCGACCTCCCAATTCAGGTCGGGACCAACCATATGATTGTGACATTTTGTGTAGCTGACATCCACGACGCCATGATACTCGGCATGAACTTTTTCCGGCAAGCTCACGCTGTAGTGAATTACGGCGCAGGAACAATACAGGTACACAAAGAAATCCTGTTTGCACACAAGGACATTGAAGCCAATGTTGTTAGAATGGCAGTGCGCCGAGCCGTCACCGTCCCCGCACGTAGCGAGGCGATCGTAGAGCTAATCCCGACCTCCAGAGTTCGAGTTCGGCAGCATCCACGGATGATTCAACCACTGACGGCTTTTCCCGAGGACACTGATCTCATCATGGGAAGAACATTAACGACCTTGGACCGACAATGTGTAAAGGTGTCTGTAGTCAACACCGGTATCACACTTACTCGATCCGACCCTGTCGCCATAGCCAGTCCGATCGAGAGTGTTGTCGGAGCTCTACCAAGACCCGGAGAGGAGCCCGACCTGTCCACAGCCGACGCCAGTCACTACCGCGACCTGCCGCCACATCTACAAGAGATGGTGGATCGCGCCGGACTAGCGCCAGAACAACACCGGCGTTGCGCTAACCTGATCCATCAATATCAGGACACCTTCATGCACCCGGACGGACAGTTGGGACGGACCCAAGTCGTCCAACACAAGATCGACACCGGCAATTCGGCCCCGATTCGGCAACGTCAACGACGCGTCCCTCAGGCGCAACAGAGCATCATAGACGAGGAGGTCGACAAGATGCTTCGCTTGGGGTGCATTGAGCCGTCAGATTCGCCCTGGAGCGCACAGGTGGTGCTCGTGCGTAAAAAGAACGGCCAAGTAAGGTTCTGCGTCGATTATCGGCTCCTGAATGACGTCACCCGCAAGGATTCATATCCGTTGCCCAACATTCAGGACACTCATGACGCCCTGGCGGGCGCTACATACTTTTCGGCCTTGGACTTGGCTTCCGGCTACTGGCAAGTCGAAGTCGACCCTACAGACAGACCGAAAACTGCCTTTGCGACAAGGAAAGGACTATACCAGTTTAAGGTTATGCCATTCGGCCTCAGCAATGCACCGGCAACATTTGAACGGCTGATGGAAACCATACTCCGTGGATACTTGTGGACACGGTGTATGTGTTACCTGGATGACGTCATCGCTTACGGCAGAACATTCGATCAGGCACTCGCAAACCTGGAGGCGGTCCTGGATCGGATTAGATCGGCAGGCCTGAAGCTTCAACCCAAGAAGTGTGAACTGTTCCAGAGGGAAATTTTGTACTTGGGGTTTATAGTGAGCGGCCAAGGAATTCGTGTCGACCCCAACAAGGTCAAAGCCATCAGAGAATGGCCGACCCCGTGCGAGATCTCCGATGTCAGATCTTTCCTTGGTTTCGCCAATTACCACAGGCGATTCATCAAGGACTATGCTGAGATCGCCGAACCTCTCGTAGCACTCACCCGAGGTGAATGTCATTTCACTTGGGGACCGGCTCAGCGACGCGCTTTTCGGCGGCTCCGCGACGCTCTCATCCAGGCGCCTAAGCTCGCGCATCCGACCCAGAGTCCGGATGATTACTTCATCCTCGACACGGACGCTAGCGGCTACGCTGTGGGAGGCGCACTCTCACAGAGGGTCAACGGGAAAGAAATCCCCATCGGGTTTGCCAGCAAAACCCTATCCCGGACCCAACGGAACTATTGTACCACGTACCGAGAACTGCTGGCAGTGGTAGAAATGGTTCAACATTATCGGCATTATCTTTGGGGTAGGAAGTTCCTCCTCCGGACCGACCACAGCTCCTTGAGGTGGCTCAAGAACTACAGCGACGCGGACGGCATGCTCGCCAGGTGGCTCGCTAAGTTGCAGCAATACGACTTCAAGATAGAGCATCGGCCCGGCAAACTTCACGGCAACGCAGACGGCTTGTCACGGTGTCACAGTTGCAAACACCAAGACTGTCCCGGACAACTCGACACACCTCCGACCGACCCAGAGACAAGTTCCGGAGAACTTCCAGTTCGTCGGATCACTGTTGTTTCGGCTAAGACAAGGGCAGACCTCCTGGACAGTGATTCCATAACATCACCGGTCTTGCCCCAACTAGTTTCGGCACGCCAAGTTGTTCGAGTCCGTGCTTTGGACGCCACACTTGACGGGCAAAAGTGGCTTTCGGACTATTCGGCTCAGGACATTGTCGCGGCACAGCAAGCCGACCCGAGCGTCGGAAAAGTGCGACAGTGGATGTTGATCGGCACTAAACCAGACTCTAAGGAGGTAGCGCGCCATGGGGAGGAGGTAAAAACACTTGTTTCCAGATGGAGCCTCCTGGCGCTACAAGACGGGGTACTAGTTCGGCACGTAAAACCCGACCCCGCTGGACGGCCTGTGGTGCAAACCGTGCTCCCCGTAGCACTCAGAACGCAGGTTTTGCATCAACTTCATGACCTGAAGATTGTCGGACATCTCGGCATTCAGCGAACCATCGAGAGAGTCAGGCGCCGATTCTACTGGCCCGGCCTGGCACTGGATGTCGCCCGCTGGTGTGCCCGCTGCTCGCAATGTGTCACCCGCAAAGGAAAACCGGCCCCAAAACGATCGCCTCTGACACAGTTGCCGACAGGAGCGCCTTTCGACCGGATCGCGATGGACATTCTCGACACCCACAAAGTCACGGGAAGAGGCCATCGGTATATCCTTGTTGTGTCGGACTATTTCACGAGATATACGGACGCCTTCCCGCTGCGGCGACATACCGCCAAAAATGTTGCCGACATCCTGGTAAACAGATGGATAGTTTATCATGGCGTCCCCAAGGCAATCCATAGCGACCAGGGCACCGAGTTCGAGTCGGCTCTATTTCGGCATGTCGTGCGTCTTCTGGGCGCTAAGAAGATCCGCACGGCCCCATATCGACCTCAGAGCGACGGCCAGGTTGAGCGATTCAACAGGACATTACGGGAACCAACGACTGGGACGTGCACCTGCCATATGTGTTAATGGCCTATCGAACCTCAGTACACTCGTCCACGGGATGCACCCCGCATCTGATGGTGTATGGACACGAGTGTAACTTGCCAGTCGACCTCATGTTTCCGACCTACGACCCTGAGCCTCTACCCCCGTGCGGCCCAGAGTATGTGGAGTACTTGCGGCAAGCGATCAGGACGGCCCACGGTTTCGCTCAAGACCATCTTGAGAAAGCGGCAATTCGGCAGAAGATGGGTTATGACGCCCACGCCAAGCCTCGACCACAGTTCCAACCAGGAGAACTGGTCCGATATTATTATCTGCCTCTCACGCAGAATAATAAGTTCGCTCGGCCTTGGACTGGTCCCTGGAGGATCGTCGTGTGACCGAGTGACCGAGGTAGATTACCGGATCGCCTTGGTTTCCAACCCTCGGAACACTCGTGTTGTTCATCTGGACGTACTCAAACCGTACGAAGGTGACAACCAAGCGGCTCACATCTATTCCGACCCTGTACGACCTTCGACGTCGTCAAGTAAATCCGGCTCAGAGCAATCGGCCGACCCCCTGGGGCTCCTCAAGGAGTTCTACTACCCCTGGGAGGTCACAGTACAAGATCGGCATACAGATACAGACCAAACAGCTGAGTCTGACTTGTCAGCGGCCCAAGATCGTAAATCGCGATCACCAACTTCATCCGGCTCAAGTCGTCATCGGCAACGGAAAAGATCACGCAGATCAAGTTCCGACACACCAAAACCGGCACGCAAGACATGCAGGCAAAAGCCTGTGATATCATCCGACCCCGAGACAAGCGAGGCTACGCCCCCGCCTGCACGACCAAGTCGACCCAAACGCAATGCACGCAGACCGGCCCGCTACAGATAACCCCGGCCTTGTTATCTGATTGATACTATTGATGATGAATTATGCATGTCTAATGGACTATGATATCATGTCTTTCCCATAATAATATAATATATTACAATAACAATGTATATGCATTTAATATGTACAAGATGTCAGTGAGGCGAATTCGACATATATACACTTGATATGATTTCATAATTACGATGCTGGTGAAAAATTGATTGCATTATGATATGTGTTTCGACCCCGTATAACGTATGCCATTGTTCCGCGTGTGTTACGCACTAACTAAGATTATCATGTCAGATTCTATCCATGTGTCAGCCGAAGAGGATAATAAATCATGTCACGCCGTGAGTAAGGCCACTTAGTTGTCGAAGAGGTGGTAGTGTGATTCGTTCCGGGGTATGCGTCGACCGAGCCTCTACCCACTCCATGTAGTATTCGGAGGAACGGCCCAGTGGTACGGGAACCAGTCACTAAATAGCTATCATACCAAGATGCGGCCTGTCATCAAATCCATCATGTAAATACCCAAAGCGCCACGGTGTGACCGACCCTGATCATTGCAATTTCGACCCCGACAATATTAGCGGCCCCGTTGTCTTGTGAACTGGCTGAAAATGAATGGAACGAAGTCCGCCCCTGTGAGTGAGTGACATTAATGTCTCAGCCTTTAATAACTGTGTGTCGTCTGTGAAACAGCAATTCGGCCGTTGGTTTATTGTGCGCTAACTTAGGGAGAAAAGGAACGATCAAAGAATCAGTTCACAAGGTTCGCACGAGCGCAGATAAACATTTAAGCTGTTTACAGCACCCACATGAAATCTCCCCTGATAAAGACAATAGTGAGTCGTCGGGCAAAAAGAGCCCAGTAATTTGAACAGTCGATTAGCACAAATAGACAATGTATAGGAACGTGTAATCCAGGGGACGGCAGATGGACATTCGGAAAAATGGACAGTGTGAGGACCCCCCTACTGTCGTAATGGACTGACCCGGATAGGTCAGAGAGAGATCGTACTAGCGTTTCCCTGACGACGGCCCGCCTTGTTGCAGATACACTTGGAACAATGGGATACAGCGTAAAGACGTTTTTGTATATCGGCAGAGAGCGCCCCCCGGCCTGATTCGTGGAATTGGGATGCTGTCAGCATCTTTGTGTACGGCTGAAGTGATTAGCGGTAATCAGGTCACTTGCGCCTGAGATTTCGAGATGGAAGGAGCATAAGTACGACGGAGAAACTTGTGTGAAAATTTGGAACATTTGCGGAACACTGAGACGGCAATTAGTAACATTAAAATAACGAGAAAGCTGTGAACATTTGTCGGATTGTAGTGGATACAGTTATAGTCGGCTGATTTATCCCTGAGTGACATTTGTGTGTGCGGCCTTCGCCATGGCGGATAAGCCGGGCGGAGGAAAAGACAGTGACGGCCCTAACGAGAATCGGCCTCGCTCCATCACGCTTGATGGAGATAATCTGACGGTAGAGATTGTCGACCGAGGGGATGAGATGGATAACCCCATCATTTTGACGGACGATGAATTGTCCGCAGTCGGCCCCGAACCAAGTTCGGAATCAACAAACACAGCATCCGGCCCCGACAAACAGCCACGATATCAAATCATGGCTAAGTTGGCACAACGCGGCACTCGGCATACTCCGAGCCCGACTCTAGAGGAGGACTCGGAACGTTTTCGGCAGCTGGAAGAAGGTGGAGAAATTGTTCGGCGTGCCTTGGAGGCACAGCGTGCGGCTGGAGCCGCCGTTCCGGCTAGTTCAACTCCCACTCCATTGGTGATGGCGCCAATTGAGCCTGCTCCGGCATCATCGGCCCCGTCAACACCCGTAGTTCGGCCCCGTGCTATCACGTCACCAGCACATTCTTCGGCATCGTCCGTGAGCTCATCGTCCGGCAGGAGTCCGCACTCGTCAGCGAGGAGTTCGCGACGCGTTAGTTCCGGCCCTGTGACACGCGCTTCGGCCTATCGACGACAAATAGAGGAGCTCATGGCTCTTGTTCCGGCCCCCGTCACACCATACGGCACTCAGCCAATTCGTTGGAGTGAAGTCCCGTTTCGGCCCCGGAATCGGCATGACGGCTATGCTCACGAGCATAATTTCAGCGCACCTTCTCGGCTCACGGAAGGAAATCTAGCGACCCTGGCACCACTACAGAGGGAAGACGGCCAGTATTTGTGTCCCTTCTGCATCGGTGAGGAGGACGATGAGGAGAGGAGGGCATGGCCCACGGTTCCGCGCCGCGGCCCCTTCCGTTCGGCTTCGGACTTAGACGGCCACGTCCTGGCCTACCACTTTCCGCTGTTGCGGTATTTTGTTTGCCCGGCCAAGGACCACTACTTCACCCTCACATCAGAGGATATGGTACGGCATTTGAGCGAGGCGACTCAAACCCATGTCGGCATCCTTCCGCTTTTTGAGAATGGACTGCTGAATGCTTCCGGCTCTATGCTACAACGATTCGCGCTACGCTGTCGTGTGGACATACAGCCCAACCCCAATTATCGACCGCCTCGTGTTCCGGCTGACATCCCGATATTTCAGCGAGATGTCGACCGAGTGCTTACTTTCGGCATCTGGCACATGGCTCCGGAGCTTTTCGACCAGTACCCGCCAAATTCGGCCCCGGAGGTTCGGCAGGTGCTCCGACGAATTGAGTATATTCGGCCTTCAACCCGAGCGGAGGAGGATCGGCTGGCCAGAATGACCAATGACATCCTGGCGATGAATTGCTGGGTGAGTGTACGTCGGCCTAGCACCATCTTCTTCACTCGGCCTATTGCATATCAGACTGGCGCCCTCAAGACGGCCAGCCCCGGAATCGCAGTTCCATCGAACTCGTCAACCCCCGTGACGACACAGGTGAGCGGCCGGCCTTCAGACATCATCCCGCGAAAGATCGTGGTGGAGCGGCCTACGGCGACAAATGTCACCGATTATCGGGTGAGGGAGGGATTAGTTCCCCCACCGGAGGAGTTTCCTCCTTTGACGGCACAGCCTTCGGCCAGACAGGAGAGCGACAGGAAAGAAGTGGCGGCCCTGCCGCGGGACTCTCCCCCGCCTCTACAGTTGGCGGAGGAGGAGGCTCCCCAATGTTCGGCCTCAGTTTCGGCTAGCGACCGGGAGGATTCACCTCAACCTTCAAGGCAGATGGTCCTCCAGACGGATGCGCCTCCCTATCTGGACGACAGTATGGAGGTAGTGCAAACGGTCGTCACTAAAGATTCGACCGCTGATCGGCCTCGGCTACAATATGAGGAGCCTGAGTCGTTGGAGCCTCTCCATCGGGATCTGGACGAACGACTCCCGTTCCACGGCTCAGGGGAATTTTCGGCTGATGTCCAGTTCATTCGGCAACACGGGACGCGCTTGTCGACCAGAAGAATTCCCGGCCTACAGGCCCTGCCAGGGCAAAACCCGGATTTGGAAAACCCGCTACGGAGTCGGGAGGCCAACCAGCTCCCCAACAACACCCGTCTTCACGAGGAGCATTGGGCGTCACACATTAACCAGGCGGCCCACAACGCAGATCCGCTGATTTTGCCGGCCCGGAAGAGCGAGCATCTTCCCACCTTGTTCTTGGCCCGCGCCGATGATATGGCGAACCAGCATTTCCGGGAGATCCGCCGGTACTACTTGGAGGCCATGGATCAGCACATACGACAAGCTGAAATTAACGGCCTCTCCGTGGGATTCGGGATGGGAGCCCTCCACGAACGGCATCTCCCGACCTTCCCTGATCGGCTCGAGGAGGAGACGGACCACCTACGTCGGCGGCTACATCGTCTAGAGGACGAAAACGAGGGGTTACGGCAGGAAACCGAACAGCTACGTGCTCGAGTGGCACAGTTGGAACAGTCGGCCCCGCTTTCGGCACCCACAGTGACGGCCGCGACGCAGAGCGACCCAGGTACGACCATTCCGGGTGATCTGCTCGCCACAATAGTGTCGATTCTGCCCCGCCTGCCGCCGGACGAACAGCAGCAACTTATGCGGCAGGCGTCACCGGCACCATCACCACCTCCTGCCAGTAAGCGTGGCCAGAAGGAGTGAACGTTTCGGCCCAGTGGTGACAAACAGACAATTGCCGGCCTCGATTGTGTCGGCCTCTGAAAATCCTGGTCACGCAGGACTAGTGATGTATCGGCCTTTCATTGTGTCGGCCTGATGACAGAAAGTGACTCGGAGAAATCCTGGTCACGATGGCCTATTGACATGTCGGCCTCTTATTATGTCGGCCATAAATAGCATATATATGTAAATAGTTGTAAATAATAATATCATCCTGGTCACGTTGTTATTCATGTAATTTAGTTAAGGTTAATCCAGACAATTCTTTTTCAGTTTATAGACTCTAAATTAGTTTCCGTTTCACTCTGAAGCGTCGAGGAGTTTTGTTCATACATTCCATTCATATCTCATCATTCGTTGTTGTGCATGTATGTGTAAATGTATCATCGTAGTGACTATTGACGGACTGACTGATGACGTTTATTTTGACGGTTAGAAATTTTTATTGTATGCAGTGCTTTACCATTGTCGCGCGGCGTGTGTGTGTGAGTGTTGGGGTTTGACCTTGTAGGACTTCTTAGCTTTTTATTGTTAGTTTTTGGCGACGGTAGGGTCCGGGTAGGGTAATTCCGAGGGCGTAGAATTAATGAAGGGGTGTAATGTAGTAATTTTAGCGACTGTAACCCCCGTCCCTCCCGCGCATACATATTTCACAACAAACATTCATTCTACATGACTTACATACAGGACAGGTACAGACTATACGATCACAAGCATAAACTCCATGTAGTCATGGTTACATACACAGGTCAATCCACATGCACTTGCGGCCCCATTCACTCGGTACATCGACCCAGTTAGTTTCGGCCTTGACCTTCACCAGCACCTACTTCCAAACATAGAACATGACACACCCACCGCTCACATCACGTGCACAGATATAAGCATAACAAGTCTCGTTCACGCGCCGGGGAAACCCACTTTCCCGGTGAGATCAGCACACATCAGCACATACATGACCAATCACAACACCGCATGCATTTGGCGGGAAAGTCTACACCACATGTTGCCGGCCCCGCAGGTTTTTCTAGGAGTTGAGTAGAAGCGGTCACAGAGAATGGACGTGTTGTGACAGAGTTGAGTAAATGGCCGCCACGAGCACAGACGTGTTGAGGTATTGTTAAGAAGCTTGGCCGTGCTCGTATAGAATACTTGGAATAATTGTGGACTATTTTATACGTGAATTGTGATAAAGAAGGACCATAGTTTTCGGCTACCTTATTGACGGGAAATCACCGGACGTAGGTGTGTTTGCGGCCTTGATGTGACTGTCTGGATCATTGGACATTGTCGCCCAAATAAATTATTGAACTGAACTGCCGGCCTTGTGATTTGCACAGCGATCGCAGACATTTCGGCCTAATATCGGCCATAGAACGATATTTATCACATAAGTAAGTTGCCACCGATACCGTGGGATTTCAATTTATAGAGGAGACCGGAGTGCCATACTCTGTCGAAAGCCTTCGATATGTCTAGGTAAACCATAATGATATCTTGTCCGTTTTCAAGAGATTGATATATTTTATGAGTTATATGTACGAGCTGGTTCATCGCAGAATCCATAGGCTTAAAACCTGAATTTCGCCACGTAAGTATGTTGTTTTGCTTACAGTACTCATAAAGATGATTGAAAACTAATTTTTCAAGCAGTTTACCGGTGATGGGCAGCAAGGAAATCGGTCGATAATTGTTTTTAGATTGTCTATCACCCTTTTTAAACACTGGAGTAACGTTAGCCTTTTTCCAGATTGACGGGAAAATACCAGTTCGAAGAGACTGGTTGAAAATTGAGGTAAGTGGATGCAAGACAACATCGACTGCATTCTTCAGTAGGCGGCTGCTTATGCCATCAGATCCGGTAGCCTTGTTTATATTGAGGGACAAGAGCGACTTCTTGACTTCGTCAGTTTTTAGCACTATATCTTGCAAACGTGTATTCACAAATAGTTTCAACGGAGGTAGAGTTACTAGTTCACTGTCTAACCGTGACTGTGAGGCGAAAAAGTCATTGAAAACATTTGCTTTGTCCACAGCATTGTGGTATGTGCCGTTGTCATCAATGATCAATCCTATGCCAGGGTGTGTTTTAACACCGAGGAGCGTTTTCGTCAATTTCCAGTATTCCTTTGGTGACAAGGTTTTGCTAGAGAGTTTTTCCAGATTTTTTTCATCGTATGCCAACTTTGCTTTCTGACGCGTTTTTTTCGCGATACGTCGCTTTTCTTTAAAATATTGATAGTGCACGGGGTTTCGCGTACGTTTGTATCTTTTGTGAGCTCGATCGCGGATCCTGTCAGCACGCCGACATTCAGCTATAATATAGGGTTTGTCTTTTGGTCGTATCAATATCTTTCTGGTCTTAATGAATTTTTTTGCAGTTGACAACAGAATTTCATTGAACGAGGACGTCACATCGTTAACATTTGGTGACGCATCGGTGACCATCTCATCAAATATACGTGCAAGTTGTGCATTTAGACCATCATAATCAGCAGTATTGTAATCCCAAACCTCTCTCCAATATGAGCGATTGTTTGTGTAGGTAAAAGCGACACTACAAGTCACAAGACAATGGTCAAGATTTGACAAAGGCGGCAATACTTCAGTACTAGATATGAAACCTGGGGAATCAGTTATTATAAGATCTAGGATATATGCATTATGGTCAGTAATTCTCGTTGCTTCATTAACAAGCTGATGGAGATTAAACGCACTTATGGCATCAAAAAGTTTTTGTCCAACTTCACTTTCTGTATGCTGCGCGGACCAATCGATGCATCTGTCATTAAAATCACCCATGATGATCAAGCAATCCGGATTATCAAACAATGCTGTTTGTACGGAATTTTTAAAGTTATCGATGAAATCATTTATGTTCGAGACATTTTGGCCCAAGGAAAGAGGTGGGCGGTAATAAGTTGCACATATGATCCGCTTGGATTCCACATGTAGTTCACACCAGAGACATTCGGTGTTATCAGGATGAATGTCTGGGCGGATTTTGTATGGAATATTGTCAGATATATACGACATTACGCCACCCCCGCGTCTATTTCTATCATTACGAATTGCGGCGTAGCCTTCGATTGATATTCTAGCACTTGAAATGGTTCCATCGAGCCACGTTTCACTTATTCCAATGACGTCAAAATTACGGTCATGCGCGATTTTGGATTGAATTTCATCAAATTTGAGCGTCGTGTTTGTGACACGATCTTCAGCAAGAATACTGCGAGCATTGATATGGCAAAAATGTATATTTTTGCGGTTAGATTGAGGCCCAGGATTAGGATGAACATCACCCGATATCAGCACAAGCAGAATAATGACTAATAAGACGCATGTACAATTACGATTTGACGGCTGACGACACACGACCTTACATAAGCTTTTTGATTTTTTTGTTCGCGGTCTGTGATATACGAACGCACTCCAAAGGCCTATCGAGGCTCTATAATCCGAGAGTGATATCATTGTATGCTTTTAGAAAAGAGAATTAACGTGAGGATGCTTGGAGCGTCATAGTTTACATGATGGTGTACAATTTCAACGTATTTGTAAAACATTCTCAGTCTGGAAGAGGTCCAGAGCAGTATCTGCGACGTCATCAGCATCGACCAGGCAGGAGTGCCTTACGGATGTGTTGCCTGTCACTCTGATCGGCATGGAGTCAGAACTGCACTCTGATATACCCGGAACTGATATTGTGGTGGACAATACAGCACGTGTATTTCTTCACTTGCATGCCGATAAATCAGTATCAGCTTTGGTTTGAGGGTACAGCGTATGTGCTCAAGTTGAACTTGGTTCAGACTGATGTGCAAAAAATACACTAAATAAAACACATCTTACTTTGAGACGGGGTTATTTGAGTTTTTCAGGCCAGGAGGATGTTCCCAAAAACCACTTTGGTCTTCAAAATCGAACGTGTATTTGTAAAGGCGTCCTTCACGTCCACAAAACTTGGCAGGACGGATCATTTGCATTCAGGCACTCAACTTATATCGCCAGAGGAGAGCACCAGAAGATTGTAACACCAAGACTTTCAATATGAGTGACATACCATTCTATGCTAGAAGGACACTCCCTCTGCATAGGTATCTTGTTTTTCATGTTACATAATTCTTGAGAATTTAGAAGCCGCCAGGCTTGTCATCTATAATTCATGAACCTTTCTGATACAACCTAACTATTGGATACAAGTGTTCAAACAAGAACTCTTTCTTCCCTCGTATACCTCCCAGTGTAACTGGGGCACAGTGGCTCGGGACATGCAATGTCATCCCCTTGTATAGATCACGTCCCCGTATTCCAGATCAATATCAAGATCAACTACCGGAGGCACGACCAGTGTTTTACAGTGTTTAATGTTCAAAGAAACACCGTCACAAAATGATACAGCAAACTTTTTTCCGTGTGAACAAAGGAAAATTGGATGTGGAAAGTGGAAATGTGTATAACAATCGTGTTACATTACAATACCCATCACCATCCCTTTTTAAATGCAAGCGATCAACAACACTTAATTCAAACAAACACAAAACCAGCCACTTATTTCCCCACATAATTTATTGAATCAATTGGAATCAATTTCAGTGAATTTTTTCATTGTTTTCACTGGAAGAAAGAAAAACCTGATAATCTAGCATGTTTCGATGATGTCATCATCACTATATGCTCATTAAAAACGAAATTGTTCCAATATTTCCAAAAAAGCATTTCTATCAATCAAGTGTAGCATATCTTTTCAATAGCATATCTTTTCAACATAATCTAGGAATGTTTTTTTCATTTTGAAAACTGCAACATTTTATCACGATGACAATGTCATTTGACGTTTCTAACCCACACTCTTCATCACTCACAATAACACAAAAACCTGAATAATTCATGTCCATGTAGATTGATGCCCTGTGATTATATAAATAAATAAGGACAAACAGCGAAGTCAGTGAGGACAAATATCAGACAAATGACATGTGCTCTTTGTGAACAGTGTGATATTCATAGGATTTGAGATTACTTTCCACGGATTAATCACTAGAGGGTGGGCGTATCGCCTCCCTCGGGTTTTCGAGAATATAAATTGCAAATGTACAACTGTACAATCGAAGAAACAACAACAATGACAGGTGTTATTGCAAGCCATATCTCTGATGACAAATCCAAATTTCAATCAGTTCAAATGGACAACTACGTAACTGAAGGATTATGTATCTTCATTAGACTAACAGCCATGTTTACGTTTCTATTGTTCTTGTTGATGATATTTTGTACCACGAACAAATGAACAATGTATTACTTTCACTTGAATAGATAGGCGTACACATTAGCAATACACGCCAAAACTACCACTCTTCGCAGATGAAGCAGTGCAGATTGTACTGGTTCTCATCATGCCACTCCAGGCGTCCCTGGATGTCTGAGCCATGTACGAGTAGAATGACCATGTCTAGGAAGCCATCAGGCTGCCCTGGGGCCCAGCCCGTCCAGGTCAGATCCTCCCAGGCACTCAGCCACTTTATAGGCGGGCCCCATCTACCATCTCCGTCAGCCCAGTAACTCTCACAGTTGTTCGAGGTGTCTGTTCCATGATTGGGGATGGAAATATTAATATACATTATTTTCATCCATATTATTCATACATGGAAGTTTGCATTGCATGAAAAATGTAGGACTGTTTTAACCCTCGAGGCAATCCACAAAATGAATGTTAAACAAATAACTTTCTTTTCTTTTCTATTCTCTCCATTTGTAACCTTGAACTATTTGGTGTCTAAAATGTCATTTTCACTCCTTCATCGGATATACAATGCATAATAGTTCATCTATGCAATCGCTCAATTAATGACGACGTCTGAATGTTTGAATGTGAATTAAATGCACAATCTATCACTATAGATAGCGTCATCAGTTTGCTTGGTGCCCGCCTACAGCTTGGTACTAGTCCATGCAAAAAAACGGTCACCGAACGGCCTGAAAACCCGGGATTTTCGTGTTGGGCCAATATCTCATGAAAATCAGTGTGTATGTGCCAATAAATGTGTCAGAGCCATGGGGGACCCTCAGAGCCATTCTATGGAAACATTTTGTGTAGTCTAAGTTGGAGACAGTTGATATATTTTTCAGTTTAATATCGAAATGTAAGAGATTTCTGGCAACCTTTACCTGGGTCCGCGAACTGCTCTCAAGCATGATTTTTTTTATAATTCTTAATTTTTTTGTGGTAAAAATTTCATCCTTGGTGGTAAATATGGCTCTGGCAGTAGATTTGGTCAGCTATCTCAGATAAATAATATTACCTGCAACAATTTATATCAATTTATTGACGATGGTTATATCACTGACTTATGAAGTTGCCAGATATCTCCCAGATTTGACTATGTAAACTCAAAATATACCAAATATAATTTAATATATACACCTGTAGGCCATCCAAATGATTCCATTGAATGGATATGAAGTTATTTCATGGCTCTGACACATCTGTTGGCACACACACACACTGTGTAAAGTGTATTTCATGAGATACTGATCCAACACGAAAATCCCGGGTTTTCAGGCCCTTCGGTAGCCGTTTTTTTGCATGGACCAGTACCAAGCTGTAAGCGGGAATCGAGCAAGTCATCAGTCTGACGTAATTCATTACTTAGTATTTGTACCCAGCAGATGCAAGAGAATGGATGAATCTGTAAAGACCACAATAACTTATACACGTTCAAAGAAACTCTCAGTATATGAGTATCAATTATTTGCCTGGAGTCTGACCTTAACTGCATCCAATTCGAGATAAACCATTGTTTGCAATAGAATAATTTTCGAGACTTGCCAGTTGCATGGATGTAGCTCAAAGCATCGTTTTCCACTTCCGTCTGGATATCTACTAGATGTGACCCACCAGGGCAGCTCGATCTCGCTGTAGACCAACTGAGCCGTCTGGACCAGTATGAGGTTGTGGGGCAGCTGGGGTGATCCTGTACACAGGACGGAGGTACTGGAGCCTTGGATTCTCTTCCTGTTAGACAAGGAACATAAATTGTGGGTCTGAGCTGTCAGGTGTTTCAGGGATAGCATATCGAGATTCACTCTCAGCTAATGCGGAATACAAGCATACAAAGAGAAGTAGGCAATGATTATTCAATTTTTGACTTAGTACTGAAAGAAAAAAGTCTGATCTGCCAGGAAAAAATAAATTACAAACTTCCGAAATTGTTCAATTCAATTTTTAGTTTTTAACTTCCTCTATGCTCATATAATATCTTCCTTTATGTTCACTTACTGTAGAAGGTATATCCAGACGAGGGTTCGAGGCGCAGCGTTCCGAGTGCAGGCGACCACAGACAGTAGCCGCTTGTTGAAGCGTTCCATTTCATCGTAAATCCGTAACAATCGTCCATTTGTAAACACTCTAGGGCACAGTGGTAGTGACGCATTAGCGGTGATATTGGAAAAACGTTGGTGCCGTAGTGGTGATGTACACCATCCTGTCTTCTGAAGACTCCTTCAACGTCAGTACAATTAACTTCTTTAAGTGATAAAAGTGACAAAAATACACAAAACTCCCGTTTGAACATTGTCCAATGTCATCAACAAAGTGTGTTGTTAATTTGGTATTGAGTCTATCCTATCAGTTGCCAGTTGTATACTGTTAGCTTGCCTGGTTGTCTGAAAACTTTTATAGACCACACCTGGCAATCAATATGATATCCTACGTTTCCAAGCAGCAACGGATTGTGGCAATGAAAGGCCGTGGTTACACCCAGCCGACCCAGGCCTTGACAATGAATTGTGTCGCCTTCTAACCACGATACGGGTCTATGACGGTTCCACTGGTAAACTCATTCGTATGCATGCGGAGAACGAACACCCATCGATCATACACTATTAATTGTGCACGTGCATTAATTGTGCACTAATCCATGGTATCCTTACGCATGAAACAACTGTCATTTGAACCAACCTGCCCCTCTTGTGTAATCATTGCAACCAGAGGAAACTCCAATCACATCAAACTAAATGTATATGTAGGTTTTATCAATTCTGTGACAACGAATCGTTCTTGTTCGATGGAAAATCTGAGAAAGTTAATGCATGTATTCTCCAGTTTGTTCATCACACCAAGTATGACTTCGACGAAAAATATGATTTGATGATTCTTAAGTCACCTCACGATCATGTTGTTGGTATATTCCAAGATATTACACGTAAAATGATCATACTGTACATGTATCATGTATCGATTCTCTCTCTTCCATTTTACTCCTGAATTAACCCTACCAAATATTCATGATTTCGGGTTGTTGAAATACATATATTTTGTCTCTGGTGATGTTGAAACCCAAGAGTGAATAATTTCACCTTGCCCCCCCCCCCCCCTGATTGTCTGCAGTGACTGTGAAATTGATAAACGAACACATTTGAGATAATCATCGAAGTCGTGCATCTGAATATAATAAAACACAAACCCATTAAAAGTAATCCTGAACCATGGAAATAAACTGATACCATATCAGTACCAAAATTATCTTGTTTCTAAGAAAATCTTTGGTTTACATTGTTTATCTCGTTGTAAATTTACACGATTTCCATCGGTTCGTCAGGAGGGGTTCACTGCGCATTCCATGGGGCACTAGTCGTTGTTCTCGGAGTAGATCGCCGTTCGTGACCTACCCCAAAATGACGACAAACCAGCATGGAGCATATCATGAGCCTTCTTCGCTTTCGATGACTACAGCGAATGGAGTGGCTTGCTCTCAGCCCTGGGCTGGACCAAGCAGTTCTAAGACAGGTCACTGATAAGTCAGACAACACTCGCGAAATAATTGTCATCCTAGGGTATTTATAATACATGTATAGTTACTATAATATTCAGAAGCTCCCTGTGTGTGTCCCCTGATGTCCTGTCTTGGAACCGAAACCAACAGCTTCGCAGTCTTACACATGAGATGTGTTTTGCACAAATAATTATCAAAATCTGATGAAAAATGCGACCTGTAGAGCTATCACAAGAAAGTTTCTGCGGCAGGCACAGTGACAAAACCGGCCACAGCGACCATCGCAAATCCTTACCGTCCACGGAACTTTGTTGGAGGACACAATAATACAATTGTGACACTCACGGGGTGACCCAGTCAAGAAGTGAGTTCATCATGACATCACTGTGATATCACATATCAGTCAGAGGTGTGATGTCACTGTGACTTCATACCCGTGACTTCACACCTATGAAATAACCATGAATTCACTGTGATGTCACTCATGTGAGTAATGGCGGCGATTATTATAGATCAACATTTGGACTTTCAAATACTTGGTATTTTAAGTGAGCGTATATTTTGTGGAACTTTGGCATCAGCAATGAAAATGGTCTCAAACAAATACTACACTAACAATGTTATAAAAAAATGTCATTTTTGCTAACTCACAACAATATCATACAAACCTCACACTGCGAACTCATCATGTGATGTCACTGTGATGTCACCGTGAGGTCACAAATTGAATTCACTGTAAATTCACAAAGGACACATCGTGTAATGTGTATACATGTGAACTCACAGCGAGTTCACAGTCAACTCACATTCTTGGTTGGGGAGGGTGGGGTGGGGTGGCTCGGTATCCTGTATTGTAGATTGTTGCATGTGCATGTATGAATTATATATCAAGGTTGAATCTCTATAGAATAATGCTGTATTGTACGATGAATGATATACTTGATAGGCATATAATTCCGGACGCAGTTCTATTCCATGAAATACATGGCGTTTTTATTATTTTTTTTAATGATTCTGTTTGTTCAAAAATGGGGGAATGTTTGTCACCATCATTAAATATTTATGACATGACGGGAAGTGTTAGAGTTTTATTTGAGTTGTCATAACATACATGCTGTTCCTTTTTGCTATACAAAGGTAGTGAACATATTTCTTGGAAAGTAGTGTGCAAAATAATGCTTCTGGGACACTTGCTCGGAAATCTTTTTTGTTGTATTTGTTCAACAGCTACCAACAGACTATAATATCAATGCCATCCAAACACCCAATAAATAGTCACTACAAACCATCCCAAGGCCATTCGACTATGGAAGCCCATAGGTGACAGGTGCGGGAAAAAAATTTGGTGTTTTTTCTCTATTAAACACCTTGCACGTTCGAACGTAGAAAGTTCAAAACTACCACGTTCGCACGTGGAAACAATATATGCTTTCACGTTCGCACGTAGAAACTTTAAGATCTCCCACGTTCGAACGTAGACAGATGTAGGTTTCCACGTTCACACGTAGAAAGTTTCAAAGCTACCACGTTCACACGTGGAAGCATTTATACCTTTCCACGTTCGCACGTAGAAAGATTTAGGTTTCTACGTTCACACGTAGAAAGATTCAAAGCTACCATCTTCACACGTGAAAGCATTTGATGCTACCACACCCAAATCTTTGCACGTGCGAACGTGGTAGCTCCTGAAGTTTCCACGTGCGAACGTGGAAACGTTAAATGTTTCCACGTGCGAACGTGGTAACCTCGTGGTAACCTTAACTGGTAACCTCGTGGTAACCTTAACTGTTTCCAAGTGCGAACGTGATAGTGTTAAATGCTTCCACGTTCGAACGTGCTAGCTTTTTGCTGGAAAAGACATTGAAAATTTTTACGCCCATGTCACCTATGGGCTTCCGTATTCGACAATACGTTTCCAGTGAATTACTTTGTGTGCATATTCCGGAGTCTTCAATATCGTTCATACGGAAGCGTATTACCGCCATGCAAAAAAAAAATTTTATCTCGCCGTGGCGAGTTAGCTATCTCGCCGTGGCGAGTTACTATCTCGCCGTGGCGAGTTACTATCTCGCCGTGGCAAGTTAGCTATCTCGCCGTGGCGAGTTACTATCTCGCCGTGGCGAGTTAGCTATCTCGCCGTGGCAAGTTAGCTATCTCGCCGTGGCGAGTTACTATCTCGCCGTGGCGAGTTAGCTATCTCGTCGTCGGTGTGTCATTGTATTCCCCAAACGTAGGTCGGCAGATACTATGGATTCACCCCACCCCAAATATTTATTTGTGTAGAGCGTTCTACAGGTCCCATTTCTCATCCGATTTTGATGATTGTTGCATACACATTTGATGTATATACCTATCTATTTTGTCTAATGAGTTGATAATGAAATGATGATGAAATCAACCCTCTTGACACGCATGGTCTGTATGCGCTCTAGGGATGACAATTTCCATTGAATCGCGAACGAGTTGGTTGGATCGTGAACGAGTTGGTTGAGTAATGCCTGGACACGACAACTGACGTTTTCCAGAAATATGTTAGATCTATGTGGATGGAGAAAAGAAGTAACTCGACGACAATGTCGAATATCGACTCCCCCTCCCAAAGTGTGTGTTTGAGATAGTTATAGGGTATAATCCGAAATCTCATCCACGAATTACGTTCGAAATGTCTTTCGTTGGTATGAGATACGCCATTCATGTACTCAAGTTACATGTGTGCCACTAACTCAGTACTGGATCACTAAATCATAAGTATTCTTTCCAGGTCACTGATATTTATGCATCTAATATCTAGTGGCAGCTTTCACAATGTCGCTCTGATAAAATCTGCGACTGTTCTGCACAGCAAGATACATATTATTCACTCTTAGAAAAACAGGTTCCAGTAGGTTCCCTAACGAACATTAACTCGAAACCGTAGAACAGCAACATATGTAAAAGTGAACGCAACGTATATCAGGTGGGCCACATCAACCTCACAGGATGACTACACCGTGCACGGCTACCACGGGCTCGAGGTGGTAACCCTCACATCTCGTCCATATCAAGTCCCTACGGTAGAAAGAGGTAAAGGTGTTATGGGATTGCCATGAGCATCACTTGATCGAGGGGAACACATCCCATATAGGGAGGCCGCCATGGCTCTAACGTCATGGGCGCTTACCTCAAACGAACAAGTGGAGTCCTGCTCGGCTAGGTCATAACAAATTTTGGTACACTTTTGAATCCAGGACGAGTAGGAAGTGGAACGTATGTCTCGGTGGAATATCGACTGATGTGACATGAACAATAGACGTTTGCCAGACTTTTTGTTCAGTTAAGTTACAAGCGCAAAGCCCGCACCGGGCATAGAAGACAGTCTTTCTCCAGATTCGGGCCTAAGGACGAAGCCAAGGCGGGGATCGTGAAGGCCAACGATGGAGATAAGGCTAGCTAAGTTTTTACTAGGAAGGAAGGGATCATGGGGATGACATGCGAGGAAACCTTGAGGCCATCCTCCAACCAGAAAACCTTGGGAAGATCCAACGAATTCTTCCCTGTGACGCCCGGAAGCCAGAGCCAACAGGAAGACCGACTTCCAGGTGAGCAACTTCAGTGGGACGAGGACTTTGGTTCGGCATGAGCAGACACCAACCCCATGAGCCCTGCCGCGTTCCATGGATGGACAAGGTTCATTTGGACAAGGTTCTTCATTTGTCTCAGCAGTGTCCCCTGTAGGCTCTCCCACGTTCCCAGGCTGGATAAGGTCTTCATTGGTCTCAGCAGTGTCCTAAGTCGGACTTATTTGGACTTATTAACTCCTAGCTTGGATTTATAAGGTTCTAATGAGGTTCGTTTTACATGAATGGAGTAGAAGGATTTTGACTCAGAGTATTTTCCCGATTTATGTGTATAAATAAATATACACCTATTTTTTAACTATAGAGCTTTCGAAGGTTCAATATGAAATTGATGTATTTCAAACAACTTATTTTGAACCATATGATATTCTTTTGATAACAATTGAAAGGTTCTATGAACCTGAAATGTTCTATTTAGAAACTTGAGTACTTTGGAGTGAACAAACATTGAATCACTTGGAGGTTCTTTGCCTAACCTGCAAAGAACCTGAAATGGGTCAATATTGAACTTATTATATTTCTGGATGGGAACATATTTGAATCAGGGAGAGTTCTTCACAGAACCTAAAGGTTATTTGATGGTACCTTGAAATACCCCCAAAAGCTTCAATTCACTGGTTGTGAAAAAAACGAGGTTGAACCTTTACAAAAACCTCATCTCATAATTCCACATTTTCTTTACAAAGAACCTTTGAGGTTCCACGAAAAAGGTTCCACACAAAGAACTTTTCAAAAAGGTTCTAAATGAAACTTTTGAGGTTCCGTATAAGCTCAAACAACCGTAAAACGTTCTATCCAGAATCTATCCAGTACACGTTATATTGTACGCTCAATTCCGTCCATTATTGGCCCGAGATGGTCACTTTGTAAAAATCCCGCCTGAACGCTGAATGCTTCATGATAGAGTCTGGATTTGTATTTATAGAATCAGGGTTAGGACAAAATAGGTATTTATCCTATCCTTTCCTAAATTTATACAATTTAATGTGTGGTGCATTTTATGATGAATATGGACTTGACTCCAGCAGAACTCGAGTGCTCGAAAAAAAGTGATAGCTACACCAAATTGCGCAGATTGGCCATAAGATACCATTGAGAAGCTTTTATAAGTTCGTATTATGGGTTCATTTGAACGTATATATGTTAAACATGTAGGACGCCATAATTATGTGAAGGGCTCATCTTTCGGTAACCTTGAAATTGATCTCAGATGACCTTGGGGGCTACGTCACAATCTTATTGAAGACCGAATAGTAACTCGCCACGGCAAGATAGTAACTCGCCACGGCGAGATAGTAACTCGCCACGGCGAGATAGCTAACTTGCCACGGCAAGATAGTAACTCGCCATGGCGAGATAGCTAACTCGCCACGGCAAGATAGTAACTCGCCATGGCAAGATAGCTAACTCGCCACGGCAAGATAGTAACTCGCCATGGCGAGATAGTAACTCGCCACGGCGAGATAGTAACTCGCCACGGCAAGATAGCTAACTCGCCACGGCGAGATAGTAACTCGCCACGGCGAGATAGTAACTCGCCACGGCGAGATAAAAAAAATTTTTTGCATGGCGGTAATACGCTTCCGTACGTTCATACATACAGCCACTAAGTTATGTATGGGTTATCCATAAAGTCCAGATATGTGGGTATGGATCAGTGCACACCAGCCAATTTGTGCACGTGTTATGGTCCCAGTGTGTTGCCCATCAATGACAATTATGTTCGTACTCCAGTCCAAATAATTTAAGCAAACCGTGTATGGTACCAATCGACAAGGGGCCAGTCATTATTCATGAGATGGAGGAACGGAGGAACAGATAAAATCTGGGGGAGGAGAGAGAGAGA
Source organism: Terebella lapidaria (assembly GCA_949152475.1). Classification (NCBI taxonomy): domain Eukaryota; kingdom Metazoa; phylum Annelida; class Polychaeta; order Terebellida; family Terebellidae; genus Terebella; species Terebella lapidaria. Next base: position 24,999,828 of record OX424566.1, on the reverse strand, counting down.
GGGGGGGGGGGGGGGGGTTCACTGGTCCACTGAATGACCCAGAAAAAAGGCTACCGAACATGCTGTAAGTGTCATGTTATATCATGAGCTTTTAAATCAGCTATATATTGTTCGAAATATTTTCTAAGTAATATATTATAACATAAACTATTAATTTGTAATAAGTTGTGTTGATTATATTGAGCAATTTCTCCGTACTGTAGACCCTACTGTACATGCCGTTCAGTAGCCTGTTTTTACTGGATCACACTGTATACTTTTATTTTATACATTACATAGGCGTCATTTATTATAATTTGTTATACTTTTATTTTCAATAATGCTGTTGTTGTTTTTTACACCACTCCAAGTGGCACTTCTTGAAACTGTTTCACTTCGTATTTGTTCATCACAACGTGTATTCGCGTGTAAGTACTTTAGCTACTTCCGTTTGATATTCAGGTTCGCTATCAACAAACGTAATTTCATCTCCTTCCTGGCTTCCAAGAAATGGTAATTACAGAGCCAATGCACGACCATGAAGCTGCACTACATATATGGGTGTTGATTCAGCCCACAAGTATGCATGTACGTGTACATATATGGGACTTATTATATAGCCAATCTGTGTAATGTGTTCCCGGCATATCCTCAATGGCAATTAGGCTCACTTCAGTGCAAAATAAACCTTTTGTGGAACTGATCTATAATAAATAACCATCCTTTAGTTCTTTACATACAATGCGAAAATCCATACCAAAAAGTGCGATCTAGTTCATGACAATATATGTGAACTGGGTGAGACCCAAATAAATAAATAATACATTATCGCTCTCACTCTCTTACGCAAAGATCTTCCACGGTCAATGACTTTTAACTGCCTAATTGAGTGGAATGGCGAGCCATTCTTGTATCCATTGGCTGTCTCACTGCGGACCGGAAACTCGAGAGAGATATAGGCCACGTGGTGGCGAACGTTGCACTCATAACACAATCACAATTTTGTCTTAATATTTCGAATTGGGTTAGATTTACCAAAATATCACCTGTATTATATATTATCTTCTATAACATTGAGTAAATTAACAACATGTAAAATTAATTATTGTGTTTCTGTAAAGAAAAAGAAAAAGTATATACGAACACGTGTGAAATTGTAGGTAAGAAGCAGACACAGCAAATTCTTTACGTTTTCCGCTAGGAACTTTTTACTAGACGGCAGTAGCTACAACTCTTTGTGATACGGCAGAGAAAATCGTCCTTGTTCCTGACGTCCTTGGGCGGCTTCGAACACGTCATCCTGTCATCACTCGGGTCGCCGTTGCAATTCTGGCATATTCCACGCAGTTCGTCCGTCTTCGTGAAGGATTTACCCACGTAGATTACAAGATCTGGTTCCTGGCATTCCTTGTGGTAATCGACCCAGTAATCACACGTGCGACTGGATATTGACCAACCGGAAGTGCGGTCACCGGAAACGGAAATGGTCGTGGTGCCATCTGGCGAGATGGCTGTGAAAGGCGGCGCCAAGGATCCTTGTGCCTGTAGGTAGAGGGTGAATGGAGATGGGAAGTTATCCAGTTGACATTTTGGTAAAAGTATGGAATCAGTCATCGACCGCTAGTTTATATGGCATAATTGAGAACAGGTAACTTTATACCATGTTTTAGAACATAAAGTTCAACATTTGAACAGCAATGGAAAATTCATTACATGGAAAAACTATGTTCAAGGCTACACTAATGATACACTGAAGATTATGTTACACTAAAGATTGTTTATACATGGTACACATTTTTATGTGAAACAAAAAGTAATAAAAAATCATGAACTTGATTAAATAAATACTTACTAATTTAGGGGTTAAAGCTGGATGTGTAGATCGTGATCATCTTCCCCAATATCATAACCACATTAATACTTGTGTTTGTGTTTATATGAATACGTTATTGAAGTGGCATACTGCATAAAAGAGGGAATTTGTTATAGAATAACTGGCCATCTATTAGAAGTGATACATCATCCAAATTAGGAGCATACCAGACACCAATGCAAAATTTGAACGAATAATTTTACGACAATCTAAACAGTTTTCTTGATTGGCATGATCTTATGCGATAGTTTCGCCGCTTCGTGTATGGTTTGTGATTGTATATGGGTAAATACCTATTGATAAAATGTGTATAAGTTAAATGTGACCGATCGGTCAGATTTTGATACTTAAGTATGTCTTCTTAAATAACTTGCAGATAAATCTCAAGAAAAAAGAAACACAAATATATAATGCCACTCCGCAATGCCGCAAAATCACAAAAGTACTATCACAAAATGGTCATGTTTTCCTGGAAAAATCTATACAGGGTCTACACAGAGAGGATTTCATTTTTATGGTTATTAATGTATCGATAATCAATTCGTTTGCTTTCGGACACTTGAGGATATAGGCAGCATCTGAACGTATTGTTTTGTGTACAACGTTGAAGTGCAAACTATTATTGCGCATCGTTACCTGACACCCTGTTCAAATAACTGCATGTCATATCGCCTGACAGCAAGGTGATTTCGCATTTGCATGGTCAGCATATGTGTTTTAAAGAAAAGGCGGGAAAAATCGCATTTACAATCAAGCAGCAAAAAATAAGCAAAAGCCAATTAAGCACTGCAAATATTAGCCAATTAGTAAAAAGCATTGTCGATCTGTCGAGATCCCTTTTCGGAAAGCCTACAACGCATGCATTTAATATGTAAGTCGATGACATATCCGAGTCATGTTTTGTTGTTTCGCGGCGAAAAGACAACCCTTGTTAGATCAATGATTTATTGGGCTTTCACGTGCGGTAACTAAATAAATGGGTGAAAAGGTATATAGCGTTTCGGGATAGCATCTATCGATAGGAATTAGAGTCAACTATGGAAGATCATCAGGTGTATATTGTTCGATATTCATTTAACGTGATCAAACTGTTGTATGGGATAAAAAGTAGTCTATTCCTGGACTAGACCTATTGGGATTTACTGTGCAATCGGAGATGCCCATATCAATTCATGTAGACGAGCGACACCGAATCCTTATCGACGTCGCCTATGACGCCCGGAAGACCGACGCGACTGACGCCTGGTACCTGAAGACTGACGGCTGGAAGACTTCCCGGATGACTTGGATTTCGCACTGCTGCTCCTCTCGTTCTCGACGATATCGTCGAGCGGCACACGACAGCTCAATGACAATCGCTCTAGGAACGACAGCTCAACGTTGCTACCACCGGCGCTGCTGTTGCTGCTATGACTACTGCCGCTGCCCTTCCCCTTGCCCTTCCCGTGACCTTTGCCCCTGCTGGCAGAGCGTCGACGTCGACCGTTCTCGGAATCGCTGTCACTGCCCGAAGAAGATCCAGATTTACTTGATTTCGACGACTTCGATGATGACGATGAGCTACTGTCATCATCATCGCCAAGGTCACAGAGTGCGTCGTCATCAATGGGATCGTCGTTGCAGTTCTGGCAGAGTCCAATTAGTTGATCGTTTCTTGCGTAGGCGCGATCGATGTAAATCACAAGATCCGGGTCGTCACATTCCTTGTCGTAATCCACCCAGTAGGCGCACGTGCTGCTGCATAGCGACCAACCGGAAGTGCGGTCACCGGAAACGGAAATACTGGTAGCGCCATCTGGTGTTGTCCAGGTGTATGGCAGAGAAGGCGTCGAATTGCACTTCAGTGTAAAACGTGGGATTTCACATTAAACATGCAGAAATATGTACATGGCAAGCAGAGCGAAACAATTATAAGCTGGCTGCAAAACGTCTATTAAATGTACTATTTCTACGAAGGTAGAATCTACATTTATGGAGGGGGAGTTAAGCTGTAAGCTCTATTTGAATCTAAACAATTGGTTGGAAACGTAGAGTTTCCAAAGCATGTGAATAACCATCACCAACAATACTATTCTAGTTTCCCTAAATGTACGATCTAGATCTGAGCTTTTGCACACTTCATGCAGGAGGTCGCATATTTTGAAGAGTGCCTCTACAGTACAATACATGAAGCTATAATCTAACATGAAACTACACTTGAGCTAAAACTAGGTTTATTTTTCTAATTTGGTTGTAGACTCCATATCCTACAAAATATAAACGCATAAAAATCCAACACAACCACACAAACTATAGCTATTATTTACTTGCCTGGTAGCCGGTCATGATAACAGAGCCCTTTGTGGTCCAGTCAAAGTACACAGTCCTATAGAAGTCATCTTTGGTCGGGTGGCGACCGAAACTGAAACTCGTCCACCAAATCGGATCCTGGGGTTCCCCCCAACGCCAACCATCAGGCTACACGCGTGGAAAGATAGATGATTTTCTAATATGTGTCGCAATTCAAAAGCTAAACATGCCATATGATATTACACGAAACTAAATCATTTTGATTTTCACCGTGGAAAAGTACATATATATTGTACATAAATATATGTACTGTATATATTTTTCTTTCAATTAAATGAGGGCGTCTCCTCAGCTTGTGAATTTCGGTGAGCTCAGTCACAAGAAGTAGGCCTATACAATCGAAAAATACTCTGACTATACTGAAGTTCGACAATGCAATTATTGCGAGATTCAAACAAGTGATAGCATTAATAATATACACGTCTGAACCTTTGTCCAGAACAGCAAAACAAAATCTCAACCGGTTACTAAGAATCACTAAATAGTAATTATAATCACTGAAATTAAAGCCTAACCATGAAGGCTCACATTTCTGAAGGTGGTCACGCGGAACTTGCAGCTATCGTCCATGTCCGAGTTCTGGGTCATCACCGTGCGCTGGCTGCCCACGATCGAGAGAGGAGCTCCGTCAAACGTCTCCAAGTCACCGGAACCCTGCACCCGGCAGATACAGTTCGGCTCTGGAACAGGATATATATGGGAATAATGACTTTTGGTCCTCAGTAAATCTTGCTATTTGACCTGTATATCATGGTTTTCGATCCTTTTCCTTTGGCACCTTGTAACCTAGACTGGCGGTACCCCCGCTGGTATCATCATCTCAATTACGTCCTTTTGAAACGTACGTCCTTTTAATTTGACATGGTCAAGATTCCGTTTCATCAATTATATGAAGCATCGGACTTTTGACCTTCCTTGACACTCGAAGATATATATCCTGTATTTTGGACTTCCATGGCATTGAATGTCCTCAATAAATTTTTCGAAACTTTTAATCAAATACCAAGTATGATACATATGACCTGTACGACATTCGACCATTTACTGTAACAGCATTGAACTGCGTCATTATATTTGCATTAGACGGCTTCTGCGTCTTTAGCCCGGAGTCTAGATGTAACTTTGTTAAATCTATGCGAGTCTTTCTTTGTAATACCTCTCCATTATATAACCTCAATGCTGACTCATCTGACTTTTGACCTTTCTGACCTCTTCCCATCTTGATATTGATCCCCTCTGGCCTTCTATGACAATCAGTCATAGAAGTCAATATTCTTTTGTCAATACTCCTTTGTAGGTTTAATTTCACGACATTGCAACATTATTTCTATGATGAAATAGATATCTTCGGGCTCTATTAGGCCGTATAGTGTTCTGTATCGACTCTGTAAGTCCGTTCTGATCGTATAGTCCGCCATATGACAGTTTAGTCCGTAATCCTTGGTATTATTCCAATTTTCTGCTAATTTCTCAAACACGTCTTTTCTTGTCAAAATCCTATTCTAGACTACGAGTAAAGCACGGGACAGGTCACATGTATGTCTAGGTAATTTCCCGCCTAGTGTTGCGGAAGTCGTATATGATTGGCTACTTATGATGTCGTGTCTGAGCACGTGATGGATGCTTGTCTGTGAGTTTCCTGGGATCTGTAAGAGCGCGCATGCACTAGTAGTGTGGTTATGTAAGTATGCAATGAGTATTGATCGAGTATTGATTTAGTGTCGTATATACATACAAGTAGGGCGAAAGTATGTGGGGAGGGTTTTGGGTCGTAACGGTCATAAATATTCTACACTTCTATAGCCCTCGACCTCTCTTCTGACGATTCGACCCTCACATCTGACCCTCCTTGACTCTTGATTCACGTCTGTGACCCTAATAACTTCAGATTCTCGACTCTAAACTGCATCATCACTGTCAAATGGTGTCTTTGATTTTCAATCCTCGCCGGTGATCTCTATGACTGTTGATTCTAACTTCCTACCTATATTACCACCGATGAACGACCTGTAACACTTACCCCTGACTTCTATGACCTCGGGGTCAGTTCTCGTTGCGAATCGTCCAATCGTGCCACAGTTGGTCGAATCAGTCATCTCGCGCATGCGCGCTGTGCCCGAGAAGCCAACAGGATCAGCGATCCCACTGCTACCACCTTTGTTGAATGTCGCCTGGAAGAGAAAAGTACCAGAAAATGCGATAGGAAACACCATTAGTCTGTGAGTGATACAATATCTCGATTTGATCGATGCTGGTTGAAAAAAAAAAATATTGTCGATTATATCATAACACCCCCTTGGAACCGAAGTATACATAATTAACAAACCAATGAGCATCTATAGATTCTTGGTAGAGATAATTGTATGTATCAACCTATTACCGCTGATAACCAAATTAGTTTGAAATATGCGATAGTTTACACAATACATCCTGACAACTGATACATCACTCTCTGCATCCTAACGTACCACAGCCTCCCAGGTACGGAAGAGAGTCCATTCGATGACTTTGTAGTGGAAGAAAGCATACGACCGGGTGCCGTCCGTAACCAAGACAACCTGGAACGTGTTCTCCTGTGGGAGAGGGGGGGGGGGGGTGGAGATTTGGGAATTGTGTACGTGTAAAGCCCCGATATGTATTTGAAATTCACAATATAGATGATGAGTAAATATTTGCCTGAAAATGCGATTCCGTACTTAGAATGACCATCGTTCTTGAGGAAATGAACTTACAAGAGCGCCGACTGGCGGGGCCCGGACGAACGACACATCGACCCACGTGGCCACGTAAACAAGGGCAGAGTTGATCGTATCTCCTAGAGCCTAAAAGTTGGATAAAATAAAATTGCATTCCTTGTGCGTTTAGAAGTTATGCACACGCAGGTACTATTAGCTAGTGGTATATTAATCACCTCGATTGTCACTGCCACAACACTCTTCTCGAAACAATAACGAAAAATACAAACAGTATGTATCCCGGGAGTAAGAAATGGAAGGAATAACCATCAACAAACAAGATCGTACTTTGAAGACGTCGGCGTCTGCGCGTGCGCGGAGTGCGGCGTCCGTGGAGGCCCGGAAGTAGCCACGCCCCGGAAGCGGAAGGTTGAGTGCGCTAGCCAAACTCATGTCGTTCCAGAAGGCCGTGAGAAAGGGCGGGTCGTCCACGGGTGTGGTCCGGGGAAACGGGACGCTGTACCGCTCTCCGAACGATACCGGGCCGTTTGGATTCATCTGGAAGTAGTTCAATGATTTTAAAACAATTCCGTATTATATAAGCATTTGAAAGAAATCAGACGCTACATGTCAGATGTTACTGGACTGTCATTTCTGTTCATGTGTTTTAATTAGCACACGCAATTGACCTGCATGGTTAACAGCAAAATGCTCAATGCAATACTAGTATATAAAAGCCCTTTGCAATTCGTTCGATTTAAAATGCATTTTGGCACTCTTGGTCCAATTTGTTTTGGACAAACTTAATTGTGAAAAGATGTACTAAAATACACTCACAAAGACTTCGGTCTGTGGGGTCCCATAGAAGACAAAAGGCGTGTCGAGAACTACCTCCCCGGCCGGACCGTCATCCACCTCGCCTATCTCCATGTCCCCCACGGCCGCCCCGTGAGGATACATGATGTCAACGGGGCAGAGTCCATGACCGGGCCATGGCAGACTCAGTGCTATGTTTGGTCGTGGGTTTAGAGTTGTAGGTTAATTATTGTACATCTAGTCGCGTGAATGTTTGCAAAGTAATATTACAACTTATTTGGCAATTTCATTCAGCTCAATAAAATCTATTTAAAAATTTAACCGCAATAGAGCAAATTACAATATAACCTATGATACGTCACTGTTTCGGTTTAATTGATTAAAATGCGGCAATGTAGTTAATAAACTTATCTCCAAAATTGAAAGGCTATTATGAAAGCATTGCATCACGTCAGAACAGCTGATAAAAAATCTTACTCTCCCAAGTCATACTGCACTAGGTGGCATACGCGAGAGGAATAAAATGTTGAATTCATTTACAAAATAGTTGCAACCCCGTGGAAACAATCAGGCAAACGTCATCATTGTTCCAACATAAAACTTGGTAGCCTTAAATCCTTAGAGATAGGCATAGGATTTCTGAAGTTTAATTTTGCCGTTGTTTCTTTTTCAGAATACATCTTTTCCCCCCGACATATGTCACCTTTTCTCATAGACGCGATTTTTTTTTTAAAAAAACCACATCATATACTACAATAAGAACTTTGTCATATATCTCAAACATGTTCGAACTCTGAAAAATCTGTTCACCGAACATTCTATTATTTACCCATTAACAACTAGCCTGACAGGTACACGCGCAGATATATCCCGCAATAATCGACATTTTGTCATGTGCACGCGTGTCGCAAACTTAATGGTTTTCTTCACCGGATTAAGTTATTGAAAAAAGTCCGAACATTTTATTGTTATGACGTACATTTCTTATATTTGTTCTTGTTTTTTTTTTATTTATCAATGGAGTCAGTCATTGCTCGGTCAGCGACTTAGATGTTGTTGAGTTTTTTTTTCGTGTATGAAATTTCAGTTTCATCTAATGTTTGAAATTGACACGCTACTCCTGTAACCTAAATATGCAATTAAAAGAAACTAATATGTTTATTGTATGTGAGGGAAACAATCATTTGTATTGCAGAAATCCAAGAATTTAAATATGCTTCTCTCACATGCAATATAAATCTTTAGGCCAGATGACTCCGAAATGAAAATGAGTCGTTATCTGTTCTTTGGTGGGAAATTAGTCCATCTGATTTTTGCGCATTAGTAAAATAAAACATTTATTGATTGGTCATGTAACACGTTGCACAACTTGAGAAGGCGTGAGTTGTAAACTGACTACATGTACGACATATTGAATCAGTTTGTAAAAGTACATCTAAAACACACCGCGCTACAAAAACAACTGGAATTTGTACACGTGCAAAATACGATTGAGAGCCAAGGTATTGTGATGATGTATTATCTAATTACTGAGCCATTTCGTTCACAACATAAGGCAATGAGGTGTATTGACACCAAAGAATTTCCCTTGGCAGTGGTCCTAGTGTATATTGTTCTAAAATATCTCTAAGTTTTTAAATACCGACTTACCTAAAATAGCTGTCCGAAGTACCGCAGTTATCATCTTGGCTCTGACGTTTCCTTCAATAAAACAAACAATAACGTAATCGCAAAAGCTGAAAGAAAATGCTTTTTTGTCCGACAAAAATGACAAATCTGTTTCGACTTACTTTCTGGGCTGCAAAACCCCAAAAAGAAACTCCAACTGTTTCTAAGAATCTTCCGCTACATATGTCCGCAATATATAGACGCATTGATCAATACAAATGGCCAGCCATTTGGAAACGTGCAGTCCAGCGGTCGATATTTTGAGCGTTGAATTTGAAGTAGGAGAGCATACAAAATATTTGGAATAGGAGAGCATACAAATTGATAATTTTGAAGTTTTCAAGGTCCTCACAACATTATTCTAATAAATTATTTCCGATATTTGGAAATCAAGATAAATGTTCAAAATGAAAACAGTGTAGTACTGAAAGCCTATGGTTGCATTTAGGTAAACATTTATTCATTTAGTACATGTATGAGGGATTTCATAAGTTTAAAAAATCTCAATTCATATTTTGGGCTGTTAATGTACCGAGTTCTGATTGTTGATTGGGCGAGAACACATGCCGCGACCACTCTGGCAAGTGATAGTGGTCTCTGCATTACGCCATTTCCCGCCCAATAAAAAAGCAATATAGTCGAGTTGTTGCCCCTATGCTTCCCATACTAGACCATGCAATGCTCTTTACTGTGAACTTTTTTGCTGGAACTACTTTCCATATGGTTAGGAGAGCTTAATTAGCTGGGTTGCTAATTGTGCAACCTATAGCATTTTTCATAATTCGTGATGGCGGATTCCGCCATTTTGAATTTCAACTAATTTTTAACTTTCGATCTAGATGGTGTAGAGAGGCGTGTAATACATCATATTAGGGGTTTTCACTGACGAGGAATCCATTTATGTAGTTATTCTGATGATACGGGGTCAGTATCGACGCCCAATCAGAGGTGAGAAGTCAAGTTTGACATACAATCGGCGAAGTTGATCTCCATTGACCTTATGTATTTTCGCTTATCTATAATTGCAGCCGTGTCTGGCTTGGATATGTAAATACCGTACACATACTTTATATGTAGGTGGATACTAGGAATCATTGAGTTGTTTGAAACATTTATTTTGCAGATGGAATAATGGGTACATATTCTTCAAACATGTTTTAGCCCAAGGGCTAAGAAAGGTTAACGGACAATATCTATTTCAGATATTAGCCTTTTGTCCCATGACCTCAAAAATAAGCTCTTTGGTAAATTCAAGGTCACAAGAATAACCAGCATATATCATTTATAGTATGTCCACAACTGATTCCTAAGCCGAAAAGTCGATAATAAGCCAGATATCAGCCATTTTGTCCTGTGACCTTGAAAATTAGGTCAAGGTCAAATTCAAGGTCACGACAATGTTCAGAATACATCATTTCCTATATGTTCACAATTGATTCCTATGCTGTAAAGTCGATAATAAGCAAGATATTAGCCGTTTTGTCCTGTGGCCTTGAAAATTAGGCGAAAGGTCAAATTCAAGGTCATGACAATATTCAGAATATATCATTTCCTATACGGTCATAATTGATTCCTAAGCTGTAAAGTCAATAAATAATAAGTGAGATATTAGTCATTTTGTCCTGTGACCTTGAAAATTGGGTCAAAGGTCAAATTCAAGGTCGTGAGAATATTCTGCATATATCATTTCCTATATGTCAACAATTCATTCCTAATCCCTAATATCAACATTAAGCGAGATATTAGCAATAATGTGTCCCATTATAAAGCATAGGAGAATTTAACATGGGAAAGTACCATTTGGGACCCGTCGAAAAAATCAAAATGACCATCACACGCAGACCGTAGATTCAAGGCCAACGAAACTTATACACATCACAGAGGTATATGAGGGGAATCTTTTGAAACAAAAATCTCAAAACTGTCTGAACAGTTTTTGAGAAAATGGCCGCCAAAGTCAGAAATTGGCCGTTTCAGTAGAAAATGGCCGCCATTTTGAAAAAAATGCAAAAATAAAAAAATAAAAAATACCCCCCTCTCGGGATAATTTTTAGGCATTTTTGTGCAGAATTTCGGAAAGATCCGATCGTAAAAAGATAAAAAAAAATTGTAAAAAGATAAAAATGTGGACGGACGCCGCCGACGACGCTGACGCCAACGACGGACGCAACGCCATGCCAATAGGTTATCGGACCATAGGTCCGGTAACCTGAAAATGCACAAACCATGATTCCCTGACAGTGCCCTAAAGCTTCAAAATGTCACGATGCCAGCAGTCTAAGCAGATTCCACCATCAGTCTTGTCGCCACAGTCATCATATCTGCTGACAAGAAAAGTCCCTGTTCAGTCCATGTAATGCCAAGGGAGTGCCGCAAACATTGACGATCATGGCTGTGCAGAACAATTAACACTACAAGCTCAGTGGAGCTCGATGAACTGTACAAATCTCTGTCTGAACGTGACGACATTCTAGCTGACACATCATGTTACTGTAGCTATACTTCGAAGAGCAGAAACAACCAAAGTCTAATAAAAAAACAATGATGCTTCAAAAAGCTTGCTGAATTCGTAGTCTTGTGATTTTGAGTTCAAGTGAAACTATCTGTTCTGTCCGAATGAGTGTTAGCCGAAATGCAACATGAACACACAGCTGGTCGCAGTCAGAAAGTGCATATCTGTGGAAAACGTAGTAATATAACATTCAAACAACAACTGGAGAAAGTCTGTAATGAGAGACAGGACCAGTGGGCAATGATGTAGCTGTTCGACTCATTGGGTGTAATTGATATGTCTGCTGCTGACGTACGATACCATGTCCACTAGTACAATAATGTAGTCCAATCATTATGTACATGTAGTCCAAAAATAGAAATGGACTCCCCGTCCTCGAAATCCCCTAAAACGACGTATTGCACTCTCTCTACACCATCTAGAATGCTATAGGTTGCACAAGTAGCAACCAAGCTAATTTTGCTCTCCTGAACATATATAATACATTCCCGAAAAAAAATTACAGTAAAGAACATCGACCAAGCCATTGAACTGAATTTGTATTCTGTTTATTATTGAATTCTGTTTATCGAAATATATACTAGAAGGTATAATATAATAGTTATGAGTAGTTGGTTTTCCCACTATGATACTACCCATAACTGTATAATATGCTTCGTACTAGATTTGTGAAAATTCGAACAAAACACTTGTTCGGAAACCCAGCATATAATTTGCCCGGAATGTTCCAGTTTTTTCCAACGTCAATCATTCGGCAATGCTATTACATGTGCATATTCATCATTCACAAATATTCATGCATTTGTCACCGCTTTGTTTACGTGAAATGAAAATTATAATTAAACTATTATAAACACTACAGTTCCTATGCAGTTGAATAATAATTATATATATATATAAAAAAAAAACGTATAACATTATTTTGGATTAATGTATTGTATTTGTTCGGGAGATTTGGGAGATTTCGATTTATGTTTTTTATGAGGAAATGCATACCATCTTTTGGGTGACACATTTGCTATAAATACCGGTAATCACACACTATGAATACCATACATGTTCCGCACAAGCATGTGTTTAATTTGAAAAACTGAATCTTAATTTTGAGCATCATTCATAACATCAGATGAAGTGTAGATTTATAAAAATAAATTTATGGATTTAAATTTATCGTTTATTCGATTTATGGAATAAACGACCCTTTATGGATAAATCAGTTATGTTTACGAGTTTGAATCATTCTGTTTCATTTTCAGGTTAAACATACATTTGCCGAGGATGCGCCACTGAGGAATAGTTCCTAGGTGGGAAGAATAGGTGTATTCTCGGTACCACATGAATATTCATCATTCTATCAGCATGAGACGAAATTTGTCAATGATGTGCAGTCACATATCACATCTGGCGTCAGATTTTCCATCCTAATGGCTCGCTAAGTTTTTCTTCCTTGTTGATGGTTATTGATGATTTTGTTTTCACCGGTTGTGAAAAAGCAATTAATCACGTGAAAAAGTGCGAATTAACGACGGTTGAATGCGTTCCTGAGTATGAAAAGTTGAAATGATCAATTATTCTCTCGTTATATCTGCCCTCATTCTTGCAGTGATTTATTATATATCTTGAGTATGAAATACAGAGCCAATATTGATTGCATGCCAGTTGTATGTATGTGATACGTGAATTTTAACTTAGTGTGCTGAAATGTCAAGGATAACATCGAATATTTGGTTTTCATACGTCATGAACAGTTTCTTTTCGGTCAGAGTGACTTTTGTATGACAACTCACTTGTACAATGTTTTTCATCAAAGGTCACAATTTTTAAATCATTAATAAATATAATACAAGGAATGAGTAGCGATACAAAATGTCAAGTAGAAATTGTCTAAAATACAAAATTAGCCTAAGGGCTAAGATAGGTTAAAACACAATGGTAAGTTGATCAAGTCTAAGACTTCTTCATCTTAATGTCCGTTTTGAGGTTTCAATGTCGAATCTAAGAGCATCTATTTTTTAGTTATATTTTAAAGGATTCTAAACAAAAAATGGTAGCTATCAATTAGGACGACCTTTCATGGTCAATAGATATCAAACACAAGGTCGCTATTGGATCCTAAACTGTTTACGTTAAATAACTGACTGAAAAAAAATCAAAATAGGAATTCAAAATTATGTATATTTTTAAAATCAGTTTGTGGGGACTAACCCACACTATCAACATACAAAGTTTTGAAACATTTCATCAAGTGGTCTGAGAGGAGAAAACGTTTGAATATTGCAAAGTTCAAAACTGTCCAAAACTTTTGTTTTCTGACAAAATTGGCCTCCGATTTGAAAATAATGCGAAAATCACCAAAAAAAACCCCCTCATACTTGCAATAATTTTCAGTACTTCGGTTCAAATTTTCTGAAAAATTCAACTGTAAATCCCCCCCCCCCCCAAAAAAAAATTGTAAAGGCTTTTGTCCAAAAGCTAAAAAGGTTACCGGAAAAGCGTAAATTGTCAGGTTTATACCTGAAAATGTTACACCTGACAATTACCACTCAACATCAACTTAGATGAAGTTCAAGGATCTGCATTATATGTATTTCTCTATGCTCATAATAGAGACCATAGCTCTTTCTACAAGTTACAAGTTACACATTTCAGGTCATATGTGACCTGAGGATTTGCCACTTAAGGTGATCTGATGTCAACTCCAAGCTCACCAAAATATTGGTGATAAACAAAAAAATGTAGGACCTATCTGCTCACAGTTCAAATCTAGCTTCATTCATACCTGGTCATTTTGTATGCAGTCCTATTCACACAATTCAAGCCAGAGTTAAGCGAACTTCGGTTATACAAGCGACCTTCGGTCATAAGAGGTCAGCTCCGAAATCGCCAAAAGATACAAACAGCTTACAAACCTAAGCTGTTGACACATTTCAGATCAGATCCCGCCTTCGGATTCACCTCTCAAGGTCATAAGATCAACTTCAAGAATCTCAAAATACCTGTAATACATGAACTCCTATATGTTCAAAATACAAACCCAAGCTCTATCTACAAACAGTTTAATACGCAGAGTCCAATTTACACACTTCAGGTCAGATGTGAGGCCAACAGATTTGTCTACAAATTTACCATTCGAGGTCATCTGAGGTTAACTCCAAGACAAAATATCCACAATATATGACTTTCTATATGTTCATGATACAAACCTAAGCCCTATCTATAGCCGTTTTGTATGCAGAGTACAATGTACATATTAATACGGCGGCCCAATGCTGCCGTTATTCATGCCTGAGTTAAGAGTAGTTTTGAAATCAGTTTCATAGTTAGTAAACAGTTATTTTCAGTTATGAAACTAGTTTCTAGCAAGGCACAAACCCTTTACACCCGGCACAAACGTTTTTAGCAGGGTGCAAAACTTTCTAGCATGGCGCAAACCTTTCTAGCACGGCACAAACTTTATGACAGGGCATAAACCTTTATAACACGGCACAAACCTTTTTAACATGGCGCAAACCTTTATAACGGGGCGCAAACCTTTTTAACACGGCACAAACCTTTATAGCAGGGCACAAACCTTTTTAACACGGCAAAAACCTCTATAGCAGGGTGCAAACCTTTTTAAAATGGCACAAACCTTTATAACAGGGCACAAACCTTTTTAACATGGCGCAAACCTTCATTACAGGGCACAAACCTTTTTAACACGGCACAAACCTTTATAGCATGGCACAAACCTTTATAGTACGGCACAAACCTTTATAGCATGGCACAAACCTTTATAGTACGGCACAAACCTTTATAGCAGGGCGCAAACCTTTTTAACATGGCGCAAACCTTTATAACAGGACACAAACCTTTTTAACACGGCACAAACCTTTATAACGGGGCGCAAACCTTTTTAACACGGCACAAACCTTTATAGCAGGGCACAAACATTTTTAACACGGCACACACCTTCATAGCAGGGCATGAACCTTTATAACACGGCACAAACCTTTTTAACTTGGCGCAAACCTTTTTAGCACGGCACAATTCTTTTTAGCATGGCACAAACCTTTATAACACGGCACAAACGTTTATAGCAGGGCGCAAACCTTTTTACCATGGCGCCAACCTTTATAACAGGGCACAAACCTTTTTAACACGGCACAAACCTTTATAGCAGGGCACAAACATTTTTAACACGGCACACACCTTCATAGCAGGGCATGAACCTTTATAACACGGCACAAACCTTTTTAACTTGGCGCAAACCTTTTTAGCATGACACCAACCTTTTGAGCATGACACAAACCTTTATAACACGGCACACACCTTTATAGCAGGGCGCAAACCTTTTTAACATGGCGCAAACCTTTATAACAGGGCACAAACCTTTTTAACACGGCACAAACCTTTATAGCATAGCACAAACCTTTATAGCACGGCACAAACCTTTATAGCAATGCGCAAACCTTTTTAACATTGTGCAAACCTTTATAACAGGGCACAAACCTTTTTAACACGGCAAAAACCATTGTGACAAGGCACAAACCATTATAACATGACACAAACCTTTTTAACAAGGCACAAACCTTTGTAGCATGGCACAAACCCCATATTGTAAAGGTTTGTGCTGTGATAGTTAGGTTTGTGTCATGCTAGAAACTAGTTTCATAACTGAAAAAAACTGTTTACTGAATAGGAAACTGATTTCAAACCTACTCTGTTATAAAGGTTTGCAGCATGGCACAAACCCCATGTTGTAAAGGTTTGTGCTGTGATAGTTAGGTTTGTGTCATGCTAGAAACTAGTTTCATAACTGAAAAAAACTGTTTACTAAATAGGAAACTGATTTCAAACCTACTCTGTTATAAAGGTTTGCACCCTGCTATATAGGTTTGCGCCGTGCTAAAAAGGTTTGTGCCCCGTTAAAAAGATTTAGGCCCTGTTATAAAGGTTTGTGCTGTGTTTAAAAGGTTTGTGCCTTGTTTTAAAGGTTATGTTATAAAGGTTTGTGCCTTGTTATACAGGTTCATGCCCTGCTATAAAGGTTTGTGCCGTGTTAAAAAGGTTTGTGCAGTGCTAAAAAGGTTTGTGACGTGTTGAAAAGGTTTGTGCCTTGTTAAAAAGGTTTGTGCCGTGTTAAAAAGGTTTGTGCCCTGTTATAAAGGTTTGCGCCATGTTCAAAACGTTTGTGCCCTGTTATAAAGGTTTGCGCCCTGCTATAAAGGTTTATGCCCTGCTATAAAGGTTTGTGCCGTGTTAAAAAGGTTTGTGCCCTGCTATAAAGGTTTGTGCCGTGTTAAAAAGGTTTGTGCCCTGTTATAAAGATTTGTGCCGTGTTAAAAAGGTTTGTGCCCTGTTATAAAGGTTTGCGCCATGTTAAAAACGTTTGTGCCATGTTATAAAGGTTTGCGCCCTGCAATAAAGGTTTATGCCCTGCTATAAAGGTTTGTGCCGTGTTAAAAAGGTTTGTGCCCTGCTATAAAGGTTTGCGCCGTGTTAAAAAGGTTTGTGCCCTGTTATAAAGGTTTGCGCCATGTTAAAAACGTTTGTGCCCTGTTATAAAGGTTTGCGCCCTGCTATAAAGGTTTATGCCCTGCTATAAAGGTTTGTGACGTGTTAAAAAGGTTTGTGCCCTGTTATAAAGGTTTGCGCCATGTTAAAAACGTTTGTGCCCTGTTATAAAGGTTTGCGCCCTGCTATAAAGGTTCATGCCCTGGTATAAAGGTTTGTGCCGTGTTAAAAAGGATTGTGCCCTGCTATAAAGTTTTGTGCTGTGTTAAAAAGGTTTGCACCCCGTTATAAAGGTTTGTGCCTTGTTAAAAAGGTTTGTGCCGTGTTATAAAGGTTTATGCCCTGTTATAAAGGTTTGTGCCGTGCTAGAAAGGTTTGCGTCATGCTAGAAAGGTTTGCACCCTGCTAAAAACGTTTGTGCCCTGCTAGAAAGGTTTGTGCCGGGTGTAAACTGTTTGTGCCTTGCTAGAAACTAGTTTCATAACTGAAAATAACTGTTAACTAACTATGAAACTGATTTCAAAACTACTCTTAACTCAGGCATGAATAATGGCAGCATTGGGCCGCCGTATATTTAAGGTCAGATGTAACCATTGGATTTACCACTCAAGGTCATCTGAGGTCACCTTCAACACCAAAAGATCCTCAATATATGACTTCCTATACTTTCATAACACATGTTACACAAACCTAAGCAGCTGTCTCGTTGAGGTCAGATTATACTTTTCAGTTTGGACGTAAACTTGAGATTCAATATTCGAGGCCACGTGAGGTCAAATCCATGGTCATAAAAATTACATGTATGATTTGCTATGTGTCCAAAGTACACGCAAACGCTTATCTACAAGCGTTTTGTTTACAACTGCCAATTTGCGTATTCTAGGCCGGTTTGGCCCACTTGAGCTCATGTATGTTTTGGGCCTTTCGAGTGATTTGATTTCATCTATATACCCATAAGGTCATGAATATGTGAAATTGGAAAGAAAGTTACTGAATAGCTTTTGAGCAAAGTGCCAAAAAGTTGAATTTTGGTCCTTTTCGCCTTTTGGACCTACATTTTGGGTCTTTCGACCGATCCCAAGCCCTGTTTCTGTTTACACAAGCTGAAGAGTCCTTAATTCTATTCATATGTGAAATCAGAGAGGAAGCTACTGAATAAATTTCGAGCAAAGTTCCAAAAAAGGAAATTTTGGATATTTTGGGCTTATATTTGAGGCCCAACAGATGGCGAGCCAACAGATGACAGAAAATGTCACGCTCATGCAAAGTTTTTACGGATTTCCAAAAAGCTTACAAATATCTTTAAAAGGCCACAGTACAACCCCAATATCTACCTACAAGCGTCACTTTAATGCCCTATCCGGCCCAAGTATCATACACTGCGCTTCATATCATATACTACTCGTCTACTGAAAACATACCATATAATCCGTCTCGCACCTTTTTAATCCTTATTGAATATAGAGGAAGGCGCAGGATATGATACTTGGACCATTATGGCGAATACAGAGAAATGCGCACGATATGATCCTTGGGCTGAAATATTCTCCAAAATATAACTTCGTATTTAACACTCATCGTACATATCTAAGCTTTGTTTCAGCAAGTGTTCTGCGCAGAGGCCGATTTGTGAGTATCAGGCATTTGGGCCTACCCTATTACTTAATTACTTATTCACTGTTTCCGAATCAATATTACATAAAAACAGCTAGGGTTCTTCCACATGATCTATCAGACCTCTGGTGAAAGTCTGACCAAGTTACATCAGGGCAAAGTCAAATTATCAAACCTGAACCAAGCGCAAAGTAGAAAAGAGGAACTAGACGTCAAGGCCTGAAGATGCCTTGGAGGCATTTAGGTGTTAAAACTAATTTATAATATTTATAACATATTTCCATGGGCTCTATGACACACCGTTTCCAAGATATCAACGAAAATGTCGACTCAGCAAAAAAATTTGAGGTCGAGGTCAGAGTTAATCCACAAACCCCTGAAACGTGTTTGTCTAAGGCGATGAGTCCGAAAACAACGTCTGTTTCATTCTATGATGCACCTTTTCTGAAATATCGACGAAAACAAAAAATTGCCGACTCGGCAAAAAATTTCAGGTCAAGGTCAAAGTTCACCGATAATACCCCTTAGACATGTTTGTCTAGGGCGACGAGTCCGAAAATAAGATAAGTTTCGCTCTATGATGCACCCTTTTCGAAATATCACCAAAAACGAAAAATGCCGACTTTGCAGAAAAATTCAAGGTTAAGGCCAAAGGTCATCCCTAATACCCCTTAGATATGTTTGTTTAGGGCGACGAGTCCGAAAATAACGTCCGTTTCGCTCTACGATGCACCGTTCCCGAGATATCGCCGAAAACCAAACATGCCGACTCAGCAAAAAAATTTTAGGTCAAGGACAAAGTTCATCCATAATACCTCTTAGACATGTTTGTCTAGGGCGACGAGCCCGAAAATAGCGTCCGTTTCGCTGTACGACGAACTGCTTCCGAGATTTCAACGAAAACGAAAAATGCCGACTCTGGGAAAAAATTTCAGGTCAAGATGAAAGTTCATCCATAATACTCCTTATACATGTTTGTCTAAGGGATATTAATTTGTCTAAGGGGTATCTCATTGCCTTAGACATGTTTGTCCATGGCGATGAGTCTGAAAATGGCGTCCATTTCGCTCTACAATGCACCGTTTCCGAGATATCAACGAAAATGAAAAATGCCGACTCAGCAAAGAAACTTCAGGTCAAGGTCAAACTAGTAGTTCATCCATAATACCCCTTAGACATGCTTGTTTAGAGCGACAAATCCGATGATAATGTCTGTGTTTGCTCTACGAGGCACCGTTTCCGAGGTCAAAGGTCAAGGTCGAAGGTCATCCCTAATACCCATTAGCCATGTCTGTCTACGGCGATGAGTCCGAAAATAACGTCTGTTTCGCTCTATGAAACACCGTTTCCAAGATATCGACGAAAACGAAAAATGCCGACTCAGCAGGAAAATTCAAGGTCAAGGTCAAAGATCATCCCAATCGCCCCTTAGACATGATTGTCTGGGGCGATCAGTCCGAAAATAACGTCCGTTTCACTCTAAGACGCACCGTTCCCGAGATATGCAGGAAACCTCAAGGATGACTTGGCAAAAACTCTTCCGACCTCTAGGTCGAAGGTCGTTTGACGGATTGATCTCAAAATCAATAGGGTTCTTCCCTGTTGTTATATGAACATCCATGCAAAGTTCTGCAGCCATTGCATGTGTACTTTTTTCAAAAATTTCCCAAATTTTAATTGTAAATTTGCCGTTTATTGTTATTACTCACCTCTAAACTACTACATGCTCCTTTTCGATCCTTTGGATCGTTCTGGATAGAAATTCGCGTACTGAAAGCAAGGCACGATCGTCTGCCTGCATGACTCGAGCGCTCCTTTTGCCGCCAAAACCGCCGCGCATATGCGCGCGCAGCTGCGCAGAAGCTTCACTTTTCTGTCCAAAAAACGACAAAAGGAAGCCCCTAGCACACAACTGGCGGGGATGGATGGGAGGGCCTTTACTGTAGTAGTTTAGAGGTGAGTAATAACAATAAACGGCAAATTTACAATTAAAATTTGGGAAGTTTATTTTATACATCACCAATCTAAACTACTACATGCTCCTTAGAATCAAAGGATAGGCGGTGGAGCAGTAGTGCTAGAGAGTCATGAAAACAGACGATAGTCTTGATTTCAAGCGAATCGCTAAAATGCTACAATTTCGATATATCTTTAGTAATATAATAAAGATACTCACCTAGCGGTGCGATCGCTTGCCTCCGACATGCACGAATTTCTTCTTCACCCATCGGTGGAAAACGGAACTCTACTTGAGACCGTAACATAAAGAACTCAAACACACACACAAAGTGTTGCTTATATACACATGCACGTTAAAACCAAGATTTTTCTGTCCAGCTGGTTCAAACAACAGCTTGCGCTACGACCAGCGGACCCAGTCTAAATCTGGACGACTGGTCCTGAAGTTCGGCAGCATTGGACAGATAGAACCCGATGAATGTCGTAGAATTAGTCCACATTCCAGCCCTCACGATATATTCCAACGGAATATTCGACCTGGCCGCCAAAGACATCGAGATGTGTCGGATTTGGTGGGACGATATTTTGTAAGTGACTCGATCGTCAGCACCTGACTCCGCATAGACAGTCCTCACTACAACCTTCACCCATCGGGATAGTGTAGCTGTGGAGATATCCGTAGCCCTATTAGGCTGATAGGAAATAAATAATCGCTTGCGATCTTTCCTGATCGATCTGGTACGATCGATGTAGATTTTCAGCGCTCTTACCGGGCACAATAGAGCGTCCGGCTCATTCCGTCCTACGTAACCGCCCAGTGACGGAATTACGATAGGGGAGAACGCTTTCCCGCCCTCAACTGCAGCACGTGTTTTAGGCATAAAATCACGTACTGGGTATAAGGAAACGGACCCATCCGCGCCAAATGCGACTCGCGATACGTCGATCGCCGCGACATCTGAGCGTCTTCGACCACTTGCTAGCATAACTAGCAAGAAAGTCTTAAGAGTTAACCTCTGCAAGGAAACTTCCTTGAGAGGCTCCCAAGGTGCTTTAGTAAGACAATATAGCACAAAAGCCATGTCCCAATCCGGTAGAGTAGGAACTCCGCGTGGCCTTTGCGTCCTAAAGGACGCTAAGAGATCAGCAAGGATACGATTATTAGTTAAATCGATCCCCCTAGCACGGAATACAGGGCCCAGCATGGACCTGTATCCCTCGATCGTAGTAGGCTTCAAATTAAGCCTATCAAAGAGATAGCAGAGAAAGTCTAGCACTGCATTCAGAGGGGCAGAGAGCGGATCAATGCGCCTTCCGTTACACCAACGTACGAATACTCTCCATTTAGCCTCATACGTTTTAGAGGAGGATCTCCTATTCTTTCTCGCGAGATGTACGGACACCTGCTGAGAAAATCCTGCCTCCTGGAAGGATCGCTCGATAGCCTCCACACGTGTAATTTGAGCACGTGGACGGAATCGTGAAATATATCCCGCCCCGGTTGCTTCAGCAACCTGTCCTCGATCGGGAGAACCCGTGGTACATCGATCAGGAGGGACAGTAGCAGGGGGAACCACGCCTGCATCGGCCAGCATGGCGCCACCAACAGAATCTCGCACTGAGACCTGGCTACTTTGTGCAGCACTTCTGTTAGGAACCGAGTTGGCGGGTACGCATACCCGAACATCCCGTCCCACGACTGAGACATCGCGTCCACAGCCAGTGCCTCGCTCTCTGGGAGAGGTGAGAAGTAGACCGGGAGCTTGTGATTCCGAGAGGTTGCGAACAGGTCTATGTTCGGTGTCCCGAACGCCTGACAAACGCGCCGAAACACCCCCGGATGCAGACTCCACTCCGTGCCTATGATCTTGTCCGGTCTCGACAGAGCGTCCGCTAGGACATTCCTGTGACCCGGCAGGTGCCTCGCCCTGATAAACAGACGGTACTTGAAGGCAAACCTGATCAGACACTCGGCCTCCAAACAAAGCTGACTCGACCGAGTTCCACCTTGTTTGTTTATGTGCGCCACTACTGTGCTGTTGTCTGTGAAGACCAACCACTTCGTCCCTGGGGAACTCTGAGGCCCCCAGATCTCGAACGCACGTCTCACCGCTCGCAGCTCTAGGACATTGATGTGCAACGCCCTCTCGCTCGTGTTCCACACAGCAGAGAGTTCGTGCTCGTCCATATGAGCTCCCCAAGCCAATTCTGACGCATCGGTGAAGAAGGTCCGATCGGGCAGATACTCCGCCAGTGGCATCCCTCGGAAAAGATTCCGATGGTCCCGCCACCAATGCATTGCTTCCCGAGCACGATCGTCCACCGATACGACTTGGTCTAGTCGATCGGTGAGGATCCGCCATTGCAACGCTAGACACCATTGAATGGGTCTGAGGAAGCACCTGCCGAACGGCACCTGTTTCTCCATCGACGCCAACAGACCGATGATGGACAGAAACTGTCGAGCTGTGATCGACGACTGCGTCAGCGCGACCTCCATCGCCGCAATCGCCTTGAGAACTCTCTTCCGCGGAGGAAGAGCTACTCCTCGCTCTAGATCGTAATCTACCCCGACATACTCGAACCTCTGTGTCGGGGACAGATGAGACTTCGCCCAATTGGGGATCCAGCCGAGGCTGGTCGCCAACCTGAGGACGAACCCGGATTGCTCTATAGCCTGAGACGGGGAGTCGGCTATGATTAACCAATCGTCGATATAATGGTGGAATTGAATTCCAACCGATCGAAACCTGGCTGCCATCGTCCTTACGATACGAGTGAACACGTAAGGGGCGGTGGCTACTCCAAAAGGAAGTACCCTGAACTGATACACCGAACCCTCGAAGGCGAACTTGAGGTATCGCCGATCGGCTGGGTGTATTGGCACATGTAAGTACGCGTCCTTGACGTCGATACTGACTGCCCACTTCCCCTTGGACAGAGCTTTCTGGACGGAAAGCGCCGACTCCATCTTGAACCTGGGTATGATCAGGAATTTGTTGAGGTTTGACAGATCGAAAACGGGACGCCACCCGCCTGTCTTTTTCGGCACTAGGAAGATGAGAGAATAGAATCCTCTCTCGTCCTTGACCACCTCGATCGCACGTTTCTCTAGCAACTGCTGCACCTCGTGCTGCAGAAGCTGAAACTTTTCCCGATCGCCGGGCACAGGGAAGAACCACGCTTTGGGTCTGATCGGTGGTTTTCCAGCCTCCCATCTGAAGGTGAGACCGAACTTCACCCATGCCACGACTGAATTGTCTGACGACGCCAGATCGCTCCAGTTCTGGACGAACTGAGCCAGGCGTCCCCCGACTGGACCAGGTTGTGGAAGATCGAATTCCGACAGAAATGAACCTTCCACAGAGCCTACGCTTTCCCGCAACGAGTCACTTCTTACCAGAAGCTTTCCCTTTGCCCTTGAAGCGTCCACCCCCTTTGCCTCCGCGCTTGCCATCCCCCTGGGGAGGGGGAGGCTACGCCCCCCGAAAGGGCGGCTGCGTAGAAGCGGGTGCATGTGGTGCCTGAGGTTGGGCAGGCTTCTGACCCTTGGTCTTCTTGCCTGTCCCAGACCCCGCCGACTTCCCAAGCAAAGCCTTGGCCATAGCCTCATCCCGGAGATGTTTCCGCATGACGGAAATATCCGATCGAGAGAGGTTGGCGTAGGTATAGCCTGAGAAAAGCGGCCTCCCACGTAGCTCAGCGACGTCCGTAGCGGACACGTCAAGCAGACGGAGATCGGCATCACGCATGGTGAGATCCAATTGTGCGCCCAGGTGCGCACTGTCACGCTCAGCAGCATGGACCACTCCGGCCAAGACGCCGAGTGCTGCATGAATGTTGGCGCGACTCCCCTCCTCCAGATCCGCCTCGTCCACAAACTCCTGAACCAAAGTGGTCAGGTGATCAGTCAACGAGAGCTGCCCCATCAATTGATGAGACAGCGTCTGCCAGTGAGAAAGGCGAGCCTTTTTCACATAAGCTGACCAGACCGTACCCTGCTTCCGGGAAAGCAGGTGAAGGTTAGGGTCTTCGACCGGGACGGAAGTCTGATGTCCACCCTCGGACTCTACAGTCCGATAGGTGTCGATCGACTCAGGTCGAACACGGCTAGTCGGAAATGTCGACTCCGTACGAGCCACATCCTTCTTAGCCGTAACTCCCTTGTTGATCTTGTCGAAGGACTTGACCAACGCGGGAGCCACAGGGAGCCGGATCGGCCGACGAACTGGCGCCGACGCGAACCTACCGGTTCCCCGTGAGGGCCCTGGAGCATCGATCGGCAAGTCCATTCGCCTTGCGACCGACTCCAAAGCCCACCGGAAGTTAGAACCCCCGGCCTGATCGGAAGTCTCATCCTCCGAGGAGGACGACTCCTGATCAGCTTCCACTCGACCCCCCGATCGTTGGACCTCACAGGTCCGATCGAAGACCTCGATGACCCCAAGGGTACATCAAAGGACGGGCGAGGGAATGCCTGCTCAGCGATCGCGCCCGTCCGGCGACTTACATCCGCGTACACAGGACTTGAGTGGCCCTGAGGAACGACCCCAGCACCACCCGCCCGATCGTGCCCTGATCGAGGACCAGGAGCACGACCGCCAAGTGAAGACTCCCGATCGCACGAACGATCGAGAGCCTCACCCCCAAACAAAGGGAACTCTCCCCCCTCGAACCTCGAGACCGAGGACCCGAATGAGCCATCCAAGATGCTCCGCCGATCGAAGCCCGAAGCCTGATCGTCGCCCACCGAGAGGTCGGACGAAGCCTGAGCCACATCGAAAATCGATGTGGTCTCAGCACCACGGCGCTTAGAGGAAGCACGCTTCCTCTTCTTGGAAGGCCCCGGGGAAGAGACGACGGACCCCTCCACCTCGATCGGCCCCGACTGAGGGACGACGAAGGTGGAGTGCGGTTCCTTGGCTGCTTTCGCCTTGGCAAGAACTGAAACCTTCTTCTTAGAAGATTTCGACTTCTTGCCAGCAGGGGGAGCAAGCTCTCCCTGCGACGAAGGGGCAGCCGAAGAACCGGCCGGGACTCCCTGTCCAAGCAGGGAAGAGAGACCCGGCAGTAGGGGACCCTGAAGGGACGATAACGACTGTGCAAAGAAAGATTGCACAGCCGCGTTGACCATGTCCTGTGTTAGCCCCAGGGGCTGGCTAACACCGGACGCAATCTGTGCCGTCACAGGCGGAGTCTCCACCTCCATGGGCGACTGGCGGACTTGCGGAGCCGAAGCTTCCGCAAGCCTCAAAGCATCCCGACGAGCCAACGAGGCTTCGGAATACTTTGCAGTCGCCTGCACGAAGGAAGAAGGACGCCAGAAACGACACAGATCACACCTCAAATCCTCCATAGATACCGGGCCATGGTCTAAACAGTCGAAACACAAACTGTGTTTCTCCCCTCCTCGGAGGGTATTGACCAGACACTTCGGGCATGGACGTTCGTCCATGGCACCGGTACCAAGGGAGGATTGTGAAGTCATGATCACGAAAGGGAACTAACCACACACAGTAACAGGGCGGGCAAAATACGCAAACCTGAGACCGCGCTGAAAAAGAACCCTAAGAGGACTACGAATATATAACTACAGTATACGTATACACAATATATACAGTAGAAAATTAACGTAGAACTATTGATAAATGTAAACAACAAGTACACTATCAAGTACGACGGATGGACGATAATAGGGTGAACTGGCTATACAAATCGCTGACGATCTAGCAAGTAACAAACTATCGACCAATACTTATCCAAATAGACACAAAACGATGTCTATGAACGTGGCAGGTGAAATTCCGTAAGAATATATCGCAAAAGTCTAGTTTGCAGACTAAATTCTACGAATTCACCGGGAACCAAAATCCAAAGCTGCCAAGCAAAAATGGCGGTGGACAGAAAAGTGAAGCTTCTGCGCAGCTGCGCGCGCATATGCGCGGCGGTTTTGGCGGCAAAAGGAGCGCTCGAGTCATGCAGGCAGACGATCGTGCCTTGCTTTCAGTACGCGAATTTCTATCCAGAACGATCCAAAGGATCGAAAAGGAGCATGTAGTAGTTTAGATTGGTGATGTATAAAATAAACTGACATGGATTCCAACCTCACGGACCTCATGGACTCCGGACCCGGCCGAAAAACAATAGGGTTCTTCCACATAATAATGTCTGACCAATGCTGAAAATTTGGGGAAAATTATCGGTCGGAAACCAAAACGGCGGGAAAAAAAATCTGCTGAAAACATAAAGGCATTTCTTCCAAAATGCCTTAATACCACTACACCACAGATGCATTTATGTTGTGAAACTGTACAAAATTTAAGTCCAGTTGCAAAAGCACTGTCAGTTTATTATGAAAATATACAGGACTGGTTCAAAGAAGTTTGTCAAGCCATGTTTTATATGTCCGAGCTCTGGGTGAAAATAAATGCTGACCATATGATACCAAAGTAGAACCCATTGAAACAAGCCATGAACATTCCAACATAAGTTATCGTTTAGCTTTTGATGTGTTGACTTTTGTATGAGCTGACAATAGTCGTATTTACAGTAACAAAATGCATCGGACAGGACTCGATTACCTTACCACACAGTCACTTGGTCATTTTGATATTTTCAAGTATAATGTCTACATACATAATTTATAAATGACAAATAGACATACATAATTTATAAATGACAAATAGACATACATAATTTATAAATGACAAATAGACATACAGTGGTCCCTGTAAGATAAGACACCTCCAAAATAAGACTTCCCCGTCTGTGAAGACTTTTTTGTATTCCCCAATGATCAATTTAACATGTAAATGAACCTGTGAAATAAGACTTCCTGTAAGATAAGACTTCATTTTTCCTGCATAAGGTGAGGTCTTATCTTACAGGGTCCACTGTACATAATTTATATTATGACAAATAGACACGAAACAATCAATAATGTTATTCACACAATTTAACCTAAATGGAATGTAAAACATGAAAGATAGGAGTCTCAAAGCACAGTATGATCTAGAATACATGGGAAACTATGGTCAGCTAATGACTCCCAATCAACATGACAGTGATATACATCAAGCCTCACTAGTGATGGGAACAGGTTTGGAGTTCATGATCGATTATCAGTTAGCAAGTTCGGTTAGCTGAGCCAAGTAAATGATCATTATTATAATCGGTTTATTGTAGTCAGTTTGGTACTTTCACAGATTACAGTGTACTTGTTTATCAGATTAATGCTTGTTAAAGGAAAGTTGAGAGAAGTTATTCATTGATCTTCAGGTAAATAAAATTGAGAAAAGTGTACAGCTGGTTTCCTTTTCCTTGGTTCGTAGATAAACAAAGTAATTATCTCCTTTGGTTTTGTGACTGTCTGTGCTTCTTAGTCATTCAAATATCAAATTTTCTGCGAACATAATACCACTTCCGATTATCACTTATTGCAATTCATATTCGATCATCAATAATAAGTTTATTTTCAACCGATTATCAATTACAATACACCATCCGTCCCATCACTAATCCTCACTATTCCAAATTTTGCATAGCACACTTGTGAACGTCTTGCTCTGAATATGTTTAACAAAGATTAATTGTGTACATGTTTCGGTATAATTATACAATATATACACACTGTTCACAGGCGAATAATTATACATATACCTGAGAGAAAATAGTGAAGAAATTCTTTTTACCTGATTAGGATACACATCAGGAAAAAAAGGCAAAATCACCATCTAGTACATTGAAAACAATGGAATGAAGGAGATAGTAACATTTCAATTCAAAGATCGAATTGAAGCAGTATAAAGAGTTTGATAGAAACAAACACATTTCTTGAATATAGCAACTCTTACTATCCTATGTTAAGCGACTGCCATCTAGCTCTGTCGTATGTACTGTGAAAAGACAAATATTTGCAGTCGATTTATTTTGCGGATTTCGCATTTTTTTTTTTCAACCTTGAAATTAAATCGAGCGCAAATACTTGTCTCCTACATACATAATATACACAGCAGCTAAGATCCGCAAACTTATATCTCCGCAAATTTGTCTCATCATAAAAAACGCAAATGCTTTTAACCGTAAATATTTGTCTTTTTACAGCATACAAATTCCATAAACAGACTAATCTAAATTAACAATAGTGAGCACATAAGCATGAATATGAGCAAGCTATGTGAATACATCCATTAAACTCCTATAATATTGCTGGTATCATGTATATTTCAAGATTCTGGCAAAGATTACAACAGATAACAAAAATACAGATCATTGCACCCAAAATGCAGTTTCAAAATATTTTCCTGAATGACAGATCTTAGCTTTCAGAAGCTTCATCAACAAAGATCATACCTGTAGTTTAGACATGTAATACGATTAAAACTCCGACTACCACTTTACAATATATCTCATTGCTTGCCAAACACCCAGAGAGTCAAAGAATCAGAGACAAGGTTCGACCAAACTGTCTGAATCGTTGCATCGTTTTCTACTATTTCAAACTCTTTTCTTGTGTTCTTCCTCCTGTAGACAAAAAAAAAAGAACATACAGAAAATTTCATAATGATCATTGTTGAAATACAGATACGTATATAGAGTAGTTCACTATACATATATCATTATACAATTGCCAATGCTTACAGAAAGGAAATGGGGGTGGGGGGGGGGGGAGGAAGGAATTGGAAGAGTTGGTGGAAACACAGTAAGCAGAACAATCACAACTGTAAATTTATCAGTCACAAAATACTGTAACATATTGTGAAAGTCAACTTTTAAGAAGTACTAACCAAATATCGTAAGTTTCGTTTTCCAAGTTGAAGGCCTCAGCTGCTTTCTGGATGATTTCCGTTAATGTTGCCCCTTTCCGTATGGACACTACCTTCTCGCCAACACATATCAGGGTCAACTTGACAGTTGGCTCAGCTTTCTCTGGAAGACATAATGTATGATTGTACAATGGTTTGAACAGATTTAGATTTAATATATCACTCAAAGCATGACATAACAACAATTGTTTTCAATTGGGTCACACAGGTACAACTGCTACGAATGAATTTTCTCAAGAAAAGATGTACCTACCGGGCACAAGAGGTGGGGGCTTTTTGTTTGGTGGATCTGGGATTTTGAAACCTTGTGGTTTTCCCAGTTTTGGTGAGCGATTCGGAGAAACATTTTTCGGGGAGCTTCCTTTGGGTGGAATAGGGGGAGGATTCTGAAAGTGACCACAATGTGAGCATTTAATTACTTCATTCACAGTTTTATTGTCTTTGAGTATCTGATGAATCAAAGGGTATAACTTTCTTAAGAGTGTTGATCTGTACATACACCAGAGTGAAATGTAGAAATATTTTGTTCATGTTGTTAGATAAACAAATCATAGTCACTAGACATAGCTTGTCATATATTCGAGACAAGCCTTGTTCCAAAAATTAACCCCTTACATCTCCATACTTACTCCACCTCTGCTGCTGGGTGTCGAGTTCCCAGTTGCCATGGATACCCCAGGGAGCGGGGCAGGTGGTCTCTCGCCTCTACGACTGGGAACATCGCTCTGGTCGGAGACGACGACTGTTGGAACACCGACGGATGGCTTGGAGCCTCTCTTTGGGACGTCTTGCTGGAGTCTCGGCATCTCTCGCATCGGCGGCGGTGGGATGACGGACCTCCTGTGGTGACGAAAATTGTACCAACTTCACGACAAAAATCAATAAATTACAGATTTATTCAGGTGAGCAGAAGATGGAGTTTACTGGATAACTGAATTATAAATTCCAAAACCATTTCATGTGGCAAAGAGGTGATCTCGTTTTAGCAAAATTGATTTTAGATCTGCACAACGAACAATACATGAAGCATGAAATCAAGCCGAACGTATACAAGCACCTCAAATACTGGTGATTGATGTGCATTGAAATTTGCGAACTAAGAGATTTGCTGACATGCAAAAATGCTCAAAATATCACTACTACTTCCATGGTACAACATGTATTTCTGTACCACCAAATGTCTCTTCGTTCTGACTGAATTTCCAATAAATCAACTAAAATTCTCTCCAAAAGGCCAAAATCTCCCTTGAAGTGACTGAGCTGACCTGTTTTCTGAGGTAGGAGACCAGCGGGCTGGAGGCGTGCGTGACTGGCTTATGTCACTGCGTAAGACGGCCGGCGTCGTGTCCTGATCCGGACTGAGGGCTCGGTTCAGGTGGCCAACCAGTTCCTCTGCCACCCCTAGGACCGGTTTTTTCCCCCGCTTGACCACCCCCGGGGAATGTGGAGCCGAGCGAGACGGCTCAGCTGCCGGGTTTGGGTGAAGCTGGTAATGCAAAATCACATTTTTATATAAATAGAAGTAAGGAAAACAGATGTACACACACTAGATATACAGGATGTCACCCCCAGCATCATAATCAAACTTTGCAGTGGTTTCCAAACTCATCTGAATGGAGCCCCCCAAAAAACTTTTTTATTGTTATTTAATTTTTGGGTCCAAAAATGACTTTTTTTCATTCCTTTGTAATCATGTCCAGTGTGTGTAAATATATGTCATTTAGACCACCGGGTGGATATCATTGATGTACCATTGATGTACAGTTTACGGTTGGTATGTATGTAGGCCAGTGTCATAGATACATGAAATGCTGTTCTACAACTGGTAGATTTACATGCAAGTTCACCAAATAAATTTCATGAAAATTGAAACTGATATAAATATGATAAAGAAACATAATCACAAATGATACATCATATCGCTCCCATACAAGTTTGTATATATCAGAACTTTACTGTAAGCTCACTAACCAGTGCTCCTGAGAAGCCGGTGAACCTGTCATTTTCATCCAATGCAGTCACAACCTGCAAGTGTGAAGATTTATGTGTGAAACTTTTCTGTACATCTTCAGTTTATGTTCAAATAGATTTACCAATTATTATTCATAATACATTCACAGAAATAACAGATGTGCAGAGCAAATATAAGACATCATTTTTGTTTCCCCAGTGGAAACTCCTTTTCCCAATATCGAAAATTAATCAAAAACCTTCGATGATCCGAGGTAGTCATGTTTGCTGCTCCCCGCGACAATCTTCGATTTGGGCGGCTTGAAGAACAAGTTTTGTGGCAGAAGAAGCAAGGGCAGAGATGGGCAGTTCTAAGGAGGAAAGACAAAAATACAACAAACTTGAGTGCCAAATTGTTGAATTTTTTTTACTAACCTTCAGATGCCAGTAAAAAAGAAAGGGAAATACCATGAAACTCACATACTGATGAAAGTGAGTTAAGTACAACACTTATATCATGTAACTTGCACATACTGTTCAGATTCCATGTTTGCACGAACTGACCTGTCTGTTGTTATTAACAGTCTCCAGGTTTTGGTCCACCAGTTTGTGACGGGCCTCCGTCTTGCAGTTTTTGCTGGCGAGGAGCTTTTCCATGCCATTTATGTAATTGTTCAGTCGCATGTAGCAAACTCCTTGGTTGTGAATTATCTGCAAAATACAATGTAAGTACACATAATGCATTAGAGGTATGTGATTACATGCAACGAACAAAGTACAGATAAACTTCAAATCAGTGATTTAAAACGGAATCCACACATCACCATAATGTACACATCTTTAACAAACTTAAAGTACACATCATAATGCATGCCATATGTTCACATCGTGAAAACCATATCATAATGCACACATTATGATGAACATCATATGGTACTCATAATGTTCATATTAAAATGTACTCATCATAAGTAAAAGTCATAATGTACTCATCTGAATGTACACCTCATACTGAATATGTCATAATGCATGTCATAAGGTACCCATCATAATGTATACTCACATCACAAGTGTAGAGTTTGTATTTCATGCCCAGCTGATTGTAATCGATGAACTTCCGGCCCCGGAGTCGAGCCTCACAATCTTCAAAATCTTTCAATGCCTTCGCAAACCTACGTGTACAAATGAAAATTCCAAACATGTATTCTACAATCACTTTGCAATGTATACATATAGTTCAGACATGCACATAATACACCCAAGTCATATTTCTCTGACTGATGCAGATCTGAAACTTTATTCCAGATTCAATTTTAGATAATACCAGGTATGCATTGTCTTGGTACAGCACACATATGTACTGTGTAACTTGTGTATTTAAGAAGTCCCATGAAAAAATGTATAAACTCTCCACTTATCATTCTGAAATTCTCAATAGAATGATTGTTCCCAGCTATGTACACTTCTGCAAAGACATAGCTCACTCACTTGTTCTGTTTGAAGTAGCCACACGCTCGCAGGAAGTAAGCCAGGGCACAGTGGGGGTCCTGGACCTGGGCATCCGTGTAAACCTGCGGCAGAGATATAGTGACAAAATCTAGCATAAAGGTATAAGTTACATTCAGAACACGAATACATCATTCTGTAAAACAATGAAATCTTGCACATGCAAATCACTTGAAAGAAGGCCCTTTCTCACTGAAGTTGAGAAATACACTTTGTTTTACTTGTATTAGGCATGTTTATTCATCTACATGTATATCGTTCAAAGGGAGAGCTTTCCTGACCATTTTTTTTGTTACAAATCTCAACCATAACCGGAGGTATCATCATTTTCGTGAATTACTCAATTTAATTTGTCAGCATTTTCCTGGATCTCATTTATCATAACACGTGTAACTGGATAGTCACAACGTAATAGGAGTCTAAAGCTATGAATAGCTTTTCTGAAAAATGATTATACAATGCTTAAACTATACATTGTCGTGTATTTATTGGCCCTATAAATAGTGATATGAACATGATGAATATGAATAGTCAGTCCTATGTCATGTCAGCATGTTGTCAAGGATACAACGTCAGACCCAGGCAACCCCATAGCAACCAGTTGTGTGGTTGCTACATGTATCGCTAATTGAATAATTCACAACACATTTGTCCATAGGACATAATCTGACAAAATTCGAAGCCAAATCAATGTGAAATTATTAGTGAATTGCAATAAAATTGCCATACGAGCACGATTGCTATGACAAATTATAACGTGTATGATTCTGGTTGCCATGGCGCCAGAAAAAATTAAGGAAATTGTTAAATATTTTAAGTATTGAGTAGTTTCATTGAAAGAAAATTATGATTGTGTTATCTAATATTATGCAACATGGGTTTAAAGAGCTCCTTATGTTCTGTATGAGAGATCACTATAAATGTAATATGATGTTATTATTGCCTATTTTCATACATGTACTTGTATCTGCAGGAGACCACAAAGGTCATGAAAAAAACATGTCATTAACAAAATCCATATACGGTAATATGACATAATTTTCACTATTCACAATATCTGAGTTTCGTGAGAAAGAAAACGAAAATGCTCCTCAGATTTTTTTCTTTGATACACATGACACAGGTACTAAACAGGAATAGCCTGTTGGATTGTGATGGAACATTTTATACCACTACTGTCCAATACATGTCCATCTTTTGTTTACCTGCAGTCATGAAATTCTAGAATAACTTTTTTTTTCTCAACCATAACCGGAGGTATCATCATTTTCGTGAATTACTTAATTTAATTTGTCAGCATTTTCCTGGATCTCATTTATCATAACACGTGTAACTGGATAGTCACAACGTAATAGGAGTCTAAAGCTATGAATAGCTTTTCTGAACAAGGGCCACTGGCCTCAAAGGAAGAGCTTTGAAAATGTTTGCACATAAAAACCCCTGGAATACTGCATGTTATTTGGTACATATATGTTGTGGTCATATTGTAACGGTAGCTTTGGCATTGTACCAACTGACCCATTACCAACTGATTTGCTTATTGTTAATTTGGCCTAATATTAAATTGATTAACACGTAATGATATTGTCATGCCTTGTCCAACGCACATGTCTTTGACCTTTAATTATTAATTACTGCAGTTATATATATGAAAAGTTACGGTTTTGTAGTGGCTTGCAAAGTTTTCCTGTCGAGATTTCAATCCCGCTTGCCATCCAATTAATTATTCATCAGGCTATACGAGGCACGCTAAGCCAACGTCCAGTCGGCCCTGCGCAAAAACTTCTGGGCATCGGCATAACTTCGAGATGGATCCTATTTCTACACAATTTAGATATTCAATGCGGTAAACAGTGGTAAAACACATCTGACCGTTCGGCAGACCTGACTCCTCTCCTAGCCCCCCCCCCCCCCCCCCCCGCCCCGCGGCCACTGGCCAGCCGACGTCTTCACTGGTAAGAGGTGCATCTGGGGGCTATCGGTAGGCGAAGCCTGGCTCGCGGGACTACTTCCTGGAAGTAGAGCGAACACGAAAGGGGCCACACGTCATTGCATTTGGCCTACTTGATATACCAGCACTCGCCACAAATTTTCAATTTTTATGTTGCCGTATCAACTTGTTTTTCGTTTTTGCAACAGCATACTGTATCTATATATTGTGCGGAATGTATATCCAAAACTTTGAGCGCATATGATTGCAAGAAAGCACTGTTTCAGTGAAGATCAAAACGGGATTGGTGATGGGTATGAGACGGTGACATACAAAAAAAAACAAACGGTGGGAACACCCGTCTCCTGGGATTATTATCGCTAATAACTTATTACATTAACCGTGATTAGGTACACGGGCGTCATTTTCCTCCCAACGGGCCCCGGGCCCTCCCAATTAGCCACAGTTGAATGGCCTGTTGTGGTTCCGAGTGGCACTTTCAAGAATGTAAACAAAGGGAAAATTTCAAAAATCCAAAAAAAACCAACATCATAGAGGAAGAGCTCTGCTCTTCCTAAAAATGATTATACAATGCTTAAACTATACATTGTCGTGTATTTAATGGCCCTATAAATAGTGATATGAACATGATGAATATGAATAGTCAGTCCTATGTCATGTCAGCATGTTGTCAAGGATACAACGTCAGACCCAGGCAACCCCATAGCAACCAGTTGTGTGGTTGCTACATGTATCGCTAATTGAATAATTCACAACACATTTGTCCATAGGACATAATCTGACAAAATTCGAAGCCAAATCAATGTGAAATTATTAGTGAATTGCAATAAAATTGCCATACGAGCACGATTGCTATGACAAATTATAACGTGTATGATTCTGGTTGCCATGGCGCCAGAAAAAACTAGACGTCAAGGCCTGAAGATGCCTTGGGGCATTTCGTGTGAGTTCTATTCTTAGCTAAAATATACCTAAGAGACCGTGTCTAGAACCATGATGACTCTGAAACTGTCCGTGGTCACAGTTTAAGTGACATACCCCGCCCTTAGGCATCTTTGCGTTTCGCTCTACGACGCACCGTTTCCGAGATACGGCAAACAGGAAGTGCTGAGTCGGTGAAAAAAAATTCGACAGCAGAAGTCGTCTTGACCCAAGATACCCTCTAGACTAGTTAGTCTAGTGCCAGGAGGCCGAAATTAAGCTCCGTTTCACTCTTCGACGCACCGTTTCCGAGATACGGTCAAACAGGAAGTGCCGAGTCGGCGAAAATAAATTCAACACCAGGGGTCGTCTCGACCCGAAATACCCCTAAGCCTAGTTTGTCTAGTGCCAGCAGGCCGAAATTGAGCTCCGTTTCGCTCTACGACGCACCGTTTCCGAGATAAGGTCGAACAGGAAGTGCCGCGTCGGCGAAAATAAATTCAACACCAGGGGTCGTCTCGATCAATACCCCCCTAGACTAGTTTGTCTAGTGCCAGAAGGCCGGAATTGAGCTCCGTTTCGCTCTACGACGCACCGTTTCCGAGATACTGCCAAACAGGAAATGCCGAGTCAGCGAAAATAAATTCGGCACCAGGGGTCGTCTTGACCCATAATACCCACTAGACTAGTTTGTCTAGTGCCAGAAGGCCGGAATTGAGCTCCGTTTCGCTCTACTACGCACCGTTTCCGAGATACGGCCAAAGAGGAAGTGCCGAGTGGGTGAAAATAAATTCGACACCAGGGGTCGTCTCGACCCAAGATACCCTCTAGACTAGTTTGTCTAGTGCCAGGAGGCCGAAATTGAGCTCCGTTTCGCTCTACGACGCACCGTTTCCGAGATACGGCCGAACAGGAAGTGCCGAGTCGGCAAAAACAAATTCGACACCAGGGGTCGTTTCGACCCAAGATACCCCCTAGACTATTTGTCTAGTGCCAGGAGGCCGAAATTGAGCTCCGCTTCGCTCTACGATGCACCGTTTCCGAGATACGGCCAAACAGGAAGTGCCGAGTGGGCGAAAATAAATTCGACACCAGGGGTCGTCTCGACCCAAGATACCCTCTAGACTAGTTTGTCTAGTGCCAGGAGGCCGAAATTGAGCTCCGTTTCGCTCTACGACGCACCGTTTCCGAGATACGGCCGAACAGGAAGTGCCGAGTCGGCAAAAAAAAATTCGACACCAGGGGTCGTTTCAACCCAATATACCCTCTAGACTAGTTTGTCTAGTGCCAGGAGGCTGAAATTGAGCTCCTTTTCGCTCTATGACGCACCGTTTCCGAGATATGCATGAAAGCCTCAAGGATGAATCAGCAAAAATTCTTCCGAGCTCTAGGTCAGAGGTCGTTCGACGGATTGATCCCAAAATCAATAGGGTTCTTCCCTGGTGGTATATGAACTCCCATGCATAGAATACTTGCCATTGCATGAATACTTTTTGAGTTATCGATCGGAAACCAAGTCTCAAAATAAACCTTGATTTCATCCTCACGGACCTCACGGACCCCGGAGCCGCCTCCAAAACAATAGGGGTCTTCCATGTAATATTTCTGACCAGTGGTGTAAATTCGGACAAGATCCGTTCAGGCGTTCTCGAGTTATTGATCGGAAACCAAAACGGCGGAAAGTAAAAAAAAAAGAAGAAAAAAAAAAAAAAAAAAAAAAAAACAGACAAAACCATAAGGGCATTTCGGGCCGAAATGCCCTAATTAAGGAAATTGTTAAATATTTTAAGTATTGAGTAGTTTCATTGAAAGAAAATTATGATTGTGTTATCTAATATTATGCAGCATGGGTTTAAAGAGCTCCTTATGTTCTGTATGAGAGATCACTATAAATGTAATATGATGTTATTATTGCCTATTTTCATACATGTACTTGTATCTGCATGAGACCACAAAGGTCATGAAAAAAACATGTCATTAACAAAATCCATATAATATGACATAATTTTCACTATTCACAATATCTGAGTTTCGTGAGAAAGAAAACGAAAATGCTCCTCAGATTTTTTTCTTTGATACACATGACACAGGTACTAAACAGGAATAGCCTGTTGGATTGTGATGGAACATTTTATACCACTATTGTCCAATACATGTCCATCTTTTGTTTACCTGCAGTCATGAAATTCTAGAATAACTTTTTTGCTGTCCAATATACGTAGGTCCGCTATTTTGAGAATATGAGCATTCAACTTCGTGGAATCATGACATGGTCATTTGCCTAGATATTTTTTCTGTGCTTGACACTCTTGAATTATTAGATGAGTGTATTTTTTTCTGGACCAAACAACATACAGGTTAAAAATTCATTTTTCATTTGGGTTAGACTTTCAAAAATACTGTTACATATATCTAGCCAGAGGACTTGACAGGCCTTAATAATGCAGTATTTACAAACAGAATTGAATCTTACATATACCACTATATCCATGTACATTATGTTTATACTGCATGCAAAGACATTGGGCTGCATATATGAGAAATATATAATACATGAACATTACAAAGTCAAACATACGTACCTGCAGAGCCTGGTCCATTTGCCCGAGTTTTTCGTAAACCATCCCGATGTTGAGCCTGATCCGGCAGGACTGTTCCTTCATCTGTACCAGATTATCCAGTGCCTGGTCAAAATTCCCCTCCTCGAGGTGACCAACCGCTTCACCCCAGAGACCCACGTCCGCCTTGTTTGACATTTTTTTCTTTGGGGGGGGGGGGGGGGGTTAAACTTGTGAAGAGTGAAAAGGGTTAAAAGTGGGATTGAATACTGAGTCACTTTGTACAGCTTGACTCTGAGTTCTACCTGGTGGAGAAATGGAAAGAAGAGAAGATACATACAGTGAACATGTAGATATTATTTATTGCAAACAGTATCATGATTGGATACACAATTGCAAATCTCAGTAGACTAGACGTGCCTCTGCATGGAATTTCTGCCTAAGTTATCAAATACTGGTGAATTATAACAGTATCAATCACACCTCTCACCTACCAACTATTGCACGACAGAGCCCACACTGTATACCTCGACTCCTCTACATGTACGTGTGTGATGTGTGGTCCTCCGATCAAGCTTATGTCGCTTGTCAATGTGTCACAATACAGTATGTGCAGTAGAGATTTACACATCTAATGGTGACATTCAAGGGTGAAGTCCCCTGCACCACTCGAGAACACTCCTGTGGAAAAAAATATACACAAACATACATTGTATACATGAAGGAGTCGTGTATTATTTTTCTTTCTAATATTCAGACAATTATATCATTTTCACATGTCTATTCGTCAACAACGAACCACTTATAGACATAATATATAATCAAATGCACTGTAACTTTGTGTAATGTACCAAGCACTGTTTTTGTTCATAGTTGACTGATTTTTGCATTTGCCAGATGGCGCACACTGAAAAATAAAACAGATATTGATTCTGATCCAAGGTTTACACAAGCTCTCTCCATTTCTTTAATTATTGCATCCACTTCACAAGGCTTTAGAATACAAAACTTAAAAAAAGGAAGCAACCTCCGCAAAAGTCATTATTTGTATACATGACATGTAGTATTTTTTACTTACAATAATGCGCACATCCACATGTTATATCATTCACCACTCAACATACTGATAATTAAGACTGGTGTCTCGCCAGTCGATATGCATCCTTGAACATTGTCAAAGACTTCTGGTTTATGGGTTGAACGCCATGTGTAAAATGCTTCAGAGGTACATTTTTAGTATTTTAGATTTTTCACAGGCAAGCTGACAAAAATGGATGTGGAACACAGCATAGAATATATGTTTGTATCTGTGTCACAAATGGAGGGGTTTTTCAAATTCCAACCTAATTTTGAACACAATTTCAGGCATTAAATGACCTGCAAACCATACATGTAGACAACATGGCACAGATGTATGTACATACATGTACATGTAAATTATGTACACATGTACAGTTTGTACAAGACATCTGTGTAATCCATGAAACATCTTAGCAATGTAAATCAATACCATACATGCTTATAGTACCATGAGTACAGGTATCCTTGCATCCAAGGTACCACAGAATATGTTTTGCATGTTAAAAACATACAATAATTGATCTTAAACATGTGGAGAGCCAGATGACACCTCAGCCGAAAACTCATACTGACAGACACAGGGGAAAACCCACATACACAGCTTATGTAGGTGCTATGGTGGGTTTTACTGTATGTGGGATGTGTACGTGTATCAACGCACGTATCACAGCCACTCCGCGTTTATGATTACACTTTACCACTTGTACTATTTATTATGAGTTTTTATTGCAATCCTGTGATTACCATTACAGTATAATACTTATACACTTAGGATCACATTTTAGAAAAAAAATTGACAATACACTACGGAAAAGTGATATCACACGTACATAATGCAAGAACCATTTTTTAACACACATGTGTACTCCCTATGTCATGTTGATGTAAAGAAATAAAATATACAGTGGTCCCTGTAAGATAAGACACCTCCATAATAAAACTTCCCTGTATATAAAGACTTCTTTCTATTCCCCAAAGATCAATTTAACATGCAAATGAACCTGTGAAACAAGACTTCCTGTAAAATAAGACCTCATTATGTCTGCAAATAGTGAAGTCCTATCTTACAGGGACCACTTTTCCTTTTTTTCACAGTCACCCAGAGATAAATGAACCGAAATGCACTTCTTCTCACCAAGCTGATATACTTGCAACACATTCAACTGTTTATTTGTATGTGCTCTATCAAGCACACACCTCTGCACCCCCCCCCCCCCCCTCCCCCTCCAAAAAAAAAAACCCAAATTTTTGTCATAATGATGACCGTTTGAAAATCATCAATTTTATGGAAAAAATTCAACTCTTCACCATGGGTTCGAGTGTACATACATACATTGTAGATCATTCCCAGACTGTTGTATGAAATAATTACTGAACTGATTAACAAATATGCCTAATAGATCCAGTGGTAAATGTTTGGCAACAAATATCTGCACATGTAGCCCCCAGACAAAGTGCTGGCCAACTATGTCTATGAGACAGTGTAATGTTTGACGCCCGCTACCTAGCACCCAAGCGCCCCGCACTGCGGCACGGTCAAGGCAGGTGCCGTAATTACTTAACTACAACCAGATAACAGTCTGCCAAACAAGTCCGGACTCAATACATCACATAGATATGTATACATCATGGTAATGTAGCCGGATGTGACAAGCCCGGGAGCCATAAGAGCGGCACCCAGAACCTGTATGCATGTTGCTGGCCAGCCTCGCCGATGGCCCTGCCGCAGGGATAGAACCCCGGACAGCCCGACGGTCTGCCAGAGCCTGTGACGCACCGTCCCAGGGCGAGAGACTACTGTTCCACGGGGCGTGAGCCCCTGGATCAAAGTAGCCCCCCTCCTGGGCCCCCGATTGGAATTGTCCTCGGGTTCCTTGTGGACCCTCTTAGCCAGACAAAGGGGACTCAGAGCACATGGCCGTGCCAACCATCGTCCTCTCGCCTTGACTCCTCTGAGACAACTCAAAGAAAGCAAAACAGGCTGCTAGCTATAATAGCTAAAGTCAAGTTCATCCATCAGTGAAATACGCTTTTTGGCTGTAGTTTTGTTTTGGACAATTGGATAACTTGAAATTTTGTGTTCATCAATTGGGTATCATGCCGTAATTTTCCACCAAATTTCAGAATTCTGTCTAAAAAATTAGCCCAAGGGCTAAGAAAGGTTACCGGACAATATACATTTTAGATATTAGCCTTTTGTCCAGTGACCTTGAAAATAATTTTGCAATAAATATATCACTTCTAGTATGTCCACAATAAATTCCTAAGCTGTAAAGTCGATAATAAGTGAGATATTAGCCATTCTGTGATCGGTGATGTGACCTAGAAAATGAGGTCAAAGTTCAAGTTCATGAAAAGATTCAGTATATATCATTCCTCTATATTCGCAATTGATTCCGAAGCTGTAAAGATGATAATAAGAGACAAATTAGCCATTTTGTTCTCTGACCTTGAAAATTGGCTCAAAGGTCAAATTCTAGATCACCAAAATATTCAGCATACATCATTTCCTATATGTTCACTATAGACCCCTAAGCTGTGAATTTGATAATAAGAGAGATATAAACCATTTTGTATTCTGACCTTGAGAATAAAATGACTGGCCTTGAAATTTAGGTCAAAGGTCAAATGCAAGGTCATGAGAATATTCAGAATATATCATTTCCTATATGTTCACAATTGATTCCTAAGCTGTAAAATTGATAATAAGCAAGATATTAGCCATTTTGTCCTGTTGACCTTGAAAATGAGGTCAAAGGTCAAATTCAAGGTCACTAGAATATTCAGCATATATCATTTCCTATATGTTCACAATTGATTCATAAGGTGTAAAGTCACTAATAAGCAAGATATTGGCCATTTTGTCCTGTGACCTTGAAAATGAGGTCAAAGGTCAAATTCAAGGTCACAAAAATATTCAGCATATATCATTTCCTATATGTTCACAATTGATTCTTAAGCTGTAAAGTCGATAATAAGCGAAATATTAGCCATTTTGTCATGTGACCTTGAAAATTGAGGTCAAGGTCAAATTCGAGGTCACGATAAAATTCAGCATATATCATTTCCTATATGTTCACAATTGAATCCTAAGCTGTAAAGTCGATAATAAGCGAGATATTAGCCATTTTGTCCTGTGACCTTGAAAATGAGGTCAAAGGTCAAATTCAAGGTCACGACAATATTCAGCATATATCATTTCCTATATGTCCACAATTGATTCCTAGTCTCTAATCTCAATATTAAGTGAGATATTAGGCTTAATGTGTCCCATTATAAAGCATAGGAGAATTTAACATGGGAAAGTCCCATTTGGGCCGAGTTTGGGCCCAAAATGGCCCACTTCGAGCGATTCAAGGGCAACGAAATTTATACATGTCACAGAGGTACATATGAGGAGTGTTATGCATGAATAAGAAAAAAAGTTACTGAACAGATTTTGAGAAAACGACAGCCAAAGTCCAAAATTGGCCATTTTTCGACGAAAACGGCCGCCATTTTGAAATAATTGCGAAAATCAAAAAACTAAAAAATACCTCTCTCTCGAAATATTTTTAGGCATTTTTGTGCAAAATTTCAGAAAGATTCGATCGTAAACTTTAAAGATAAAAATGTAGACGGACGACGACGGACGACGACGGACGACGACGACGGACGCAACGCCACGGCAATAGGTTATCGGACCAATAGGTCCGGTAACCTAAAAATTGAAGGAGTTAGCAATCTAACCCAATGTTAAATTTCAGTCCAAAATGGGATCAATTAAATTCCAACAAATTCAGGGCTTTTATCGCGTCCATACAGAATGAACCTATTGCATTGATTTGGAGTCGGAAGGCATAGTCGGTGTACATTTATATTAAGTACCGGTAAATATGTTTATTCTGAAGCAATATATAACTCGTACATCAAATAAAAGTTGTTTTTTTGTGCAGACTCTGAAATTACAAGTTGGCGCTGAAATTTAACATTGGGTTAGATTGTTTAGGTGAAATTTAGGTGAAAAAAATATGGCATGATGTGCAATTGACCCTTTCACTGCCGGAGGCGACTTTAGTCGACAGGGGGGTTCACTGCCGGAGGCGACTTTAGTCGACCAAAATTAGGGGAAATTCAGGGCAATTTGAAACATGATAAATTGACATTAAATTAATGTCCCAATAGTGAAATTTTGAAATTTAAATTCTATACATTGTACTTAGAACAAACTCACTTTATATTTTATTATAATGGAAACTGTTTCACAATAAATTATGTCATTTTAATATAAACTTCATAATTTCTTCAAAATAACTTGGCAATGGAATACAAGGTCTGAAACAGTTTTTGG
Organism: Terebella lapidaria; assembly: GCA_949152475.1. Lineage (NCBI taxonomy): Eukaryota > Metazoa > Annelida > Polychaeta > Terebellida > Terebellidae > Terebella > Terebella lapidaria. Next base: position 24,955,766 of record OX424566.1, on the reverse strand, counting down.
CAGTGAAAGGGTTAATACACACAAAATTTCAAGTCGATCCGATTATTTAAAACAAAACTACAGCCAAAAACCGTGTTTCACTGATGGATGAACTTGAGTATAGCAGCGCACGAGAGCAAGGGTGTGACGTCAGACCATTGTTACAGTATAGTGGAATGAGAAAAGACAACACGTCGCTGGCGATGCATCAGCTTGAACGTTGAAGCGGGCAAAACAGGTGAGGTATGATGTACGATAACGGCCGAAACTCCTTTCGCTATCTTTTAGGGCCCGGCTCGAAAAAAATTTCCGACCCGGGTACCCGTTCGGTCCGACCCGACCCATCCCGGGTAACCCATCCAAATATATAACGTGGGACTCACTGGAACAATTTGTTACACATAAATGTGAGTCATCGATCTTTAATTGACACATATTATTTGTTTCGTCTGTTTATATTTTCCAGTTTGAAAGAGATCTCATAAAACTACTTCGATTTTTTCCAATGATTTTCTTGTCATTCTTGTGATTTTACTGGTGTTTATCGCAAACATTCGACGCTAAAACTATATCTTTATTCGTTCTCAGGTACGGGTAACAAAATTCCGACCCGGTTGACTGTATGACCCACCCCGAATTCCGGTACCCGTTGATCGTCCGGGCCCTACTACCTTTGGGCAAAATCACCACACAAATATTGACACCACCAATCTTAGCCATATGCCTATCTGTCCCATTCGACCAGTTTTACTCAATCTCAGCCAAATGTTAGACTAACGATAGGCCTCGGCCTCCCAGCCTGAGCGAGCTGCGTCGCTCAGGCTGTCGGCCTCCCAGATTGTCCACGTCATGTACAACTTTATATACGGTCATTCTTATCTAGCCATGTCAGGCACCTACCAGCCTACTGAGTTAGCGTCAGGGTACCTAATCATCAACCCTGTCCTTACTCCTCGACCCCTGCAAACACTGCCAAACAGCTGTGCAAAACAGACATCTGACAAAAGCCACATTGTAACACTAAGTACTTCTAATACACATTTCAGCACATTCCACATTTTAGTTTATTCAAGTTTAGCCCAGCCGTTTGGAGGGGTCGAGGATTAGGTACTCTGACGATAGGCTAACAAGCATTGCCAGCAGCACACACCGAGCCCCTGTCAGCAGGTCAGGGCCATAGGCCTAATATTAGCATAGGGTATTAGGGTGGGTCTAAGTCTAAGTCAGCCTACAAGGAAGTCGAGAATCCGGATGAACCTACCAGTGCAGTCAACTTGCGAAGTATGAACCGAAGATCTGCAGCATTAGAAAACTTCCAACACTCGCCGTTTATTGCACTCCGATCAGCTGTCAATGTGTGTCTCCTTCAGAAAACACAAAATTTATGAAGTACAATCAATTTCACTGCACGCTTGTTTGTTTTCACGGAGGGGGAAGTTGATATTGCTCAGTTGGAGCATGCGCATTGGCACACGTCTATCAGTTTCACCGGTGACGTCACCAGGTAAAACCATTATCTAGCCGGTGGGGGTGAACGTCACCTGTGATCACTCGAGCGCGTGTATTCGTCATCATACACGCGGTCCCCGAAGCACAAAGCGAGTGTTGTCACGAAACTTGGGCAATCATCAGACGACAATATGCCATTTTGAATGGCGTGGTGATATTTGAATGGTGACGCAAATATAGACTATATAGATAGGTATGTCAGAATCCGATCTGTACATAAATTGCATGGCGTCACATATGCCTATTTATAGGCCCCTATCACCGAAAAATCACGGAAAATCGAACGTCATCCGGCATATAGGCTTAAATTGTCACGACCGATGCAATCAATATTGTGTATCTCTTATTGATAGCCTATATCTAGGCCTAAATATTTTGGTGAAAAAAGTAGATCTATTTGCTGCACGGTACACGTGTGATTCTATTCGCGACCTACTATACATGTAACATATAGGTTATTAAACTCAGTCCGCAATTATGAATGCATTTATGCATTTTAATATCAGTGGAATAATTTCTACCCCGATCCCACAGGATGTTCCAGATTCGCCGAGGGAATCCTGATGTTAGGCCTACGCTATGCGTTTCAATAAAGATGCGTTACATGGCGTTATGATAGCCTACTCATAACGTGCTTTAATATTGCCTAGCTAAAAATATCATGAACATTATAGGCCTAACTCGCAACGTAAATGCCTCGAAACATTGCTGATGTCACCAATTAATCAACACCCAACCGATTGATTGATACCTGAATACACTCCTAAGTTATATCCTCCTTTATACAATGAAAAAGAAAAGAATTTTAAATAAATTCACTTCCTAAATATGAAGAGATTATTAACAAGTTTTAAACTTATGCAAATTAGGAAGCTTTATAAAAATGTTTAAAATTCATATCTTTATTGCTTTTTTTTCTTGTATATTTGTTGTATATTTTACACAATTCATCCCCATAATTTCGCTGTCATGCTGTGTTTTCGGCGTAATTACTTATTTTATCGACTTTTTTCTGGTTGTGTGCATGCCGATGTTCTATCCCGCCTTTGACTGTTCTGTAGGACCTATGACATCCCTTTATTTTGTTTGACGTCACAAATAAAAAATTGGAAGGAAATGAAGAATGTTCACTATTATACTGTGATTTTCTAACCAAATTTGTGTCTCTCCTTTTGCTAGTAGTAGTAGTAGTATATACGTGCCTAAATTGTATCGTGTGACAACACGCGTCACCTGGGAGTCAAACGGCAAATTTCTTCCAAATTTCATGCATAGATTATTGGATCAATGGTAAGGTAACCTAAAAATAGCCTAAGTCTATGATAGGTTACCGGACAACGGTAAATTGACAAATCTAAGAAAGCTTAATGGCTTTTTGAGGTTTTGCGGTTTCAATGTCAGCGTAAGTCAAATCTAAGGGCTTCTCATTTGTGTGTGTGACTGGGAGTTTGGGAATTAAAATATAGATTCATTATTCATTATAAAGTTAAAATCATTTGCTAGATAAAATGAAGAAAACATTCTGAATTCTCAAAAGACCAGTTTGTGGGAACTACCCCGTATTATCAACATATATGAAAAGATTAAGAATATCAAAAGATTCCAATAAGCTGTCTGAGGAAGAGGAGACGTTTGAATATTGCGAAGTCCAAAACTGAACATTTTTCGTCGAATTGGCCGCCATTTTCAAAGTAATATAAAACTCACACAAACATAAAATACCTCGTTCTTTCAATATTCTCCAGTATTTTGGTTCAAAATTCCATGAACATTCGACTGTAAACTTTGAAGATTTTTTCCCAATTATCAATAATTGGCTTTTTTTTCAAAGTTAAAAAAATGGGCAAAAAGGGGAGAAACTCAAAATTATAAAGAAAAAAATAAGTTTGTTGGGATTATCCCTTTGTATCAGCATACCAAGTTTCGGGGGATTCCATCAAGTGGTCTCAGAGGAGAGGACGTTTGAATATTGAAAAGCTCAATATGGGACGTTTTTCGATGGAGGTGGAGAACCATTTTGAAAAAAAAATGTAAATAAATAAAAAATTCCTCGATTTTATTTTTTAGTATGTTTGTGCAAAAATTTTTAGGAAAATTTTGATCGTGAACCACACGATAAAAATGTGGACGACGGACGGACGACAGACGCAACGCCATGCCAATACTAGGTTATCGGAACAAAGAAAACATAGAAAAAACATGCAAGGCAACAAATCTCATCTGATTCAGAAATCTGATAACAGGGGATCTGTATTTAATGATGAGATCAAAATGTTACTATATACATTTATATAGCTAGGTTACTATATACATTTTTATATAGTGTTTCGAGCATTGGCACTGAGCATACTTAATAGTTACATATTAAGTACATTGTCATGAACGGGGTAGTCACCCTCTATTGGAAGTTCAGCACAAGACTAATTTATTCGGTGAATTCATGGGGTAAGTTATCCAAGAATGTATCCACGTTTTGTCGCGTTTCCTCCTCAGTTTCCGCAGGTCCACTGAAGTCCCACGTCCATGTATACTTGCGTGTGCCCACGGCGTAGCCACCTCGATCACAGCGCCATCCAACGGGTAGAGTAGGGACTTCCGTCATCCAACTATTCGGGTTTCCCGCCAAATCATGTTTGTCCCTATAATTGTCATAGTCTTCTCCTTCAAGATGAACTTTGACCTTGAAATGAGATAATGACCTTGACCTTACTTCAAAGAATTCCAATATATCTTCCCACGTTGTATCGTCAAGTCTGAAACGCATGAATGGTTCTTCCGTGTCATTCCTCGGGCGTACAGAGAAGCTCTCGAGGGTTCCCCCGCTAAAAGTGACGTCATATTCCCAGCCTTCATCTGGCAAATCACCAAGATATCCTTTAAGAAATTCGTCGCTGCCTCTCGGTCGAAAATTCACAGTAGTCTTTGAGTTCAGTATAATGTCTTCATACTTTTCATGAAAGTTATCGACGTCTTTCAAAATTTCAAGTGGAACAGACAAGTAACCCGATCCAGAGTGATCTTCGTTTTTCAAAAAGGACGGACCAGAGTCACCTTCGACGAAAAAATACGCTTTGACGTCACGAAAGTCACCGAAATTCACGATGTCCCCATTTTGGAGGTTATTCCGTTCCACAAGGTTCCGAATATCCTCATCTCTGGCGGGTGGTTCAGTGTGTGCGACTGTGAGATTTGTTCGAGCCTTTGTTAGAGAATTCTATACAAAAATGGAGGTTGTTCATTATAAAGTTAAAATCATTTGCTAGATAAAATGAAGAAAAAATTCTAAATTCTCAAAAGACCAGTTTGTGGGGACTACCCCGTATTATCAACATATATGAAAAGATTAAGAAGATCAAAAGATTCCAATAAGCTGTCTGAGGAGGAGGAGACGTTTGAATATTGCGAAGTCCAAAACTGAACATTTTTCGCCGAATTGGCCGCCATTTTCAAAGTAATGTAAAAATCACACAAACATAAAATACCTCGTTCTTTCAATATTCTCCAGTATTTTGGTTCAAAATTCCATAAACATTCGACTGTAAACTTTGAAGATTTTTTCCCAATCATCAACAATTGGCTTTTTTTTTCAAAGTTAAAAAAATGGCCAAAAAGGGGAGAAACTCAAAATTATAAAGAAAAAAATAAGTTTGTTGGGATTATCCCTTTGTATCAGCATACCAAGTTTCGGGGGATTCCATCAAGTGGTCTCAGAGGAGAGGACGTTTGAATATTGAAAAGCTCAATATGGGACGTTTTTCGATGGAGGTGGAGAACCATTTTGAAAAAAAAATATAAATAAATAAAAAATTCCTTGATTTTATTTTTTAGTATGTTTGTGCAAAAATTTTTAGGAAAATTTTGATCGTGAACCACACGATAAAAATGTGGACGACGGACGGACGACAGACGCAACGCCATGCCAATACTAGGTTATCGGAACAAAGAAAACATAGAAAAAACATGCAAGGCAACAAATCTCATCTGATTCAGAAATCTGATAACAGGGGATCTGTATTTAATGATGAGATCAAAATGTTACTATATACATTTATATAGCTAGGTTACTATATACATTTTTATATAGTGTTTCGAGCATTGGCACTGAGCATACTTAATAGTTACATATTAAGTACATTGTCATGAACGGGGTAGTCACCCTCTATTGGAAGTTCAGCACAAGACTAATTTATTCGGTGAATTCATGGGGTAAGTTATCCAAGAATGTATCCACGTTTTGTCGCGTTTCCTCCTCAGTTTCCGCAGGTCCACTGAAGTCCCACGTCCATGTATACTTGCGTGTGCCCAAGGCGTAGCCACCTCGATCACAGCGCCATCCAACGGGTAGAGTAGGGACTTCCGTCATCCAACTATTCGGGTTTCCCGCCAAATCATGTTTGTCCCTATAATTGTCATAGTCTTCTCCTTCAAGATGAACTTTGACCTTGAAATGAGATAATGACCTTGACCTTACTTCAAAGAATTCCAATATATCTTCCCACGTTGTATCGTCAAGTCTGAAACGCATGAATGGTTCTTCCGTGTCATTCCTCGGGCGTACAGAGAAGCTCTCGAGGGTTCCCCCGCTAAAAGTGACGTCATAATCCCAGCCTTCATCTGGCAAATCACCAAGATATCCTTTAAGAAACTCGTCGCTGCCTTTCGGACGAAAATTCAGAGTAGTCTTTGAGTTCAGTATAATGTCTTCATACTTTTCATGAAAGTTATCGACGTCTTTCAAAATTTCGAGCGGAACTGACAAGTAACCCGATCCAGAGTGATCTTCGTTTTTCAAAAAGGACGGACCAGAGTCATCTTCGACGAAAAAATACGCTTTGACGTCACGAAAACCACCAAAATTCACGATGTCCCCATTTTGGAGGTTATTCCGTTCCACAAGGTTCCGAATATCCTCATCTCTGGCGGGTGGTTCAGGGGCGTCCCAGTCTGAAAGCTTGTGATATCCACTGTCTCTCAGCTCTGATCTTGTGTAGTATCTTGCACGGCGTGTTTGTGATTCAGCGGTAGGAGGACCACGCATACCATGCTCCTGTGACTTTGAGTCGTCCTCACCCTTCATCTTCTTTGCCTGTTTTCATAAAAATACAAAGTATAAGGTCAGCAACACATAGGCCTACACACAAGTATTCCATAAGATTTCGTCATGTGATATGCTATAGTTCATTGCCTGTTGTTGGTTGTCTTCTGTTATTCGTTTGGACATCTTTGCACAATTCTTGATCTTGCCTGTGGTCAGAACCAAAGAAGCCAATAAACTGAAAAACCCAAAACGCGCGAGAAACTATGTGCACATATTCGACATAACAGTACATGTATAACGGTATGTGTGCATACCACGACTGTGAACAGGGTCTGGGTAGATGTGTAATAATGAACACGTGAAAAAATTGATAACGGGTTAACGCATGTATCACTACCCATGTGGAGGGACTAGGCTTATCACTGCCTGTATGGTTTTATCTGAGAATTCGTGCGCGTATCAAGTATATCATATGAACGGCTTCATCAATATTGTATATACAATACATATTCGTTTCGTAGGCCTATAGTGTTTTTGTACATAATGGTATCGCACAGACACCCCCCTCGTGTATACTATCTGTGGGACCTCGCTCCTCTTTAAACGTTTACTAAAGAAATAATATTTACACTGACAGTTCGTTTTACTAGAGTAAAACCGTTCAAATGTTCTATTTACTTATTTTTTTAGAAAGCCACAGGATTTGATTGACGTCACATATCGATTTGTGATGAACCCCTGTGCAGTGTAACCGCATGGGTTGCGGGTGCTCCTACCAACATGTATCAAAGTGCAACTACGGCCCTGGTATGGGTTGTCCACAATGCATTGACTGCAGGTGTGATTTTCATGTGTTTGTTTTGAAGATTGAACCAGACTATTGACTTAGTATTAGGCCTATTTGCACCAAAGCCTTATGCCTGAATCACATTTGCACCGATGCCTACGCCGATGAGGATACGATGTCCGAAAAGGCTGAAATTTGGCCATTCCGGCCAGTCACCCACCGATCACCCGTGATCATCGCACAACAATCGGACATCCGAGTCACGTCGGTGAAGGCATTGGAAGAAAATAATGCGGAGTTATTTTCTTGCGGCGACCGGTAGAAACAAAGACATCGTTAGTGAATCGCTGGCATGCCTGCTGGTGACCGGCCAGAGCCCTTTGAGATGCCCACCAGGTTCCGAGGGTATCAACCACATTTTTCGGCCGACCAATGTGGATAGCTCATCATGCGATCACCGCAAGTTATCGTGTCTGGCGCCGATGATAGTCCGGAAGCTACCCTAGAGATAATCGGCCGATTAGTACATATCAGACGGTCACCGAGCAGGTATCAGTAGGTTATCATGCGGTCTCCGGTAGGGCATCGTTGGTTGGTCAGTATTTCTTGTAATTCTTGAAATTTGGACTGACACGGTGAAGGCACGTGATCATTGGTGGCAATAGCGGTCACCGGCGGACAATGCATGATGGTTTCATGGCCACTCGTAAGATATGGGAGAGATGTCTGTCAAACTAATACTGGCAGTCGGAGCATCGGTAAATACCACCGATGTGCCCACATCGGCCGGCGACCTGTGCAAATGTGATCTAGGCATTAGCCGATGAAGTTACGAAGCCCGAAAAGGCTGAAATTTGGCCATCTCGACCATTCATCAACCGAGCGCCTGAGGATCATCCGCCACCATCGAGTAACAATTGGACGTCAATGGAGGCATCAGAAGGAAATATAAATGCATTTTATTCTCACTGGTGTAAAATAACGACATCAGTATTGAATCGTTAGCATGGCTAACGGCGACCAGTCAGAGCCCCTCCAGATGCCCACCAGGCGCCGATGGGATCAATCAGATTTTTCAGCTGATCAATTTGGGTAGCCCACCAGGCAAATGCCAATCGACGTAGGGTATCTTGCCGGGCGCCGATGGATTTTCTGAAGGTGTCCTTCAGGCTGGTTTGTACATTTTAGGCGGTCACCGAGTAGGTATCAGTATAGGGTATCGTGCGATCTTCAGTAGGGCATCATCGGTTGGCCAATTTTTCTTGAATTTCTTGAAGTTTGCACGGAAACGGTCAAGATGCTCGATCATAAGGATAGGTTAGGATAGGATAGGATAAGATAGGACAGGATAATGTTTATTCAGATGCTCGATCAAAAGTGAATCTGGTGGGCAACTGCTGGGCATTGGCAAGTCACCGATGGGCATATATCTGGTGGACACCTATCGGGACATTGTATAGTGATCAGACGATACCAGTAAGAATTGCGGGAGGGAAAAGGAGACATGGTACCCTGATTAGATACCTTTAGGACAAAAATCAGCCACCTAGCAGGCAACCAATGCTTGTTGCAGAAGTTGGTGATGCTCAGCCAAAAGTCACATTGTCAGAAGCCGGTTTGGTACAAGCTCCACTTGTACCAATTTGGAAAGTTCAACAAATGGAAATGGTCTGCATCAAGTATTAATACCTCCTTGTAGAACTGTCTCATGGCTTCGAACATCCTCTAGTCATACGCGGCCTTTTTCATGCAAATCATCGGGATATTGCCAACATGGAGTGAATCGGCAACAAACAATGCCATGCCACTTTCGGATAATTTTATTCATTTTTATGCGTATATATATGTACATGTATCTTGTCTCAGTCCATTCCCATCAAGTACAGTCTTTCGAAATATTGATTATGGAGGAGATATGTTTTCCAACCGGGGATATCAATAGCGTTCAGGCAGAATGAGACGACAAGATGGAGGGATGACCTCTGTACATCGATTCATGCCTAGACCTGTTTCTGTAGGAGGCCATAGGATTTGCTCCATATGGAATCATTTTCAACTGAGTTCCAGTACCAGTACCAGTACTGAGTACTTTCAAGGTTTGCAGGAGCGAATCTACTACTCCCACAAGATGGCTACGAAGAAAATGGTCCAGAAACCCCCTGACCTGTAACCAAGGTTTCAGCATGCAGGAGTCCTTCATGTCCATGATGAGATTTTTGTTTGAACCTCCTGATCAGCAATCTGGCTTGTTATCTGTATCATATGCATTTTATTTGATTTTTCCTTTCACCATACTTATTATATTCATAGTAGATATGAAGTATTATATTCGAAATCAAATAGGAAATATCATATCCATCATATATATATTCTTACAATTGTATGTATTATTATCCTTACATTTGGAACTGGACCGACAATAAACCATAAATGTTTCTACTCATCGCAATATTATTTTTTCGTGGATATGGTTCAGAACACATCGTAACTTGACTTCAGACAAACAAAAATATTTTGAGCCAACCCATCGGAAAACCAAACTGGCTACCATGCACAAACCAGCGATTCAAGGGCATAAAAGTTGTCACAATTTTGTATATTGGGGAGTCTCAAACATAAATGAAAAATATCACAAAGATTTTGAGAAAATGGCCGTCAAAAATCAACGGAAACAGCTATTTCTGTCTCGATTTTCAGGTATTTCACCTAATCTTCAGAAAGTTTCTACCCGTAAATGATAGAAGATACTGTAGATGGATGACGGTTGTAGCGTCACGATAAAAGGTAATCGGAGTATACATGTCTGGTAAATGAGGATGACGGATAATGTACAACATTGACGTACACTATGTATTGCCAGGATAATAGGTTATATGACCATATGACCCCATATTTGCCCCCCCCCCCCCTCAAGAAAAAGAACAAAGAAAAAATAAAATTTCTGGAAATGGAACCACAGATCTCTTTTGATATTACTGGTTTATTTGAGAAAAAAATTACAGAAAAGACTACATGTACACTGGGTGTAAACCTGATGTAGGTGCCACGGGAAAGAACGCTTCAACTTGCTACTTGCGATTACAGATTATATACAAGGCTTTGTTTGAAGAATTGTGTATAATTACATAATACTGGTGTAACTAGACGTCAAGGCCTAAAGGCCTTGGAGGCATTTCAGGGAGAAGCATGAAAAAAACAAAATGCTGACTCAGCAAAAACATGATGAAGCTCCCAATGAGACCTATAAGACAATTTGTGCAATTACATGTATGTGAAGGACAAACTTCATACCATTAAGACTATCTGTCTAATGTCTGTTTTGTTCTAAGTCGCACCGTTTCCAAGGAATCGATGAGTCCGAAAATAACGTCCGTTTCGCTCTACAACACACCGTTTTCGAGATATCGACGAAAACGAAAGATGTCGACTCAGCGAAAAAATTTACGGTCAAGTGGTCATTGAAAATACCCATTAAACATGTTTGTCTAGGGTGACCAGTCCGAAAATAACGTCCGTTTCGCTCTACGACGCACCGTTTCCGAGATATCGACGAAAACGAAAAATGCCGACTCAGCGAAAAAATTTTAGGTCAAGGTCAAAGGTCATCCATAATACCCTTAAGACATGTTTGTCTAGGGCGACGAGTCCGAAAATATCGTCCGTTTTGCTCTACGATGCACCGTTTCCGAGATATCGACGAAAACGAAAAATGCTGACTCAGCGAAAAAATTTAAGGTCAAGGTCAAGGGTCATCCCTAAAACCCTTAAGACATATTTGTCTAGGGCGACGAGTTCGAAAATAACGTCCGTTTTGCTCTACGATGCACCGTTTCCGAGATATCGACGAAAACGAAAAATGCCGACTCAGCGAAAAAATTTAAGGTCAAGGTCAAACGTCATCCATAATATCTTTTAGACAAGTTTGTCTAGGGCGACGAGTCCGAAAATAACGTCCGTTTCGCTCTACGACGCACTGTTTGCGAGATATCGACGATAACGAAAAATGCCGACTCAGCGAAAAAAATTAAGGTCAAGGTCAAAGTCATCCATAATACCCATTAGACATGTTTGTCTAGGGTGACGAGTCCGAAAATAACGTCCGTTTCGCTCTACGATGCACCGTTTCTGAGATATCGACGAAAACAGAAAAATGCCGACTCAGCGAAAAAAATTAAGGTCAAGGTCAAAGGTCATCCATAATACCCATTAGACATGTTTGTCTAGGGCGATGAGTCCGAAAATAACGTCCGTTTCGCTCTACGACGCACCGTTTCCGAGATATGCCTGAGAGCCTCAAGGATGACTCAGCAAAAATTATTTCGAGCCCTAGGTCAAAGGTTGTTTGACGGATCGGCCTCAAAATCAATGGGCTTCTTCCCTGGTGATATATGAACCTCCGTGCAAAGTTTTACAGTCATTGCCATAATACTTTTTGAGTTATCGTGCGGAAACCAAAAACATGAATTTCATCCTCACGGACCCCGGAGCCGGCTCAAAAACAATAGGCTTCTTCCACACAACATTTCTGACCACCGGTGAAAATTTGGCAAAGATACGCCGATGCAAACTGAAGTTATCGTGCGGAAACCAAAAAGTAAAAAAAAAAGAAAAAAAGAAAAAAAAAAAAAAAAAATTTGACAAAACCATAAAGGCATTTCTGCTGAAATGCCTTAATTACATGATCATCAATTGATGGAATCAACAATTGAAAGTTTGCAACAAAATTTCCGCAACATATCCTCTCATTTCAGCACCTTGTTGATACATATTGTTAATCCAAACTTGGCCTTGGAATCTTTGGGGGAAACTGTGTGGAGTAAAATTAAGAGAACAATTTCCAAAATTTACACTTGCTTGAGCATTGACCCCAAATCCGATACTGTTAGGACCTTTAACGGATATTTTTGCACGGTACTGGACATTCGGCTCGACTTGCATCTTCTTGATGTGGACATCAATTGGGCGACCAGTTCCCATCGACTGAATCGTGGTTTCCGTTTCGAAAACCGAAGCAGTGTCTGTTGTGTTCTCGACTCGGACTTTCACGTCATGTTTTGATCCATTCTGTCCACCATAGACGGAAAACCCCCTTAGGATGATGGCTTTGGTAGTTGTGAACGAGAAGTCTTCCACAGTGTCACCCGACACGTTGAGTTGGTACTGCGTGCTTCTGATATTTCCGCCTGAATACCTTTGCAATCGTTGCATTCTTGAGATGACATCAAACCCTAGGGACGCGAGTGCTCTGCTGTGAATTTCTTTCTTCGTCAGGTCCAATGCGAAGATTAGAGTCTTCTCGTCTCCAGTGAGGACTGTTGTTTCACTGAATTGCTCTGCGAAAACATTAGCTGTTATGAAGGGGAATCTGATCTTGTAAAGACATTCCCCAAGCTGTTTTCGCATTTCTTCTCCTGACGGGTTTACCTTGTCTGTCGCCCTGCGTTTTGCCCATTCAAGGCAGCCCTGGAACAAGTCTGCTTCTGCCCCAAAGACCAATTTATCATTGCGAACGACCTTCAGAAGTGCGTCGTGTGACATGTTGTAGAAAGCCTCCGTTTTGGAAACAGCAATGGCGTTTGGTTCTATTAGATTCATGCAGGTATTCACCAAGTCCTCATCCTGGTACACAAGACTGTGTGTGAGGATAGAACACACGTTGTTGACGGTGATCTGGCTGTTAAGGTACTGTTTGCATCTGTTAGATAAGTCTTCCAAGATGTACTTCTTAGATGCATAGAGCAAGTGCATGACGTTATCTCCCGTCAGGGCAACTTGGTCAGTGTACATGTAGCTATCGAAAAAAAACACTATTAAGGTGGTGATCATAGTCATAACAATAACACTTTCGAAACTATACAGCAATAAATAATACAATATTTATCACAATAAAACTGCCATCTTTGTTTCGATCCTCAGACGTTCAAATGCTTGCAGATGAATACTGTTGTTCATATTATCATACATATACGACAAGTTATTCTAATGAATGGTATACCTTAGCATTTCCTTGAATGCTTCAACTTCAACATCCGTTATGACAACGTCTTTCTCCGCCTCAAGAAAAGCGCCATTGAACATTGCATCGAAGACCGGGCTACGAGCTTGGAGGATCAACTTGTGTGCAGACACTCTGGAGAAACCACCCTCAGATTTCTGGATATTAAACGCAACGTCACAAGATATTGCGTTCTCCAGCATATGCTTGAGGCAAGTCGTCAGAGGCTTTCCAACTTGCCATCCTCTCGCTTCAGCATCTGGGGCGGCTGCAGCCATTGTCTGATCCTTTCAACAGTACCTGGAACAATAAAGCCTTAGTCTAGAGTATTTTTATTGGTTCAAATTTTGTTGTTTCGTTCCTAAGACAATTTCCAAGAATAATATTTGCAGTTTTATGTTTACTCTGAATATATTGAATGGAGTACTTAATATCACGAGGCTGTAATTTTAAAGTACTAGGAACATGAAAATATGATGTAAGCTCAGATTAAAGCACCATGTGAGCTGATCAGAACGGTTTTTACAACAGGTGAATATCTCGATGCCTTCAAAAGTTACAGTTCTTCAAAGTTCAAATTGCCCAAAGGTAAATTTGAAAAATCATATAACTCATTAATATGCAAATTTGTATGCATGACGTCACAGGGGGAACATTTTTTAATTACATGGTTTTATTAGCATATTAAAGTCTTAAGAAATTGCAATTATTCAACAAAGCTTATTCCACACGCTCTACATAATTTATAGTCAATGAATTTCACATCTGAATAGTTGCCAAAGTCACCAGTATTGATATGAGGCCCCTAGCAACCAGGGTTGATATGGCCCAAATCCACAGTCATATCGATAAGCAAACAAAAACAAAGGTGAAAATGAATTGACTCCACATGCATCATTGATATACAATATTCAAATTCTGTCAAAACCCCTATTTCTGGCATTTAGGACCCATAGCAACCAATGGTTGCTAGGGACTCCAGCAGGTGAATAGTAACCATGGCAACAGAAACACTTTGAACAATTATAATAATAATAATAATAATAATAATAATCTTCAGTTTGAATGGGTCACCCGATGAGGGAAGGCTTCTGCTGGGCTGATACTTGGTGAACATCTGGGCCAGATTTGATGGGGCAGATGGGTCATGAATGACATTCTGCACGTGTGTGAGAACCTTGAAGGCAATGCGCAGGCGAACAGGCAGCCAATGTAGTTCCTTCAACACCGGCGATATGTGGTCACGTCTCCGAGTGCCAGTGATCAAGCGTGCCGCATTGTTTTGGACCATTTTGAGTCGCCATGTGGTGTTCTCAGGTGCACCGGCCAAGAGGCCGTTGTGGTAATCAAGACATGACGTGACAGTTGATCGAACAATTTTCTCACATGTGGCTTGATCAAGATGACACCTGATCTTGCTAATGCGGCGTAGATGATGGTATGCATTCCTCGATGACGTTGCTATTTGTTTTTCCATTGGTAGGTGCGAGTCCAAGATGGCGCCGAGGTTCCTGACCTCAGGTGAGGGTTTGATCAGTTCATTGCCAATGGATACGCTGATGTCGTTGGCACAAGTTGTTCGACGGGGAAGGAATACGATGCACTCTGTCTGAGAGTCATTTAGTTTGAACTTGTCATGCAACATCCATTGCCTTACATCATGTAAGCAGTTATTTAGCTCCTCGATTTGACTAGCACGTTCCGCGTGATCTTTTAATGACAAGCGACAGTAGAGTTGGGTGTCATCCGCATATCCATAACGGTTTATGCGGTGCTTACTGATGATTGTTTTCAGAGGCAGAATGTACATCAGAAAGAGTAAGGGTCCGAGGACCGGCCCTTGGGGAACACCAATCCTGAGGGGTACCTCACGTGACGCCACACCCTCAATATGAATGGACTGCTTTCGTTCACACAGATATGAGCGAATCCAATCCAGTACTGTATCTTTTAGACCAACATTGTGCTGTAATCTGGTTAACATTATTCCATGATCGAGCGTGTCAAATGCGGCGCTTAAATCAAGCAGCACGAGCAGGGCGCCATCACCGTGGTCAAGGTTGTTATCCAGGTCTGATTTGATCTTAAGCAGGGCCGTCTCCGTTCCATGGCCGGGTTTGTAAGCCGTCTGAAGGTCGTCATGCAGGCCATGTGCTGAGAGATATTCAGCAAGTTGTTTGGCAACAACTCGCTCCAGTATCTTGCTGATGAAAGATAGGTTTGATACTGGTCGATAGTTCTTATATTCACAGACGTCAAGAGTTTTCTTCTTTACATGTATCAAAGGTGTCACTTGTGCCAACTTAAACTCGGAAGGTGTTTCACCCCTCGATAACGACTGGTTGATGATGGCACTCAGGATCGGCAACATTGCCGAACAAACATGTTCATTTTTCAGCAATGTGGTTGAATCAATTCTAGTGAGCACGACTTGCTCGGACCTGCTGAAATTATTTTCATCACGTCAGCTTTTGTTTGGAGATGGAAGGATGTGAGTTTCGATGTTGCGGTGGGCATGTCCTTTTCAAGTATCTGGATATCCTGTGAATCAAGTTCACTTCTAATTAAGGCATTTCGGCAGAAATGCCTTTATGGTTTTAGCAGAATTTTTTTTTCTTCTTTTTTTTCTTCTTCCGCCACTTTTGGTTTCCGGACGATAACTTTAGATTGCCTTGACGGATCCTTGTCAAATTTTCACCACAAGTCAGAAATGATATGTGGAAAAACCCTATTGTTTTTGAGCCGGATCCGAGGTCCTTGAGGTCCGTGAGGATGAAATCAAGGCTAATTTTGAGACTTGGTTTCCGGACGATAACTGGAAAAATATTTATGCAACAGTTGCAGAACTCTGCATGGAGGTTCATATGCCACCAGGGAAGAACCCTATTGATTTTGGGATCGATCCGTCAAACGACCTTTGACCTAGAGGTCAAAATAATTTTTTGCTGATTCATCCTTGAGGCTTCCTGCATATCTCAGAAACCGTGCATCGTAGAGCGAAACGGACGTTATTTTCGGACTCGTCGCCCTAGACAAACATCTCTAGGGTGTACTATTTTTTTTTATCCGGCTCCGAGGTCCGAGAGGTCCGTGAGTATGAAATCAAGAACTTGGTTTCCGGACGATAACTCAAAAAAATATTCAGGCAATAGTTGCAGAATTTCGCACTGAGGTTTATATATCACCAGGGAAGAACCATATTGATTTTGGGATTGATACCTCAAACGACCTTTGACCTAGAGGTCGAAATAATTTTTTGCTGAGTCATCCTTGAGGCATCATGCATATCTCGGAAACGGTACATCGTAGAGAGAAACGGACGTTATTTTCGGACTCGTCGCCCTAGACAAACATGTCTAAGGGGTATTATGGATGAACTTTGACCTTGACCCGAAATGTTTTTGCCGAGTCGGCATTTTTCGTTTTCGTCGATATCTCGGAAACGGTGAGTCATAGAGTGAAACGGACGTTATTTTCGGATTCGTCGCACTAGACAAACATGTCTAATGGGTATTATTGATGAACTTTGACCTTGACCCGAAATTTTTTTGCCGAGTCGGCATATTTCGGTTTCGTCGATATCTCGGAAACGGTGCCTCGTAGAGCGAAACGGACGTTATTTTCGGACTCGTCGCCCTAGACAAACATGTCTAAAGGGTAATATAGATGAACTTTGACCTTGACCCGAAATTTTTTGCCGAGTCGGCATTTTTCGTTTTCGTCGATATCTCGGAAACGGTGCGTCGTAGAGCGAAACAGACGTTATTTTCGGACTCGTCGCCCTAGACAAACATGTCTGAAGGGTATTATGGATGTACTTTGACCTTGACCTTAAATTTTTTGCCGAGTCGGCATTTTTCCTTTTCGTAGATATCTCGGGAACGGTGCGTCGTAGAGCGAAACGGACGTTATTTTCGGACTCGTCGCCCTAAACAAACATGTCTTGAGGGTATTATGGATGAACTTTGACCTTGACCCGAAATTTTTTTGCCGAGTCGGCATTTTTCGTTTTCGTCGATATCTCGAAAACGGTGCGTCGTATAGCGAAATGGACGGTATTTTCAGATTCGTCGCCCTAGACAAACATGTCTAACGGGTATTATGCATGAACTTTGACCTTGACCCGAAATTTTTTTGCCGAGTCGGCATTTTTCGGAAACGGTGCGTCGTAGAGCGAAACAGACGTTATTTTCGGACTCGTCGCCCTAGACAAACATGTCTGAAGGGTATTATGGATGTACTTTGACCTTGACCTTAAATTTTTTGCCGAGTCGGCATTTTTCCTTTTCGTAGATATCTCGGGAACGGTGCGTCGTAGAGCGAAACGGACGTTATTTTCGGACTCGTCGCCCTAAACAAACATGTCTTGAGGGTATTATGGATGAACTTTGACCTTGACCCGAAATTTTTTTGCCGAGTCGGCATTTTTCGTTTCAGTCGTTATCTCAGAAACGGTGCATCGTAGAGCGAAACGGACGTTATTTTCGGACTCGTCACCCTAGACAAACATGTCTAAGGGGTATTATGGATGAACTTTGACCTTGACCCGAATTTTTTTTGCCGAGTCGGCATTTTTCGTTTTCGTCGATATCTTGGAAACGGTGCGTCGTAGAGAAAATCGGACGGTATTTTCGGACTCGTCGCCATAGACAATCATGTCTAGCGGGTATTATGGATGAACTTTGACCTTGACCCGAATTTTTTTTGCCGAGTCGGCACTTTTCGTTTCCATCGATATCTTGGAAACGGTACGTCGAAGAGCGAAACGGACGTTATTTTCGGACTAGTCGCCCTAGACAAACATGTTTAAGGGGTATTATGGATGAACTTTAACCTTGACCCGAAATTTTTTTGCCGAGTCGGCACTTTTCGTTTTCGTCGATATCTCGGAAACGGTGCGTCGTAGAACGAAACGGACGGTATTTTCGGACTCGCCGGCCTAGACAAACATGTCTAAGGGGTATTATGGATGAACTTTGACCTTGATCCGAAATTTCTTTGCCGAGTCGGCACTTTTCGTTTTCGTCGAACGGACGTTATTTTCGAACTCGTCGCCCTAGACAAACATGTCTAAGGCGTATTATGGATGAACTTTGACCTTGACCCGAAATTTTTTTGCCGAGTCGGCACTTTTCGTTTTCGTCGAACGAACGTTATTTTCGAACTCGTCGCCCTAGACAAACATGTCTAAGGCGTATTATGGATGAACTTTGACCTTGACCCGAAATTTTTTTGCCGAGTCGGCAGTTTTCCTTTTTAGTCGATATCTCAGAAACGGTGCGTCGTAGAGCGAAACGGATGGTATTTTCGGACTCGTCGCCCTACACAAACATGTCTAGCGGGTATTATGGATGAACTTTGACCTTAACCCGAAATTTGTCGACATTTTTCATTTTCGTCGATATCTAGTATTATAAATTATTCATCACACCGAAATGCCTCCAAGGCATCTTTAGGCCTTGACGTCTAGTTTTGGACACTTTTTCTTCGAAAAATGTTGCAAATGATTCAGCCAAGTGCTTGATATCAGATCCTGGGGGACGTACAACATCGTTTGTTGAACTGAGGAGTTCACTAACGAGTCTGAAGGTTTCTTTACAGGAGGCTTTTTTGAAAATGTCAATGTAATATTCTGATTTCAGTTTATCAATCAGGACCACAACAGCTCTCGTTTGTTCATTGAACATCTGTTTGTGGACTGATAATCCAGACTTCTTAAACTGCCTTTCCAATCGACGGCGTTTTCGCCTCTCTATGTGTACTTGATAAGTATACCATGGTTTGGGTTGCTCACCTTCCAGACGGACTCTACGTTCTGGAGCGTGCACTTCCATAGTGTCAGTAACTGCTCGGCTGCACAGATTCAACAAGTCAGTGAGTCCATAGTTTTGATCCAATTTCCCGATTCTGGCTCGTAGATGATTCAGGTTTGACTTTCTTGATGGGCCGTGCTGTAACATGACGCACTGGAGCCTGAGGTCGTTGTGTTTTAATGATGCATGACAATATATAGTGGTCAGATATGTTTTCGTCATGCACACCTGCCAAGCAGATGGAAGGATAGCTCTGGTCCTTACAAGTAATCAGAAGGTCCAGTGTGTGGCCAGCTCGATGTGTGGGTCTGTCCACATGTTGCTTGAGGTCAAGGGTTGAGAGAATCTCGTCGAACTGACGGGCGTGTTGATCGTCACCATTGTCGAAGTGAATGTTGAAATCACCAAGGACACAAAATTCTACGGGAAGTGACGCACACATGTCGGACAGGAATTCTTCAATTTCGGCGAAGAATTGTGCAGGTTTCAGTCCGTTCCTCTGCGATGGAGGAGGTCTATAGAGGAGAACCAGATGGAAGGGCTCTTTGGTTTTCAGGGATATTGACATCGCTTCAAAGGTTTGATGGTTATTGTCCACTGTGAATCCAGTGTATAAGTGTGATCTCATGACCACACCGATACTACCGCCTCTATGTCCCTTGGATGTCGGACGTGGAGCACCAGTGAAGACGTAGCCTGGAGGCCACAGGCTTTTTGCTACTGGGTCGTCGCCTTCTTTGAGCCAGGTTTCGGTGATGGCCAGTATTTCTATCACATTTTCGGCGATATACTCATTGATAAGCCCACACTTGTTAGCGACGGACCTCGCATTAACAAGAGACAGATTGATACCTTCAGGGTGAGCCGGTTCAGAAGATGTATCAACATACATGATATTCTTCGGATTTGATCCCAGATTTGTTTGTGTCTCTTTCGTACGTGGGACAGCTGATACAGATATTTGATATCTGATGTCAGTAAGTTTTACAAGGTTTCTGAAATTGACACCTTGTTGATGGAGATCATTGTCAAGGGGTCTGTTGTTTTTCACTTTTCTGGTAAACCGTAGTTTACCACCTCGGCATCCTCTGATTGGTATAGCCTGCCGGTTGTTCACAGCACACGCGACTGGGACGCCCGTTATTAACATAATCACAGAACAATAATCCAACTAGTCTTGGTCCACATGATGTTGCTTGAAGTCAAGACCAATGATGTTTGACTGCATTATATCCACAATTTCGATATGAATTGATCAATAGAAGTGCAGAAATTGGACGAGTCTACATAGAACACACTGTTTTGATCATACCAATGGTATCCATGTCCATTCACCACTCAGTTGTGTTATTTCAGGCTCGATTGATCAACAATAAGTCCAGTAATATTCCAAACTAATGTTACAGCAGTGCGAGAGACGTGTCACCATAGGCGCCATACAAACAGTAACGACACTGATTATTGACCATGCCTATCAATGTTTGAAGACTAGGTTTGCAATAATTCTGACCAGATCAATTAAATTAAGACTCAAACTTGCCTAATTAAAAATATTCCCCCTTCTACGTCACGAATACCTCATTTGCATACTAATTAGCTTCTTGTAAAATCCAGAAGTGTTCAATCCAGCATATGTCATAACCTGTCAAAATTGTGACACTCAAAAGGCCATAACTTTTTAACCAATAGAGATATTGGCATGCAGTAAACTGCATTTTACTCAGCAAAACCAGGTCTCACATTTGGGCTCACATTATATTTTCATGTTCCTAGTACTTTAAGGTCTTCCTTCACCACAAAGCAATCCACGATAAAAAATTAGCCCAAGGGCTAAGAAAGGTTACCGGACAATATACATTTTAGATATTAGCCTTTTGTCCAGTGACCTTGAAAATAAAGTCACTGATAAATTCAAGGCCATGAAATTTTCAACAAATATATCACTTCTAGTATGTCAACAATAAATTCCTAAGCTGTAAAGTCGATAATAAGTGAGACATTAGCCATTCTGTGATGTGACCTTGAAAATGAGGTCAAAGTTAAAGTTCAAGGTCATGAAAATATTCAGTATATATCATTCCTCTATATTCGCAATTGATTCCCATGCTGTAAATGTAAGTATCAATCTATTACCACCAATACAATCAGATTTTGATGATGCCAATAAGAAACGTAAAATACTACATTTTGCAATAGAAAACAAACAAAGCCCGACCAAATAGTTTATCCAAAGACACACTGGCGTCTTCAGGGGCAGACAATGTGTTAAATGTAGTTGTTTCTACTGTACACCAGATGGAATTAGTATACAACTGCCCAACAACCTATGAAAATAATTTAGAAATCCGAATCTAACCCCATGGAATAGATACATGACAAGTACAAAAGTACCCAATCACAAGCCCGAAGGCTACTGAGTTGATGGTATCCTCGGGGACAGATTTAACGTCCGCCAGCAGTGACACCGACTCAGTGGTATAAAATTGTAAGTATCAATCTATTACCACCAATAAAATCAAATTTTGAGGATGCCAATAAGAAACGTAAAATACAACATTTTGCAATAGAAACAAAGCCCGACCAAATAGTTTATCCAAAGACACACTGGCGTCATCAGGGGCAGATGTAAAGATGATAATAAGCGACATATTAGCCATTTTGTTCTCTGACCTTGAAAATGAGATCAAATGTCAAATTCTAGATCACCAAAATATTCAGCATACATCATTTCCTATATGTTCACTATGGACCCCTAAGCTGTAAATTTGATAATAAGCGAGATCTAAGCCATTTTGTATTCTGACCTTGAAAATAAAATGACTAACCTTGAAATTTAGGTCCAGGGTCAAATTCAAGGTCACTAGAATATTCAGCATATATCATTTCCTATATGTTCACAATTGATTCCTAAGCTGCAAAGTCGCTAATAAGCAAGATATTGGCCATTTTGTCCTGTGACCTTGAAAATGAGGTCAACGGTCAAATTCAAGGTCACGAGAATATTCAGCATATATCATTTCCTATATGTTCACAATTGATTCCTAAGCCGTAAAGTCGATAATAAGCGAGATATTAGCAATTTTGTCCTGTGACCTTGGAAATGAGGTCAAAGGTCAAATTCAAGGTCACGAGAATATTCAGCATATATCATTTCCTATATGTTCACAATGGATTCCTAAGCTGTAAAGTCGATAATAAGCGAGATATTAGCCATTTTGTCCTGTGACCTTGAAAATGAGGTCAAAGGTCAAATTCAAGGTCACGAAAATATTCAGCATATATCATTTCCTATATGTTCACAATTGATTTCTAAGCTGTAAAGTCGATAATAAGCGAGATATTAGCCATTTTGTCCTGTGACCTTGAAAATGAGGTCAAAGGTCAAATTCAAGGTCACGAGAATATTCAGCATATATCATTTCCTATATGTCCACAATTGATTCCTAGTCTCTAATCTCAATATTAAGTGAGATATTAGGCTTAATGTGTTCCATTATAAAGCATAGGAGAATTTAACATGGGAAAGTCCCATTTGGTCCGAGTTTGGGCCCAAAATGGCCCACTTCGAGCGATTCAAGGGCAACGAAACTTATACACATCGTAGAGGTACATATGAAGAGTGTTATGCATCAGTAAGAAAAAAAGTTATTGAACAGATTTTGAGAGAATGGCCGCCAAAGTCCAAAATCAGGCATTTTTCGTCAAAAATGGCCGCCATTTTGAAAAAAATGCGGAAATCAGAAAACTAAAAAAAACTTTTCCTGGAAATATTTTTAGGTATTTTTGTGCAAAATTTCAGAAAGATTTGACCATATACTTTAAAGATAAAAATGTGAACGGACGGACGACGGACGACGGACGCAACGCCATGCCAATAGGTTATCGGACCATAGGTCCGGTAACCTAAAATTAGCCCAAGGGCTAAGATAGGTTACCGGACAATTTTGGCTTTAAGCATTGCAAGTGACATATGACTTTGAGATTTACCAATCAAGGTCATCTTTGTGAACTGCAATATCACCATTAGGTATGCTGCATATGACTTCATATATGCTCATAATACAAACATATAAGCTCTATCAAAAAGTATTGGTCTGTAGAGGCCAATTTACACATATCAAGTCAGGCAAGGTTGTGAGATTTGGATTTCAAGGTCATATATAAGGTCAAATTCCAGGTCTACCAGAGATGTGCTATAAATACATGACTTCTTGTAAGCTTGGTACCCAAGGTCATCTGAGGTCAAGGTCAAGGTCATCATCAGTTGTTTCATATATGACTTTCTATATGCTCATAATGCAAACTTAAGCTCTATCTAGAAGCATTTCATCTGTAGAGGCAAATCTGGGCATTTTTTACCCCAAAATGGCTGTTTTGACCTTTCAAGGTCATCAAAGGTCAAATTCAAGGGTACCACACAAATCGCCATATATGACTTCCCATTTGAAAGTGCCAATTTCTAAGCTCTATCTTCAAGCGTTCTATGAGTACAGTCTTGGCAGCTCCCATTATGAAGGAAAAAAGTGCCGAAAATTTTCCAAGTCCAAAATTTTTTTCAAAGGGTGAACATTTTTTTGGGGCTAGAAATGGCCCAAAATGGATAGAAATGTGATTTGAGGCAAAAAAAAAAAATTTCTGCCGACCCGACAAAAATTCAAAATGGCTGCCACATGGAGACCGGCGATTCAAGGGCAACAAAACTTATACACATCATAAAGGTACATAAGGGGAATCTTTTGAATCCAAAATCTCAAAAATGATCTCACAGTCTTCGAGAAAAGACAGACAAGGGGCAAATTTGGGCATTTTTTGACCAAAAAATGGCTGTGTTGACCTTTCAAAGTCATCCAAGGTCAAATTCAAGGTCACCACACAAGTTGTCATATATGACTTCCCATTTGAAAGTGCCAATTTCTAAGCTCTATCTTCGGGCGTTCTAGGAGTACTTTCCTAACAGCTCCCATTATGAAGGAAAAAAGTGCCGAAAATTTTCGAAGTTCAAAATTTTTTTTAAAGGGTGAAAAAAATTTTTTTGTCTAGAAATGGCCCAGAATGGATAGTAATGCAATTTGGGCCGAAAATTTGTTTTTTCGTCAACACGTAAAAAATTCAAAATGGCCGCCATACGCAGACCGGCGATTCAAGGGCAACTAAAATTATACACATCACAGAGGTACATAACGATCTTTTGAAACAAAAATCTCAAATCTGATCAGACAGTTTTGAGAAAATGGCCGCCAAAGTTAAAATTAGCCCAATGGGCTAGAAAGGTTACCGGAGAAATATACAGAGTTAAGCCGAGAAAGTTGAAGGTCAAATTCAAGGTGACCACTGAAATCGCCATATCTCTAACCTTGAAAATGGGATCTAAGGTTAAATTCTAGATCACCAAACTATTCAGCATACATCATTTCCTATATGTTCACTATGGACCCCTAAGCTGTAAATTTCATAATAAGCGGGATATAAGCCATTTTGTAATCTGATTTTGAAAAAATTAGCCCAAGGGCTAAGAAAGGTTACCGGACAATATACATTTTAGATACTAGCCTTTTGTCCAGTGACCTTGAAAATAAGTTCACTGATATTCAAAGCCATGAAATATATCAGTTCTAGTATGTCCACAATAAATTCCTAAGCTGTAAAGTTGATAATAAGTGAAATATTAGCCATTCTGTGATGTGACCTTGAAAATGAGGTCAAAGTTCAAGGTCATGAAAATATTCAGTATATATTATTCCTCTATATTCGCAATTGATTCCTAAGCTGTAAAGATGATAATAAGCGACATATTAGCCATTTTGTTCTCTGACCTTAAAAATGGGATCAAAGGTCAAATTCTAGATCACCAAACTATTCAGCATACATCATTTCCTATATGTTCACTATGGACCCCAAGCTGTAAATTTGATAATAAGCGACATATAAGCCATTTTGTATTCTGACCTTGAAAATAAAATGACTGACCTTGAAATTTAGGTCAAAGGTCAAATTCATGGTCATGAGAATATTCAGAATATATCATTTCCTATGTGTTCACAATTGATTCCTAAGCTGTAAAGTCGATAATAAGCAAGATATTAGCCATTTTGTCCTGTTGACCTTGAAAATGAGATCAAAAGTCAAATTCAAGGTCACTAGAATATTCAGCATATACCATTTCCTATATGTTCACAATTGATTCCTAAGCTGTAAAGTCGCTAATAAGCAAGATATTGGCCACTTTGTCATGTGACCTTGAAAATGAGGTCAAAGGTCAAATTCAAGGTCATGAGAATATTCAGCATATATCATTTCCTATATGTTCACAATTGATTCCTAAGCTGTAAAGTCGATAATAAGCGAGATATTAGCCATTTTGTCCTGTGACCTTGAAAATGAGGTCAAAGGTCAAATTCAAGGTCACGAGAATATTCAGCATATATCATTTCCTATATGTCCACAATTGATTCCTAGTCTCTAATCTCAATATTAAGTGAGATATTAGGCTTTAATGTTTCCCACTATAAAGCATAGGAGAATTTAACATGGGAAAGTCCCATTTGGGCCGAGTTTGGGCCCAAAATGGCCCACTTCGAGCGATTCAAGGGCAACGAAATTTATACATGTCACAGGGGTACATATGAGGAGTGTTATGCATCAATAAGAAAAAAAGTTACTGAACAGATTTTGAGAAAACGACCGTCAAAGTCCAAAATTGGCCATTTTTCGACGAAAACGGCCGCCATTTTGAAAAAAATGCGAAAATCAAAGAACTAAAAAATACTTCCCTCTCGAAATATTTTTAGGCATTTTTGTGCAAAATTTCAGAAAGATTCGATTGTAAACTTTAAAGATAAAAATGTAGACGGACGACGCCGACGACGACGACGACGACGGACGACGGACGCAACGCCACGGCAAGTATGATTTTGTGATGATCTAGAAAATTGCATTTCGTGTTATATTTTCCATTGAAATCGTTCAAAGAATAAATAGATCCAGTTTCATCAAAAAGATCGCCGACATATTTTATACCTTTGTTATACCACCTAGTCCAAAGTACCGGTTTATTTCCAATGGGGATATAGTTTTAAGCCCCCCTTTCACTATCATTTTAAGCCCCCCTTTTTTAACTTCCCTAATTATGGTGCTTTTTGCTATTTTGGATGTTTTTCCATTCCACAAGAAATGGTAAAACAGTTCGTTTACCTCTTTTATAGCTCGTTCTGGTGTATGAATCGTTTTACAAGGGTACACTATCATAGATGACGCTAGGCTATTGATGATTGTAATTTTCCCCTTTAAAGATAGATTTCGTTGTTTCCATATATTTAGTAGTTTCTTTATTTTTTGTATTTTAGGTTCAAAGTAATACCTATAATTATCGATGTCGTTCTTGCAAATCCACATGCCTAGAGTGTTAATAGGTCCGGCGTCCCAGTTTAGATCATGCTCATCCTTAAACCTCATATGTTTTCCGATCAGAAATGTCTTCGTCTTGTCAATGTTCGTATTTAACCCGGAACATTTGTGAAACATGAGCAGTGAAGAGAAAACATGGCTTATGGATCCATAGTCGCTTACAAAAATGGTTGTGTCATCTGCTAGTTGACCTAATTTAATTTCTCTTTGTTTAAATCGTATGCCTTTAATGTCGATATTTGATTTGATGCTAATTGCCATTATTTCAACAACTAATAAAAAAGGTATGCCGAAAGTGGGCAGCCTTGTCTAACGCCTCTCTCTAGTTTGAAATATTTGGAGAAATATCCATTATTTGTAATAGTACTTCGAATGTTGGTGTATAGTATGTCTACCCATTGTTTTATTGTTGTGCTAAAATTAAAAAGGTTTAAAGTTTCTTTAAGGAATTCCCAGTTAACGCTATCAAAAGCTTTCTCGAAATCAATCAAAAGTAGAATTCCTGATAAATTCATTTTCTTGCAATAGTCTACTACATCTGCTATTGTTCTGATGTTTTCTCCGATATATCTCCCTTTTATATAAGCATTTTGATCCCTATGTATTATTGTTTTTAGTACTTTGGATATCTTTAATGCAACAAGCTTAGCAATTATTTTATAGTCTGTTGTTAGTAAACTTAAGGGACGCCAATTCTTGAGCAATGTACGGTCTTTATCCTTTTTGGGGATTAAAGTGATAATACCTGTTTTTTGGTTGATGCTGAGCTCATTTTTTACAAGCGCATATCCTATAGAATCTGTCACTAGACACTTAATTTTTTGCCAGAAAACTTTATAGAATTCGGCAGGTAAGCCATCGATACCTGGTGTTTTCCCGTTTTTTAATTGTTTCAGAGCTTCAGCACATGTAGAGGCGTTGATATCTATTTGAGTGTTTTCCCTTTCTTCTTCAGTCAAGCGTTTTACATTTTGAATTTTTACAAGACAATTTGTGTTTTTAAACCTCTCATTTGGGGTAATTTCATTCTTTTCACTATATAAGTTTTCATAATAACGTTTTTTTTCTTTCAATATTTTATGAGGACACGAGGTTACTTGACCTTCAATGTCCAATTGAGTTATGTGTTTATTGCAGTAATTCTTTTTTTCCAGGTTTAGAAAGTGAGCAGAGTTTTTTTCGCCTTCCTCAGCCCACTTTATTTTAGACCTCATAATACATCCATTGGTTCGTTCTTTGTCTATACTTTGCAGTTCATTTTCAATCGATTTTATCTCTTCTACTATATCATTTTTTTTCTCACTTAGCATTAGTTGGTTTTGCAGCACTTTTAATTTTTCATTCAGTTCTTTTTCGTACTTTTGCGCTTCTTTATTTTTTTTAATACTGTATTTTATTGTGACAGTACGAATGTCTAGCTTAACCATCTCCCATAGAAGACCTTTGTCCGCGGTCCTGTTATTTTCTTGGCTGGATACAATAGTTTTATTTACGAGGTCTAAATATTGTTTATCTACCAGTAAGGCTGAATCGAATTTCCAGTACGAGGGTCCTCGCTTTTCTAAGTAAGGGTGGTTTATAACTAAGTGTATAATATTGTGGTCAGATAAAAGTGTGGGAAGTATATTTACAGTTTTCACCTGATTCATAACGTTTTCTGATATAAGCCAATAATCAAGACGACTAAAAATCTGTTTTGTCTTACAATGCCATGTGAAAATTTTTTCATTGTCATGCATCGTTCTCCAAGCATCGCAAAGACTGTATGTATCGAGAAGAGATAACATATTTGATCTGTATTTAGGACATGAAGTTCGGTGTCTATTTCCACCTTCCTTGTCAATCATAGGATTTAGGGCAATGTTCAAGTCTCCACCTACAACTAGACGTCAAGGCCTAAAGATGCCTTGGAGGCATTTCGGTGTGATGATTAATTTATAATATATACTAGATATCGACGAAAAAGAAAAATGCCGACTCGGCAAAAAAATTTCGGGTCAAGGTCAAAGTTCATCCATAATACCAATTAGACATCTTTGTCTAGGGCGACGAGTCCAAAAATAACGTCCATTTCGCTCTACGAAGCATCGTTTCCGAGATATCGACGAAAACGAGAAATGCCGACTCGGCAAAAAAATTTCGGGTCAAGGTCAAAGTTCATCCACAATACCCATTTGACATGTTTGTCTAGGGCGACGAGTCCGAAAATAACGTCCGTTTCGCTCTACGACACACCGTTTCCAAGATATCGACGAAACCGAAAAATGCCGACTCGGCCAAAAAATTTCGGGTCAAGGTCAAAGTTCATCCATAATACCCTTAAGACATGTTTGTCTAGGGCGGCGAGTCCGAAAATAACGTCCGTTTCGCTCTACGAAGCACCGTTTCCGAGATATCGACGAAAATGAAAAATGCCGACTCGGCAAAAAAATTCAAGGTCAAGGTCAAAGTTCATCCATAATACCCTTTAGACATGTTTGTCTAGGGCGACAAGTCCGAAAATAACGTCCGTTTCGCTCTAGGACACACCGTTTCCGAGATATCGACGAAAACGAAAAATGCCGACTCGGCAAAAAAATTTCGGGTCAAGGTCAAAGTTCATCCATAATACCCCTTAGACATGTTTGTCTAGGGCGACGAGTCCGAAAATAACGTCCGTTTCGCTCTACGACGCACCGTTTCCGAGATATCGACGAAAACGAAAAATGCCGACTCGGCAAAAAAATTCAAGGTCAAGGTCAAAGTTAATCCGTAATACCCCTTAGACATGTTTGTCTAGGGCGACGAATCCGAAAATAACGTCCGTTTCGCTCTACGACGCACCGTTTCCGAGATATGCAGGATGCCTCATGGATGACTCAGCAAAAAATTATTTTGACCTCTAGGTCAAAGGTCGTTTGACGTATCGATCCCAAAATCAATAGGGTTCTTCCCTGTTGATATATAAACCTCCGTGCAAAATTCTGCAACTATTGCCTGGATATTTTTCGAGTTATCGTCCGGAAACCAAGTTTCAAGATCAGCCTCGATTTCATCCTCAAGGACCTCACGGACCTCGGAGCCGGATCAAAAAAAATAATACACCCTAGAGATGTTTGTCTAGGGCGACGAGTCCGAAAATAACGTCCGTTTCGCTCTACGACGCACGGTTTCTGAGATATGCAGGAAGCCTCAAGGATGAATCAGCAAAAAATTATTTCGACCTCTAGGTCAAAGGTCGTTTGACGGATCGATCCCAAAATCAATAGGGTTCTTCCCTGGTGGCATATGAACCTCCATGCAGAGTTCTGCAACTATTGCGTAAATACTTTTCCAGTTATCGTCCGGAAACCAAGTCTCAAAATTAGCCTTGATTTCATCCTCACGGACCTCACGGACCTCGGATCCGGCTCAAAAAAGAATAGGGTTCTTCCACATATCATTTCTGACTTGTGGTGAAAATTTGACGAGGATCCGTCAAGGCAATCTAAAGTTATCGTCCGGAAACCAAAAGTGGCGGAAGAAGAAGAAGAAGAAAAAAAAAAAAAAAAAAAAAAAAAATTCTGCTAAAACCATAAAGGAAATGCCTTAATAATATTTTTATCGTCATGCAGGGAAAGGTAATTTTCTACTTTGCTTAAAAACTGAACTTGTGCATTTTCATTAACTTGGGTTGGCGAGTACAGATTTACTAACATATATCTGTTATTAAATAAACTTATGTCCATAAATATATACCGGCCATGGGGATCAGTGACAGTTTCGTTTATGGTGTAGTCAAGTTTTTCAGGCAGTAATATTAGTACACCTTTTGATCTAGAGGTTCCATGGGCATATACAATTTTTCCTGGCCATTCGGAATTCCATGTACTTTCGTTTTCATGGCAACTATGAGTCTCTTGCAAGAAAATAATTGCATTTTGTTTAGTCATGAAGTGTCTTAAGATATTGCTCCTCTTTCTGTTGTCTGATTTCAGGCCTCTGACATTCAGTGAATAAAGTTTCAACGTATTATCCATTTTCCACAATACTGTGAAAGAAAGTATAACTTGGATTAACTGTGCGTATGTACAAGCAGTGCGAGGATAGAAAGTCTGTCTTATGAGCGCTATGCATGTGCATCCTATTCACGAGCGGGGTACAAGCGTTATTGAGACGATGGAAGTGACAAATCTCCTAACAGAGATATACTGTTATTTTACCTGATTCTCGTGTGGGTTTTTTATTCACCCCAACACAAATAAAATGTGAACGCGTGATACGAGTAAGTGTAGCATGCTCATCGTTATTGATATGCTGCTCACAGCGCGTTGTGATCCAACAGAGTGGACCGATTTCGTGTTTCAAGTTTTCAGATACATATATTTCACAATTATTATTCTTCGACAATTAGCGTCTGTATTGGACAATTGTGCTAGTGCTTGTTCCTTTCGATTCCCTCTTTTCTTACGGTGCATAGGAAAGTGAGAGATTATGTCCGCAGTGTCTCTATTGTGTTAACGACACAAAAACATCAAGACAGACAAATGTTAAGTATTCAAGACAGTGTTCCACTTAACTGGTTAATGTGCGTACGTCTTATGCACATATAATGTGTAGTTTCACAAATGTGATTTAATTGAAATCAAATAGGGTTTCTCCCATGCTGATAGCTTTATATTCTGATCTTTATATTATTTCAATGTAGCACTTTTATATGCAGACACGACAAATCACATGACATATTTTTATTACAAGACACGATATGTGTAATTAGATTCGGGCATGTACGTACAATTAACGTATTTTATTCACACAACAAATCACACAAATTACTTTATTACTCAACTTATAATAATAAGTGTGTTATTAGACACGAACGTTCACTTTAATTTTCTTCATGATATAATCAGTCAAGACATATGACAGAACATAGTTTTTTATTACTCAACACAAAGGACATTCAGTTACGACATATCACACAGCATAGTTTTGTTACTCAACACAAAAGACATTCAGGACAGCGATTCCGGTCCGGTAACCTAATAAAATGACTGACTTTGAAATTTTAGGTCAATGGTCAAATTCAATATCATTAAAAATTCAATATATATCATTCCCTAAATGTTCACAATTGATTCCTAAGCTGTAAAGTCGATAATAAGCAAGATATTAGCCATTTTGTCCTGTTGACCTTGAAAATGAGGTCAAAAGTCAAATTCAAGGTCACTAGAATATTCAGCATATATCATTTCCTATATGTTCACAATTGATTCCTAAGCTGTAAATTCGAAAATAAGTGAGATATTAGCAATTTTGTTCTGTGACCATGGAAAGGAGGTCAAAGGTCAAATTCAAGGTCATGAGAATATTCAGCATATATCATTTCCTATATGTTCACAATTGATTCCTAAGCTGTAAAGTCGATAATAAGCGAGATATTAGCCATTTTCGCCTGTGACCTTGGAAATGAGGTCAAAGGTCAAATTCAAGGTCATGAGAATTTTCAGCATATATCATTTCCTATATTTTCACAATTGATTACTAAGCTGTAAAGTCGCTGATAAGCAAGATATTGGCCATTTTGTCCTGTGACCTTGAAAATGAGGTCAAAGGTCAAATTCAAGGTCACGAGAATATTCAGCATATATCATTTCCTATATATCCACAATTCATTCCTAGTCTCTAATTTCAATATTAAGTGAGATATTAGGCTTAATGTGTCCCATTATAAAGCATAGGAAAATTTAACATGGGAAAGTCACATTTGGGCCCAGTTTGGGCCCAAAATGGCCCACTTCGAGCAATTCAAGGACAACGAAATTTATACATGTCACAGGGGTACGTATGAGGAGTGTTTTTCATCAATAAGAAAAAAAAGTTACTGAACAGATTTTGAGAAAACGACCGTCAAAGTCCAAAATTGGCCATTTTTCGACGAAAACGGCCGCCCTGACCTTGGAACCAAGATCAGAGGTCAAATTCAAGGTCACGACAATATTCAGCATATATCATTTCCTATATGTCCACAATTGATTCCTAGTCTCTAATCTCAATATTAAGTGAGATATTAGGCTTTAATGTGTCCCATTATAAAGCATATGAAAATTTAACATGGGAAAGTCCCATTTGGGCCGAGTATGGGCCCAAAATGGCCCACTTCGAGCGTTTCAAGGGCAACGAAATTTATACATGTCACAGGGGTACATATGAGGAGTGTTATGCATCAATAAAAAAATTAGCCCAATGGGCTAGTAAGGTTACCGGAGAAATATACAGAGTTAAGCCGAGAAAGTTGAAAGTCAAATTCAAGGTGACCACTGAAATCGCCATATCTCTAACCGTGAAAATGGGATCAAAGGTTAAATTCTAGATCACCAAACTATTCAGCATACATCATTTCCTATATGTTCACTATGGACCCCTAAGCTGTAAATTTGATAATAAGCGAGATATAAGCCATTTTGTAATCTGACTTTGAAAATAAAATGACTGACCTTGAAATTTAGGTCAAAGGTCAAATTCAATATCATTAAAATATTCAGAATATATCATTTCCTATATGTTCACAATTGATTCCTAAGCTGTAAAGTCGATAATAAGCAAGATATTAGCCATTTTGTCCTGTTGACCTTGAAAATGAGGTCAAAGGTCAAATTCAAGGTCATGAGAATTTTCAGCATATATCATTTCCTATATGTTCTCAATTAATTCCTAAGCTGTAAAGTCGCTAATAAGCAAAATATTGGCCATTTTGTCCTGTGACCTTGAAAATAGGTCAAAGGTCAAATTCGAGGTCACGAGAATTTTCAGCATATATCATTTCCTATATGTTCACAATTGATTCCTAAGCTGTAAAGTCGCTAATAAGCAAGATATTGGCCATTTTGTCCTGTGACCTTGAAAATAGGTCAAAGGTCAAATTCAAGGTCACGAGCATTTTCAGCATATATCATTTCCTATATGTTCACAATTGATTCTTAGCTGTAAAGTCGCTAAGAAGCAAGATATTGGCCATTTTGTCCTGTGACCTTGAAAATGAGGTCAAAGGTCAAATTCAAGGTCACGAGAATATTCAGCATATATCATTTCCCATATGTTCACAATTGATTCCTAAGCTGTAAAGTCGATAATAAGCGAGATATCAGCAATTTTGTCCTGTGACCTTGGAAATGAGGTCAAAGGTCAAATTCAAGGTCATGAGAATATTCTGCGTATATCATTTCCTATATGTTCACAATTGATTCCTAAGCTGTAAAGTCGATAATAAGCGAGATCTTAGGCATTTTGTCATGTGACCTTCAAAATGAGGTCAAAGGTCAAATTCAAGGTCATGAGAATTTTCAGCATATATCATTTCCTATATGTTCACAATTGATTTCTAAGCTGTTAAGTCGCTGATAAGCAAGATATTGGCCATTTTGTCCTGTGACCTTGAAAATGAGGTCAAAGGTCAAATTCAAGGTCACGAGAATTTTCAGCATATATCATTTCCTATATGTTCACAATTGATTCCTAAGCTGTAAAGTCGATAATAAGCAAGATATTGGCCATTTTGTCATGTGACCTTGAAAATGAGGTCAAAGGTCAAATTCAAGGTCACAAGAATATTCAGCATATATCATTTCCTATATGTTCACAACTGATTCCTAAGCTGTAAAGTCGATAATAAGCGAGATATTAGCCATTTTGTCCTGTGACCTTGAAAATGAGGTCAAAAGTCAAATTGAAGGTCACGAGAATATTCAGCATATATCATTTCCTATATGTCCACAATTCATTCCTAGTCTCTAATTTCAATATTAAGTGAGATATTAGGCTTAATGTGTCCCATTATAAAGCATAGGAGAATTTAACATGGGAAAGACCCATTTGGGCTGAGTTTGGGCCCAAAACGGCCCACTTCGAGCGATTCAAGGGCAACGAAATTTATATATGTCACAGGGGTACATAGGAGGAGTGTCATGCATCAATAAGAAAAAGTTACTGAACAGATTTAGAGAAAACGACCGTCGAAGTCCAAAATTGGCCATTTTTCGACGAAAACGGCCGCTCTGACCTTGAAACCAAGGTCAGAGGTCAAATTCAAGGTCACGAGAATATTCAGCATATATCATTTCCTATATGTCCACAATTGATTCCTAGTCTCTAATCTCAATATTAAGTGAGATATTAGGCTTTAATGTGTCCCATTATAAAGCATAGGAGAATTTAACATGGGAAAGTCCCATTTGGGCCGAGTTTGGGCCAAAATGGTAACCTAAAAAAAGTTACTGAACAGATTTTGAGAAAACGACCGCCAAAGTCCAAAATTGGCCATTTTTCGACGAAAACGGCCACCATTTTGAAAAAAATGCGAAAATCAAAAAACTAAAAAATAACTCCCTCTCGAAATATTTTTAGGCGTTTTTGTGCAAAATTTCAGAAAAATTCGATCTTAAACTTTAAAGATAAAATTGTTGACGGACGACGACGGACGACGGACAACGACGACGCCGGACGCATCGCCATGCCAATAGGTTACGTACCATAGGTCCGGTAACCTAAAAAGTTACTGAACAGATTTAGAGAAAACGATCGTCAAAGTCCAAAATTGGCCATTTTTCGACGAAAACAGCCGCTCTGACCTTGAAACCAAGATCAGAGGTCAAATTCAAGGTCACGACAATATTCAACATATATCATTTCCTATATGTCCACAATTGATTCCTAGTCTCTAATCTCAATATAAAGTGAGATATTAGGCTTTAATGTGTCCCATTATAAAGCATAGGAGAATTTAACATGGGAAAGTCCCATTTGGGCCGAGTTTGGGCCCAAAATGGCCCACTTCGAGCGATTCAAGGGCAACGAAATTTATACATGTCACAGGGGTACATATGAGGAGTGTTATGCGTGAATAAGAAAAAAAGTTACAGAACAGATTTCGAGAAAACGACCGTCAAAGTCCAAAATTGGCCATTTTTCGACGAAAACGGCCGCCATTTTGAAAAAAATGCGAGAATCAAAAAACTAAAAAAGACCTCCCTCTCGAAATATTTTTAGGCATTTTTGTGCGAAATTTCAGAAAGATTCAATCGTAAACTTTAAAGATAAAAATGTAGACGGACGACGGACGCCATGCCATGGCAATAGGTTATCGGACCAAAGGTCCGGTAACCTAAAAATTGACCATTTTTCGACGAAAACGGCCGCCATTTTGAAAAAAAAAATAAATAAATAACCCCTTCTCAAATTATTTTATGGTATCTTTTCCCAAATTTTCAGAAAGATTCGACTGTAAACTTTAAAGACAAAAATGTGGACAGACGACGCCGGACGGACGACAGACGCAACGCCAAGGCAATAGGTTATCGGACCATAGGTCCGGTAACCTTAAATAGTTGCAAGACAATCAACGGCAAAAATAGTTGTACGTTAGTGGAACTAGCCCAGTAACCTACTAGTATTGTTGTTCACATCGTCGTAGATCTGAACCACATCATGACATTGTGGATATTGTGAGGGATATAACGATAGGGTCTGTGGCATATCATTGGCTTGGAGTTACATGTACTAGTAAATATTTGAGACTCCAAATCTGACACCATGAATATGTGCATGTCCATGATGGACAAACTCTACACGCCCTGGAATGAATCACGTGTAATCATGCAATGGTAATTCTCAGACATTCTTTTGGATATAGGTTGTTCCTCAATGACTGTTGAGGTGCAAGATCGTGCCAGACCCGCAGATTGATGCGAATCAATTGTAATTGAAATATTTCTGGCAGGCCAATTAAGACAAATATAGGTACATGTGTGCCGTATGGTTGACGTCTGGTTTCTATTCATTACTCTTAACGGGGTCGGGGGGGGGGGGGTGCTTGGTGGTAGTGTGACGGGCCTCGTATGTTGCAGTAATGTCGGACAAACTTCTCCAAGTGGTTACATTCACCAAAAAGTAGGATTCATTATTATCGGTTTGTATCTTTACATCAGCTATACAAGAATAAATGTAATATTTTATCTGCACCAATATCCAGCATTTAATATGACAGAGTTATCATTCTATTGTATAGGTATCACCGAAAGTGTACTGTATTCAATTCGCTGATAACTATTGATCTGTCAAAAGTACACTCATTCACTCATCTAATGGCCTGTCACTTTCCCTCACTTTCTCAAATGGATAAATTAACTAAACACGTTTGGTGTTTAAACGTGCTAC
This sequence comes from Terebella lapidaria, assembly GCA_949152475.1. NCBI lineage: Eukaryota > Metazoa > Annelida > Polychaeta > Terebellida > Terebellidae > Terebella > Terebella lapidaria. The sequence goes on along the minus strand of OX424566.1, from coordinate 24,919,071 downwards.
TTTGTATATTTCATTGAAAGAAAAGAATTGAAGAATGTTACTGAATCTACATGTATGTATCCCATCACCGGTAGTGTTCATTTTCTTGACAATATAATATTATATTACTGGTGGTGCGACTTCGTCGCTTTCTGCGACACTCGCAGCATCGACGCTTCGTCACGATGCACTGTGCATTCATTCTATATAGGTCATGTACAGTTTGTCCGCCGTGCGTATGAATTCTCTCAGTGTAATGTAGGCCTGCCTAGCAGATCTATGTATCGATACTCATCGAAACACCGTACATCGTTTTGTCAGGGACCATACCAACACCAAGTATAGCCCACTGGTTACATGCCTGACTCTTATTTATATACTTGCTAGTAATAGGCATATATATTATATACATGCATACCATGGGGATTTTAGCTGCAAATGAGTATTTACATTGCTCGCTTAAGCCATCGTACCTATCTGGCCACGACACTATTTTCGATATATGGGCAATATCTCATCGTGTCGTGGCAGGCTTGTGATATTGAATGATGAACGATATAGAACTTTGCGATCGACAAGCTCAATATCACGTCCTTAGCTTCATTCTCAAAATCGTGAGAAAACGACACCTCAGAACTTACCGAAATCGGGAGTAAAACAGTATTTGGGGAAGGCCAGTTGTGTGCGGGTGCTGCACCGAATCTAGTCTCCTGGAAGTGGGTTTTCCCAGAAAGATCGGTACGGAAACCTATAAGTATAATAGCATGGTATTGTAGCGAATTCGCTCTCTATATATGGAAATTAATACTACATATATCCAGGTTCGTTTGTAATTTGATAGAGGATTATGACTATTGTTTGTGGGTTTGAATTAACTACAAACATGGCCAATATAGTGCTTATGCTGTCCAATTGGAAACAGATTTATACCTAGAAACTCACTGGATATTTTAGGGTAGTTTCCCATCAATTTAGGGAATCTCCCACTAGTCCAGGTCTCTCAATATCTATTATTTCATGGTATGGCGCCTATTTTGATTTGTCCATTAATATTCTGTTCATTTTCAATCTGACCATTCATATTTCGAGAACAATAACTCAAACACAATATATATATAGTTCATCACATGGGTTTATATAGTCAATCAATTCCTGTACATTGATTTACAAAGGCTTAATTATTACCTCACTACTCACAACTCGTACAGTACAGTCACTTGACTCGTCTCAGAAACTGAATTATTTGGTTTCCCCAGTGTAGTACACATATAAGGTGAAACCGAGACAAACCAAAAATATATTTCACAACATTTTTTTTGTACGAACAATATTTATTTGGATTGACCAACAGGGAAAGACCCTATACCAAGATCTCTCCAGTGAGAGGAACAACATGCAAAAACTATATTGCTGCTTCTACTATATTGATGCAAAAACTATATAAGTCTGCTTCTGCACCAAAGACCAATTTGTCATGGCAAACGACCTTCAGAAGTGTATCAGAAGTGTATGTTGTAGAAAGCCTCCGTTTCCTGGAACACAAGACTGTGTGTGAGGATAGAACAAACGTTGTTGGCGGTGATCTGGCTGTTGACGCTCTCCAGCCGCTGATGACCACTGGGGTGTATCCCCCGTAGCCCTATCATCCCTGTCGCCCCCAAACTATTAATAGGCTCAACAAGCAAAAATTGATGTTAACTCATTTCATACTATGACCATTATTACAACAACCATCAAATTTCTACTGACCAGAACCTTTACCATGTTGAGCCCAATAATAAATGTGTATTGTCCTTACTAATTTTATTGTGGTCAATAATAGACTTAATTAGTAAAACTGATGTTAACTTATCCGGTTACAGTATTGATTCTCTAATGCATAATAATAATAAATATTTCTCGTCTTAACTATTCTTATTGTGGTCAATAATAGACTTAACTGGTAGAAATAATGTTAACTTATTCGGTTACACCCAGGAAATCCTTACTGGACAAGACCTTTATCTTGTTGAGCTCAATAATCTTTCTCGTCTTAAATAATTTTATTCTGGTCAATAATAAACTTAACTAGCAAATATAATGTTATTTTATTCAGTTAGAATCTGTACTGGACAGACCCTCTAACTTGTTGAGCCCAAAAATAAATATTTCGTATCTCAACTACTTTCATTGTGGTCAATAATAGATTTAACTGGTAAAAGTTACTCAAACTTATTCTGTTACACCCATAAAACCTCTACTGGACAGAACCCTTACCTTGTTGAGCCCAATAATAAATATTTCTTGTCCTAACTATTTTCATTGTTGTCAATAATAAACTTAACTAGTGAAAATAATGCTAACTTATTTGGGTATACCCATGAAATCTCTACTGAACAAAACTTTTACCCTGTTGAGCTCAACAATAAATGTTTCTTATCTCAACTACTTTTATTGTGGTCAATAATAAACTTAACTAGTAAATCTAATGTTAACTTATTCAGTAATATTGCTCTGTTTTCACCAAAAACATCAGTTCTCTATCTGAACAAGAATCCAGTGTCATTTGCTTTCATAGTACAGGGTATTGGAGTGATCACAGATGTCACAGCGAGTATTTTATTGGTCGTAACAGTTAGTCTGAAAAACAATAGGTTTCGTGTGACGGTCTTTCTCATTGAGCCAGTGCAATGTCATCATCATTTCTCGAAAACTCCAACCCATAGAGCAATCACAAGACATGAGTGTTAAATAGGCTAATATGAGCACAAATTGTGTCGCCAATCGACCAATTTAGTAGCTATGGCAACCAAAATCGACTGGTGTCAGGATCGTACAATATAATATGTCTGTATAAAAAAATAAGTCCAAGGGCAAGACAGGTTACCGGACAATTCTGGTTCTAAGCATTGTAGGTGACATATGATTTTGAGATTTACCAGTCAAGGTCATCTTTGTGAATTTCAACGTCTCCATTCAGTATGCTGCATATGACTTCATATATGTTCATAATACAAACATATAAGCTTTATCAACAAGTATTTCGTTTGTAGAGGCCACTTTAAGATTTTGAGATTTGCCTCTCAAGGTCGTTTATGGTCAAGTTCAAAGTCCCCAAAAGATGTGCCATTTATACATGACTTTTTATAGGCTTATACACAATCCTAACCTGTATGTGCAAAAGTTTAGGCTTCAGAGGCCACTTTCAAGATTTCAAGCCAGACATTTAGCACTCAAGATCATCCGAGGTCAAAATCAAGGTCATCCTTAGTTGTTCCATATATGACTTCCTATATGTTCATAATGCAAACTGAAGCTCTATCTACATGCATTTCAACTGTAGAGGCAAATTTGGGCATTTTTTTAACCCAAAAATGACTGCTTTGGCCTTTCAAGGTCATCCAAGGTCAAACTCAAGGTCACCACACAAGTCGCCATATATGACTTCCTATTTGAAAGTGCCTATATCTAAGCTCTATCTTCAAGCGTTCCACGAGTACAGTCCTGGCAGCTCCCATTATGGAGGAAAAAGGGCCAAAAATTTTCGAAGTCCAAAATTTTTTTCAAAGGGTGAAATATTTTTTTGCCTAGAAATGACCAAAAATGGATAGTAATGCGATTTGAGGCAAGAAATTTTTTTCGCCGCTAAAAATTCAAAATGGCCGCCACATGGAGACCGGAGATTCAAGGGCAACAAAACTTTCAAACATCATAAAGGTACAAGGGGAATCTTTTGAAACAATAATCTCAAAACTGATCAAATAGTTGTCGAGAAGAGACAGACCAGGTGCAAATTTGAGCATTTTTCGACCCAAAAATGGCTCTTTTGATCTTTCAAACTCATCCAAGGTCAAATTCAAGGTCACCACACAAGTCACCATATATGACTTCCCATTTGAAAGTGTCAATATCTAAGCTCTATCTTCAGCGTTCTAGGAGTACAGTCCTGGCAGCTCCCATTATGAAGGATAAAAGAGCCGAAAATTTTCGAAGTCCAACATTTTTTTCATAGGGTGATTTTTTTTTGCCTAGAAATGACTCAAAATGGATAGTAACGTGATTTGGGGCGAAAAAATAAATTTTCGCCAACCCGTAAAAATTTAAAATGGCCGCCACACGGAGACCGGCGATTCAAGGGCACCAAAACTTATACACATCATAAGGGTACATAAGAGAAATCTTTTGGAACAAAAACGTCAGAACTGATCAGACAGTTTTTGAGAAAACGGACGCCAAAGTCCAAAATTGGCCATTTTTCATAAAAAATGGCCGCCATTTTGAAAAAAAAATGCGAAAATCAAAACATAGCGCTCTGCGCTTACCGGACCCAAGATATATGTTTCATGCAGTTATATGTAAGCTGGAAGTGATGTCATGAAGTCATGAGAATAATTGCACATCATTCATGCCTAAAACTTGCTCTACATAAGTCGATCGTGTTAGAGCCTAATATACAATGATATGAAACTAGAATGGAACTGACTAGTACTGTCAAAGATATTCTATGCTTTTGTATCAGTTTCAGTTTATTGAGATCAAAGGTCAAATTTAAGCTCATAAGAATATTCGGCAGATATAATTTCCCATATGTCCTCAATTGATGCCTAAGCTGTAAAGTTGATAATAAGCAAGATATTAGCGATTTGTGCTCTGACCTTGAAAACGAGGTCAAGTGTCAGGTTCAAGGTCACTGAAGTATTCGGCATACATCATTTCCTATATGTTCACATTTGATTTCTAAGCTGTAAAGTCCATAATAAGCGGGACATTTTGTCCTGTAACCTTGAAAATGAGGTCAAAGGTCAATTTCAAGGTCACGATAATATTCAGAATATATCATTTCCTATATGCTGACAATTGATTCCTAAGCTGTAAAGTCGATAATAAGCGAGATATTAGCCATTTTGTGCTGTGACCTTGAAAATTAGGTCGAAGGTCAAATTCAAGGTCACGAGAATTATCGGCATATATAATATCCTATATGTGCCGGACGCAACCTGACGGCAATAGCTTATCGGACCATAGGTCCGGTAAGTTAAAAACTAAAAAATACCCCCCTCTTGAAATATTTATAGGCAGCTTTGTGCATGATTTCAGGAAAATCCACCTGTAAACTCTAAGATAAAAATGTGAACGGACGACGGACGATGGATGGTCCGGTAACCTAAAAATTATCAAAATTGGTTAAGATTTGCAACCTGTAGAGTGCTCACAAACAAAACTGTTGGGTGGATGCGGCAGACGCGGCGCAACAGAGACAATTCCATATCATCTGACGAAATTCGTTCGGGGATACAATGATACGATCGACAATTGATGGAATCAACAATTGAAAGTTTGCAACAAAATTTCCGCAACATATCCTCTCATTTCAGAACCTTGGGTATATCCATAGTTTGGATCATAAATTTGGCCACTAAAATGATGAGGTACACTATGTCGTGTGAAATTAAGAGAACAGTTTCCAATAACTGCACTTGTTTGCGCATTGACCCCAAATCCGACACTGTTAGGACCTTTAACGGATATTTTTGCTCGGTACTGGACATTCGGTTTGATGTGCATCTTTTTGATGCATACGTTAATTGGGCACCCGGTTCCTGTCGAATCAATCCTGGTTTCCTTTTCGCATACCGAGGCAGCGTTTGTTGTGTCCTCGACTCGAATGTTCACTTCATGTTTCGATCCATTCGGTCCACCATAGACGGAAAACCCCATCAGAATGAAGGTTTTGGTACTTGCAAACGAGAAGTCTTCCACAGTGTCACCAGACACGACGAGTTGGTACTGGGTGCTCCTGATGTTCCCGTATGAGAATCTTTGCCCTCGCTGCATTCTTGATGTGACATCAAAACCTAGAGAAGCGAGTGCTGTACTGTGAATTTCTTTCTTCGTCAGGTCCAATGCGAAGATTAGAGTCTTCTCGTCTCCAGTGAGAACTGTTGTTTCACTGAATTGCTCTGCGAAAACATTAGCTGTTATGAACGGGAATCTGATCTTGTAAAGACACTCCCCAAGCAGTTTTCGCATTTCTTCTCCTGACGGGTTTTCCTTGTCTGTCGCCCTGCGTTTTGCCCATTCAAGGCAGCCCTGGAACAAGTCTGCTTCTGCACCAAAGACCAATTTGTCATTGCGAACGACCTTCAGAAGTGCGTCGTGTGACATGTTGTAGAAAGCCTCCGTTTTGGAAACAGCAATGGCGTTTGGTTCTATCAGATCCATACAGGTCTTCACCAAGTCCTCATCCTGGTACACAAGACTGTGTGTGAGGATAGAACACACGTTGTTGACGGTGATCTGGCTGTTAAGGTATTGTTTGCATCTGTTAGACAAGTCTTCCAAGATGTACTTCTTAGATGCATAGAGCAAGTGCATGACGTTATCTCCCGTCAGGGCAACTTCGTCAGTGTACATGTAGCTGTGAAAAGAAAAACAACGTAAGAGGTATTCATAGGCATGATAATAATAACACTTTTAAAACTATACAGCAATAAATGAGACACTATTCAACATCATAAAACTGCAATTTCGGGTTCGATCTTCAGAGATTCACATGCTTGCAGATGAATAACTGTGTCCATATTATATGACAAGTTTTCTATGAAATGTATACCTTAGCATTTCCTTGAACGCATCCAACTCAACGTCTGTTATGACAATATCTTTCTCTGTCTCAAGAAAAGCGCCACTGAACATTGCATCGAAGACCGGACTACGAGCTTGGAGGATCAACTTATGTGCAGACACTCTGGAGAAACCACCCTCAGATTTCTGGATATTGAACGAAACGTCACAAGATATTTCGTTTTCCAGCATATGCTTGAGGCAAGTCGTCAGAGGCTTGCCAACCTGCCATCCTCTTGCTTCAGCATCTGGGGCGGCTGCAGCCATTGTCCGATTCGTTTGCACAGGTCCTGGAACAATAAAGCCTTAGTCTAGAGTATTTTTATTGGGATTCAACTTTGCTGTTTCGTATATAAGACAATTTCCAAGGATAATATTTGCAGTTTTATGTTTTTCTCTAAATATACTGAATGGAGTAAATAATATTATGAGGCTATAATTTTACAATATTCCTTCAAATAAATCCACAAAAGAATCGCCGATAAGAATAGTTGCAAGACAATCAACGGTAACAATTAGCCCAAGGGCTGAGAAAGTTTACCGGGTAATATATATTTTAGATATCAGCCTTTTGTCATATGACCTTGGAAAAAAGGTGATTGGGTCAATTCAAGGTCACGAGAATATTCAGCATATATCATTTATAGTATGACCACAGTGATTCCTAAGCTGTTAAGCCGATAATAAGTGAGATATTAGCCATTTTGTGATCTCACCTTGAAAATGAGGTCAAAAATCAAGTTCAAGATCATGAGAATATTCAGCATATATCATTCCTTATATGTTCACTATAGATGCCTAAGCTGTATAATCATTAATAAGCGAGATATTAGCCATTTTGGGCTCTGACCTTGAAAATAAGGTGAAGGTTAAATTCAAGGTCATCAAAATATTCAGTGTAATTTCATTTTTTGTATGTTCATAGTTGGTCCCCAAGCTATAGAGTCAATACAGAAGCAAGATATTAGCCATTGTGTCCTTTGACCTTGAAAACGAGGTCAAAGGTCGAATTCAAGGTCATGGCAATATTCAGCATATATCATTTTCCAAATGTTCACAATTGATTGCTAAGCTGTAAAGTCGATAGTAAGCAAGATATTAGTCATTTCGTCCTGTGACCTTGAAATTTAGGTCAGAGGTCAAAATCAAGGTCACGAGAATGATCTGTATATATCATTTCCTATATGTTCATAATTGATTCCTAAGCTGTATAAATCGATTATAAGTGTGATATTAGCCATTTTGTCCTGTGACCTTGAAAATTAGGTCAAAGGTCAAATTCAAGGTTACGACAATATTGAGAATATATCATTTTCTATATGTTCACAATGGATTCCTAAGCTGTAAAGTCGATAATAAGCGAGATATTAGGCCATTTTGTCCTGCAACCTTAAAAATGAGGTCAAAGGTCAAATTCAAGGTCACAAGAATATTCAGCATATATCATTTCCTATATGTTCACAACTGATTCCTAAGCTGTAAAGTCGATAATAAGCGAGATATTAGGCCATTTTGTCCTGCAACCTTAAAAATGAGGTCAAAGGTCAAATTCAAGGTCACGAGAATATTCAGCATATATCATTTCCCATATGTCCACATTGATTCCTAATCTCTAATCTCAATACTAGACGTCAAGGCCTAAAGATGCCTTGGAGGCATTTCGGTGTGTTGATTAATTTATAATATATACTAGATATCAAAGAAAATGGAAAATGTCAACTCAGCCGAAAAAATTTCAGGTCAAGTTCGAAGTTCATCTGTAATACCCTTCAGACAGGTTTACCTAGAGCCACGAGTCCGAAAATAATCTCCGTTTCGCTCTACGACGCACCGTTTCCGAGATATCGACGAAAACGAAAAATGCTGACTCGGCAAAAAAGTTTCGGGTAAAGGTCAAAGTTCATCCATATAACGACGAGTCCGAAAATAACGTCCGTTTCCCTCTACGACGCACCGTTTCTGAGATATCGACGGAAACAAAAAATGCCGACTGGCCAAAAAAATTTCGGGTCAAGGCCAAAGTTCATCCATAATACCCCTTAGACATGTTTGTCTAGGGCGACAAGTCCGAAAATAACGTCCGTTTTGCTCTACGACGCACCGTTTCCGAGATATCGACGAAAACGAAAAGTGCCAACTCGTCAAAAAAATTTCAGGTCAAGGCCAAAGTTCATCCATAATACCCCTTAGACATGTTTGTCCAGGGCAACGAGTCCGAAAATAACGTCCATTTCGCTCTACGATGCACCGTTTCCGAGATATCGACCAAAAAATGCCGACTCAGCAGAAAAATTCAAGGTCAAGGTCAAAGGTCATCCCTAATACCCCTTAGGCATGTTTGTCTAGAGCGACTAGTCCGAAAATATCATCCGATCGTTGTACGATGCACCGTTTCCGAGATATCGACGAAAACGAAAAATGCTGACTCCACAGAAAAATTTAAGGTCAAGGTCAAAGTTCATCCATAATACCCCTTAGACATGTTTGTCTAGGGCGACGAGTCCGAAAATATGGTCCGTTTTGCTGTTCGACGCACCGATTCCTAGATATGGACGAAAACGAAAATGCCGACTCCGCAAGAAAAGTTCAAGGTCAAGGTCAATGTTCATCCCTAATACCCCTTAGACATGTTTGTCTAGGGCGACGAGTCCAAAAATAACGTCCATTTCGCTCTACGACGCACCGTTTCCGAAATATCGACGAAAACAAAAAATGCCGACTCCGCAGAAAAATTCAAGGTCAAGGTCAAAGTTCATCCCTGATACCCCTTAGACATGTTTGTCTAGGGCGACGAGTCCGAAAATAACGTCCGTTTCCCTCTACGATGCACCGTTTCCGAGATATCATCGAAAACGAAAAATGCCGACTCGGCAGAAAAATTCAAGGTCAAGGTCAAAAGTCATCCTAATGCCCCTTAGACAAGTTTGTCTAGGGCGACGAGTCCAAAAAATAACGTCCGTTTTGTTCTACAACACACCGTTTCCGAGATATGCAGGATACCTCAAGGATGAATGGGCGAAAACACTTTCGACCTCTAGGTCATAAGTCGTTTGAACATATGACCCCAAAATCAATAGAGTTGTTCGTGGGTGATATATGAACCTCCATGCAAAGTTTTGCAGCCATTGCTCGAACCATAAATGCCTTAACGCAAAACCATAAATGCCTTAACGTAGTACGCTACAAACAGGGAGGTAATGAATTGTCAAAATTTAAAAGTTATATCTTGAATATTATCTCTTCAAAATAACATATTTTATAGAGTAAATGATCAGCATCCTAATACTGAAAAAAAAATAGGGGGTCACCGTGCTGGTTTCTTCGACATATTGGATATAAAATCACAAACATTCACTAAAATGACTTAATTTATGGTATTATTACACATTTTTTCGCCCATGTTCACATCTTGCATCTTGTTTTCCAAGAGAACGGATACGGTGACCCCCTATTTTCTTTTCACTTTTAGGATACTGATCAGATACTCTATAAAATATGTCATTTTGAAGCTCTAGATTTTGTTATTACAGTCATTTATTTTGAAAAACTCTTTGACCCCCTCCCCTCACTGTTTGGAGCGGACTACCTTAATTGAGTGAGATATTAGCAATAATGTGTCCCATTATAAAGCATAGGAGAATTTAACATGGGAAAGTGCCATTTGAGACCCACTGAATAAATCAAAATGGCCACAACACGCACACTGGCGATTCAAGGGCAACGAAACTTATACACGTCACAAAGGTACATTAAAGGAATCTTTTTAAACAAAAATCTCAAAACTGATCAGACAGTTTTCAAGAAATTGGCCGCCAAAGTTCAAAATTGAGCATTTTTCGATGAAAACGGCCGCCATTTTGAGAAAAATCGAAAAATCAAAGAACTAAACAAGGGCCACTGGCCTCAAAGGAAGAGCTTTGAAAATGTTTGCACAGAACTATTCAAAAACCCTTGAATATTGTATTTGATTTGGCCATGTCTTAATTATTTTCACTGTGGTTAACTATATATCTAACTAGTAAAACTAATGTTAACCTATTTGGTTACAGCTATGAATTCCCCACTGGGCAGAATATATACCTTGTTGAGCCCAATAATAAATGATTCTTGTCATAACTATTTTATTGTGGCCAATAAGACTTAATTAGTAAAACTATTGTTAACTTATTCCGATATGAAATCTCTACAAGTCAGAAGCTTTACCATGTTGAGCCCGTATAAAAATCGCCCGAGTATTATTTGGACTAATGTGTAAGATTTTCAAGGTTCTGAATATTATTTTTTTCTTATTTAGGAGGCAAAAAAAATTTCGAGCTAGTTCTAAATCCCTTTTCATGGAATTTTTTTTCAGTGTTTTGATTTATACTGCAGAGACATTTCAGCAACTTGTCTGATGTCTGCATTTCCATCCATCACTTGCTCTGCAGTTCGCTAATTCTCGATTGCGGCCTGTTTGCTTGGTGGCCTTATCGCCTGTACCCCTCAAAATCAGCACTGACAATTCTCGTCGGCAATATAAAACTATCATAAACATGATAACTGAGATAGTATCCATTCGTTTCTGCTTATTTCAGGAGGAAACTAAGTTTTTTCCCCCAACAAAGTGTATTAGTTCGGCAAATCTGCCAAGTTTTGTTGCTTCCGACAGGTTCTACTCAAATCTCGGTAAATCTCGCTTCACTTCAGTAGGCATTTCTTATTAGATTTCCCCATGAACAAGCTTTGTATGGTGATATTTTCCTGAAGTATTACCAGTGAAGTAGGAAAGAATCATAGAAAAGACCATTTATTTGGGTCGTAACAAGTACATGTATTTCCACAAATACCGCACCCAGTAACTTCGACGCTCTCGTGGCAGATTTTGACCCCACAAGCAAAATTTTTGCCCAGTGCGTCGCTAATTGGCGGGACTTGCTCACGTGATAATTTGCATATAATTATATCCACGTGTAGTTCATAAACATGTGGGTGTGTCCGTCAAGACAGCTTCCCGATTGGACAATTCAGTGACTATCTGGCTTGCGGGCCGACTGCCGTGACTGCTTATCGGGGCCACACGATAATTGAATTTGCCTACTGGAATATGGAATACCACCACTAACGCATAATTATTATGTTGCCGTTTCAACTTGTTTTTCATTTTTGCAATAGCATACTGTATCTATATATTGTGCGGAACGTATATTCAAAACTTTGAGTGCATATGATTGCAAGAAAGCACTGTTTCAGTGAAGATCGAAACGGGATAGGTGATGGGTATGAAACGGTGACATACATCCTGGGATTATTATCGATAATAACTTATTACATTAATCATGATTAAGTATACGGGCGTCATTTTCCTCCCAACGGGCCCCGGGCCCTCCCAATTAGCCACAGTTGAATGGCCTGTTGTGGTTCCAAGTGGCACTTCCAAGAATGTAAACAAAGGGAAAATTTCAAAAATCCAAACAAAACCAACATCATAGAGAAAGAGCTCTGCTCTTCCTAAAAATACCTCCTTCTCAAATTCTTTTCTCAAATTTTCAGAAAGATCGGCCCGTACACTTTGAAGATAGAAATGTGAACGGACGTACTCACGAGACTGTCCTTGTGTGCCTTTTACATGTTAAACTTCCTATCTAAAATAGGCACACAAGTCCCCAAATTAGGCGCACAAGAAGAACATTTTTGTATAAACCATGGTTGTGTGCCTTTTTGCAGCTTTAGCCACACAAGCTAGCCACACAAGTATACTCTCGTTTGCCCGGCTAGACGGACGGACGACGGACGCAACGCGACGGCAATAGGTTATCAGACCATAGGTCCGGTAAACTAAAAATAGTTGTACATTCGTAGTGGAAATATAAATGTTATAAATTGCCCAGTACTAGTATTATTGTTCACCCCGACATAGATCTGAACCACATCATGACAATGTGGATATGGCGAGGGATATAACGATAGGGTATATGGCTTATCATTTGCTTGGAGTTGAGTTTCTGAGACTCCAAATCTGACACCATGAATACGTATGTTCATGATGGACACACTCTACAAGCCCTAGAATAATTCACGTGCATTCGTGCAATGGTAACTCTCAGACATTCCTTTCCTGTCTGGATATAGGATGGTCATCACTGACTGTTGAGGCGCAAGATCATACCAGACCCGCAGATTGAAATATTGAAATATTTCTGGAAGTCCTATAAAGACAACTATAGGTACACGTGTGCCATACGATTGCCTTCTGGTAATATTCATTATTTTCAGCGGGGGGGGGGGGGGGGGGCGCTTGACGGTAGTGTGAGGGGCCTGGTGTGTGTTGCAGTATTGTCAGACAAACTTCTCCAAGTGGTTACATGTACCAAAAAGTAGGATTCAATACTATCGATTTGCATCTTTACACCAGAGTGAGCTATACAAGAATAAATGTAATATTTTATCTGCACCAATATCCAGCGTTTAATATGACGGAGTTATCATTCTATTGTATATACCTATAGGTATCAACGAAAGCGTACCGTTTTCAATTCGCTAATAACTGTCGAACTGTCGAAAGCACACTTATTCACTCATCTTCCATGGCCTGTCACTTTCCCTCACTGTCTCAAATGGATAAATTAACTAGACACGTTTGGTGTTTAAACGTGCTACTTTAATATTTCATTGAAAGAAAAGAACTGAAGAATGTCACTTAATATTATATTAGGGCCTACTGGTGGTGCGACTTCGTCACTTTGTGTGACACTTGCTGCATCGACGCTTCGTCACGATGCACTGTGCATTCATTCTAGGTCACGTACAGTTTGTCCACCGTTTTGTCAGGGACCAAATCAACACCAAGTATAGCCCACTGGTTACATACTTGCTAGTAATATATATTATATACATGCATACCATGCGGATTTCAGCTGCAAATGAGTATTTACATTGCTCCCTTAAGCCACCGTATCTATCTGCCCACGACACTAGTTTCGATCTTTGGACACTATCTCATCGTGTCGTGACAGGCTTGTAATATTGAATGTTGAACGATATAGAACTTTGCGATCGACAAGCTCAATGTCACGTCTTTAGTTTCATTCTCAAAAGCGTGAGAAAACCGCAGCTCAGAACTTACCGAAATTGGGAGTAAAACAGTGTTGTGGGAAGTACTAATTGCGTGCAGGTGCTACACCGAATCTAGTCTCCTGGAAGTGGGTTTTCCTGGAAAGATCGGTACAGAAACCTATATGTATAATAGCATGGTATTATTCAGAGACTACCACGCATTACGAGTATTGGTCACGCATAATCATGCGGAAATGGCGGCCTGAATGCGAATGGCACCAAATATATATGTTATCATTCATTTTACCGCTTTGGAGTGCCTGATTTGAGTTTACACGAAACATTAAGCTAAATATATATTACTAATCTTAAATTTAAGAAATATTCAGTGTAGCGAAACTATTTGTATTGAAAATGTACCGCATCCAGGGGCGGGTATAGGATTTTGGGAGAGGGGGGGGGGGGCAAAACATTTGATCGACAGAGCGGCGAGCGAAGCGAGCCCATGTCGGCCGGGGGTCTGGGGCCCGCTTAAGGGCCCCATCTGCTGGAGGTTTATGCACCCCCAATGGTGTGTTCTAGGGCTCTCCTTGGACCAATTTCATGGTCTTGCAGAGTTTATGAGTGCCTGGTCTGGGGGTGGATCGAGTGTTCTGAAGGAGGGTGCAGAACTGAAATGTTGCTAAGCAAGTTGGCGTAGACGAGGGTCTGAGGCACGTGTGCAAAGCGAGTCTATGTCGGCCGGGGGTGTGGGGCCCGCCTAAGGGCCCCAGATGCTGAAGGTTTATGCACCCCAATGGTGTGTTCTAGGGCTCTCCTTGAACCAATTTCATGGCCTTGGAGAGTTTATGAATGCCTGATCTGGGGTGGATCGAGGGTTCTGAAGGAGGGCCAAGATATGTTGTGAAGCGAGTTGGCGAAGGCCAAGGGTCTGAGGCCCGCTTAAGGGCCCCGGAAGCTGAAAGGATATGCGTGCCCAGAGGTGATTTTCATAGGTTGCCTTTGGTCCATTCCCCCAAGAGTTTTTTGCATGGCAGATCTGGCATTTTGTGGAAGGCCCATTTATGAAATGTTACGAAGCCAGGTGAAGCAAGCCCGTTTCAACCGGCCAGACGCCGAAGATTTATGCATCCCCAATGATGTGTTCTAGGGCTCTCCTTGGTCCAATATCCATGGCCTTGGAGCCTTTATGAATACCTGATCTTGAGTTAAGCCAGGGTTCTGAAGGAAGGCCAAGATATGAAAGGGCGTGAAGCGAGAACCGAGGGTCTTGGACCCGCTTGAGGGCCCCAGAAGCTGAAGGGATATGCAGTGGTGTGTTTTACAGGTTCCCTTTGGTCCATTTCCATCCCCCTAAAGAGTGTGTTGTATGGCTGATTAAGGCAAATATAGGATTTTGAGGGAAAGTCTAGTTCTGAAATGTTGTTAGGCAACTTGAAGCAAGCCCCTGAAGCTGGCGATATTCGCATGCCTAATACAGTATCCCAGAGTTCTCCTGGATCTAACTATCAAGCATTACTTAACACCTATAAAAGCATGATCACTGTAGTTGAAACAAAAATATGACATAAAATATTACTTAGTTTAGGACCCCATCAAATGATCAAGTGCATTTGGCCATTCAATGCTCTCAAATCATTCATAGAAGGTGAAGGGCATAAAATGCTCTCACTGAGAACAGGTGGGTAGGCTATAGAATGAATACATTGTGCGCGACATGGGGCCCCAGAAGTTAGAGCTACTTCCCGGTGTAATTTATTTATGTGTTTATGAAAACACTTCCTCCCCTCTCTTTTTATTCTTCTCCTTCTTTTTTCTTCTTCTCTTTTTCCTCCTTTTTTTTGGAGGGGGGGGGGGGGGGCACCTCCCTCCCTAAATCCGCCCCTGGCATCTACGAGGCCATTTAAACCTAAACATCCTCTAGTTTACCATCTGTATATTTAAGGAAGAGTATCAATCTATCAGTTAGACACATAGTTACCTGTCGTGTATTGTGTTAATCTGCGAGTTTTTCCCATGATTCATTATTATTTACCCGATCTGTGGTTGCGTGCTGAATGCAAGTTTACATTCACATCAGGCAATTTAATGATATGAACGATTTTATTCATGACATATGTATGAATTAATGTCAATTTGATGTCATCCACTCAAATCTTTACACTGTTGGTTATTTGTAACTTGCACCATTATATTTGATTGTACAACAGTACGAAATAAATGATATATATATATAGCGACTGAGTCTTGCAAATAACTAATATCGTGTTCAAACGAAAACCTTCAATGATTTTCGACAAAATTTTGTTTCGAATCCACCTGAAATTTTATGTATTTTCATTGAGCCTATAACAATTGATTTCTATCGCACAATGAATATCTAGCCCAATATTGATTTTTAGCCCAAACGGGATCGCAGGAATTTGCTGAATTTTGATTTTGTGGGTGATAAACAATCTATCAATTATAGCCCAAATCATCCTGCCAAAATGCTGCAAGTCAAGGTAGGTAATTTATTTTCAAACTATACTCGTTGATCATATTTACAGTAATTGTTTACAATGCATATACAAATATAGTATGAGGTTATTCCAGAGATTAAAATAAATATGTGAGTTGGAGGAACCGGTTTAGAGAATTAAATATGATTTTTATCAGTTTAGTTAAGTTATTGATAATAACTACAAACGGCTTATAATTCTGATACATAGGAAAGTTATTGCAAGTTATAAATGTTACCGGTTAGCAGTGCCCATTGAATTGTGCCTCATCACAGAGAATCAATGGCCAAATCATGTTTGGACAGCCCAAATACGCTATGCTCACAGTGCCGAAACCGACTATGGTAATGCGCATTACCATAATCAAAAATGGCGGCAGGTGTTTGTGGTTCGAATTTGATCGAGCTTAACCACTTGAATGAGAGGCTATTTTGAAGCATTCAGAAATCTATGATATAAAGTTGATTGTGCTGCACATAATTAATAAGGCGAGTTACAGAAAAATAGGCCTTTTCTACTAGATATCGGCGAGTGAAAATCGTGGCTGACTATGGTAACGCCCGAGTCCAAGGATACATTGACTATGGTAACGCATAGTGTCGACTATGGTAATGCATTCACTACTTCACTGCAAATAACATATATAACACGAGAAGTGAAATGTAATTTATACGATATTCGTATATTTACTACAGAGAATAGGTCTATTTCAGGTTACAGTACATTATTTCCTTTAAAACTGCATATACTGGGTGTAGTACAGTGCTGAAACCCATGCTGACATCATGAGATGTAGAACCACTGAGTCGATGTAGAACCACTGAGTCGCATGTGATTAGTCCCGGTACAAATGTACCGGGTACATGCTGACACTTGGTAATTTTATGACAACAGGATCGATGGACTGAACACAGTTTGCGTACGATGTTCCAACCACAGTCCGTCACTTTCCGACGTCACTGTTCCGAATACAGGAACAAGGACAAGGGTGCGTCGGACCAGTAAATATTGAAATATTTGAATAAAATGGGACACTTCTTACCCCTCAAACATCAGTTGTAAGACAGTAGCCTCGAACTAAGTTCCCTGCTCCTCTTACTACTCGATCAGTATATTCATCAGAGATAAAGGTGGCAGACGAATAGAATGACATCCACATTTAGTGGATCATGGAGTAATATAATAGTAGTATAATTGGGGTGCAAATTCCCAGAGGCTCAAACAGCATGGTTCCAAAGTCAGTGCCGACATACCAGTATTAATATTTACCCAGACAAACATGGTTTGTTCTCGATAGGAGAAAGGCTTAGATGGAAAACAAGATGAACGGTGCCACAGGTATGACCCACAGGCTCAACACACTCCTTTTGTAACCCCTATTTTGCCTTCTCTTTCGTATTTTAGGCATGATTGTTGTCGTGAAAAGGTACCGACATAGCCTACATTAATGATGATCCATGTTCACACGACACAAACACCCGTCTGCCTAGTGCCTACAGATTCTCTACAAATCGCACTCAAAATATATCGTCAATTTACATGCGACTTGAACGCACAGTGTGACCAGTGACGGTCGCCGCGACAAGATCGCATGCGATTGGCGAGCAATCGAGTCGCTGCAACTGACTCGCATAGTCTGGGGGCAAGCTTTAGTCAAAACCTGCATTGTCTCCCGTTTTCTGAAATTCATCAACATTTCTGACGATTTGATGGGGATATGCACAGATTTGTATAAATTCAAATGTGACTTTATGCCAGACCCTGCGTTCAATCGACAACTTGGTGTTTCTCATCATGTGTAGTATAGGTCTGAAATAGTAACATTGATGGAGTTGCTGACCCGTGTACAGTAATAAAATCGCAAACGTTCTCTTTTTTACATGGATTTGTGATAAAATAACACATGATTCGAGAGTTTTTCAACACATATATTCTATCCCCCAAATCATCGTTATGTTGACAAAGAATTGTGTTTGTGTACGAAAGCCCTATCGCATTACCATAGTCATTAAATTTCATACAAATCACATTACCATAGTCTGACATTCGCGTTACCCTAGTCAGGACACAATTGTCCACACTCCGTTTCCACTGATATATCACCAAGTGACTCATTGTACATAATCGGGATTAACCTACATGTATCGATTTCGCTATATTTCGAAGTTCCCCTCGATTTATACACGTTATATGCATATAAATTCACGAGTAAATTCGAACCACAATTGCCTGTCGCCATTTTTGACTATGGTAATGCGCGTTACCATAGTCGGTTTCGGCACTGTGATTGTGTCTTGAACCACTGACCTCGTTGGTCCTGGCCGGGTGTTGTCATACTGTCTCCTGGGATACCAACAAATAGCATAGGCGGATATCGCCCCCCCCCCCCCCCCCCTTTTTGCGCTCCCAGAAAAGAATCTTTTTTTTTTCTGAAAAATAAATCGAAAGAAAAATGGAAGAAAAACGATTGACGAATTTAAAGAAGTCATCAGACTATCTGACTTCCTCAAGCGTCAACAAATTACCAATATGTACAGCGCGCCCTGACCATAGCAACACAACGCATGCACGAGCTCGTTTCTGTCTGTTTTCACGTGGCATGAACCCTGAAGTCTGTCATGCGAATTGAGCGGTGGTAGTCCCACCAGGTCTCACTTCCAAATTTACATTTATTGAATTAAAAAATAACAATGTCGTAGGGCTGTAGATACTAGTAACTTCTTCACTAAATAATTGTAAGTCACTTTAGTTTATTGTCGGCGTCATTGGTCTGTGAGCGGTTTTCTTTTTCATGAGTATTCCGTCAATAATTAACATATTTTGATGAAATTTTGGCAGGAGTGTTATTTTATGTTAGCCTACCAGGGTATACATTTTTGGAAAGATTGGTTTGTAAACGAAAAAGTTAGCCCATTCGGCCTATATATAACCAAAGATTTTCTATACCAAGAGCGCATTTCACAAGCACTGGTTCATATGAACTAGTTCGATGAACAAAAAGTTGAACCAGTGGACACTTGGACCTATAACTGCTCAGAATTTGTAGAAGTAAAGACAATTGCCCATTGTTCACATGAATGGTTGCTATGGGGATATTTAATATTTTTAGAAAGTCAACAATGCATGTAGAAGTTCCAACATTTGAGAAGTGGTTCATATGAACCTGCACGTTTCACAGGAAAAGTTCATATGAACCAGTTTGTATTTGGTTCATCTTTTTGAGGTTTGGTGCAAGTTTGAGATTTTTGGTTCAACTTTTCGGTCCAAAACATGAACCAGTTCATATGAACCTATGACTAAGAAACGCGCTCCAAGATAGCCAACTCACGTCATTACGAGCGACCAATTGAACAGTGGCGCCACACGACGGAGTCTCTGTAAAAATGACGTTTTGGTGGCAAATGGGCGCACGATTTCTAGCCCGACATGCAGCATTCAAACGCAGATTGCGAAAATTCTACCGCAGTGACCCCCACATTTTATTTCATTTATTACATGTGTACAATCCAGTAGACATGTAGATTAAATTTTGGAAGTTTCTACCGTATGGATTTTTTTCTGGGGCTGTTAATTCATTTTGAAGTGAATAACATTGCGGATTTCGAAGGTTAGCTGAATTTCGTTCAGAAGTGTTTTGCAACAAATCCAACTCGACGACCCTCATTTTTAAATCAACGATTTCAATCTACACATATCACGTGATAATCAGACAAATTTGGAAAGAAATCTGATGAACACATTTTTACCGGTGGGTGATAATTCATCAACCATCTGGAAATATTATACGATAATTGCATGGTAAATCCAGCGTGACGGAATAGCGTCCATGTGAGGGCATGAGTTGTGCAGAATTTTTCAACTCAACCATATATTTTATTATAACAGTGTCATCTTTATACTCTCCTGAACATGCTTGCAAATTATCAAGTCAGTTCGTCCAGGAATGGGCGTGTTGCAAACATTTGTTTGTGTCCTCTCATCGTGAGACTTCGTTTCAAAATGTCGCGGCAATGTCAATGAAAAACTATGAAACCGATGCCCGAACGTACTTGTTTCAGTCCAGGATTGTGACAAAACCAACGCGACGACCCCCACTTTTTATTTTATTTTCTTAACAAGGATGAGAATAAATAATAATTTGTGAAATATTAATAAATTCTATGGGTTAGAAATGTGGCAAAGTACCTTTTGTACTTATATCGAATGTCAGAAGTGAAACGTCATATTTCGTCAGTATCTTGTGCCTGAAACTTGTAGATATATTTCTGACAAATTGTAGGATGGAACACGTTTTCAATACTGTATGTATGACAACAATAAATGTAGATTAGCACACGGGTGTATTCGGATATTGTTGGTTTTTCTAGTGACGCTGATATGGCGGTATGTTATCCTATACTGGTACTAAGTTTTCGTTTGTCTTGAAGCATTTTGTTGGGGTGGCGGAGAAAGAAAATTCCCAACATTTCCTCAAGATCCACGGCGGCTTTCTGTTTTATTTTTTTTTCAACTCTAAAATTAATACAAAAAGTTCCCAGAATAACATATCAACATTTAGGTAAAATCGCGAAACCTATTGCAACGCAGTTTTGTGCCGCGTCCAGATCTTCGCTCACGTTAGTCGACGCCCTTTTTCGCATCGGACATACACGAACTGCGTCCAAGATGTTGACAGGTTCGTCTTGAAAGTCGGTGACATGTACACGGTGATACAGGAAAAGCTTATTCCTCAACCTCTTCAACAGTCCAATATCAGACGAGAAAGCTCTGACCTTGCTCGCATTCAGTCCATGGCTGAATTTAGTGATAATAAGCATATCTTCTATGTCGCTGCATGGATACTTGACAAATCACGGCATCATCGGACTGTGCATCCTCTAACTATGAAGCATGCAATTCACGCACACTAGATCGGTGACAACTGGAAACGCTAATGAATTTGTGTTCATTGATAACAAACAGTACAATGTCGTCAAGAAGGGTTTAAGTGAGTGAGTCTGTCGTGGCTTTGACTGAACACATGGATTGATGGAAAGCAGATTCGGAAACGTGAAGGAGCGAAACGAACATGGCGGGCGTAGGCCTATTACGAGAAAAAACCCTTCCCTATGAGTTAATCCGAATTAGTCCTAGTGACGGCATCCCAGCAGTTGCTTGCCCTGAACATTCAGAAAAAAGTCGCCTATTTGCCAACCTAAACCTGCACGCCTAATTGCCAACCTAAATCTGCATCATTACATCATTGCTTTTTGAATATGGTTTGATTATACTGAGTAGCATGCTGACTGGCTAAATGAATATAAGAGACAGCATAGGCCTATAGTGCATGAATGCAAATTTAATGATACAACACTATTTTATTCATATTTGTAAGTGCATGAGCGTGCGTGTGTGATTAGGAGCGTGCACATGTGCTAACCAAAAGATATATTAGTGCGATACTCTTATTTATAAGTAATATATAGCCTGGAATCTGGCTTGACTTGACTTCATAGTTATGTCGAATGGTAGGCCTACTATATGAATGAATGAACGTGTTCAAGTGATGTAAAGGTCATGATATATCCCGTTCCATATTTTCACAGCGATGATAATTCTATTGAAATCACTAAGTTCATTGTGTTACTCAGTAAATTGTAACATGCAATTCACTTCTTTTCACATAGGCCTAGGCCTACTGGTATTTAAAAAATGGTAAAACAATTTATAAATCGGTAATGCTCACAAAAACCCTATAAATTACATTCCAGGTGTCATAACTGCATTTGATAATACGAAGCTATCGTTCCGATAGTTTAGAAATACCAGATATGGATATAGTGAATATTTCAGAGTGTCAATTTATAGGAATTGAAACGGAGTTGTAGCCTATTTGTAGGCACATTGAACACAACTCGAAAGTTCCCATTTGATATCGGAAGTGAACCAGCGGTTGCAGACAATTTTGGCATGTTGTATTGCAAGAAGCCTACACCGGGTGATAACATTAGGTCTGAGCAAGCAGAGCATTGACTGTACATGTCTGCTATTATTATAATGACAATTCTCGAGTGTAGCGTCAAGTTCTGTTGCGATTTTCCGTGATATATTCGCCTGATCGTGAAACCGACAAAACACAGATAGTCCTGGCACGCCACATTTACCTGTAGAATATTCCCATCCGGTAAATAAAATAGTTCAGATACTCACACGTACACCTATTGTTGGGTAATGAGATATCAAGTTAGATTCCATTCAGTGTCCGTTACAGAGACCCCGCTAGATGGCGTTTACGTCATTATGTCGCAATACGTTATAACGTGAGTTGGCTATCTTGGTATAGAAAATCTTTGATATAACGGAACAGGAAAACGTTATCTATAGAAATGATATGGCGATCGGGGGCGATCCACGTCACTGCTCACAGATCAATGACGCCGACTATAAATGAATGGAATTGATGTCTAGATCAACAATATCGTTAAAGACCCAGGACCATAATCAACTGTTGGTGACATGTGATTGTGATGAATAATTGTTAACAAGAAAATGCATCATAGCTGCCCAAAAACCAACATCGCCTGGTGAAAAAAAAAGATTCTATGTTGGTTTAGGCACTTCCTATTTACCTGCATATATCACTATCCTCTCTACACGGAATATACGTTGCCGGAAACTTCACGAATTTGTTCAAAATTGTGGCCAATTTTTTCTTTGCTCTATATTATACACTAAATTTACTTTTGCATTCCAATACTAGTATTACCAGGAAATCCACCACAAATAGAAGTCAGCTTATTTATACCGATGACATATCTAGAAATTCAGATACTAGTAACCCTATTATGGTGTCCTAAATTCATTCAAAACATATATGTGTATATTCAAATGCAGCAACAATCTAGACATGGTATTACACATTTATTTGCCACTTCCTAGCATTTCATGCATACATTGACATTTGATCTGTGGTGCCAAAGTGATACCATGTTGGTAACCAACAACATGGAAACAGAATATTAATAGCAGTACTATGTTTACTGTAATGCCTGACTGTGACCAGGATTTTCCAATAACAATGGGTCATGATTAAAATCCCATATAGTAACATTTACTACTGTACAATTTTGTTATTCATTGCCATCCAGGCTGTACGAAACTTTCATCACATATATATTAATACTCTATGAATTTCTCAGATGCAAATAATGATGGATAGTACATACGGTACACGAGACAATCCTCAAGTTTGGCACCGACCGTTTCACTATGACTAATATGCCGATGCAATGGTGATTTTTTTACGAGTACCCGCTTACAAAGCGGGTACGATCTAACGGTTAACCGGTTACGAAAATCGCTACTCCTTCTACCACTAGATAGTATGTTGCGCACACTATGCATGAACTTTTGACAAAATGTCATGATCAATCTATGATGATCAATAATCATATAGATGAACTTTATTTTACATCGGTATAGCATGAAACAATAAACACTAGCCACAAGGTTATTGACCGACAATGAATCATAGATGATGAGGTGACATATACAAATGCTGATGAACATTGGGGAACAAAAACAAATTATCATTATCATACCATTGTCAGTTATTTCATATATTGTACATATTACATGATAATACGCAAACATTACAACTATTTATTGGTCCTGACCATCCAGACAGCTTATGTTTAAATGCCTGGAGATTTTTTATATAGCACTTTTGAGGTAAACAATGCCATGTTCCTTCATGACTGACACTATTCAAGCCAAAGAGCCTTTGATTCAAGCCATATCTTGTAGTTTTGCACTTTAACGTACATATTGAGACATTTCGGAGTGCGTGACAATTTTCTTTGACATTTTAATAAATCATGGTCAATAGTGCCTGTAATTTGTTACTCAGGACATGACAACATTATAGATCTATTAGCCACTTGATGAAGTTTGATTTGGTTGGTCTTGGCCTCTCATCTTCCCTTCGGTGGGGTTTGTCAGTAGATGTGTTTCCTTCTATGACATATCATTCATGTTGACATGTAGAACTGAAACCTGAAATGTGAGAATAAGTTGTAGAGTAAACTATTCACAGTATTCAGTTTTGTGCCATTATTACGTTGACAGTCAGAACCTGTATTTTTGGGATTTGTAGAATATCTGACAGATGATGACAGCACGGTATTTGCACACTATTCCAGTTACAGTAAATTATAGACACATATAATATACGTACTGTTATTCTTGATCCTTGCAGGTGGGTGCTCTGCACTACGCACTAGTACAGTTTCTTTCAGGCTCAGATATTTAGTTGTTGCTGTGTGCTGACTCGCCTGACTGGCTGTCTGAGTGTCTCAGCCTGTCTGTAGTGTAGCCGCAGCCTGAGCGACGCAGAGGCTCTGCCAGAGCTGTAAGCTTACTGTCTGTAGTATAGATCTATCTGGTATGCAAGTTGAAGTTGATCTTGCAGTCATGCTTTGCCTTGGCTTTGGTTTGTGGCAAATGCTGAAATGACAAAATGATTCCAAGTGTGATTGTGATGTTCACAGCTAGCATAGATATATACTGTATACAGTTGCAAAGTCGATAAAATAAATATCTCTTCATAACTGAGATCCGCCGTTGCATCTAGATCCGCCTCAAATGTGGCAGAGAGCACGTGTGACGTTTTGCACTCATTGAACCTGAGACTGAGTGAGGCTGGGCTGGCAACGTAACCACGGCACGGGTGATGTATTCTAGCATCATCATGTTTCATACATTGGGGGTAAAGCCCCCAAACCCCCTAAACTAGAAAACTTTATCGAGATCTTTCACTTACCTTCAATTTTCTACCATAATCGTAACAAACGGAGCTGGAAAATCACACGCTTCTGAAATCAAAACAAGACTAGCGCCAAAGTGACGCACGCGACTAGATCTACCTTGACCTTTGTTGTTGCTAGGGGCGTGGTGCAATGACGCGATATGATTGGTTCCTATGCAAAAGCTATATACGCATAAAGATGACGTCATTCAATACGGTGCACAATACAGTTATAGCAATGCAAAAGCGACATTGCAATGAAAGACATATTGAAAAATAAACTGAATGAGCTGTTGCGACCATATTATCGCAACCAAAAGTAAGTGTATGAATCACAATACAAAAATTTAGGTGAATATGGGTCGTAGATTGGGGGGTAAACCCCCCAAACCCCCCTAACCTACACAACTATCCAGACGGCTTCAGCCAAAATGCAGTATTAGCTGCGCCATATTTGGGTCCTCCATGGCTCCATGGATTTGTGAATACACTACCAAACATGGCGCCTAGGCGCTTCGCGGCTAGCGATGTTGGTAAAAATGTCGGATTTGGGTTCGTTTTGTTTCTGATTTGGTACGTTTCAATTATCATACGCACTGATTTATTACAACAGTTGAATCATATTCATTTTCAGTGGATGTAGATAAAGAAATCACTTGTATTGTTGGGAATTAGATAAGCTTAATTATCTGGTACGAAATAATTTGGTGAATATTTCAGTAGTTGAAAGTATTCGCTCCCCAACCTTGTATCAGATGCCTATGAGTTTGGCTCTTTGCCTCGTCTCAGACTGCAGGGGTCGCTCGGTTGACTCTGGTTTCAGGCTGGAATGACCGCTTGGCTGACTCTGGTTCTCCTTCTGGAATGGTCACTCGGCTGACTCTGGTTTTCCGACTGCATGGATCGTTCATCTGACTCTGGTTCTCCGGCTAGATTGGCCGCTCGGCTGACTCTGTTTCTCCATCTGGAATGGTCACTCGGCTGACTCTGGTTCTCCGGGTGCAAGGCTCATTCGGCCGCTCGACTGACTCTGTTTCTCCATCTGGAATGGTCACTCGGCTGACTCTGGTTCTCTGGCTGCAGGGGTCGTTCAGCTTACTGTGGTTTTCCGGCTGGAATGGTTGCTCGGATGACTATAGTTCTCCAGATGCAGGGGTGGCTTGGCTGATTCTGGTTCTCCGGGTTCAGGGGTCACTCGGCTGACTCTGGTTCTCCATCAGATCTGGATTAGTCACTTGGCCGACTCTGGTTCTCTGGCTGTAGGGGTCGTTTAGCTGACTCCAGCTGGAATGCTCACTCGTCTGACTCTGATATTCCAGCTGGAATGCTCACTCGTCTGACTCTGATTCTCCAGCTGGAATGCTCACTCGGCAGACTCTTGTTCTCCCGCTGTAGTCCGGCTGCAGTTTGTCTCGAATAACTTCGGCATTCTGGCTTTGGGTTGTTTCGGGTGACGTCGGTTCCCTGGCTGCACGCCGTCTCGGGTGGCAGCGGGTTTGGTCTGCAGTCACTCCTCGCCTGCGCCAAGTAAGGATCGTCAATCATTCCGGTTTTAGTCCGCTTTCCTCATCGACCTCTTCCTCCTTGTCTGGTTGTTCAGTTGCTTGCTTGGGTTCTGAGCTATCTCTGTCGTTATTAGCTTTATTTTACCCAACTGGTCTTCCAATCAATTCTACGTTCAACTTTGGTTGACTTTACTTCTTGAAATTCTCTTAAGTTCGGTTTTATTCAATCTGTTCACCCGAACACGGAGTCGGCTGGGCCGACTCAAAGATCAACTCTCGGCTTGATTTCAAGGTTTCTTGACGAATCACACATTCGGATGAAATTGTTGCAGATACATCTAGAGAGGAAGTTGACTATGATTGAACTCAACCACATGTGTTATATATGTTGTACAACAATTGCCAAATTTATTTGTTTCACATATACAGTAGTAAATATGAAGTATAAAAAAAACAAGACAACCTTAGAAACGAATGTTCAGCAAGTAGATAGCATATAATCTCTATGACCATTGTTCCACTTTTCTTTATATAATTTGGATGTGCATAAACTGATTTGTTGATGATTTATTCATGGAATTGTTTTGTTCAAAATGGTAATACCTGGTAATGAATAAAGCAGTTACATTTAAAACAGACTTCCTCCGCAAATCGCTATTTCTGACGTTCAAATACCAGTCAAAGTGTAGTTTTTCAATTGAAATAACGCATCAATGTTCTTGAAATGTATTTCATTGGATTCCTCAACCTTCAAAACCTAAGAAATGTCACCAAGATTACACTTCTAGCTTGTCTAGAAGCAGAGAAAAAACAAAAACAAACTTTTTGATCGGACACGGCGGCCATCTTGGAAAAAGTCATTTTTTCCATTGTTTGGACATTTATTGAGAAAGTTACCTGGTCTAATATTATTCCTGACATGAAAACCTACAGAATGACACCAAGAAACCTAATATGCCCGATTTGGCGACGAAAACCTATTTTAGAGGTCTCCTGGAAAATGGCTTAAAGGACTACTTCTGCAAAACATGAAGAGGGAGGGGGTCATCCCGGGATGTGCAATGATGAAGGCGTTGACACAATGAAAGCAACAATGCTTCATGATATCACATGTTGGATGATTTGGGCTTCAACGGACAGAAGCTTTCGGAAGCATTCTGAAATGAAATGATTTTCAAATGCACATGTTAAACCGAAATATATACACAACAGGGTCTTGTATTGTAAGCTTTCTTCATTACTAGGGATCCAATTATTTTAATAGAAAATAGTTTGAGAAATGAACATTCAACTGATGACGTTCGTTCATCCATTTGAAGATTTTAATATCATTCTTAGATATATATATGCATGCTGGATCGATTTGCTGATAGACGAGAATATGAGTGAGCTCCAATCGCAAAAAAAAACTGTGATAGATTCACAATATATTTAAATTTTTTCAACCCGAGCTCCACCCCTTACACTTCATATGACACATGCGCCACCATTACTTGTCCACTCTTGTTACTACTTGGCACCCGGTGTAGTTCTTGGAATGGAGTGATGCCAACCGTGTCCTGGAAATTTTGAGACGAAGACTTAGTGTTAATGTTTGCATATGTTCGCAAACATTTGTTATATCCAGTAAACTGGCTAGAAATTTGAAGCCATGCAATTCGAGGGCTTTTGAAATATTTGCGTATCTCCTTGAAGGTTCAGACTCGTTGAGTTGCTAAGTCATTGATATAACTGGCGACTCCATAGCTCACCAAACGTTCTAAATTCCAATTACCTGGAGCTAAATAAACTTATTCTGGAAAAATTATCTTTATTAGACAGTCACACAAGACCTATAATTTGGATCAACATCCAGGGTATCTTTTTTATCTCAATTATTTCACTGACAACACATGGTAGATTCCAAAATCTATATATATAAATGCTTTGGTTTCATCTGAAAAACATTCAACTGAAAAACATTGTCGTGAGTTAAGACCAGAACCCCTCACTTCAGACAAAACGAGAATGTGTGCGGATGTCATCCACTGAGTCAAACTGCCATCTGAAGATATAATGGGCATTGATGACCCGTATTGCTGGGAATGACCAAGCACATCCCGTACTATGTTGGAAATACCCCAGAGTCGATACGATATCATGATGATATACACATGGTGCAATACCTGAATAAGCATTTTTTTTTACTTTGTATCATTTATTGAAGTGTACAAGTTATCATATGTAGGAAATATATAATACTCTGAAAAAGTAACCGAAAAAGAATTGGGTGTATGAAGCTTTGTTTTCCATTTACATATCCCGGTATTTACTTAGCTGAGTAATTTTAATAACTTACCCTATATCGTATACTGGTTTATCCTATGGTGTATTTCTAAGGTATGTAGTCTATTTTTCTTTAGGACCCGGCCCAAAAACCTATTCCCAGTACATTATGACGTGCTGGGGATCAACGAGAACTGTTTTGAACGGTTATGATGCACAGATGCGGGTGGACTTATAAGACATTCGGTGACACTCGGTAATTCGGTATACCTATTTATCGTGTGGTCGACGCACTTTAGATTGGTGTCTCTGTCAAATCACTGACAGTTTGTCTTGGCGTCGGTCCTGGGATAGGCCCCCACTGTTGTCTCACATCACATGTAAATATCGGCTTCCTGCTCCCTGACTGCAGCCATGTACCTATCTTGGGCACCCATTTGAGTGATTAACTTGAACATTTGATGTGACTGAACAGTGAGATTAGAGCTGACCTCGGGGACAATGACTTAGCATTATAATATGTTGGGGCTACACAAGTAGTGACACCACGGTTATGGTGCATAGATGCTGGTGAACTTTTAAGACATTCGATGACACTATGGTGAAGTGGTGTATCTCTTTTTCTTGGGGTCACCAATCTTTACAGGAGGGTGTTCGGATTATATGTATGTCTGCTCGTTTGTTTGTGTTGAATAAACAAATGAACTATGTCGGAGTTCTCGTGTTCATCAACACATCAATTTCGAACTTCATGATCTCGCCAGGGTTCAGGATGAAAACCCGTGAAAGTTTTCCACAGTATATTTTGGGGGGATATTGTGTCATTTATGATGGTGAGCAAGGTATCATGCAGGAAGTATATGATACTCTGAAAATGTCGCCAAACCCCTTTCTGTGTATGAAGTTTTGTTTTCTGTACATATTTATTTTCCATACTCAGGTATTTATTGGCTGACTGGCGACACATTTTGTACCCAAATTGGCCAGTTCAGCACACATGGTTTGTGAACGCTCTACGGGTGGCAGTTTTCGATGAATGATGATGGAATCACTCCAATAACCTGTACTATACTCAAGTTCAACACAAAATCTCACATGAATTTTGGGCATTACTTCGTTTGGGATGGTCGAATCAATTTGAAATTTTTTATGTTTTTTAATTTGGCACAAAACCATATATTTTCACCAAATTTCAGACTTTTCTTTTGAAAACTGAAAAAGTTGGCAATCCACTCCGATGATAAATGTTGGACACAAAGTGTATCACAGGAATTCAAGCAAATTTAGGGATTTCATGATCTTTATTCCGCTAAGAAGTATAATATGAGGAAAGTTTAAAAGGAAAGAAGTTTTGTCTTTCTGTCCCCGGACTATAAGATTGGATAACGGACCCTGTTTTGTTCGCGCGGAATACTTAATACTGGGTATTGATTCCACATCTATTTTAGAGTTGGAAGAATTGTACACGTGTCTTCTGATAAAATATCATTTTTACAAAGTACTGTGCAATGCTAACATTGAACAACATGACAAATTCTTTCCAAACTCGCAAATTTCCTGTCAATGTGAAATTTAACATTGGGGTAGATTGCCAACATTTTTAGTTTTCAATATAGATGTCTGAAATTTGGTGACAAAATACGGTTTCATGCCGAATGGAAACAAACAAATTTTCAAAATGATCCGACCATCGTAAGCAAAGTTATGGCCAAAATTCATATAAGGTTTTGTGTTGAACTTGACTTTACGAAGTCATACGACACTTGATTCTTGTTCAAAATACAGAACTGATCGTTTTGGTGGAAACTGAACAGAAACAATATTTCCAAAGAAGTTAACATTAGTTTCACTAGTTAAGTTTATTATTGACCATAATAAAATAGTTGAGACAGGACACATTTTATTATTGAGCTCAATAAGGTGAATGTTCTGTGCAGTAGAGATTTCATGGCTGTAATTGAATAGGTTAACATTAGTTTTACTAGTTAAACCTATTATGGACCACAAGATAGTTCAGACAAGAATATTTATTATTGCGCTCACGCTAAAGGTTCTTGTCATATAAGTTTGATGGTTGTAGTATAATGGCTATATTATAAAATAAGTTGATATCAATTTTTGCTAGTTGGGTCTATTGATAGTTCGAGGCGACAGGAATGACAGGGCTACGGGGGATACACCTCAGTGGCCGTAGACGACCGGAAAGCGTCTAGTTCACTATGTGTATATGTAAGGTACTTGTAAAGTATCAATCTATCAGTTAGATAAATAGTGACCTGTCGTGTATTGTGTTAATCCGTCATTTTTTCTCATGACTCATTATTATTTACCCCATCAATAACACATTGAGCATTATTCCATCTTTTCATATTATTTGTGTGTATACTCTGAGTTATCTAGCTGGTGTACACTGCTTTTTCTGATACTTTCGCGACTCTAAATGATAAATGATCTTGGTATATTTCACCTGCGAGCCAAACGGCAACTTTTTACAGACTTCCAGACTTCAATCACAAAAATTTCAAAACTATTTGGCAATCTACCCGGATGTAAAATTTAGCCCTGTCATTTAAGTTCTAGGTCGGAATACAACTGCAGTTTGTTTGGACTCTTCTTTCGAGGTTGATAGTGCTGCCAACGCTACTGACTATGCTGATGCTCCACACACTGGTGAGTGCCCGACCCAGAGCACAGACCCTACAGAAACCAGTCAGTCGGACTCTGTACCCATTGACTATGACCAGTTCGACTGCTTCAAACGTAGGGGGCTACATTTTCTCCACTTCAATGCCAGGAGCCTCATCCCCATTATTGACGAAGCCAGACTGTTGGCCTCGTCTACTGGCGCTGCCGCCATGCCGTATCTGAGACATGGCTCGATGACTCGGTGTTGGACCAGGAGGTATCGATTCCAGGCTACAGCCTGGAACGTCGCGACCGCTCCAGACACGGTGGAGGAGTGTGCCTGTATATAAAGAACTGCTTCGCGTACAATCGACGAGATGATCTCGCCTCTGACGACACAGAGTTCCTCGCCATTGACCTCCTCCTGCCGAAAAGCAAGCCCATTCTTCTAGCTGCAGCCTACAGACCGCCCACGAACAGTGACTTTTACTCTAAGCTTGAGAACTTGTTCTTAAATTCTCCTGTGTATGTTCAACAAGAGAGTTTCCTCTTGGGGGATTTTAACACCAATATTCTAGCAAGTGACAACCCATTGAAAACTGCCTATTGTAACTTTTTACGTATTTTTGACTTGTGTCAATTGATAAGTGACCCCACCAGAGTTACTATGACTACTGAAACTGTAATAGATCTTATCATCACTTCAGATAGAAGCAAAATTGTCCAGAGTGGTGTTTTGCCACGTAAGCTTAGTGACCACAACATTATTTTCTGTACCAGAAAATCTTCAAAAATTGCCTACAATAAACATAATGTAACTCAAGTTAGGTCCGTGAAAAACTACAATTGTTCAGATTTCAAACAACGTTTGGGCTCTTTTCAGTGGTCTGATATTCTTAATGCAGAATGTGTTGACTTAGCATGGGAAATGTTCAGTAAATTGTTCTTGGACTTGGTAAACGAGGTTGTCCCTGTTAAAACCGTTGGGTTAAAAAACGGCAGTGAGCCGTGGTGACAAGCCGTGGTGACAATCAGCCAGCGTGACAAGGCCTGGTGCAAATTCCGTAAATGTAAAAATGATGCTACCTATAGTGAATACAAAAGTTTGAGAAACCTCACTCAATCTACAATAAAAAAAAGGCTAAAAGGGACTACATTAAAAATGAAATCTCAGAATGCAACAATTCACCCAAAAAGCTGTGGAAAAAAGTTGTCTGCCAAATCCAAGAGTAGTCAATGTAATATTGGTTTGAAATGTACTGATAACACAGTGTGCTTTGATCCACTAACAGTAGCAAACAAGTTTAATGACTTCTTCTGTAATATGGCAAAAGTCCTTGTTGAAAAATTAACAAACAGAGTTTTCGATGTACATAGGGTTAAAGGTTATTATAGAATTCTCACAAAGGCTCACAAAGTCTCTTTCAATCTCAGTACTGTCAATGCTTCAGAGGTAAACAAACTTCTGCATAACCTGAATGCATCAAAAGCTATTGGCAATGAAAACATCTCGGCCAAATTCTTGAAGGATGGTGCAGACGCAATAACTGATCCATTAACTCACATTGTCAACCTGTCAATCGTAACTTCCACTGTACCAAAAAGTTTCAAAGTTGGTAAAGTAATCCCACTTTATAAAAAAGGTGACCGTAATGTTGAAGGTAATTACAGACCTGTTTCCATTCTACCTGTTGTGTCAAAAATACTGGAACGTATTGTGTACAATCAACTTATCACTTTCCTTAGTGAACACAATCTGAACTATGAGTTTCAGTCAGGTTTCCGAAAATCTTTTTCTACGGATACTGCCTTAACCTATCTATCGGACAGACTAAGATTCAATATGGATAAAGGTCTCCTCATTGGTGTTGTACTAATCGATCTTCAAAAAGCATTCGATACGGTAAACTATGGTATACTATTTGAAAAGTTACGAGCCATTGGTATCCATGAACTTTCTGTCACGTGGTTTGAATCATACCTGGTAAATCGAAAACAATTTGTACAAATCAACAATGTCAAGCCTGACTTTGGTGGTGTACCCCAGGGGTCCATTTTGGGCCCCCTGCTTTTCACAATCTACGTTAATGACATGAAAGACTCTGTAACCTGCGACTTAATGTTGTATGCCGATGATTCGGCTCTGGTATTCAGCGGCAATGATCCAGATGTAATCGGTAAAAAAGCTAAGTGAAGAACTGTACAACCTCAGCGTTTGGCTCGAACAAAACAAACTATCTCTACATCTTGGTAAATCTGAAAGTATACTGTTTGGTTCAAGGAGTAAACTCCAAGCAAAAAACCTGATGTCTGTACAATGCAATGGTATCCACCTAGAGGCTAAATCATCTGTAAAATACCTTGTAGTAAAGCTGGACAGTAGTCTTAACTGGGCTGACATGGGTGAACGCGTCATTCAAAAGGTTAACGGTAAACTAAAGTTACTCTACAGAAAACGTGTCTTCTTTGGTCCTAAGGAGCGCAAAACGATTTGTTCAGCTTTCCTTCAAGCTCATTATGATTATGCATGTAACTACTGGTATAGAGGTTTAACCTGTTCACTTAAATCCTAACTAGAGTGAAAAAATAACTTGTTTTAGTTTAGTGTCAATATCAAAGACGGAAATCTGGGGATCATTTCTGTTTTTACAAAAACGAAATATCTTGAACAGTCACTATTTTACGGAGGTTTGTTTATGACATGTCCTATTGACTTTTCGATGTCATATGCAAATATGCAAATGAGCAATGATGACGTCATATGAGTCACTGAAAGATAATGAGCTCATTGGAACCAGTACTGCATAATATTAGAGAGCATGAAAATAATTTATGTTCCACATAATGACTCCATACAGAAAATATTCAAATTTTGAATAAATTTTGTAGGTGTCATGGCAACCAGAACCGGAATATGGCCCATAGCAACCACGTTGCTATGGAGATTTTGTTGCTAACCACTGATGATTCCACATTATTAGGACCTCAACTTTTGCTACATTATGATCCTTTGTGAAAATGTTAAAAGAAAGTAGCACTTTCACATGTCCTAACAGTTCAATTGTCCATAGCAACCCACCCAACAACTGGTTGCTAAGGGGCGCTAGCTCTGATTGTGTAGCCTTGACAACATGCCGGCATAATAAAAGACTGACTATGCATTACCACAAAACATATCAGTCTATATAGGAACCTTTATCTACATTATAACCCTTGCATAAATGAGGTTTAGATAGCTAATTATAGTAATTGACTCATATGACGTCGTGAATATCTAATTATAATAATTAATGAGGTCCTGCAAATTGCTGATAGATTGGAAAAAAGTAATTCACGAAAACAGAAATATCTCAGGTTGTGATTGAGATTTTCAAGTTCTGTGAAAACCAAAATGATCAGGGAACCCATCTCCACGGTATAAAAACATAAAAATGATACACTCTAGTTAGACTTTAAAAACAAATTACAATGTACCCAAAATAATATTATCAGGTATGTTCTCCAGTACCACCCCAGGAAACACGTCGGTTTCAGTGAATTTAGAAAACTAGGTTGGCTCAATGTATCCAAACGAGTTGACTATCTTACTCTCAACATGATGTACAGTATCTTCAATCGCACTGCCCCAGCTTACTTCAGTGACTTTTATCATGTTAACCATGGGTATAGCACTAGGCGCAGCCGATCTGCTTTTGTTCAATCTCATGTCAGGTCTCACGGAAAGGATAGTTTTAAAAATTCTGGTATCAAGCTATGGAACGACCTACCAATAAATGTCAAAACATGTACATCTAAGGCTGCTTTCAAAAAAGAGTGCAAGTCTTTCCTGTTTGAAAAAATGACCAATCATGAAACCAGTGAATTTGAATCAATAATTTTGTTCAATATGTGTGTCTTTTTTATCTAAGTCAATGTGATAGTACCCGAGCCAGTACAAAACCATTGCACAGCGTTTTCAATAACAAAGGTCTGCAATGGAAATAAGATCATCAAATTGTTTGATGTCTTTCTTGTACTCCTTTTTCATGTAAATGGATGGTGTCACTTGTTTTTTGTACTCGTCATTCTTGTTTTTATATACATGTCCAATTTTACATGAATAAAATATATCAATCAATCAATCAAACTTTGTGCATTTGTTGGATTTTGTAACAGTGCAATATTTCAAAATCAGCATGCTTCTGCATGTTGATTGGAGACACCCCGCAAGTGTCTTCTGATCCGAAATTACGCTAATATTTCGAATCCAGATGGATGTAAACACGATTCCAGAGATCCCGTTTTGGGAAATACGGTAGAAAACTGCCATTTTACTCCGAAGTGAAGTATGCCAAGTTATAAAACGATATCATTCAGCATCACTATCAGAGTATAGTAGGATGAGTGTTTCTGGAAATGTATGATTGAAATTCACTCGCCTTCGTTTGTATGGTAGCACCAAAATTACTGCGAGATACAAAATAATACCGCCATTGAGATATTGCTTTATCACTTTATGATACATGTACTTTCGAAAATCCTGCATATGCAAATGTTATGTAAAACGCAACACCTCCCGATTTTTGTTTAATATACCTAACCCTGACAAAAGAACTGGCTCCGCATCAAATAAAAAGGTTGACAACATAAATCGTTGTCTTTCCTAACGTGGTGTGGATTCGCTGATCAGTTTATGGGCCTTATTTTCATATCGGCATATTTAAGATTGATGCTGAGGGGCCTGAAGCTCTGCCAATGTATTCCCCTGGCTCGCGGTGTGTTTGCTCCATACAATCCCGTGAGTTTGACCCGGAAACAATTGTTATACCACCAACCACCTGTAAACACACATTATTATTTATTATTATTATCATCAAAAGTTGATTTTGGTGTTAATCAACTACAGTACAAGACAAGAACCACCACCCAAACCTTTGAATTGACGAGCACAATCCCCGTCCACGCTATCATGTGTCTTGAACCTCTGACCTCGTTGGTCCTTCCCACTGGGTGTTGTCATACTGTCTCCTGGGATACCAACAATAAATTAATTTTATTATTGCTACTATAAACATAATACATTAATATACATGCAGCACAATCATTATACCACTCACGTAGTCGCGAATTATGACTAAGGAGCTATAATTTTAAAATAAAATACCTCTTCCGCATGTCGTTCATGAACATAATACTTTGACGATGCCATTATTAACTGTTCAAATTGTGGGTTGTTTTTACTACTGCACGTCATTTGCTAACAATAATGCATCCACATTCAGATGTTCTTTCTGATATACCATGTGCAGTGATGGCTTATGCATGATTAAATTCATATTCCTGGAATGACGAACACTGCCTTTGTTGAAAAAGAAAGCTGCCCGCAAAAATTACATTACATGACGCATTTTAATTCCCACTAATTGGATTAATTATGTATCAACTGATCCCATGATCATAAAGATCCACACACTAAATGTGTGTTACCTGCAGTGCCATTGTATCCGTCGATACTCAGTCTGTATCCTGTCGCCTCTGAGTCCACCCTGAAAGTGCTGTACTCTGCATAAGCGCTCTCCCCATCGAACGTTTCGACATCAAAGCGAACAACATAGTCACTGCCATTGTTTGTCAAGTAGTAAAGGTTGTCATTTCCTGGAACAAGTGTTGGTTATTTCATAGTGTAGATTACTGCTTTTAGAATTATGCACCAACTGTAGCATTTATAACGGGGAATCATTTTCTTCACATCCATTCCGCTAAATAATCAGATATTAAAGTTTCGTATAACTTGATTGAGGGGATTAGGGTTGATACAGTTTTCGAACTATACATTCTTAGTACATTTCACTTTTAACTTTCATTTTCGTGACAATAGGATACATAAAGAACAGAACAATCAAGTTATAGCTGCAAGCGTTGCGTGTATTCGTGAATTGTTCCATCGTTGACCACATATAATGATAAACTCCCATTCACAGTTCCACAATATGAAAATGGTAAAATAATATCCATTGTAATTTGAGTGAACATTGATGAGTGAAACTTCTCTTTTCGCTTTGTTCAGTGCGTCCATATTCTATAGACCTGAAGACACTATTCAACACAACGACAGCTCTACTGCTGTTGTGACAATGCATACCTTATCTATTGTTAATTATAGATGACAGTTAGATTACAGGTAGTTAAGTGAAAGGTAGTTGTGTATATCTTACACTTTGACTCGTAGAGGCAGTGGAAAAAAACAACAATTATTGTTACAAAACCAGTATACTCTAAACTTCTACTCACAATTACATTAATGTTGTTGTTTTTTTTCGCACGTGATCGATAACTCACCGAGCCAGAACTCTGAGCAAAGATGACCAAATCCCGCTTTGTAGTCATCCCAACCTTTGTTCACAAAGTCCTGGGACCCATCATGTCGCCTCATCAACACCTATTACCACGTGGAATGAATTCCAGGAATAAACCATTCATTTCTATCAGGCATTTCAAGTTGACACAGAATTTCATTATTAGTAAACATTGTATTAAATATTAAAGTCGAGCTTGGACGGATGAATCAACAAATGATAGTAATCGGTGTTGTTCCACATGATCCACATGTCTCTTGAAATAGCAACATTGTTAAATATATGATCTCTTTGCCCAAACTTACTCAAAGAAGTGGACATGAGCAGCTAAATCGCCGATTATTAGGAACAACATGGGTGTATATATAGGTCTGTGTAATTCGTGTGGATGAATAAATGCCACAAACTGTGTGAATCTTACCAAGCAATTCGATACACTTACTATCCAATCATACCCGGCGGTTCCAGATTCGACAACCACTTCCATGGATTGATTAGTGAAGTTCCCGGTTGGGCTGCTAACTGTGACTGCTTCAGTGCAGGCAGGCCTCTCCAGATCGCTGCAGCACTCACACATGTCTCCCGTGAACTGTGCCGCGCAAAGACACATGTGTGACGTCACATTGGGCGTGCACGTGCCACCATTTTTACACGGGTTTTCCGGAAGTAGCTGGCAGTAGTCTTGAATGATGATGCAAAAACATATAATGATTTCGACCGTGCACCGTGTAAATTGAGAAAAAAAACCCAATAAAAACTGTATAATAGTTATGATATGTTTCGAATATAACGTTGGCTATTGCGGTTTGAAAATTAACGTCTACTTCAATAAGTTGATACAGTGACACACACTTCGGTTATAATACTGACCACTTTTGACTACCTACTTTTCTACGTGAAATAAACCATTGCGGAAATAAAAACGATGCCCAGCTGGTTCCAGCGACAGTGCAGGATGTAGCCTAATTTTATTCTCACCTGTGTCACATAGCCTTCCAGTGTATCCCGGGGCGCACACACATGAGAATGTGGTATTTCCTTCTATGCACGTGGCACCAATGCCACACGGACTGACGTCACAGGTGTTTATGTCTGTAGTAGTAAAAAGCAAATTACCGTAATCTGCATGTAAAATAAGAAATAGCAGTAAATAGCACTCAACAAATTAATAATAATTTATGAAATAAAAGGAATAGCATGAGTGCTATGTACATGTGTATAGTATTGTTTTCAAAGTCCGGCACCATGCATCACTGAGTTCAATACGAAGCCTAATGGCGTTGCATGCTGTTGTGTATTGTCAGTACCAGTACTCGGTCTGAAACACACGACCCCAAGGACAAAATTCTGGACAAAGT
Source organism: Terebella lapidaria (assembly GCA_949152475.1). Lineage (NCBI taxonomy): Eukaryota > Metazoa > Annelida > Polychaeta > Terebellida > Terebellidae > Terebella > Terebella lapidaria. The sequence goes on along the minus strand of OX424566.1, from coordinate 24,880,083 downwards.
ATGGTTGTGTGGCCCATTAAACTGGTTTCATGTGAATCGTCTAGGGAGTCGTGTACAATCTGCAACATATCTTAAGGCGGTGACTGACCTAGTTCTTTTGTCTAGGGGTCAGGTCATGTTATTGTCACCGACTTGTGCTCAGATTTTTTGGAAGGAAGATCAACACACGGTAAGAAAAATGCAATTTCTGCAACATAACGCATATATATTATAACTGAGGGGATGATACGATGTCCGAGATACTACTACAAATTTATGTATTTCACAAATATTTGTAGGGGCTGAAATTCCCCAGAAATAAGGTTTCTTCCATCAATATTTACCCCAATTTTGACACGGCGATTACGTTCATGGTCATTTTCAATAAATTCTGCACATTGTATTTCGATAATCTGTACACGGGAGTTAAGATAATCATCTCATCTTTCATATATCCTGCGCATACGCACCAATATATTGTAATTCTTCACTTATTCCTAAATTACTACACACGCTTGTCGTGTCACCGATTTGAGTCAAGCGTCACCGACTTAAGATGTAAGTTGCCCAGAAAAGGACTGGTATCTCTCCACGAAAAACGCATAAAGTATTAGCCACCGCCGATGTTCAATCAACAGTATGCATTGCAACATCATAATGCAAATGTTTATATTATTTTCTTTCCATATTCTTGTCTTCATATTTGGAAAATGAGCAAAATTAGCATGTACACTATACACAATCATAATTATTACGCGGACATGTCAATAACGCGGTCTTACGAAATGTTGTTGGGATGTATACTGCACAATATATTGCTGCGTACGGTCCACGATACCACGAATATGATATCGCTATAACCGTACACGAGAACACCTTTCCTGAGAACTCATTGTACAGTCCAACTCATTCAACCAGTGGGTATATTATACCCAAAATGTAAACCTAAGTCGGTGACGCTCGACTCAAATCGGTGACACGACAAGCATGTGGAATAATTTAGGAATAACTGAAAAATTACAAGATATTAGTGCATATGCGCAGGATGTATGAAAGATGAGATGATTATCTTAACTCCCGTGTACAGATTATCGAAATACAATGTGCAGAATTTATTGAAAATGACCATGAACGTGATCACCGTGTCAAAATTGGGGTAAATATTGATGGAAGAAACCTTATTTCTGGGGAATTTCAGCCCCTACAAATATTTGTGAAGTAAATAAATTTGTAGTAGTATCTCGGACATCGTATCATCTACCTCAGTTTTTATATATATATGCGTTATGTTGCAGAAATTGCATTTTTCTTACCTTGTGTTTATCGTCCTTCCAAAAATTCTGAGCACAAGTCGGTGACAATAACATGACCTGACCCCTAGACAAAAGAACTAGGTCAGTCACCGCCTTAAGATATGTTGCAGGGTGTGTAGCGACACCTTCAGGGAGGAGTTATTCACAGCGATGTGGGATCTAGTCCGTGAGTCAACTGCCAAATTTTGACCACCTGGAGGACCAAATGTTTTTCGTTGTGTTTTTTTGACATATATTTGTTTCTGTACCTCAATACAGCATGATAGCCATCTGTGACAATGTGATCTGTGATGGACACATCTGTGATGGACATCTGTGAAGATTTTCTACACCAAGATAGGCCAATCAGGCCCAAACGGAAGCGAAAATTTAAACAGTGAGTGTTGATCCTGGCAGTGAGACTGAAAGTTGGAGGTATTTCCAATAGTGACTACGGTTTTCGTTCATGAATGTAAGTATCAATCCATTACCACCGGTACAACTAGATTTCGATGATGATAATATCAAACGTAAAATACAACATTTTGCAAACATAGGCCCAAGGGACCTGTAGCTTACCGGCTAGCCAATAGGTGATCGGACCGATGGTCTGGTAACTTCAAGGTTACAAGTATATTCCGCATATATCATTTCCTATATGTCCACGTTTGAATTCTAAGCTGTAAAGTCGATAATAACCATTTTGTGCTTTGACCTTCAAAAATAGGTCAAATGTCAATTTCAAGGTCATCAGAGTATTGGACATATATCATTTCCTACATGTGTGTATAAGTCTGCAATTGATTCCTAAGCTGTAAAGTCGATAATAAGCAAGATATTAGCCATTTTATGGTTTGACCTTGAAAATGAGGTCAAAGGTCAAGTTCAAGGTCATGAGAATATTCTGCTCATATCATTTCTTATATGTCCACAATTGATTCCCAAGCTGTAAAGTAAATAATAAGCGAAATATTAGCGATTTTGTGCTCTGACCTTGAAAATGAGGTCAAAGGTCAAAGTCAAGGTCATCAGAATATTCGGCATATATCATTTCCTATATGGTTACAATAGATTTCTAAGCTGTAAAGTCAATAATGAGCGATATATTGACCATTTTGTGTTCTGACCTTGTAAATGAGGTTAGAGGTCAAATTTAAGGTAAAGAGAATATTCAGCATATATCACTTCCTATATGTCCACAATTGATTCCCAAGCTGTGAAGTGAATAATAAGCGAGATATTAGCGATTTTGTGCTCTGACCTTGAAAATGAGGTTAAAGGTCAAATTCAAGGTCATCAGAGTATTCGGCATATATCATTTCCTATATGGTCACAATAGATTTCTAAGCTGTAAAGTCGATAATAAGCGAGATATTACCCATTTTGTGCTCTGACCTTGAAAATGAGGTCAAAGGTCGAACTCAAGGTCACGAGAATATTCAGCATATATCATTTCCTAAATGATTGATTCCGAGTCTCTAATATCAATATTAAGTGAGATATCAAGAACATTGTGGCCCATTATAAAGCATAAGATAATTTAACATAGTAAAGTCCTATTTGAGTCTCTAATCTCAATATTAAGTGAGATATCAAGAACATTGTGGCCGATTATAAAGCATAAGAGAATTTAACATAGGAAAGTCCTATTTGGGCCCCGTAAAAATCATCAAAATGGCCGCCACACGCAGACCGGCGATTCAAGAATATCGAAACTTATACACATTTTAAAGATACAAGAGGGGAACATTTTGGAACTGAGATCTCAATACTGATCAGACAGTTTTTGAGAAAATAATTTTTAAAAGTGAAAACATGCAAAAACAGCCAATACCGGCAAAAACTGCATAATCGATTCAATGAAAAAAAAATGAAGAAGAAAAAAACGTCTGGGGGTATTGACCCAATACATATTCACAGAAATTTATGGAGAAATTCATCAGCCCGAAAAAAAAGATAAAAAATGTTAACAGATGATGTGACGGACGACGACGACCAACGAAAAACCACGACAATAGCTGATCGGCCCATACGGGACGGTTAGCCAATAAAAACAAAGCCCGACCAATGACGTTGAAAATTTTACGTTTTGGTCAAAGATATTCATTGATAAAAACGCGACTATACTAATTCCACAATCCGACAACCAGGGGAATTTTTCGTTTCATTTTGACCTGAGTGGACTTTCTTGGTATAGAAAATCTTTGACTCAGTAAAGCCGTCAAAATGTAGACCAGGTCGTTTACTCATTATATTAAAGTCCACAGCATGTCAATATCTTTAGTATTTACGAAGATATGACCCATAGCAACCATGGTTGCTAGGGGCCCATCGCTCATGAATATTGATTAGGTACTAAACAAACGGTGAAAATGTGGACAAGAGCCTTTTCTGAAATCTACTTGAATAATTTTAAACGTCAATGTGCTTTTCAGTCTCGAGTTAAGCCCCCTAGCAACGACGTTGCTATGGGTCGACTCTTAAGTATGGTTGGCACTGTGACCAGACCCATGTTATGGGTGTGTTATATTTTCTATCGTCATGTTTATATCCGCATTACTTATCGATACTATGCAAGCATCATTCAGAAAAAAAGACTTCAAAAGTAGCTAAATAAAGCAACTTATTCGTGACGTCATGAACACTCATTATAATAGCTAGTGAGCTTCAGGTACAAATATTTTAAAAACTTGACAAAAAAATTGGTAATATCTCGAAAACGGCTGAAGATATTATAGTTCTGTAAAAGCCAGCATATTACCTTTTGCATTGTCTATCACACAAAACATAAAAACTTGACATTCATTCTGACTTGAGTTAGACTTCAATATACTAATCCAAGGCGACAAAACTGTAAGTACCGTATCAGGCCTTCTGACATATAGTCCAACTATTAGAAGGGTTCTATTTGTATCAGAGTTGTCACGAGATTTGATAGTTGATATGCAAATGATGATCTTATCATCACCAGAATATCTCTGATACGTTATTGCAATATTCACAAACGGACCCATACAGTGGAGACTACAAAGTCAAAACGACTGCTTTGACGAGAAATGGTCTATGTACATGCTATTGTCTGTCATGGAAATATTTCTATCGAGAGTTTGGGAGGAGTGGTTTATTTTACATGCTTTTTGCCCGACTTTCAGGTGCAATTTCATAAGAGACAAAATTTCTTCTATTCGAATGATGAAGAGCATGATATGACGTCTAGAAATGAAGGCAATTTTCACACAGCAAGTATCGCTGAATATCACAGAAAATGACCAACTATTGTCTCAAAATATTCGATAGCATTGGTTATCCTTATAAATTGCTTGTAGAATATTCATAAACACAGCAAGTCGTATTTTCGTGCAATGACAACTGAAATACAATCATCGTAATACTCGGACAAAAATAATTATTCAAGGAATTCCATCATGAATATCAATTCACGTAATCAAATAATTTATGGAATGAATAATATGTACTGGTCGGAAATGTACTATGCAATATGTTAAGATTTCGGTGAGTTGGAAAGTTATGGTACTAAACAGAACATATTTAGTAATAGACATGTCTATATATAACAACATATTGACGTGTAATCAATTCATTTTGTGCATTCATTAAAACATCAAATTTAAACACAAAGTCATCCTGAAAGTGTTTCCTCCCCGGCATCCACGAGACCATTGTTTGTTCGTAGTTTAAACAAAACATCAACACCTTTATTGAATATAACAAGCTGTGAGTTTGAAGAGTTCATCATGCATTATGGCTAAATATATGATTTCGCATCCAATAAAAAACTAATTCTGGTGTCCTCAGAATATGGTACCGACTCCTCAACTGGCTCACGGACTAATCGTGCAGTTGTAATCAAGATTTTATCAACTATAATCTCCACTCAACGCTGCGATTTTAATGTTCATCCGCATTAGTTAAATTTTGTATGATATATATGGATCATTTCACAGCAACTTTATTATCGAATAAAGAATTAGGCTGATGAACTACTAAAATAACTAATCTTCTAATGCCCGTCGTGGAACTCATTAAACTATGTTCACTGCTGTTGAATCTTGTGTGCAGGTCAATTAAAAAAGCACATGTTGCTTGTAACATCCCCACCCGCTGTAGATCATGTAGATTAGAGGGTAAGTATAAACGGGATATTACCATGTAAACAACTTACTCAGGCAAACGTAGGTCCGACTAGTCTGTTATTCTCTGACATGACACATTGTTTGTTCAAAACAATGACGAATAACGTACAGTATGCTACTTTGTACTGATATTAACCAAGTGGAGGGCATTTGTTGTTTGTGACACTTAATCTTCTGAAGGACAGCAATAATTTGCAACTCATGGACTGAATCAACTCTTGAGGTTTGATTGTTTGGACGCTGACGAGATACGAAGAAAATTACATGGGGTGTCGCATATCCGTCATAATAGGGCAAACTAGATGGTGTTTCCTGAATATTGGCAGTTGAACAAAACATCGAAATTTCATTGTTCCGTTGAGCAGCTTGCATGAAATATGGCATATTTCTGACAAAAATTTAAAACATATTCCAGTGTGAATATGCATACAGTGTCCGTGGTGTAAAGACACAGTTTTAAATATTCGTATATTTATAAATGTGTCCTCCATAATACGGAAAGTGTACCCTACTGCATAGCTAGAAGGTACCATGAAGGTACCACCATTCACATGTATGTATTCGTATGATTAAAATCATATCAAATTTGTTACAGATCGACAGTTTTTACATGAGTGAATGTTCTGATGTCCAATCTGACCAAAACACTACACACTCCCTTCATGCCATGAAATATTAGTTTTGTAAGAAGCCTGATATCTCAACAAATCTTGCAGAAGATAGAAGAAGTATTTGACGCCATCTTTTGTGTAGTAATCTGCAATGAACATGGAACTAAAACATATGTTCGAGGGATTATGAGCGAACAACCACCGAATCCGTTATCCAATCTGACAATACATTGTCATGCAAAATCAAGAAAATTCTGAGAAACTTCATGAACTCCCATATATGACCATAAGAAGCTGAAGTCATGTGCTCTGGAAGAGTGATGGTTTTAAAACACAGTTCATGCTGCATATTGGTGTACTCAGCACCCAGATCGTAGTAACCTCCTATAATTTCTTAAAACAGCTATTAGTCTGGTAAAACATATACTTGTCGCAGCAGTTTATAGACTAGTTGGGAACTTCGGTGAACAAAGTACTCGTGTCTGCAGCTACATGTAGCTCTGGAATAGCGTATACATGGTACGAGACAAATAAACCATAAGGCTGGCGACACAGGAATATTGCTGGTTAGAAAATGTGAAATCGACTATCGGAGAATTGAACCATAACACATGTCATTTGTATTTGACAGGATCTTCACCATCTCCTACCTGAGATATAAATAGTGATTATATCAGTATGTGATATGTCCTTATATATGGCATCCAAATAGTCAGCAAACTTAGGATTATTCAGTGACAGTACATCACCTATGTATCGAAATTGAAACTAAAACCACTAGTAAGTGGTATGTGATACTCCTTTTTGTAGATGTTGGATGAAATCTGATTCATACGACTACGAAAACAGGTCTGTCAAAAAAGGTGCATAGTATGTATCCATAGGGTAAGCGATTGAAAAACATATACCTAGAGGCCAATTAAATAATCCTGCCTGGAAGATTTACTTGTAACACTCGTCCATGGATTCTCTCTTGGAATACGAATTCGTCCGTATGTTGGTACTCATTTCTATTTTACTGCTACCGAAATGCAAAGGCATACAATGTTTTTTTTTTCCAATTTACGAAAAACATGCCATGTATGTCCTACGCCTGCCGTCTCATTTTTCATGTGGATGTCAAGCATTTGATGGAATAAAAACTAATTTTATAGTCGTTCCTTTCTTGAATGTGTGTTTTTGTTGTAATGTTAGATCAATCGAACACAATAACATACACCGCTAGCATGTACGCATACCTTGCTTAGTTCGCATTATAAACAGTTAATGACTAATTAAACATTTTATTTACCTCGCTCTCTGATTAGGGTCATGTCTCCCGTTGATGTGATCGACTTCACGACTGATGTCTCTAGGAAGAAATCACACATGATCTTCCCAGGATGGACGTGATCTTTCCATACGCTTGCTGCCTGACAGAGCTTGGACCTCTCACACAAAGCAGCACATTGTAGAGTTCCTGATACCGTTTGACTAGCAATCGCTTCTGAGTTATTGAAAACGCAATCTTCGCTGATATGGAATTCATCTACTAAGTGCAAAGGCTCCCCTAATTTGATTACAGTACCAAATATGACCAGTCTTATGAGAAGGAAGCTCCATCCTTTGATCCGATGACCCATAGTTGTTCTTTTCATCCGATAATACCATCTAAAGTTGCATTGATAAAAAAGTGTTTTTGTATATTTTACATCTGAGTACGACTGTATAATTCAACGTTTGCAAGTTGGTGGCAAGCTTCTGTTTGAACTCACATGTTTCCCGTCAGTGCCTACAATTATTTTCTAGGCAAAAAGATATTGGTGCTCTGCCTGGGATCTGGCGGTGCAGTGAGTCAGACGGCCTAACTCCAGCGTCAATTTATCGATCAGAGTGGGTATTTTATATCTACAGTCATCATGGTCATGGATCTGTGTTGCTCAACAAATACTATGCACATTTCCTTTTTACATTGTACATACAGACACTGGGTCTACATTTTTTTGGCTTACATACATTACGTGTTTTTTCTCAAATAAGATACAACATGATTGGTGTTTATATGATGCACCTGTTACCTGAACTCTATTTAACTAAACATTAAGTATGTTCGGTTAGATATCACGTGATATTATGGGATCATGCAGGGTAGATTAGTGTCGACCGAGACATCAGGTTGACCGATACACATAAGTGAATAATAATCAGACGAATAAACAACCATAATATCAAATATGCTTTGCGTTGTAGTGCCTGAATGCCTGGTGTGTCTATTCACGTGTGTTTCGATGCTGCCTTGGATTTTCGCGGAATCTGAGCGTCTGTGGTTGTCTGACTGTGGGAGCTGTGTTCTCGGAAAACAGTCAGTGCTATCTACATGAACACATAATGCTAACGAAATCACGACCAAAATGACCAAAATTCTTGTTCTTTTAAGGCGGTCATTAAATTGCAGACACTGGCGAGCGATGCTATGTGTATTTATAGGTGTCTCGGTTGACCTGAACGGCATAGATGGACCGAGACAGGTCATTTCAAGTTGACGGAGACACTAGGTCTATATACTACACATAAAATTCACACGACGTACGTGTTGGAATTTGTAGACATGTTGAACCAGTTGGTGCACATGAGGAGACAATGGAGGGTGTCATGGCGGTATTTGTGGAAGGGAAGCTTCCTCACAAATGGATATCATGGTCATGGATTGCCAAGTACATCGTCACCGAAAGAGTCACCGTATAAAATTTATTATAGTTCATAATACACACATAAGTTATATCTTCAAGCTTTATCACTTTATCATGTCAGGAACATATTTTGGACATAATTTTCAGTTTAGCACTCAGAAGCATCCTAGGTAAAGTTAAAGGTCGCCAAAATACCCTTATATGACTTCCAAGACAAAACTATTTTTTATCTATTGTTGTGTATGCAGAACACAATGTACACCTTTCAGTTCGGATGTGATTTTTGCTTGAGATTCACCACTCAAGGTTATGTGAGTTTACTTAGTTACGTTTAAAGGCCAACAAAAGATGCGCCATATATGGTTTTCTATATGTCAATAAACCTAGTCTGATCTTTATCTGCAGACTTTGTGTATGCAGTGTTCAATTCTTACATTTCATGTATGATGTCACCTTCAGAATTATCAAGGTCATTTGAGGTCAACTTCAAAACCACCAATAAATCTGCAGTTTTCGACTTAATGCGTCAGATATAAACCTGAGCTCTATTTGCAGTTATTTGGTAGGCCTATCAACGAAAAACTGGCAAACGAACAAGCAGAAACTATCCTGATGGACTCGCCGTACTACAACATCAGAAAAACACAGAAAAGATGGTGATATGTCTTAATATTTGTATTTCTGACAACATACAAGCGTGCCTCAGTGTGTTCTCAACTTACTGCAACTATCCCCACGATTCATTTGGCGTGCGTTATTAATTTTGGCATACACCGGACAAATCGTCAAGTGATGAGTAGGCGACAAGGTGACAATTGAAGAACCAAATAATGTTTGCTGTTCAACCTTTCACATAACGACATGCATGACTTTATTTGTCCCTTTCTCAAAGTCTAACAAAGATAATCGAAATGTAGAAACCAAGATGATATATTTGCAATTTACAAGTTGCGTCTCGGTCAACCTTATGATTACGTCACGGTATACCTGAACTTGTTCAGATTCACTGAGACAACTACCGTAGCAGTAATATAGGACTATTATCCCATAAACATTTCTTTTTGTACTTTCTACATTCATAATGACCATGAATTCTTTTCATTACGCAAGTACCTATTCTGAAATATATTTCCTATATGCACCTATAACAAGCACCCAAGCACTTACAAGTTGCGTCTCGGTCAACCTTATGATTACGTCACGGTATACCTGAACTTGTTCAGATTCACTGAGACAACTACCGTAGCAGTAATATTTGACTATTATCCCATGAACATTTCTTTTTGTACTTTCTACATTCATAATGACCATGAATTCTTTTCATTACGCAAGTACCTATTCTGAAATATATTTCCTATATGCACCTATAACAAGCACGATCCTTAGGTGTCTCGGACGACCATAATATACCCTATGTACCCTGGATGTGCCTGTTGGTGTGTTGGGTGAACCGTTTGAATGGTGCCACCAAATTTTTTTGGTGGTCAACGGACAATACAAATGTACGTTGGTTAATTTCTGCCACAATTATAATATTTTTGTTCAAAAAAAAAAATTTAAAACATAAATATTGTAATTACACACGAAACAAATAGTTTGCTCCACGAAGGAAATGTTCGAAGGAAATGTTCGTCACAGCACATTGATATCATGATTTCTTAGAAAATCATGGCACAAACAAATACATATTTGCAGGATGTGATAAAAGAATTTGATAGCTAAATATTATGCGAATGAGATGTGACGTTATTGACAAAGTGTTTCGTAACTAGACATTTTAAAAGGGAATAATGCTAACTTTATATCTGTTTATATCGTAAATTTATATCTGTTCACCCAAACCCATCCTAATTTTCAACACTTGGTCGTGTTTTCTTACCATTTCAGAAAGCTATTCATTCTATGTTTTCTGATTTCACCACAACCTTTGTAAACATCTAAATGTTTTTGGGTTGAATGGGAGGAAGGGGAGGGGGTGGTAGGGTTTGTTTGGAAGTACATAAAAATTCACGTTTTGGTGACATGTCACACTGTCATCCATACACATTTTATCATACTTTGTGGGGAATGTGTGAAATCGCACACATGATAACCAGATTACATCAACTAAAGGAACTTACATCAATTAAAGAAATTGACTGCAAACATATGACTGCAAAAAATATTTGATGCGAGTACGTTGCACTCAGTTATTTTCACATGTTTGATAGGAAATATAGTCTTGGAGAATATTGCCTATTTTCGTAGTCTGTCTCTTCGATTATGACTTGAACTAATTGAGCGCGAATTCATTACTATTAATCCGAAGATATTACCAAGATACGTAAGCTACTGCAGAATAACTTTATATTCACGTCGCCTGTATAGTAACGTGAAGTTTGACGCCGTCCGATCTCCGGGATCCTTGCGGCTAGTCCGCTCACCGTGGGTCACTGCGGGCGCACGCCCACTATCCCGGATCCTCGCGGATAGTCCGCTCACCAGGGGTCACTGCAGGCGCAGTATTTACTTTAGAGCGTTAACCAGGTAGAAATCCGCCTAGAAAGCCAGACGTAAGGACACCACTCAGATACAGGATCATCACCGGCTCGCCCGACGGTTTGCAAGGGCCTGTGTCGCCCCATCCCAGGGCGAGAGACCGGTGATCACAGGGGCGAGCCCTGATTGGAAATCGTCCCCGGGGCCCAACAGCCCACTTCTAGCCGGAAAGGGACAAGGAGATCATGGCCGAGCTCACCCGTCGTCCTCTCGCTTTGCTAGCTCTGAGACAACTCCGAACACACAAAGCAGCTTGGGAGTATTTATAACACCCAAAGCACGAGAGACAAGGGATGACGTAAGACCATTGTTACAGTACAGCGGAGCGAGAGGATTAGAGAGCGTTGCCATGCAACGCACGTGCTTCGAATACGAAGCGGCCCAAGCAAGAGTAGTGTTTAACAAAGAATCTTCAACCGCGATCTTTGAGAAAAATCGCCATATTAATTTGAAGAGAAAAACCTCTTGAGTATATATTCCAATGTGAGGGGAAATTACTGCTGAATCACAGTGTGAACATCTAACGTCAAAGACTGGATTAGAAAAACATCTGACTAAATGTTTCACGTTTGGAGCCACACTGGGGTTATCAGAGGCGGATATCGTGTAGATATGCACATGTAGCTGTTTCTACTGTTGATGAAACTCTTGTGCAAGAACTACCCAACAACCTAATAAAAAATTTAAAAATCCAAAACAAACCGTGAAATGAGTGTGTGTGAAAAGTACGTCTGTACACGATCACAAACCAGAAGGTTAATGAGTTGATGGTATCCTCGGGCAGAGATTTATCGACTCTTTCTGGATATTACTTCTTGGTGCAAGTTGCATTTCTTTGAGGTTTATTGTTGGGTTCATAAACATATTTTTCAGAGGAAATACGAAGGCAACCGAACAGAACCTTCACCTGTATGATAGCTGGAAAATCGATGTATATAGCTTCGTCAAAAGTACAACGACTCATCGTTAATAGACATGGTTAGGGCCGCGATGACACAGGAGCATAGCTAAGATTACAAGGTAATTTTGATGAGTGGGGATATCGTCAACACCCAATGTGTTGCAGAATGACCCCGTTAATACCCATGTAAGCGTGTAGCAAAAATTGACCTGGTGATGTTTCACCTCTGAAAGAGAAAGTGGATTGAATACATTCCGAGAGTACGCAATAAAATTGATTAACCTTTCAATATATAGCATGTGGTATTACTAATTAATCATTTTGCTTATCATGAAAATCTAGTAAAATATCCAGGAGAGCAACAAGCTCAAGGAATTACAAAGGGAATGTTGAACGAGCTGGTCCTGCGCGTCCATGAAGTGCAGGACCAGCCAGTTGAACAATTCCTTTGTACCTCGTTCGATTCGATTGTTTAACAGTGTAGCTGAGAGATGATTACATCTCACCTCTCATGCATTATCAGTATACATGTATGTTTGTGTTTCTATGCCATGTGTCATGTTCCCAGTTGTAAAACAATTTTCCATGTGGACTAAATAAAATATATATCTATCTAAGCTCCAAATTCCAATAATTTGCTGGACCTGAAAATACCAACAAAATGTTGCCTTATATTTCAAACTTGTTTGAGCTCAACAATATCTTTGTTTCTTCACGTACTAACATGCACGAAATTGTTATTCAACTTTGTTATGTGAGATAAAAATTTACCATTATCGCAATGTACCCAATAGCTTGAAACTGCAAACGTTCCTAGAACAGAGAATATGTGCAGCGACAAAAATAAAGAACAATAAGGTCAGGCAGTGTATCCAAACACTGTACCTATTGAACGAATGAAAGATAATAGACGTACATCTGTATTTGATGTACAAAACATCTCGTGTGATCGAATGAAATTGCGTATTATACAGGAGTTATCACGTGCACACAAACCTAACACTCATTCAGTTTCATCATCATACCTTTTGTATTGTGTATGCCGATTGGTCAATACGTGGTCGTATGCATCTAGTATGTTGAACTTCGAAGCGTATTCCACAACGAAGAAATAAGAGACATTGTGTCAATCAGTTGTTGGGTAGCTGTCGATTAGTTCCACCAGCTGTACAGTAAAAACACTAGGTGACACTGATGACGCAAGTTTGTCTTATGAATATTCGGCCAGGTTTTATTTCTATTCCAAAATTGTTTATTTCCAATGACATGAGCGGCGAAAGGTGGATACATATATTATTAACAAAACTAAGGAAATATTGGTGATGATGTGATTATAACGCATCTGGTCCAGTTTATGTTTGAAAAAAAAATCAGAATCAAAATTGTGAACTTAAAATTTATATATTTTTATCTTGGTTTACTCTTCAAATCCCTGTGGGTTGTTTGAGCACGAAGTAATAACAGTTCATATATGTACTTACTTCTAAGTCAAAGGAGTCACAATCAAGCTACAAACTTTTCTCATTATGCTTTTCTTGTTTCACTGACTCCTTCCCTGTGGAATGTTGTGGTTCACGAACGTCGTTCATGTCCTTTATCGATGAAGCACGAAAAACGTGACCAGATAATATAAAATCGGCCATTGACCTCATGTGATATTCAGCATTCACATTATGAAGGAAAAAGCCCATCATCCACAACCAGGTTGTGTCAGCATAGACAATTGAATTGTGATGTGAATCACCTATGAAGGAACGTGGCTCTCGACAAATTGGGTCAGTTTGCCAAACTTGGTAAGCTACGGAGCCCCTAATAGGACATGGCAGAAAAAAGTAAACCGTTTGCCCAAATTAATAAATCATTCGTTCAATATAGTAACTCGTTCGTTCAGTATATTAAAATGTTCACACGGTTTGACAAACAGTTCACTCAATATACTTGACCCCTTGAACTAGTGGTTTGTGAATGATTCAATAAATTGAAAGGACGGTTCGTTAAATTGAATGAATATGTGAACGGTTTATTACATCGTTAACCAGTTCATTTTATTGAGCGAGCTGTTTGTATGTTGGGCTAACGGTTTACCTTTTTTCATGTCCTATCCCATTAGGGGCTCCGTAGCAAGTTACATTGGATGCCTGTCTCGTCCCTGGCACAGCCTGGCTACATATCTATCTCTTCCCTCTGTTGTTTCTTCTTACTACTGTGAATGACACTTTTGTTTCAGTAACACTAAAACAAGTAAATCACGAGGATTTACATCAAACAGTGTCTTTTTAAAAACATTATTCAAACAATCTGTGTTGGAAGTTCGTTATAGATTAGTTGGCTAGTACATATTCGACAATATTGGCAAGTGTCGATCCTTGTGATAAAAGTCAGAAGTCACATAACTACAGTTGACGCATATCTACATTATTCATGAAGAATGAAAACAAAAAATCACATTCTGATGAAATAACTGTGCACTTTAATGGTTTGCAATTCACATGTCACTAGGTCCCGTATGTCCATTAGTTTGAAACGTTATGATATCCCGTGAAGGAAGCATTGTCATCCAGTGAATGTAGTACCAGTTGTGACAGGAACGATAAATCAAACAAATTCTACATCATTATCCCATGAGGCTGCAATTTTGTCTAAGGGTTACTGGGGATGTTCATTGATTGTCACCTCAACCCCCCCCCCCCCCTCCCACCCTTCCACACAAAAGTGTCTGCCAACATATGCATGATTGCAGGAAAACCAGTATCTGTGAACTAGGTAAGGAGGCGTTCAAAAATTACGTAACGCTGGAGGGTGGCTCTATGGCAAGCGTTACGGGGCGTTACGAAGAGGGGGGGGGGGGGAGGGGTGATATCCACAGGTGTTACGTAACACATTTATTATTTGTAAAATACAATTATTCCCCAAACTATTACATGTATGGAGTCAGATAAACTCAAAATCCAATCTATATTTTCAATGAGAATATAATTATACATGTATAATGTATAATTGTAATAATAAAATTTAACTCATGGTCCGAACAATCTCCCCCCCCCCCCCCCTAAAAACCAAAACATCCATGGTTTACAAAACATTTATCCACACCAAAAATACATGAAGCCTCAGAACAGTGATCTGCGTCAGTGTTGGAGCGGTTCATTTTAGGTTTTTATCAATATGGTGGGTCGCGCTGGGGGGGGGGGGGGGGGTCCCATCAAGTAGTACGTAACGGAGGGGGTGTATGACCTAGCGTTACGGAACGTTACAAGGGGGTGGGTGGGTGTCAATTCTCCCTTTGAAAATCGTTACGTAATTTTTGAATGGCCCTAAACTAACACCACACAATTAAACCAATATAGAGAAATATCAGCAAGTAGAACGACAGTTCGTCTACATACAATGACGATATGGCAACAGATGTAACTCCTATTTAATAATATATCAAGTGTACTAAAAAATTACATAACGTGCTGAATATATGTTTATGTACCTGGTGTGAACTGTTTCATATCACCTTTGTGCCCATTACAGGCTACATCGGCCAACAAACAGCGTGGGGCAACGGAGATCAAAGCTGAATGAAAGACGTCCACAGAGGCTGATTTACGTAAAGTGTAATAGTTTCGATATATATGTGATTTCAAGCAAATAGTCAATAAATAGAGTTTCCCACATTCGATTTGTTCCTGGAGTTTTCAACATTTTAGCTGATTGAGGTTCCCTTATTGAACACCTTATGAACAATAATTGTTGCTGATGGTCAGCCAAACATGACCACTTCGAAGCATTCCAAAATATGTGGTACGATATATTGTAAATTTTCAAGTGTGAGGAAATGTACATTCCATCCCAATTACAAAAAGTGTTGAAAATACATATCAGCACCATTTCCCAGAATGCAACCATGATTTTAATTGATCATGGGGGTCCACTTGAAGCATCTATTATGGTTGTTTGCTTTCATACAAAAATTCCCACCGTACATATTATGCTCCCAGGCCTCACAATTTCATACCAACATAATCGCTTGAACATAGCTTCGACAGGAAAACACCAAAAGAGACAAAAAACCCACTGTATGCCAAGTAGCAGAAAACATTGTTTTGTTTTTGACATTAGAGCGTTGGGGGCGAAGCCCCCAACTCTCTACATGTCTATGTGCTGACTTTTTCATGGAGGTTTCATGCCAACCTATCGACGCCCGTTTTGACATGTAAACGTTTAGACACCTACTTCAAATGAGAATTTTCTTCATCCTTGACATAAAATCTCTCGAATTGATGGCAAACTTTGAATATCCCACAGATGTATAATGCATAAATCGATGTGTTAGGTTTGATCAAAATACGTAGAATGCTGCGATTATCTTGAAAAACGTCAAAATGGCGGAGCCGATGGAAATTGACGTTCCCAGAATGCAAAGCGAATTTTACCGTAATGACGCGTATTTTGGAACACACAATTTTCTGTGCAGCAATTCGTGCATGCATATGTACATGTAAGCTTGCGTGTGACATTCTTCAGTGTTAGGAAGTAAACAAAACGATTCGTCTGCGATGCCACGGCTACATTTACCATAATTTGACATATTTTATCACATGACAAGGTGTTGCATGTTGGGTTTGCGAAGCCTTTATGTTTAAAACTGGTCTTTTAATTAGCCTATATCATAATTACGCAGATATACGGGAATGAATTTGAATCATGTGGGAGAGGATATGGATAGCAATTTTATTTGAGGAGGGGGGGGGGGGGGTAACGTTGAGTATGATATATTCAGCAGTCGTGGTGCTGATGACGTGCTCGAGCTCTAATGTCGACTCTCGCAGTTAGCTGCATTTTCTTGTTTTCAAGTAGAATTATTGTGCAAATTACAAGGTTAATGTCACTGCTGCATTCGAACGTCATCACAACCGATTAAATGGTAATACTGTATATCTGGACCTTAACTCCAAATAGGCACAGCGTTCTACCCGTCATTGATTATTAGGTAATTATAAGACATCATGTGTCAGTGTATGTAGTGATAATATGAATATGTCTCCAGCTTCGATTATGGAGGATATGTTACTAACACAATGTTCATGGTCTTCTAACTTCACTATATTTCATATCTGTATTCCTGTTATCCGCTCTTTACGACGTCTGAAAATCATATCTCTCTTGGTATACGATATTGTTCCAGGAAATTGAAGCACTCCTCTATTGATATCACAACTGAAATTTCTTCTTGAAATAAGGATGGAGATATAGAACTATAACATTTGGGTATCACAATAAGCTTGTCTGAAATACAATCCCCAAATCTATTTTTCTAGAGTCTGTTTGTAATTCGCGATTTGGAAGAAATGACTAATTCATGTTCGCTCGTTTTCTTAGAAACGATCAAGTCCATTTGTTACTGGATCGATATTCCTGACAACTCGGGTAATAATTAGACGAAAAATATTTAACAGGTTACTTTTACTTTCGTTTCACTTTCTGTATATAATATGACTTCCAATGACATATATAGTACATGTATATGTGCTGAGTGTGATGTCATTCCGATATCCTATGGTAGTATATGAATGTATCATGCAAGACTATCATATACACTGAACAACAAAATGTATTGAGATGAATCATGAAGAATGCATTGTTACCCGATGCATTGTCACAATTTTTTTGAGAGAAAAAAACATTTTAAGTGAAAAGCAAACAAAAAAAAATGCAGTCAAATTTATTCAAAATTTGCTCCATAGAAGCAAGATAAGTCCAGTAAAGAGTATGTTCAAGGTGTAGATGATCAGTCTGATAACAAACATAATGACTAAAACACGGAAATGCACCATTCACCAGCCAATGAGAACAGGACAGATAATGATTCATGGGAGGTGTTCTGGAATAGTTACAATTGCCAGCTGGCAGCACTGTTTCATGGGGTTTTTAATGTGTTATCAGTATCAGCGTAAGTTTACGCCATAATTCACGTCATTGGTGATAACAGACGATATCCGTTGGTGATTTGGCGCCAAAACTGACACATATTAGAATGCTGCCCCCTGTTGAAAGATAGCTTGAATACCCCCTATTGATTTATAGCAAATTTCAGAAACAGTTTATACCATTTAATGTGCCTACTTATACATTGAGTGTATAGGTATAATTTGTTGTTACAATCTTCAGCACGAGTTGGAAACCTCTTCTAACCCGAGACACTGTTAATAAATTCAATATGGTTGACTTTTTTCGCCGAAAGTTTCCCGATGAACTTTCTACAAATAGAACATGATGCCAGGAGTCTAGATCATATCTGACTCTACCCGGTGTACCTGTGTGCAGGATAGTGTCAGAAGTTCGCCGTGAACACAGTTAAACAGTTAACGCAGTGGTCAACATGCGTCAGTATGTGTCTGTGTGTTGATGTCCAAATTGTGTCTGACGATTCCCGCAGGCTCGTTCATGTCTGTGCCTCGGACGATAAGCAGCAGCACTTGGTGGACAGGGGAGCTGCAGAACACTCACCAGAGGGTAGCACCAGTTAAGTACTGCATTTTTTTCGCAGGCCTTTCGGACTTGCGCCCCAAACTAGAATGTCCATAAATGCAGTTGTAAACTACACCTCAGAAACCATCTGGGACATTATCAAACTCAAAATTTTCTTAGAGGCCTTGTGCCATAACGCAAACCCCTAGACCGGGAGGAGCTGCGCTCGCTCCGCTTGTTCACGTTCCTAGAGAAAATTCAAAGTATCCTAACTGCACATCACGTATAGCAAATCCATGGATTCGCCTTGTATATTATGATGTACCTCTTCATAGGTACCCCCCCCCCCCACTCTATAAAATCATAGATCTGCCCCTGAATGATATCATCTATGTAAATGATTGCTGTGACTGCGCCTCTGTAAAACACCACAAGATCCGTGTGGTTTCCCACGCTTATCCCTGCCGAGACATTTATGGACTCCCCACCAAAACAGTCATGTTCACTCAATTGTGAAATCCATAATCATCACATGATTCCTATACCCTTTAACATCTTTGACTCGATTGGCAATATCTCAATTGGCGATGCTCCAAATGACATACTCCTGGGTGAATTGAATCCGGTCCGTACAGTGCCTCAGGAAGCCGGGTTAGTCTGGGTACCACTTAGATGATTTTGCAGAAGTCTAGCAGTTTCAGGATGATGAAGTTCAGTCATAACCGAAAAATTCTGGAACAGTTACAGAGTGAGTGCCCTTGGACAACCTTGGGGTATGACATCTTAACACCCGTTTTTCTGGTATCTATCCCTCAATCTAGGCTACCACATTAGTGGGTGGGAGATTGTGTTGAACACCAAAACGAGTAGGCAAAAACAGAAAATAATATCAAACAATACCTTTGGTTGAATCATTTCAGGTGGAGTTCAATATAATTATTATGTACACACACATAAAAATGGACAAGATATCGTCAGGTGCAAATAACTCACGAAATCATTATTCAGCAGGTTCCAGCTCGATCCACTGACACCTAAGCAGTACGATTATTGAACATGATATATATTTTACGTAAAATATCAGGTCTTTAAATATATATACAATGTACAATTTTATCACTTTGGCCAATTTCTCGAAATATCCCAATATTTTTCTTAGTAGTGTAGTTTGGATATGAATCAGCCTGATGTTATCAGTCCAATTTGACCAGTTTTCAACCAATGACAGCTTATGTCTCAGATTCCCCACGTCATTGTTCATGTATCATTGCATGTATACTTTGACGACATCCCCGACACAACAAACGTTTCTACATGCCAAATGGTACTCGTTGCTCCTTAAGGTATGCACTATTTAGGTATGACATTACAGCTTCTTACAAAGCGACTGAACATGCAATAGTAATGTTTCCTGTAGTTTTGTTATCCCCATCTACAAAAGGCTGATCAAAGATACATTTTGAGGTTGGAGGACATCGAAGTGTGAAGTATGGTTCAATAACTGATATACTCATGTTCAATATTATATCAGTGCACTCAGTTTCCATGGCTGCACATACACGTGTACAAGGATGTATGTTCATTTGTCAAGTTGATCTTCCCCACATAATGGGTTGAGTTTACCTGTCTGATGGCATCGTCATTGTTTGGAATCATACTTCAATGTTGAATGTTTCAGAAACCAGATCTGTAACTGTGGTGATCGATTCGTCGAGTCCCCGGATGATTTGATACATTGAAAAAGTTGTTAATTGAATCACTATTGGGTGGAAACGCCTCAAGGGGCAATGTTACATAAATTTATATTCATCTTCTTAAAACTGACCATTCTCAGTGCATTCATCGAATTCAGCGAGCAGCAACAAATAGGGGATGAATTCAATATCGTCAAAGATCGCGTTTTCAACACCACACAATCTATGCAGAGACACGCGATACGGCGATTTTTACATTGCGCTGCCTTGTGTGGAAGGTCCGATGTGTGCCAAGCTGCAAGCGTGCACAAAGATCACCAGCAACCCGGGAAGATGCTGTGTGATTTGTACATGAAGGCGGTGTCAGAAGATTTGATCACTTCAGTGGGAGATACGACGTTAATCAGAAGACGTGGTGAGTGAATTCAATGTGAATTAAACTCGTGATAATTTGTGAATATGACGTACATGTAAGGTTATAGATTACTCACAGTGGAGAAAATTCCCAATGTTAACATAAATAGCAATTCACGATGATATCACCAGCTTTCTAGCGGAAAAAATGCATGTACCATCACAGGGTCTGAGTTTGAATGTCCATTGCTTTGTGCTGGCCAATGGAAACAAATAGTTTTCATAGCAAACTATATATGTCTACTGATAAGTGTAACTCGACGAAATTTTACTTCTGTTATGTACGGAAGAGGATCGGGATCCAACTAAAATTTTATTCCTTCTATTTGTAGATTTACCTAACTAAATAAATTGACTTATTTTCTCGGAAAATTGACTTACAATCTCGATAAACTGACCTATTTACTCAATGAATTGAATAATATCACGATAACTTACAAATCAAGATAAATCAGTTTATATGTCTCGCTAAATCGACTATCTCGATAAATCAAAATAGTATCTCGACACATCGACTTACGAATCTCTTTTCTCTTCTTCAGGTGATTTACAAATCTCCAAAGGAGCAATTCGATATATTGAGACACATATACAAGCTTTATTTTACGTACATGTAAGTCGATTTATCGAGATAATAAGTCGACAAATCGAGATACATAAGTCAGAGGATATAACCTTTTTGAGGTTCCTTTTTGCCACCACGATCGCCACCATGTAATTCAGGCATAGATAAACCATAGAAACAGTCTACTTTGTCAAATACATACAAAAAAGAAATAATTAAATTTTTGTCATGTTTGTTTTTGCATAATGCAGACAATAGACATGGCGTTTTTTGTACTTCTTGTGCATAATAGACTGTTTTAGAGCCCCAAATTGGGTATAATTAAGTATACAAAGCGTTCCTGTTTTTCCTATAAAATGTTATACGTTGGGCACCTGTCAAACAAACTAGATAACGTTATTCCTAGTGATGATGTGAAACCCCATTTTAGCTGTGAAATATCACCGTTTTATTGCCTTCACTGCAGATATAAATGCCTGTGAGTTCAGTCCATGCAACAATGATAGCACATGTGTAGACGGAATAGCCACATTCTCCTGTGTATGCAGCTTGGGATATACGGGAGAACTTTGTGAAACAGGTTGGTACTAAACGTCGAAACCACAAAAATTGAGAAATAAATGTTAATGTTTTACGCTGAAATTGAAACGTTTGAATTGACCTCTGCCTACGAACCGTCTGCAGATGGAGCTTAGTTTGTATTATGGACATATAGGACGTCATTACTTGAACTTAAGCTGAAATGACCTTGGGCGGTAATTTCAAGGGCCCATCCCAAAAGTGTGGCTTTTTGGCTTAGAACTGTACATTTCTGGAAACATTTCCTAGCCCCTTGCGCTCCTTTCTTCAGATACGACTGCCTGAAAAAAGCCTGCATAAGGCCTAAAAAAAATAATTTTCTGTTTCTCGTCCCCGCCCGCCTGTGTTTAAAAGCAGCCTCCCGGATTTTTTTATTTGAGATTCTCAAATAAAAAATAAAAAGTGTTCCCGCCCCTATTTTGAGGATATTAATGATCGAGACACCGAATCACAGCATGCAACTTTGTCATATATTTAACTTACCCCCTTGTTTTCACTCTCCGCCAAATGGGACAAAGACGCTACCAGTTTTCAAAAAACAGTTACTAGTACTCCATGTGCGTACATGTATGTAATAATGCATATCAAATTGTGATCACGAATTGATTTAATATATTTCCTCATGTATACTCCAACGGGCATATTAACTGATAGAACGATTCTCCACAATCACTCATCATTGAAATATATTATCAACTGACGGTTTTTGTTAATAATACTAATAGTAGGCTACACAGAATCATCCTGTCTGTGCTGACTGCTAGGATGATGGCACACCAGTATTGCCAAGGTGCCCGGGAAAGAGCTTTCAAGCTCAAATAAATCAAGCCTCTAGAAATGAAATCATTAAAGTCATGTAATACACATGATTTCAATTCTAAAGCCTTGATTTATTTGGGCTTGAATGCGTCTGTGCGCAAGTGTTTTTTCAACCAATCAATCAAATTCATTTTCATTTCGTGTGAAATGTCGTCCCACCAAAAATAAAAAGTGCCTCCCTACCCAATTTTCTCTTGATCTGAGGACGGTATTTTTTGCAAAATAAAAAATGAAAAATAAAAAATAAAAAGTCCCTCCCTACCCAGTTTTGAAAAAATAGGAGGACGAGAAACAGAAAATTATTTTTTTTAGGCCTAACAGTGCATATGGATATAATAGTATTCTTATTTATTGTTTCTCGTTCACAATAATGTAGTTGGAGACTACTGCCAGATACTCCCGGAAAACCCATGTAAAAATGGCGGCACTTGTACTTCCGGTGTGACGTCACACATGTGTCTTTGTACGGCGGAGTGTACGGGGGATAATTGTGACTGCTGTAGCAACTTTGCCAGACCTGGCTGCACAGAAACAGTCACCGTTACCAGTCCGACTGGGAACTTCTCTGAACAAGAAGTGGAGTTGTTCATCGAGCACCGAGCTGGATATAACTGGATAGTAAGAATTCGTATTTACCCAAAAGAAATATTGCATGTCGCATATTCTAGTAATATGTGATTACTTCCTTGCAAATTATACTTCTTTGAATACTTCCTTGCAAAAATACCAAACGATTGCGTTGTTGGGTATCTTTCTGTGGAAGTTCATAGGTGGCATGCTTGGAAAAAAATACTGTTGTCTCTTCTAATAAAGGTAATACGTTCACATATGGAAACAAGTTTGGCTTCCACATTCGCTTCGGAAATGGTAGACGTTTTAGCATCAACACGTACAAGTGACATAACCATTATGTTCATACATGGAAACACGTGCTTCTGCATCTGTAGGTGGAAAAATTGGGAGCTACCACGTTTGCACGTGGAATCTTCTAGTCTATTACGTTAACACGTGAAGTGTTAGACTTCTACCTTCACACGTGGAAAGACTTTAGAGTCCTGTGTTCTCACGTTAAAGTTCCAGCTACAAAGTTAACACCATGAAGCATATAATGTTTTCATGCTTTCAACAACAATAATTAAACTATCCTCATTAAAAAGGAAATGACAGCGTTAGTGTATGGTTATTTTGGATTTTGAACACGTTAGATTCCAAAATCGATTTTCTTTGTATGTGAAAGTGATTAATGCATGCGACTTGTGGTGGAATGACTTGAATATCTCGAATTTTAAGCAACTTGAACCATCCAAAGGACTAGTCATCCCATGCTTACTATTTCTTGGTTCTGAATCAATGAGGAACACATTTATCAATGATTGATAACAAAATTAATCCGCGATTGGCTGATTAAAACATTAGTAAAAAAAGTATCCTGCATATCAAATATATTATTTCGTTCTCAGCTTTGATCAGCTACGTCCTCAAGGAAAACGGAAGAGTTGGATGTAGATAGAATGATATATTCCGTGAGCAATATTTGGATAGTCAGTTTTATTCAGGTGATGAGTATTGAGACCATTATATTCATAACACATACGAATGTTAAAAATTTTCACGGAAGCCACCTTAGAAACGACCCAGAAAATCACTTCATCCCCAGGATGGGGTCCCTGAAAACATTCAACATGGATCATGTTCAGAGGTAGTATTTATTTCAGAGGATCATGCTAAGGATCAACCTATGACACACACCGTCAGAGTTGTTTAAATCGCAAGAAATCCCCTGCATTCAAAGTTAGCCATAACGTCCATAGTTATACATGACAGGTGTCACGATAAATACAGGAAAGATGCCATATGACTAAGAAAAAGCCGTGCACATATACGCCGCGAATAAGTACCTAAAATTTTTATCTATTTTAATTGTTCGATAAACTCATTCCCATGCATGGACACGCACACAGGTGTTGATGAGGCGACATGATGGGTCCCAAGATTTCGTGAACAAAGATTGGGATGACTACAAAGTAGGATTTGGTAATCTGAAGTCGGAGTTCTGGCTCGGTGAGTGACCACTTGTAAAAAGTAATAAAAGAAACTCTTGCAGAAAGTTCTATTGCAAATTGAAATGCTGAACAAAGCAAGCCGGTACAATTATATTCCACACAAACCCGATCATATGAGTGTGCATTATTGCTAATATTTCATGTGCAGTGAACTGCATTTTACTCCTGAATCAATACCTTTTCAGGTAATGACAACTTCTACTACCTGACGAATAACGGCAGTGATTATGCCGTGCGCTTTGACCTCGAATCGTCTGACGGTACGAGTGCGTATGCTCAGTACAACATATTCAGAGTTGACTCAGAGGCAAGCGGATACAGGCTGAGTATTGATGGATACAGTGGCACTGCAGGTGAGGCCAGAGAATAGATACTACCGTGATATGGTCTCCGTCAGAGATTAGTTCAAACATATTTATTGTGCGGCGTTAGCCGTACTATATTTGTTAGTGTAATTTTTACCCCATGGTCCTACGGGTGAGGAGCTTGTCCATGCGTGGACTTATTGCTACCGAATTAAGTCAGCGATGACATTATCCATATTTCATGTCACAATCTCAGATTACAACAAAGTTAAGTAGCAAATATTGAACAAAGAAAACATACACCTTGGTCATTTGTGGAAAGTGCAACTAAAACACATTTTGGCAAGAATAATGGACGAATCGACAAACAAATGCGGGTAATAATCAATTTTCGCATGGACAAGCTCCGCACCAGTATTGGAGGTATTATGGTAGTGTAAGACCATCTACGAGAATTGTTCTCTGTGAGAGGGAAGTAGAGAGTTATTACAATACGAGTTCGAGTTACAATACGATTCGAGTTCATTTCATATTGTTATCAAACTAATCAATAGGCTTTAAGTTGATTTGCAAATATTGAGCAAGGAAAACACACACCATAGTCCTTTGTGGAAAGTTCAACCAAAACACATTTGGGCAAGAATAATGGGCAACTCAACAAAAGAGCAGGTGAGAATCAATTTACGCATGGACAAGCTCCACTCCAATAAAGGAGATATTCTGACAGTCCACAACCATTGCGAGAATTGATCTCCGAGAGAGGCAATTGGTCTTCCGGTGAGAGCGCTATTACATTACGAGTTGGCGAATTCGAGTTTATCTTTGTTTATCATGGCGCTAGCTGATAAATGGGCTTTGTTTGGAGTAGCTGGCCTGCGTGTTGTTTCTCAAATGTTTGAGTTGTGCATTCATTTTGTAAAGATCATTCTTCATTTGGTAGAAATATTACTGACCGTGGAAAATCATGGGGAGAAATGTAAGTATATCTGATGTAAATTTCAGCTCGGAAAATTATGTGCACTCGTTAGTATTTTAGTGTTACAATAACCTTGAACTTCAATACTCATCTAAAATTGACAATAATTCAGGCCTACAATATATGCCTACGTCTACCAATATTCCAACTTTTGGCAGACTCATAACGTGTCTACTTATCCTTGATTTTTTTCGTGTTCACTCAGCCTCGAGTACTGGTTCTACTCTCCTTTGTCCCTGTGGCCGCACACGTAACCTCAAATTCTGCTGTTGTGATGCTTGTTTTAATTGGATTACCCAATAGCAATGCTAATCTGGGGGCCCTTTTCAATCTAAAATATTAACCCAAAGGCTGAGGAAGGTTATCGGAGAAATGTTTAGTTTTAAACCACATTTTTTTCATCAAAATTGCTGTTTTGACTTTCAAGGTCATTGAAGGTCAAATTTAAGGTCATTTCCCAATTGATACTGCCAATATTTACGCTCTATTTTG
This sequence comes from Terebella lapidaria, assembly GCA_949152475.1. NCBI lineage: Eukaryota > Metazoa > Annelida > Polychaeta > Terebellida > Terebellidae > Terebella > Terebella lapidaria. The sequence goes on along the minus strand of OX424566.1, from coordinate 24,853,576 downwards.
AAGGTTCAATGACTTTATTACATACAGGTCCCATTATGAAGTAAAAATTAGGTCAAAGGTCAAAATGAAAGTCATGACAATTTTCAGCATATAATTTATATCATATCCTATATGTTCACAAGTCCAATAATCTCCAGAAGGAAGAACAATCATGTCGTCCGCAGAGAGTGGACACTCCATGTCTCCGCCTGCGACGTGATTACCCTATAAATTATCATACACACAAATCTTAGCAGTAACAGATATAATAGCATCTTGGCCATAACAGATATCAAAATTGTATGCACGGTGGTTAATTTGTAATGCAATTGCCGATTCAATCCGTCTCAGCGATGAGTTATTAATGCACGTTGTTGTTGCCTTCCTTAAGGAGACAGCATGACAAAACCTGCAGACAAGGACCAACGAAACCGAAGATTCAGCACATATGATAGTGTGAAGGGACATTGTGCCGTGAAAAACAAAGGTAATAAGATGAACATAGATTTTCCGTCGTTTCATCGAAAGGAATTTCAGGAAAGCAACAGATTATCCGTCGAAAGATATAATTTCCAAATCGAACATATATTTAACCAACCGAAAAGTATATTTCCGTAATATACTCTGCCAAAATGTATTCAGGACAGTGTCTACAGTATTCTGTGGATGACCACTAATGAATGATACGTACATTTTGCAGGTGGTTGGTGGTACAATACATGTTTCCGTGTAAAGCTCACTGGATATTATGGATCTAGTGTCTTACGGGCTCAAGGACTGCACTGGAATTCTTTCAAACCCCTATCGATCAATCTCAAATATGCCGATATGAAAATCAGACCTACAAATTAAAAGTGCTGCAAAAGAACGCGATTTGAAACATCCAAAATCTCGATAACGTAGGTGTGAAAACATTTGTCTTGGAGAAGCTTGGGTTCATACAAGGTTATTTTTAAAAGTACATTATCATTAATATGCAATACTGCATGCACCAGGACTGTATATTCTGCTCGACCTACCTACCTATACGAAAATTATTTTTCGGCTATAGGGGTACTTGTGTCATACTCTAATCTCATCCAGTTCACCGGAAATAAGTCTGCCCATGTATAGACCGATTGTCATCGAGTTAATCCCACAATGATATGACTCACGGATTATGTCACAAACTCCCAATAAAATGCATTTGAATAGCCGATATTGAGAAAAGTGGGGCCCAAGTAGCGCACCTTATTCTGTTAATACTACTCACCCACTGAATGTATACCATATTTAATCCGTCTGGCACATTTTTAATCTTCATTGAATTTAGAAGAAATAGTAAGCTGCGCTACATGGGCCAAAAGTGGTATATTGCCAACAGATAATGGACAACTCACAAAAATTGCAGGTAGGAATCAGTATACACATGAGCAAGCTCCTCCGATGATACTGGGGTCTCCTCCGATGATACTGGGGATACTATATACTGAGGTCTAGTTACGGTGGGAGTTATCACGATACGAGTTCACAAAATCGAGTTTCTTTGAAAAGTATTATTAGCGAACAGGTCAATAGGCCTGTCTTTTCAAGGAAGGTCAAGTAACGTTCATTTATTTTGTTAACTTAAGCTCAAGTATTCATTTCTATCTCACCATCCCTTAACTCGGCACTGTGTGATATAAGCCATCTTGAAAATATCGTTTTGTTCAAGAAGTACACAGAACATTAACGATGTTATATAACAACACATTGTTAGAATATGTTCTCATTACTGTATCATGCGTTGGTACATACATGTAATTTAATTAAAAAATAAATTAGCTGTTAACAGCGATGTATATTCAAAAAGGGCAAATGTAAACGCGATCACTTTGGAATCGATAACTGTCATCTTCTCAAGTGAAATGTGTATACAAAAAAGCTCTACCTAGGCCTAATCATTCAACATTTATGTTAAATTGTATATTTAACCACTATGTAATAATCACGTCTTTGTTAGCTTTGTTGAATGTATATCTTGTATCTAGTTGACTGGTGACATGCGGACACCGGCAGAGATTCCAATGTCTTGAATGAAATGTATGCATAATGTTATTAATGTTACTTGCAAGTCTGAAGAAGGATGTGATGAAACATGTCGACATGAACATGATGTGTATATATTATAATAGTTCTTAATGATTATGCGAGTTGGTAGTATAGCATCCACGTGCGAATGACTATGATGTTGGTTTTTTCCATTATGAATTGTGTTATATTCTATATATATACATTGTTCATTTATTGAATGCTAATTTAAAGTTTTACCCCTATTTTGTGACTGATGCAATAAATTGGAGTTTCTAAAATTATGATCATCTATAGGAATACAGTCCATACTTCTTCTTCAAGAAGTTTACAATGTTGTATGCACTTTGGTCAAACTACATTCCTCACCATAATGAGAGTTACATGGAATGCAATATAATGTATATTGCATTGCATGTAACATGATGCATTATGTTAACCAATATGTTCAACGTCTATGCTGCTTATTCTTTTAAATTAAACGAGATTGATGGCAGGAATCATAAATTGTCACAACCATTTGGTGGTAGAATGCACAACCCCTTCAAGTGATCAGAAAAGAACACATTATAATTATACATTCATAATATTCCCATTATATTTCCAACCTATATGATGCATATATTCAACAAGTTGAGATAACCAGCTCTTTCAGAAAGCTCATTATCGATGACCTTGAATTATGGAATTATACAGAATAAAAAAACCTCGCAAATTATAATTGTTCAGAACATTTTCAATTCTGAATGGGGAAAAGAACACATGGCACTATATGTTTCCAATTTATGATTCAATATTAAACAGGAATGGACAGACCGTGGCATAGCTTGGTTCCCGCCTGTAGATGGCGCGCATTTCGTCAGACTTGGGACAAAGCTTGACATCACAGGACACTCAGGACCACAACAAACGCACGTGGTTAAAATGTCAATCGTGTTTCTATGCGCATGCAATCATATTATAACGTTGTAGAAATTTATTTATAAATAAATAAATGGTAGTAACGTATTCATGAAGACAATATGCTGTGATACACTATACCCGCACTGTCATGCAGTATTTGATTGCATACGATGAGTACATTCATCTGTACAACTCTTTTTGTGGTACATCAAATGTTATTGGAATCGCTCCATCTCATGATCAAGCGTATCGAGAACTTGTCATAACGAGCATCATGTGAAATTTCTGAGCATCATGCGAAATGAGGATGTACGAGGTGTGGAATCGATCGAAATGCATGGTATGAATCCATCCCAGGTTGGGATAGTATAAATCTTTCACGTAATTCAAACATATGTGATCTAATCAAACGATAACGGGGTTGGTTCTATCATATTCTTGGTTCATGTAGATTCGTGTAGCACGACATTGTGTGTACACATTCTCAGTGATGTGATATCGCTGTACCACACTGACCCCAGTCTCATCAAATGCATCGTGACATTAAAATAACAGTTCTGTTACGAATACTGAAGACATTGATGACGCCAGTGTGTCTTTGGATAAGCTAATTGGTCGGGCTTTGTTTTTATTGCATAATGTTGTATTTTACGTTTGTTATTCGCATCACGGAAATCTAGTTGTATCGGTGGTAATAGATTGATACTTACATTGACATATATATTCCCGAAATTCCAACGTAATGGTTGCCGAAGATTTTCTAGGACAACAAATTCAAATTTTAATAATATCCGACACAGTCTGATATCTCTCAAATAAGACCCACTCACTTTCAACATTTGACCGATATTAGATTGCTGTCCATTTTCGCCTTTGATATAATTTGCTACCTAGGATATGCATTTAATGGTTCCAACTGTTTCTCAAACGGGATACAACCATCTACTTAATATTAGTGTAAACTGTGAATCGGCAGGAAAAAAAAGTGATACTAGACATAGCATTGGTTTGCATTGATACGCAGTGCATTGATGGTACTGACGTGAACCTTTGTACATATCACCTCACCCGGACAACGCGGGACAATAACATGTGCTCTCTCATGCTATGCCATGTCATTATTTGATTGAGTTTATGCAATTATTCTTTTCCAGATGCAATGCTGTCACTGTCATGATATTTGATGTGTGCGTATATAGTATATTCATTTATATTCATATTTTAATGGGACATATATATTGTAGGCTATAAAATATATTGTCTATTGTCGTACCGTTCGACCGACCAAACGTATGTAACAACTTATTAATGTTTTGCACAAATTCTTGATGTCGGAAAATTATGTAACATCACACACTTCTTAATTATAAAGAAAAACTGACTAAACATTTTGATATGAAGTCACACTGGCGTCATCAGGGCAGACAGTGTGTAGATATATTTGTTCCTACTTTACACCAGATGGAATGCTTGTACAACTCCCCATTAATTACAATAAACAATGTAATACAAAACAAACCATGCAATGGTTGTGTAACCAGTACTTGTACATTTATACACAATCACATACCAAAAGACTACAGAGTTCATGGCGTCCTTGGTGAGAGATTTAACGACTCCTTGGTGTCAATTGCATATATTTGGATTTTATTGTTAGTATAGGTTCATACATATGTTTTACAGAGGATACACGAAGGAAACCGAACAAGACCTTGACATGTATGATAACGGGACAATCGATGCTTGTAGCTTCGTCAAATGTACAAAGAATCATCATTAATAGACATCGTTAGGCCTGCAATGACATAGAAGCATAGTTAAGATTACGAGGTAAGTTTGATTAGTGGGGATATGACCAAAACCAATGTGTTTATTCTGTTTATAAACGACACTGTTACCCATGTAAGCATGTGGCAACAATTGTGCTGATGTTGTTTGACTTCAAAGAGAAAATGTATTGAATACTCTTGAGAATACATACGAAACCTGTCAACCTTTCACTGTATCTAGTATGGTATCTTTTAACCTAATAATCGTTTTTTTATCATGGAAAGCTGGTAAAGTATCCACGAGAGCAACAAACACCAAATTACACTTATCATTTCGATGAATCTCAAAATACCACTAAAATGTTGCCTTATATATCAATTTTTTGTTGAAGTTCAACAATATCTTCTCTTTTTGCACGAACCGATATGCATGAAATTGTTCATTGACCTTGTTATCTGAGATACATATTTCGCAAAATAATCTGGAGAGTAGAGAGAGTAGGGAGTATGCGCAGAATAAGGAACATTCAATGTGCATTCGTGCACCTTTATGACGAATTAAAGACATGTACGTTTGATGTACATTGGATGTCTAACGTTACAAAATGAAATTGCATGTTATGCAGAGGTTGTCACGTTGTGCAATAAAAAATAACACTGCGTTTATTTGCATCATCATACAACTGGAAATGTATTATGATTGGTAAATAGCTGGCCGAGTGCAGCTAATATTTCGGTGTTCGAAGCGTTTTCGACAACGGAAAAAATAAAAAGGTATCAGCATTAGGTGACACTGATGACGCCTGTCTCCAAGCCATATGAATATTCGGTCGGGTTTCATTTCTATTTCATTTTTTTTTAAACAGAGTTCAACTGGAACACTTCTGTCCGAGTTTGGCTAACAAAAAAATAATATCGAAACGCGAACTAGTTTCGAAATACTTTGTTCTACTATTAAACAAGTAAGCATCAGGAAATGTAGTAAAAGACGTATGTCGCCTCTTAGCAGTGCACAGCTCGATTCCAATGTGGGGAATGGGAAGTTTGTAGAGTTTTCCTCGCTGTGGTTATGACATACTGCGATTATAGTAACATAGTTTTCACTATTCTGTGAATAACAAGATCAGGGACTTCCCAGACTCAAACTGGAACAATTTCCAGACCTTTTGTAGACCCATATCATTTCGAAACCCCTATGCACGATAGCTCGGTAATATAAATTTAACATGCTACATAAGCTTAACTTGTGCGCTTAGGCTCTATTATTCACAGGCTCAAATCGCTATAAAACATATTTCCGCAAAGCATTGTGCACCCTGTCATCAGTACCGAGTAGAAAATCGATACAGACACAGCGGTGTTTTGACCACCCGTCCCGTTTTGCCTGTTTTAGCTGACGGTCATACCTATAGGCCTATAATTCTATAAAGATTGTGTAGATTTGAAGAGATTCATATAAACACAAATGCTTTATATGTCTAAGTTTTCGTTAAATTGCTGCAAAGTAAATGCCCATTCAATCATGTTCAAAACTTCATGATCGCAAGTATACTGGGTACATCGGTTGATAAGAAGGGACCCGGTACGTGCATGAATATTTTTTGACAACCTTTTTCCCCGACAATTTGAATGGTGGACAATACGTTTTCATTCAAGAATGACATCTTTCGGAACAGTGCTCAAGCCATGCATGATGATATCAACAAGCCATCCCCACGGAGTCGGGGAATTCCAGGGATGCCGCTGTCTGATCGGTCAAATCTATCGAAGTACTCGCAATATTTGGCGGTTGTCAGGCATGAAGAAAATTTGATAACGTTTCACAATCTAACTGGAATTTTTTTTCAGTGATTGTCTCCATCTGCTTGTTGACACTCAAATTTTCAAAAAACAAATGCTGCGGTACTATTGCAGGACCGGACCAACGCATCTATCCATGGGCCGTTTTAATCGTATTTGAGTATGTCGCCTCCTGATGGAGGCGACAATGAACGTGACTTTCGGCAAATTGGTTCAGTTTGCCAAGCATGGAAAGTTACATCGGAAGCCTGTCTCGTCACAGTATTGCTGTATATATGGATTCCACTTTACTCTCTTTCACCTTTTACTAGTGAAGAGATGAATGACACTTTTGTTTCCGTAACACAAAACAAGTATTATTACGAGGACTTCTATTAAACTGTGTTTCTTCTAATGTTATTTAAAGTAACATATTCTCTATCTGAAATTCGTTATAGATCAATTGGCTAGTGCATGTATCGCCCCCTGTTCGCGGCACAGCAGTTAATCAATTCTTGACGTTATCAGTTCTGAATTCTCGAAGTTAAGCAGAAAAAATTCTATGTTTCTGGTTACAACGGTCTTCCAAAAGTGATGCGGTGATGCGATTTTTTTACCTGAATCAGTGCGAGTCGTGCTCCCCAAAGCTATGATTTGCCTCAGTAAACACTTATTTGTTAAATATATTATGTGCATAGAACGTTTTACTGTTTTTTAATATTCTAATAATGACATTTGTATTCTTTGATAAACATTTTATTAACTGAATTTGGCGATTTTGCCCAAAGATTGCAATAGGAGTTTGGTTGTTAACGCTATTCTTGTTTTGGCCGCTTCATGTTCGAAGCACATGCGCTGCATAGCAACGCACACTAATCCTCTTTCCATGATACTGAAACAATGGTCTGACGTCACGCCCTTGTCCATCGTGCGCTGTCAGTATAAATATAAATAAATACTGCCAGCCCGTCTTGCTTACTCGGAGTTGTCTCAGAGCAGTTAAGGCGAGAGGACGACGGCGAGCACGGCCATGTGCTCTACGTCTCCTTTCTCTGGCTAAAACGGGCTCGCGAGGGCCCTGGGGCAATTTCCAATTAGGGGCCAAGGAGGAGGGCTACTTCAATCCGGGGATGCACGCCCCCTGGAACGGTAGTCTCTCGCCCTGGGACGGTGCGTCACAGGCTCTGACAGACCGTCGGGCTGTCAGGGGTTCTATCCCTGCCGCAGTGCCTTCGGCGAGGCTGGCCAGCAACACGCCCACGTGCGCGGGTTCTGGGCGCCAAGCCCCTGGGCGTTCTGGGCTCGTCACAACGTCACAGCTACATTACAATGATGATGCAATGTCTGAATGATGTATGACGGCCAGACTGTTTACCTGGTTATAGTTCTAAAGTAATTACCTATGCCCGCCATGATTCCACAGAGAGCGGCTTATCCGCAAGGACCTTGGATAGCGGGCGTCAATCTTTACATAAACTTTATGCCGGATGCTTTGTAGCATGACACATGTTTTGTACATATGGTTGTCCAAGTTGCTTTCGTGCTTTTAGGAAGAGCAGGGCTCTTCCTATATGATGTTGCTGACAGTGACACTCATTCACTCACATACATACGATGATCTTCAAACCAGCATTTGGGCAAAGAAAAACATGATAGCAAATTTTTAGCATTGATGAAAAAAGCTTTCATGCATGTCATAAATTATTGGAGATGCAGACAAGTTGTTGAAATGTCTCTGCAGTATAAATCAAAACACTGAAAAACACTATGAAAAAGATTCTGATCTAGATCCAGCTAAAGGAAACATTGTGCCTCCTAAATAAGAGAAAAATATTCAGAACTTTGAAATTCTTACACATTGGTCCAAATAATACTTGGGTTATTTTTATACGGGCTCAATAAGGTAAAGCTTCTGAATTGTAGAGATTTCATGGCTGTAACTGAATAAGGTAACATTAGTTTAACTAATTAAGTCTTATTGGCCACAATAAAAATAGTTATGACAAGAAACATTCATTGTTGGGCTCAACAATGTTAATAAGGTTCTAGGGCTCGGACGAGTCGACAGGTACCCAAATTCGGGGCGAGTCATATACAATAATCTGGGTCGGAATTTCGATATCCATAACCGAGAACGAATAAAGATAAATGTTTGAATATTTATGAGAAACAGTATTAAAATCACAAGAATGACAAGGAAATCATCGGGGGAAACAACGAAGTATAGTTTTATGAGGTCATGACATTGTGATCTTTTTCAAACTTGCAACAACAAAAAACACTGAAAAAAAAGTGTCAAAGATCTATGTCTGGCGTTCACGTGTTACAAATTGCTCCAGTGAGTATATTCAAATTTATATATTTGGACGGGTTGGGTCAGACCACACAGGTACCCGGGTCCGGGCCACAATAAAAAATAGTTACAGGTAATACAAGAAACATTTATTGGCCCAACAAGATATAGATTCTGCCCAGTACAGTTACAATATGGCCTCAACATATATGTACCAAATCAAATACAGTATTCAAGGATTTTAAAATAGTTCTGTGCAAACATTTTCGAAGCTCTTCCTTTGAGGCCAGTGGCGCTTGTTGTATTTGTTTGTTTATTGCCTTCAAAAGAAGAGTAAAAGTAAAATATATATAAAAACACAGAGGTACAGACAACGTGACTTACAAACACTAGTATGGACACAACAACAATCCAAGTAGGCCTACATTAATTCTTTCGTCCATAATCATGCCAATTTGCATCTGCATTTCCTTCATTCCATGGGTGTGATAACAGGTAAATATTGCCTGCGCGCGTGATTTTTTTTCAAAAATGAAATGATGCGCGGGGTTTGGAGTCACGCGCACGATAACCAGAAACATAGATTTTTTTTGGCCTTATGTGTGAAATTCTTGATGTTAATGTTTTTTTTATAATTTGTTCTGGTAAAAGAGTGAATATATATTCGAGAACGAAGCATTATGACATCCCAGTAACCCAACGAAATGCCAGCTATTCGAACATACTATTTACATTTTGTTCCCATGTAAAGATTCAGCTAATTTATGAGGAAGCAGTGGAAGGGTCAATGCCCAGATTATATATTAGACATAATTGTCAGTCGGTTTCCGTCAGTGATGATAAATTCGGTATTCTTGACGTTAGTTCGTCATGCCTTACGTTAATGATAACACCACTGTGTAGATGTTGAATATAAATATGTAGATTTGCTCATTGATAACAATTCTTCAATGTCAGCTTTATCTCATTATTTGATGCACTTACCAGTCCTTTGCGTTGCTATACAAAGCGATACCATCAAGAACTATGCCCAAATTGTCAAGAATTTCCAACATAACACCAATAATTAAGAAACGAAAATGTGACGGTCCATAACCCCCCCCCCCCCCTTTAATACGTGCTCGTGCCCTACCTACATGACACATCATCAATACATGGTTCATACACCAAAAGCCCGCGCGTATATATACAAGTACAGATTCCAAGAAGCTCACACCTACCTCCATCCCATGCACAGTACAGACATGACGTCACCTACAGCCAATCAGACACAACACTGCAGTTTTAGTTGGGAAATTACCAGATATATGCAGACACCCGCACTTGGCCCTTTGGTTAGTTTTTGAGTTTGACGTCAAAGTGAGTAGACGATAGTGGATACTCCAAGGAAGTTACCAGCATCACAGAAAATTGAGAAGACGGACATATTGTTAAAATACTGACTACATAAGTTTCTCAGGGTGAAAGACATTTTGTGAAGGACTATAGCGGTGTGAGAGAGACCAGTGGGCGATTTCATCCCAGTCGTGCTAGGATAAACTGACGTACAATAAAGGATTATCACTGAAATCGGGCTTCTATTTGTACAACGATATCGTGCTGTATGATCAGGACGGTCTAATAGGGACCGAAAGAACCCTATTCTCATTACATGTATATATTCGATAACATTGACAAGTGTTGACCCAGTTTATATAAAGCAAAATGAAAAAAAAAAACATTTGCACAGAGACGACTATCAACGATGCATGAACTGTAATTAGTGCGGTATGACTTGTCACCAAAATAGCTCCCGTAGGATTTTTGTGTCAAAATTGATATTTTTGCATTTCTTGGTTCACTTGGGTCCATAGTATGGGAAAATGGCGGGGTACAAATTTTCAGACCTCTGGACCCCCCTGTGGGGGACCTTTCCTGTCCGGGGGGTCCTAGAACTGATAATACTATCAGATCCACCAATATTTGACCGATTTTTGTGGTTTCAATGTCAAAATGGGGGTTTCTGAAAAGCCCGCGCGTATATATACAAGTACAGATTCCAAGAAGCTCACACCTACCTCCATCCCATGCACAGTACAGACATGACGTCACCTACAGCCAATCAGACACAACACTGCAGTTTTAGTTGGGAAATTACCAGATATATGCAGACACCCGCACTTGGCCCTTTGGTTAGTTTTTGAGTTTGACGTCAAAGTGAGTAGACGATAGTGGATACTCCAAGGAAGTTACCAGCATCACAGAGAATTGAGAAGACGGACATATTGAAAAAAATGAAAAAAAAAAACATTTGCACAGAGACGACTATCAACGATGCATGAACTGTAATTAGTGCGGTATGACTTGTCACCAAAATAGCTCCCGTAGGATTTTTGTGTCAAAATTGATATTTTTGCATTTCTTGGTTCACTTGGGTCCATAGTATGGGAAAATGGCGGGGTACAAATTTTCAGACCTCTGGACCCCCCTGTGGGGGACCTTTCCTGTCCGGGGGGTCCTAGAACTGATAATACTATCAGATCCACCAATATTTGACCGATTTTTGTGGTTTCAATGTCAAAATGGGGGTTTCTGATGACGATAAATCCACTAATGACATTTTCAAAGTGATCCGAAGTGAATATGATCAATTTCCAACGTACGCGTAATGGTCGCGGTGGCCGAACGGGGGTCCAATAATCAAAAATTCGTCAATTTAACAAATAATGTCATGTAGTATATTTTTTTCAGCGTTTTCAGGTATGAGAAATTGAATGAAGCAATAATTTATGTCATCAGACCACTCATTTTAGAGTTACTGAGCTTCCAGATATATTAATCGAAGCAATTAAAAGTCTTCATTTTTTTACGGAATTTGTATCTCTTCATTTTAGAAATGCATAATTATACATGATGATGCAAATGTAGATTAATAACGAAATATAAGAAGCAATAACAATATGATACACAATTACTGGAATAAAATCACACTTCAGCTGACATATGAATAAAGGACATTATTTTGAAATGATGGACAAAGATTGCATGATATCGGTTATATATCTGATAACATGATTTCTCAAGTTTACACAACTGATCATATAAAGTAATACATCTGTATTGTCAATACTCGGTTAATACTACAATTCACATACTTGAAATAAAATCAATGAAAGAAAAATCGCATCGACCAATTAAATCAGATTACAAACGAAAGTAAATCGCCAATAGAAGCACTTCAAGAAAACAAAAATAACAAGGTTTCAATAACACCATTAAAATAGCACCAGTCAAAGAACAAAATGCCTCATCGACTAGAAAAAATCCCGAGAGCAGAGGATGGTGAACCAATCAACCAGGCCGAACGAAACCTCAACGAAACTTCTCCACCATATTCCTTGAACATCAAGTACTTGGAGGAACCAATCATAAAGAAGCCATTACGTTCTGAGGAATCCCTTTTAGGCAAACGTCATGTGAAGTCCAAGGACTACACAAAAATTGGTTCCTTGCAAGCCATTTTACAGCTAAAACAACAGTCCCGGAGAAGGATCAGCAGATCATCTGATGATTGACCAGCACGAGATTACAAGAACAGGTCAACATATGATCGTAGATCACCAAGTTAAGCCAAGAGGTGAAAACAGCTGGAAACAGGTGATCATGCGAATTTCCAATCAGAAAGTAGAACTCAGATCCCAGCATGCGAAGTTGACAGAGACAGACGTGATGCCAATCTGGGTAGCACCAACTAACTGCTCCTGTCACAGTCCTCTTCACACCAAAGCCAGACGAACTCGAAGGTCATCACTCCTCTGTTCAGGAAGTCAACTACAGAGACTATGAAACGTTGTACACATTCCTGATGCTGACTCAGGGGATCTGCAATGTTGTTGTCAGACCAGAGAGGGAAACAATCATCACTCTGGATCTGGACAATGTACAAACGTGCCCTCCAGATTCAGCAGTCAGTTGGCAATAAGAACTGGATTTTCCAAGCAGGTGCACTTCACATTGCATTCTTTGCTCTGCATAGTCTGGGAGAAACCATTGACGCGAGTGGTATCGACACAGGTTCCATCGAGAGTGGTACATACACTTCTGCAGCCCTCTGTGGAAGCTTCGGTGGCAAAGACTACATGTACAAGCATGGAATTGAGTATCACATCACAACATGTGTGGAAATCATGATGATGAAATATGATGCAATCTTTTCAGTCATACTGCCTGGACCACTCTAAGTTCAATGCCATGATCACAAGGCAGCTTTCCATGACCGAAATCCTGAGATGACTGAGCTTGCATACGACATACAGTCATTGCATCCTGATCCAGAGGCCCACATGAAACATCACGAAAAACGCGAGGGGCCAACCGATTGCTGAATCTGGAGGGCACGGTTGCACATCGTCTAGATCTAGAGTGATGATTGTTTTCCTTTCTGGTCTGACAACAACATTGCAGATCCCCTGAGTCAGCATCAGGAATCTGTACAAAGTTTCATAGTCTGTGGTTGACTTCCTGAACAGAGTAGTGATGACCTCCGAGTTCGTCTGGCTTTGGTGTGAAAATGACTGTGACAGAAGCAGTGATTTGGTGCTGCCCAGGTAGGCATTATGCCTGTCTTTGTCAGCTTGGCATGCTGGGATTCGACGTCTTAACTTTCTGACTGGCAATTCGGATGATCACCCGTTTCCAGCTGATGTTCTTTCACCTCTTGGCTTGCTGTCACTTGTTGATCTATGACCATATGTTCACCTGATGTTGTAATCTGGTGCTGGTATTCATCAAATGATCTGCTGATCCTTCTCCGGGACTGTTGTTTTAGCTGTAAAATGGCTTGCAAGGAACCAAGTTTCGTGTAGTTCTTGGACTTCACATGACGTTTGCCTGGTAGGAATTCCTCAAAAGGTATTGGCTTCTTGTTTATGATTGGTTCCTCCAAGTACTTGATGTCTAAGGAATATGGTGGAAAAGTTTCGTTGGAATAACGAGGGGCTGGTTGATTGGTTCACTATCCTCTGCTCTCTGTCTTTTCTGGTCGATGAGACATTTTGTTCTTTGACTGGTGCTATTTTAATGGTGTTATAGAAACCTTATTATTTTTGTTGTCTGGATGTGCTACTGTTGGCGATTAAGTTTCCTTTGAATTGTGACTTGACTAGTGGATGAGAGTTTTCTTTGATTGATTTTATTTCAAGTATGTGCATTGTAATATCAACAGGGTATTGACAATATGGATATATTATTTTATATGGTCAGTTGGGTATACTTGAGAAATCATGTTATCAAATATATAACCGACATCATACAATCTTTGTGCATCATTTCAAAATAATGTCATTTATTCATGTGTCAGCTCAAGTGTAATTTTATTTCAGTAATTGTGTATCATATTGTTATTGCTTCATATATTCCGTTATTAATTCACATTTGCATCATCATGTATAATTGTGTATGTCTGAAATGAAGAAATACAAAATTCGTAAAAAACGAAGACTTTTAATCTCATCGATTTATATATCTGGAAGCTCAATAACTCTAAAATGAGTGGTCTGATGATATAAATAACTGCTTCATTCAATTTCTCATACCTTAAAACCCTGAAAAAAATATACTACATGACATTATTTGTTAAATTGACGAATTTTCATTATTGGACCCCCGTTCGGCCACCGCGACCATTACGCGTACGTTGAAAATTGATCATATTCACTTCTGCTCACTTCTAAAATGTCATTAGTGGATTTATCGCCATCAAAAACCCCCATTTTGACATCAAAACCACAAAGATTGGTCAAATATTGGTGGATCTGATAGTATCATCAGTTCCAGGACCCCCCAGACAGGAAAGGTCCCCCACAGGGGGGTCCAGAGGTCGGAAAATTTGTACCCCGCCATTTTCCCATACTATGGACCCAAATGAACCACGAAATGCAAAAACATCAATTTTGACACAAAAATCCTACGGGAGTACATGTCATACTACACTAAATGGATAACAATCCACATCTAGTGGATGTAGCGCTGTTTGTGACAGGGACGATAGTAAAGAAAAACAGTTGTCCCGTGAAATGCACAATTTTAATTTTTACAAAAATCTAGTAAATATGTGTACATTTTCCAGCCTCACTCTTTCACCTATTATTGTTTAATCGTTTCAATTTAAAACTTGTTATCATTTTTATTACACCATAATTTTATGATGTGGCGATTGGATGATATGGTACATACTGACATAATGGCCTATATGCAATATTTCTTTGACTCTGAATCAGAATACAGCCCTGCAGGTCTGAAAAGCCCTACACACAAAACATTGTGTTACAGTACATAATGCCAAAGTACCCGGAATAATATCATGGAACGTTTCAGAAACATGCAAAATTATAAATTGTTTGATGATTATTTCCCAATGAGTGATATCGCCGGCTACAACCTATGTAGATATCAGATCTTCATCAACGCTTACTAAGGCATTCCTGCCGAAGTGCCATTATGGTTTTGATGGATTTTTTTTCGTCCTCCCTTTTGGCTCACATACAATAAATTTAGTTCGCCTACTTGATGTATTTTGAAACTTAGTTTCCGGTCGATAACTAAAAGAAACTAGAAAAATTAGCCCAATGGGCTAGAAAGGTTACCGGAGAAATATACAGAGTTAAGCCGAGAAAGTTGAAGGTCAAATTCAAGGTGACCACTGAAATCGCCATATATCTAACCTTGAAAATGGGATCAAAGGTTAAATTCTAGATCACCAAACTATTCAGCATACATCATTTCCTATATGTTCACTATGGACCACTAAGCTGTAAATTTGATAATAAGCGAGATATAAGCCATTTTGTAGTCTGATTTTGAAAATAAAATGACTGATCTTGAAATTTAGGTCAAAGGTCAAACTCAATATCATTAAAATATTCAGAATATCTCATTTCCTATATGTTCACAATTGATTCTTAAGCTGTAAAGTCGATAATAAGCAAGATATTAGCCATTTTGTCCTGTTGAGCTTGAAAATGAGGTCAAAAGTCAAATTCAAGGTCACTAGAATATTCAGCATATATCATTTGCTATATGTTCACAATTGATTCCTAAGCTGTAAAGTCGCTAAGAAGCAAGATATTGGCCATTTTGTCCTGTGACCTTGAAAACGAGGTCGAAGGTCAAATTCAAGGTCACGAGAATATTCAGCATATATCATTTCCTATATGTTCACAATTGATTCCTAAGCTGTAAAGTCGATAATAAGCGAGATATTAGCAATTTTGTCCTGTGACCTTGGAAATGAGGTCAAAGGTCAAATTCAAGGTCACGAGAATATTCAGCATATATCATTTCCTATATCTTCACAATTGATTCCTAAGCTGTAAAGTCGATAATAAGCGAGATATTAGCAATTTTGTCCTGTGACCTTGGAAATGAGGTCAAAGGTCAAATTGAAGGTCATGAGAATATTCAGCATATATCATTTCCTATATGTTCACAATTGATTCCTAAGCTGTAAAGTAGCTAATAAGCAAGATATTGGCAATTTTGTCCTGTGACCTTGAAAATGAGGTCAAAGGTCAAATTCAAGGTCATGAGAATTTTCAGCATATATCATTTCCTATATGTTCACAATTGATTCCTAAGCTGTAAAGTAGCTAATAAGCAAGATATTGGCAATTTTGTCCTGTGACCTTGAAAATGAGGTCAAAGGTCAAATTCAAGGTCATGAGAATTTTCAGCATATATCATTTCCTATATGTTCACAATTGATTCCTAAGCTGTAAAGTAGCTAATAAGCAAGATATTGGCAATTTTGTCCTGTGACCTTGAAAATGAGGTCAAAGGTCAAATTCAGGGTCATGAGAATTTTCAGCATATATCATTTCCTATATGTTCACAATTGATTCCTAAGCTGTAAAGTCGATAATAAGCGAGATATTAGCCATTATGTCATGTGACCTTAAAAATGAGGTCAAAAGTCAAATTCAAGGTCATGAGAATCTTCAGCATATATCATTTCCTATATGTTCACAATTGATTCCTAAGCTGTAAAGTAGCTAATAAGCCAGATATTGGCAATTTTGTCCTGTGACCTTGAAAATGAGGTCAAAGGTCAAATTCAAGGTCACTAGAATATTCAGCATATATCATTTCCTATATGTTCACAATTGATTCCTAAGCTGTAAAGTCGCTAAGAAGCAAGATATTGGCCATTTTGTCCTGTGACCTTGAAAATGAGGTCGAAGGTCAAATTCAAGGTCACGAGAATATTCAGCATATATCATTTCCTATATGTTCACAATTGATTCCTAAGCTGTAAAGTCGATAATAAGCGATATATTAGCAATTTTGTCCTGTGACCTTGGAAATGAGGTCAAAGGTCAAATTCAAGGTCACGAGAATATTCAGCGTATATCATTTCCTATATCTTCACAATTGATTCCTAAGCTGTAAAGTCGATAATAAGCGAGATATTAGCAATTTTGTCCTGTGACCTTGGAAATGAGGTCAAAGGTCAAATTCAAGGTCATGAGAATATTCAGCATATATCATTTCCTATATGTTCACAATTGATTCCTAAGCTGTAAAGTCGATAATAAGCGAGATATTAGCCATTTTGTCATGTGACCTTGAAAATGAGGTCAAAGGTCAAATTCAAGGTCATGAGAATTTTCAGCATATATCATTTCCTATATGTTCACAATTGATTCCTAAGCTGTAAAGTCGCTAATAAGCAAGATATTGGCCATTTTGTCCTGTTGACCTTGAAAATGAGGTCAAAAGTCAAATTCAAGGTCACTAGGATATTCAGCATATATCATTTCCTATATGTTCACAATTGATTCCTAAGCTGCAAAGTCGCTAATAAGCAAGATATTGGCCATTTTGTCCTGTGACCTTGAAAATGAGGTCAAAGGTCAAATTCAGGGTCATGAGAATTTTCAGCATATATCATTTCCTATATGTTCACAATTGATTCCTAAGCTGTAAAGTCGATAATAAGCGAGATATTAGCCATTTTGTCATGTGACCTTGAAAATGAGGTCAAAAGTCAAATTCAAGGTCATGAGAATTTTCAGCATATATCATTTCCTATATGTTCACAATTGATTCCTAAGCTGTAAAGTAGCTAATAAGCAAGATATTGGCAATTTTGTCCTGTGACCTTGAAAATGAGGTCAAAGGTCAAATTCAAGGTCATGAGAATTTTCAGCATATATCATTTCCTATATGTTCACAATTGATTCCTAAGCTGTAAAGTCGCTAATAAGCAAGATATTGGCCATTTTGTCCTGTGACCTTGAAAATGAGGTCAAAGGTCAAATTCAAGGTCACGAGAATATTCAGCATATATCATTTCCTATATGTTCACAATTGATTCCTAAGCTGTAAAGTCGATAATAAGCGAGATATTAGCAATTTTGTCCTGTGACCTTGGAAATGAGGTCAAAGGTCAAATTCAAGGTCACGAAAATATTCAGCATATATCATTTCCTATATGTTCACAATTGATTCCTAAGCTGTAAAGTCGATAATAAGCGAGATATTAGCCATTTTGTTATGTGACCTTGAAAATGAGGTCAAAGGTCAAATTCAGGGTCACGAGAATATTCAGCATATATCATTTCCTATATGTTCACAATTGATTCCTAAGCTGTAAAGTCGATAATAAGCGAGATATTAGTCATTTTGTCCTGTGACCTTGAAAATGAGGTCAAAGGTCAAATTCAAGGTTATGAGAATATTCAGCATATATCATTTCCTATATGTCCACAATTCATTCCTAGTCTCTAATTTCAATATTAAGTGAGATATTAGGCTTAATGTGTCCCATTATAAAGCATAGGAAAATTTAAAAATTAGCCCAATGGGCTAGTAAGGTTACCGGAGAAATATACAGAGTTAAGCCGAGAAAGTTGAAAGTCAAATTCAAGGTGACCACTGAAATCGCCATATCTCTAACCGTGAAAATGGGATCTAAGGTTAAAGTCTAGATCACCAAACTATTCAGCATACATCATTTCCTATATGTTCACTATGGACCCCTAAGCTGTAAATTTGATAATAAGCGAGATATAAGCCATTTTGTAATCTGACTTTGAAAATAAAATGACTGACCTTGAAATTTAGGTCAAAGGTCAAATTCAATATCATTAAAATATTCAGAATATATCATTTCCTATATGTTCACAATTGATTCCTAAGCTGTAAAGTCGATAATAAGCAAGATATTAGCCATTTTGTCCTGTTGACCTTGGAAATGAGGTCAAAGGTCAAATTCAAGGTCATGAGAATATTCTGCGTATATCATTTCCTATATGTTCACAATTGATTCCTAAGCTGTAAAGTCGATAATAAGCGAGATCTTAGCCATTTTGTCATGTGACCTTCAAAATGAGGTCAAAGGTCAAATTCAAGGTCATGAGAATTTTCAGCATATATCATTTCCTATATGTTCACAATTGATTTCTAAGCTGTTAAGTCGCTGATAAGCAAGATATTAGCCATTTTGTCCTGTGACCTTGAAAATGAGGTCAAAGGTCAAATTCAAGGTCATGAGAATTTTCAGCATATATCATTTCCTATATGTTCACAATTGATTCCTAAGCTGTAAAGTCGCTAATAAGCAAGATATTGGCCAATTTGTCCTGTGACCTTGAAAATGAGGTCAAAGGTCAAATTCAAGGTCACGAGAATATTCAGTATATATCATTTCCTATATGTCCACAATTCATTCCTAGTCTCTAATTTCAATATTAAGTGAGATATTAGGCTTAATGTGTCCCATTATAAAGCATAGGAGAATTTAACATGGGAAAGTCCCATTTGGGCTGAGTTTGAGCCCAAAATGGCCCAGTTCAAGCGATTCAAGGGCAACGAAATTTATACATGTCACAGGGGTACATAGGAGGAGTGTCATGCATCAATAAGAAAAAAAGTTACTGAACAGATTTTGTGAAAACGACCGTCGAAGTCCAAAATTGGCCATTTTTCGACGAAAACGGCCGCTCTGACCTTGAAACCAAGGTCAGAGGTCAAATTCAAGGTCACGACAATATTCAGCATATATCATTTCCTATATGTCCACAATTGATTCCTAGTCTCTAATCTCAATATTAAGTGAGATATTAGGCTTTAATGTGTACCATTATAAAGCATAGGAGAATTTAACATGGGAAAGTCCCATTTGGGCCGAGTTTGGGCCAAAATGGCCCACTTCGAGCGATTCAAGCGCAACGAAATTTATAGACATCATAGAAGTACATATGAGGAGTCTTATGTATCAAAGAGAAAAAAAGTTACTGAACAGATTTTGAGAAAATGGCCGCCAAAGTCCAAAATCAGGCATTTTTCGTCGAAAACGGCCGCCATTTTGAAGAAAAAGCGAAAATCAAAAAACTAAAAAATACCTCCTTCTTGAATTATTTTTAAGTATTTTTCTGCTAAATTTCAGAAAAATTCGCCCGTAAACAAAAAAGATAAAAATGTGGACGACGACGGACGACGACGACGGACGACGGACGACGGACGCAACGCCATGCCAATAGGTTATCGGACCATAGGTCCGGTAACCTAACATGGGAAAGTCACATTTGAGCCGAGTTTGGGCCCAAAATGGCCCACTTCAAGCGATTCAAGGGCAACGAAATTTATACATGTCACAGGGGTACATATGAGGAGTGTTTTTCATCAATAAGAAAAAAAAAGTCACTGAACAGATTTTGAGAAAACGACCGTCGAAGTCCAAAATTGGCCATTTTTCGATGAAAACGGCCGCTCTGACCTTGAAACCAAGGTCAGAGGTCAAATTCAAGGTCACGACAATATTCAGCATATATCATTTCCTATATGTCCACAATTGATTCCTAGTCTCTAATCTCAATATTAAGTGAGATATTAGGCATAATGTGTCCCATTATAAAGCATAGGAGAATTTAACATGGGAAAGTCCCATTTGGGCCGAGTTTGGGCCAAAATGGTCCACTTCGAGCGATTCAAGCGCAACGAAATTTATAGACATCATAGGAGTACATATCAGGAGTGTTATGTATCAAAAAGAAAAAAAGTTACTGAACAGATTTTGAGAAAATGGCCGCCAAAGTCCAAAATCAGGCATTTTTCGTCGAAAACGGCCGCCATTTTGGAAAAAATGCGAAAATCAAAAAACTAAAAAATACCTCCTTCTTGAATTATTTTTAAGTATTTTTGTGCAAAATTTCAGAAGAATTCGCCCGTAAACAAAAAAGATAAAAATGTGGACGACGACGGACGACGGACGACGGACGCAACGCCATGCCAATAGGTTATCGGACCATGGTCCGGTAACCTAAAAATTCCAGGCAATGGCTGCAGAACTTTGCGTGTACGTTTTGGGATGAATCCGCCAATCCCACTTTAACCTACATTGTAATTCAGTTCATTTTTAACATGTAATATTTGACAGTTTTGACATGTAAATCCATTTCATTTTTGACTTGGAATCAAGTTCCGATATGAGCAAATAATATCGATCCCTCCAATCAGCTTCATGTTGTCTGTCCCATTTCACCAGCTTCATGTCACGGGAACTATGGTTGATAACGTATTGGCGTGGCGTTGCGTTCGTCGCCTGTCCGTCCGTCGTCCGTTCACATTTTCATCTCCAAAGCTTGCAGTGGATTTTCCCGGACAATTAAGGAAAAAATACTTTTGAACTATTTCAAGAGGTATTCGTTTATTTTTTATTTTTTCAAAATGTTGGTCGTTTTTGTTGAAAAAATGCCCAAATTGGAATAAACTCTTTTCCTAAATCATGCATAAGACTCCACTTATGTACCTTTCTGGTGTGTATAAGTAAGCGGCCATTTTGTTTTCTGTCGGGTTGGCCAATAAATGGTTTGTTCCGGAATGAAGTCATTATTTAAGTCATTTGGAAAAAAGATGGCTTTGAAAGAAAAATAGCCACATTTTCCTTTATAACAGGAGCAGTGTGGTTTGTACTACTAGAATGCACGAAGAAAAGGCTTAGTTCCATTCGAATATGACGTCATATATGACGGTTCATGACCATGATTTTGACCTTTGACACCAACACCGTCATTTTTGTAACAAAAAAATGACCATTACGAAATTTTACAGCTTAACGTTTTAAATTCCTGCTGTAACCTCTCTTAGACCCTGGGTTAATGTTCAAGCAATGACAGTCCATGGTTCGATCAGATTGTTCACGTCATCTTGTAGCCACATTTCCTTTAAAGTATAACAGACAGAGAAAACATCTATGTCCCAAACGACGCCCGTTACTCATTCTAATATGCATTATTTAGGTACGACGACAAATTGTATTGACGAAACGAGAGCGCACACATGTATGGAACACGCAATGTTTAACACCTGTATTTTGCTATACTCTGCTGTTACAGTAGTTATATAATCAAAGATTCATGCTAAGCGTAGAGGCGTGTATAAATTTATGGGCCCATGTAGCGCATTGTAATTTACTGATACTACGCATCCACTGAATGAATGCCATATTTCATCCATCTTCTCATTGGATTTTGAAGAAACAGTATCCTGCGATGCATGGACCGATTTATGTCACGGGTAACTGAAAGGATAGGAAATCTGAGAAAGAAAGATATGTATTATACTACAATATCCAGTTATAAACTAGACAATTCATGAAAACATCTATCAAGATTAGTCCAGCCATGTAAATGCTGCTGATGGTCAGCCAAACATGACCACTTTGAAGCATTCCAAAAGGCATGGTACGATATATTGTAAATTTCCAAGTGTGCGGAAATGTACATTCCATCTCAGTTACAAAATGTGTTGAAAATATATATCTGCACCATTTCCCAGAATGCCACCATGATTTGATAGATCATGAGCCTCTATTAAGATTGTTTGCTTTCATACAAAAATTCTCACCGAACATATTGTTCACTTGAAGCCTCTATTATGGTTGTTCGCTTTCATACAAAAATTCCCACCAAACATATGGTGCTCCCAGACCTTACAATTTCATACCAATTTAATCACTTGTACATAGTTTCGACAGGAAAACACCAAATCAGACGAAAACCCCACTGTGTCCCAAGTAGTAGAAACATTGTGGTTTTTTTTTTCAAGTAGAATCATTTGATGTCGCTATTTCATTGCCATTAGCCATCTTGGATCTGTCAACACATCCGAATTGTTTGACACACAATCAAACTTCATCTCACGCATTCCTTTACACTTGAGTGCCATCCATTTCATTATCACACGGCAAGGTTTCTGTCTGTTGATTCTGGTATCATATTTCCTTCGTATTTGAGTACTACGTTGGATATTTCGATCCTCAGTTTCCCGCGTCACACTTGGGGTTTTCTGTACATAGATTCTGGTACACACAGTGAATATTTTAGATACCAATTATAATATAAACACAAATACATGAACAAAAACACTGATGATTTCTTTTCCAGGTTTGGTAATGTCGAGAAAGTGGAGCAGTATGGGGAGAACTCTGTATTTGTTGTGTAAGACAGTGACTCGGGTGTTGTTGCTGCTTTGAGTTACACTGGTGGTTCATACAATGATGACATGCTTGCTATCTCTGTTCCTTCGGATGATGAACTTACTGATTTTTGTGGAATTGTTGGGCAGCAAACTGAGCCTCCAGCTCAGGTTCCTTTGGACCCGCTCGTTGATGCTCATCGTAACATACTGGAGTCTGTGAAGAACTTTCCGCCTGCAGATTTACTTTCTCTGTTTGAGACTTGCTTACAGGAAGTTCGAAAGGAGATTGGTACTAGGCCTAGAGTCGTCGACTTTAGCTTCTGACTTGCATGGAGCTTATGTTGCAATGGCTAAGGACAATGTTCCTATTGGACCTGCAAAGGCTACTTCGAATCCTGAACCATATGTCCTCAAACCGGATATTAACACAGCCTAAGCCTACTTATGTTCCTGGGTACTCTCTTCCGTTGCAACCTTTCTTCCCTGGTGTCCCGTGACTTCTCCGTTGCCTTCTGTTTCACCACCACCTGGATTTGCACCAATTCAGTCGCTGCAGTATCCAAAGATTGTTTTCTTTTCCAGCGGTGGAAAGGATGCTAGCTACCTGTAATGGAGGAATGATGAGGTAAAGTGTTTGATCAATGAAGGTCATCCGCCATCTAATATCCTTCAAGGTATTAGGCGTTCGCTGAAGGAAACAGCTGCAGAAGTGCTGTTGAACATGGTTGAAGACGTCACACCAGCCAGCATTGTCACCAAGTTCGACACCATCTTTGGAAATGTGCTTAGTACGGGAGCTCTGCTGGAAGAGTACTGTGTTGCACAGCAACATGAGGGTGAACTGGCTGCTGTTTTGGGATGTCGGTTGGAGTCTTTACTAAACAAAGTCTGCCACAGTGGAAATGCATACTCGAATGCTGATGAAATGCTTCGTAGGAGGTTTCGGTCCGGACTTCAAGTCGAACGTGTCAAGACAGCGCTACGAAATATTGCTGCGTGCTGCTCGAGCTGTTGAGTTGGAGGGTACAAGTACATCAACTCCAGAGGCTGTCCAACAAAAGTCTAGTCAGACTGAGATGAACTTACAGCAGACATCTCCGATTGACTCCAAAATAATAGAGTTGTTGCGAGAGATCTCATCTATCAAGAGTGAGCTCGAAGAACAGAAATCACCCACGATGGACCAGAAGCCAAGATCAAGGAACAACTTGGTCAGACAGGATCCTGTTTTTGTTGCAGGGAACCTGGACACTTGTAAGTAAGTGGAGACATCTTTTTGCACTCTCCGACAAGGATCTCGAGAACACTTCGCTCATCAAACATCATATCAACCTCACCGATGACACACCTATCGAAACACGATCTCGTAGAATTCCACCTCCAATGTATCAAGATGTCAGATAACACATACGTGACATGTTGGAGGCTGGGCATATCCGTCACTCCAAGAGTCCATGGTCTTTCCCAGTTGTGTTGGTCAGAAAAAAGGACAATTCACTCAGATTCTGTGCAGATTTCCGTGATCTGAATCGTCGGACCATCCGAGATGCCTACTCGCTTGTATGGATCAACCCTCTTTTCCTGCCTTGATTCAAAATCTGGATATTGGCAGGTGGAAGTCACAGAGGAGCACAATGAAAGAACCGCTTTTAGCGTCAGCCCTCTCGGCTTCTACGAATTCAATTCCATACCTTTCTGATTGAAAAATTGTCCTGCCACTTTTCAACGGCTTATGGAAACAGTGATGGGGAATTTACATCTAAACCAGTGTCTCCTTGACAAATTTGGGACCATTTGCAGCGGCTCGAATCGGTTTTCCATCCCCTAAGTGTTGTGTTATTTCTTCGAATCTGAAGTCAAATAATCAGGCCATCTGATATCAGCCAAAGATATCTGCAATCCAGAACTGGCCTATCCCAGCAACTGTCAAGGATCTCCAACGCTTCATGGGTTTCTGTGGATTTTTTCGTCGGTTCATCAAGAATTTCACCCGGATCGCCGCTCCTCTATTCAAGCTCATGGAAGGACACTTGAACAAGAAACAGAAGAGCACGGACAAACTGCCTTGGTCTGAAGCATATCAACGAACCTCTGAGTTGTTGAAATTCCACCTGACTCTCGCTCCGACACTCGCTTTTGCGGATTACACGCAACCTTTTGAGCTGCATACTGATGCTAGTTCACACGGTTTTGGAGCAGTTCTTTACCAAGTACAGGAAGGAAAAAAGCGAGTCATTGCATATGCCAGTCGTGGACCAATGCCAGCAGAAAAGAATTATCTGGCACACAAGCTGGAGTTTTTAGCCCTGAAGTGGTCAGTAATGGATAAATTTCACGATTATTTATATGACGGGAGTTCCAAGTATGGACAGACAATAACCCACTGACATATGTCTTGACATCAGCCCGACTAGATGCTACTGGACATCGTTGGCTTGCTGCTCTTGCTACATATGATTTCTCAATTCACTACAAACCAGGCAACACAAATGGTGATGCAGATGCCTTGTCCCGACTTCCTGAGATCCAGCATGATGTGATCAAAGCTGTGTGTGATTCCCAGGATCCAACTTACTCGGATAACTATGTCTCTTGTCTGTCTGTATCTACCGATGTTCTGGATGAGATTTCCGTTTCTGAACTTGTGAACCCGCTGGACGTCAAACAACTGCAGTACAATGACAGCTTCATCAGGTTTGTGCTTCAGTGCAAGCAGAAAAATTGCAAACCTTCTGAAGATTTTCTCTCTTCCAGGTCAAAGACTGTCAAGCGTCTCTGTCGTGAATGGACTAAGCTCGTGGTTCTGGACAACGTCTTGTATCGTCAAGTCACATCATGGATAAACAGGTGAACCAGCTCATTGTTCCAGCTTCTTTTAAGGACCACATCTTTGCAAACCTTCATGACAACTTTGGTCATCCCAGGTGAGACAAGACTGTCAGTCTAGCCAAGATGCGCTTTTTTGGCCTGGAATGGTCTCTGACATCGAAAACAAAATGTCAAGTTGTCATCGCTGCATCTGCAGAAAGGCTCAGGTCCAGAGAGCACCATTAGTTCCCATCTTAACTACACAACCACTTGAACTTGTTTGTCTCGATTTCCTGCTGGTGGAACCTTCACATGCGTATGAACATCTCCTAGTAATAGTCAACCACTTCACTAAGTTTGCCAGAGTTATCCCAACAAAGAACGAATCAGCGCGTACCACTGCTAAAGCTTTGCATGACAACTTTATAAACTTATATGGCCACCCATCCTGCATTCATTCTGATCAGGGCCGTAATTTTGAATCTTCCATTATCAAAGAACTGTGTTCACAGGAACCTTGGCAAATGACAGGAAGACCAGATGGAAGGAATATCTTGGTTCACTGGTACACGCTTACAATTGTACGCCCCATGAAACTACTGGATTTGCTCCGTATGAACTTATGTTTGGACGTGCTCCACTTCTGCCAGTAAACCAGGTGTTTCAGCTTAGAGGGGAGGAGGGCAGTGTAGACTACACCCAGTATGTGACGCAGCTGAAGAAGAGAATCCAGTATGTTCACAAGCTTGCCAGCAAAATAAGGTCAGCAAAGGCCAAGACTGGATCTTCATTTCGTCATTCAGTACTGGAGCCTAATGATCAAGTCTTAGTTCGGAAGGTTGGCCTCATGGGACGCAGTAAGTTGGCAGACAGATGGGAGGAAGACGTGTTTGTCGTCATTGACAAGCCAAATTCCGACATCCCTGTTTACAGACTGAAGCCACGGGATGTCAAAGGACGAAAGCGTACACTGCACCGTAACCTCTTCCTGCCGTTAGGACATGCTGCACCAACTGTTCCAAATTCCCCGCCACCTATCACTAGATCCAGACCACCTGCTCGACCTCCACCACCTCTGCCAGAATCTGACTCGGAAACAGGACCAAAGCATAGTTCGTCCACCGATTAGGACCAATATGTCGAAGTAGATCCACTGTTACGCAGATCCAAGTGCCCAAGGAAACCTCCGGATCGTTTTCGGTGATCCTTTTGTCGTGTTCACTCTCGGTTCCCGGTGACCCATTTTCCTGTTGGGGGGAGAATGTGGTTACCGCCCATGGATTTTGAACGATCTGTCCTGTCCATTGCATGACGCAATGTATACTTTCCCCTCATTGTTTACATCTTTCATGTTGCTATTTCCTTGCCATTAGCCATCTTGGATCTGTCAACACATCCGAATTGTTTGACATACAATCAAACTTCATCTTACGCATTCTTTTACACTTGAGTGCCATCCACTTCATTATCAAACGGTAAGGGTTCTATATGTTGATTCTGGTATCATATTGCCTTCGTATTTGAGTTGTACGTTGGATATTTTAATCGTCAGTTTCGCGCGTCACACTTGGGGTTTTCGGTACATTGATTCTGGAACACACAGTGTATATTTTAGATGCCAATATAATATAAACACAAATACATGAACAACGATATACGTAAATATAAACACCACAGTGTTATGATTGTCCGATATCGTACGTGTTGCGTAACATCCATTCTAACATGCACTATTGTTTTGTTTTTTATATGCCGGCCGATCTGATTGTCCTAATACCTCCTGCACACTATGCTCACCAGGGGTAAGTTCAACATGGGTTATCATTCATATTCATTATCTCAACATCAGTGTATATAGATTCATTAAACTAGTTGTATTCGGGTCCAAACCTGAATCATTTATATCTATATCATTGTAAATATCATTGCAGGGTATTTGGTATGCAGTAATAAACAAATATGCATTAACTCCTGAGTCAATTGAGTGACAACCCCTACAACAGGTATAACGTATCAGCGTATGTGGTGAGAACGTGAATATGAGAACGTCTCCAGCTTCAGTTATTAAGGATAAACTAAACCAAACTAAACCGAACTCACTCTTGTCGAACCTGAGTGACGTCACTCTGGTGCCTATGGTCCGACCGGAGGAAGGAGCTACTGTTCCTCTGGTTCCAAAATGGCGTAGGAACAAAGCCGTTTCAACGAACAGCAGTTACGCCTTTGAAACTCTGAAAATCGGATTGATCCCATTGAAAACAATTGAAATGATAACGAAATGTAAACGACAATATACAAATCAGAGTGTCATATGCGTCAGGGCGCTTAATAGATTAATTCAATTTCGCTCAACTTGTATTGAGAGATGATAGAGGTAAATAATCAGAGTCGCAAATCTGTTGGCCAAGCGGCGTTCAATCAATCTGGTAAACCAGATATGCGCAGTTCAATTTCCTGTACCATGGTCTGGTCGCTGATCCAAGTCGCCCAATGATATCACAACTGAAATTTTCTCCTTGAAATAAGAATGGAGATATACATGTATACCAATGACAACCATAACATTTAGGTACCAAGTTTGTCTGAATACGATCCCCAAATTTATTTTTCCAAGAGTCTAATTGTAATTCTCGACTTTGAAAAGATGACTACGTCGTGTACGCTCGTTTTCTGAGAAACGATCACTTCCATTTGTTATTGGATCGATATTCGTGACAACTCAGGTGAAAGCACTTATTAGGTTTACTTTCACAACCTATTCACGATAATATGACCTTCAGTGACATACATGGTTCATTTAGGTGTGTTGTGTGTATTGTGTGTCCGCTATAATACATCTCCTATGGTAGTATATCGATATATATACGTATCATGCGAGAACATCATGCACACTGAATAATAAAATGTATTGAGATGAATCATTTCACATGGGAAACGCATCGTTGCCGATGCATTGTCACAATTTTGAGAAAAACCATTTTAAGTGAATAGCGAACAAGGAAACTACAGTGAAATGTCTGTCAAAAACTCAATTTATTCACAATTTGCTCCATAGAAGCAAGATAAGTACAACGAAGAGTATGTAAAGGTTGTAGATGATCAGTCTGATACCAAACATAACCACTTTGAAGCATTACAAAAGGCACAGTATGAAATAATGTAACTTTAAATTATAAAATATGTTTAAAATACATATCCACACCATTTTCCTCAGAGTGGCACCATGATTTTTATTGATCACGTACAATATATAAATATGATACACAAAATGATACACAAGCACAATAACGGAGGAACAACCGTGTGAAAGAGTTGAGAAAATCGCTTTGGCTTTTGCGTTTGTATACAATAAACTATTGAAAAGCTCGCAACAAGTTGACTTTGCACAGCGCTTTGAGATTCTATACAATCAGATACGGGTTTCAATATTTATCCCTTGAAAATTATTCCATAGTACTGCTGAGCCAGTTACCTTCATCCAGTGTTCTGTGTATGTAGGACAAAGACAGAAATTACATTTAGCATGGCAGTTAGCTTACATCATTATGTGTGGGTCTGTCGATGTCCAAATTATGCTGACGATATCCGTGCAGCAGACGATAGGCAGGTAGATGTCACAGGTGCACAGCAGCCTCGTCTCAATGATCACCAGTTTTAGGTAGAATGAGTTTGGGTCCCCGAATAAATTGTACATGTATTCCCAAAGATGTCCTCTTTGACTTCATGGCTGGTGTCATGGAGTTGTATCCCTGTGTGGTAGACCACTGTGTGGTAAACATGAGCACATCTCAGCCACCACCATCAAAAGCAGATATCAGTCTCAGCCACCGTTTCTTCAAACACCAACAAGTGACAGGCATCTCACAAGTGTACTTCAACCCACACTCCACCCTACACAGCCCACACTCCATCCTGCAATAATTTCTAGTCGGTTTTCGCTCTGCTATCTTCATCAAATTTCCTCTTCCTGTTCTGTCTTTTGTGGTTCTTCTTATTCTTCTTACCGCCCTTATTATGTATCAATCGCCCTAGTCATTCTACTTCTCCACCAGACTCACCAGACTCCACGCTCTCCCCATATTCTGCCTGAAACTCTTCTTCTTTCTCCGTATCCAGCTAAAGAAGGCAAAAGAATCAGGTCTCATAAAACAATGATATCCATCAGGATTACTTTATTTTAACTAGATAGGATCTGATGTGATGTCCACTCCGTGAAATGACCAGTTCCTTGAAAAGTTCTGGTAGTTCCGTACCGACGCTGACTACTGCGTTGATGGTCGGGATCTAAGTGAACGTGAAGTGCTATCACAGACATCCTCAGCTGTGCGAAATCTTCTTCGTTATCCAACCAATCCTCATTGTTATGATTTTCGTCCATATGTTTTGGATTCCAGGTGTGGGTTCGCATCCACTTCTGACACCATTCTGACACCCTACTGATGTTCACCGAAACCCCATCTGGGTTTTTTTCTGCTCAGCAACAATGATTTAATCATCAATTACCTATGGAGTTCCACAGGCGACATACGACATACTACATACGACATACTACATACGACATATGACATACGACATATCACATACTACATATGACATACTACATACGACATATGACATACGGCATACTACATATGACATACTACATATGACATACTACATATGACATACGGCATACTACATATGACATACGACATACTACATACTACCCTATCCTTCCCATTGAAAGAATAAACTTTCTCATGGCCGCCTCAGAAGGACTGAGACACGATGTGCAATCACTACTTAAACAAAGAAAACCACCTCAGGGATGACAAAAATTGTCACCCTCATTGAAAAAGAAAAAAATACAATACTTAACTGTTCAAAACCTCCAGGCAACTGGCGTCCTCACAATTCTACCATGCTAAACGGTATAGCCAAATTCAATGGAATTTTCATTGTGGATTTTTCAGATGAAAAATTTGATACAAATTTGATAGGCCTACATGAAAACATGAGTCTGCTGGATACGTGTAGCTATCATTTGTTTGGATAGTGTGTGTTATAGATCTGACATTGTATGAGTTGATTGGTATTTTGCATGTGATAAGTCATATGTAGTATGTCATAGGTCGTAATAATCGTATGTAATATGTCATATGTAGTATGTCACATGTAGTATGTGGTATGTAGTATGTCATATGTCATATGTAGTATGTCATATGTAGTATGTCGTATGTAGTATGTCATATGTAGTATGTCATATGTAGTATGTCATATGTAGTATGTCATAAGTAGTATGTAGTATGTCATATGTCGTATGTCATATGTAGTATGTAGTATGTCGTATGTCATATGTAGTATGTCATATGTAGTATGTCATATGTAGTATGTCATATGTAGTATGTCATATGTAGTATGTCATATGTCGTATGTCATATGTAGTATGTCATATGTAGTATGTCGTATGTAGTATGTCATATGTCGTATGTCATATGTAGTATGTCATATGTAGTATGTACCATGATGTCATACATTGGTAAGTCACTTTCACCCTAGCCCTGAAAACAAGGCAAAAGCAGGTTGTTCGTTCACCTTCACGAAAAAAAATCCTGCTTGAAATACACCCTGCTTTTTGCCTTGTTTTCAGGGCTACTTTCACCCAGGTCACTTTTAAAGTCATATGTAGTATGTCGCCTGTGGAACTCCATAATTACCGGATCATTCCTGTTGAAATTGATGGCAGTAGTATGGTGATGAAGGCACAGCCTAAAAGCAGGCCATCGTGAATGGATTCTATAATAGCATTTCATGGACATTTTCTCCCTCCTATCTTGATATTTACTTGTCTCTGTTTCTCAATTCCTGCTGTACCAAAGAAACCTCAGGTCATCAGGGAGAAGGCAAAAGATCGGACATGAGGGCGATTTTTCAATATCCAAACATATTTTAGCGATTTGCCGACTGAGAATGGTGACTTCAGCAGTGGTGTCCACAACATCTTAAAGATGAAACGTGACGGTAAGTATCATACGCAGCGCCTTAGTGCTACTGACCCTCTAAATGAATGTCATTTAATCCAACTGTCGCCTTTGTAATCGTTATTGAATATAAAGGAAAACGCAGGATATGAGACTTGGGCCGAATTGAATATTATTTTATTATTGTGTCTAACGATTCAGGAGACGATAGGTGGCAGTACTTGGCGGACAGGGGAGCTGCAATCGACTCACCAGCGAGCATGACCAGTTATGTACAGTAATATTTTTGCGGGCCTTGTGGACTTGCATCCCAACCCAGAATGTCCATACAATTCATGCTGCACAAATGCAGTTGTAAACTACATCTCAGAAATCATCTGGGATACAATCAAAGCCCAAAGTTTTCTCAGGGGCTTTGTGACACATCGCAAACCCCGGGAGGAGTTGCACTCGCTTCACTTGTTCACCTTTCTAGAGAAAGTTCAATGTATCCTAACTGCACTACGCCCCCTACAGCAAATTCATGGATTCGCCCCTGTATATGATGGGCACCTTGATAGGTATTTCCATCCCTACCCCCAAAGATCATAATATGATCTTTGCTACCCCTCTGACCTCTGAAAAAATCCTAGATCCGCCTCTGAATGATATCTCTGTAAATTATGGCTGTCACTGCGCCTCTGTAAAAAAAGCACAAGATCCGTGCGGTTCCCCACGCTTATCCCTGTCGGGACAATTTGGGACTTCTTGAACGTTCACCACGTGATGTCTATATCCTTCAACATCTGTCACTCGTGGAGACACAAATACATTGGCTCCATTGGCGATGCTCCAAATGGCGTAATCCTGGGTGAACTGAATGTAAGTATCAATCTATTACCACCAATACAGTCAGATTTTGATGAAGCCAATAACAAACATAAAATACAACATTTTGCAATAGAAAACAAAGTCCGACCAAATAGTTTATCCAAAGACACACTGGCGTCATCAGGGGCAGACAGTGTGTTATATGTAGTTGTTTCTACTGTACACCTGATGGAATGAGTATACAACTGCCCAACAACCTATGAAAATAATTTAGAACTCCGAAACAAACCCCATGGAACATATATATGGCAAGTACATAAGTACCTAATCACAAGCCAGAAGGCTACTGAGTTGATGGTATCCTCGGGGACAGATTTAACGCCCGCCAGCAGTGACACCGACTCAGTGATATGAATGTAAGTATCAATCTATTACCACCAATACAGTCAGATTTTGATGAAGCCAATAACAAACGTAGAATACAACATTTTGCAATAGAAAAAAAATTAGGCCAAAGATAGGTTACCTGACAATGATTAATATTTTAGATGTTAGCCAGGTCACTGGTTGAATTCAAGGTCAAGAGAATATTCAGCATATATAACATTAAGCATATATCATGTCCACAGTTGATTGCTAAGCTGTAAATTCAATAATCAGAGATATATTAGCGATTTTGTGCAGTGGCCTTGAAAATGAAGGGGCAAAGGTCAAATTCAAGGTCATCAAAATATTCAGTGTATATCATTTTTTATATCATGTCCACAATTGAATCCCAAGCCATACAGTCAATAGAGGAGCAAGATATGAGCCAGTTTGTCCTTGGACCTTGAAAATGAGGTCAGAGGTCAAATTCAAGGTCACGAGAATATTCAGCATATATCATTTCCTATATGTCCACAATTGATTCCTAAGCTGTAAAATCAATAATAAGTGAGATATTAGCCATTTTGTCCTGTGACCTTGAAAATGAGGTCAAAGGTCAAATTCAAGGTCATGACGATAATCTGCATATATCATTACCTATATGTTCATAACTGATTCCTAAGCTGTAAAGTCGATAACAAGTGAGATATTAGCCATTTTGTCCTATGACCTTGAAAATGGGGTCAAAGGTCAAATTCAAGGTCATCAGAATATTCAGCTTATATCATTTCCTATATTTCCACAATTGATTCCTAAGCTGTAGAGTCGATAATAAGCGAGATATAAGCCATTTTGTGCTCTGACCTTGAAACTGAGGTCAGAGGTCAAATTCAAGGTCACGAGAATATTCAGCATATATCATTTCCTATATGTCCACAATGGATTCCTAGTCTCTCATTTCAATATTAAGTGAGATATTAGGCATAATGTGTCCCATTATAAAGCATAAGAGAATTTAACATGGGAAAGTCCCATTTGGGCCGAGTTTGGGCCAAAATGGCCCACTTCGAGCGATTCAAGCGCAACGAAACTTTATAGACATCATAGGAGTACATATGAGGAGTGTTATGTATCAAAAAGAAAAAAAAGTTACTGAACAGATTTTGAGAAAATGCCCACTAAAGTCCAAAATCAGGCATTTTTCGTCGAAAACGGCCGCCATTTTGGAAAAAAATGCGAAATCAAAAAACTAAAAAATACCTCCTTCTTGAATTATTTTAAGTATTTTTGTGCAAAAATTCAAAAAAATTCGCCCGTAAACAAAAAAGATAAAAATGTGGACGACGACGACGGACGACGACGACGGACGCAACGCCATGCCAATAGGTTATCTTACCATAGGTCCAGTAACCTAACAAAGCCCGACCAAATAGTTTATCCAAAGACACACTGGTGTCATCAGGGGCAGTCGGTGTGTTATAATCTGGTTCGTACGGTGCCTGCGGGAAGCCGGGGTACTGCAGACGGTCGCTGAGCAAGCCAACCAGCTGATGAAGATGGTTACGCAAAGTTTAGTTACTTGCATGATCATCGGTGGCAATGTGAAGATGATTTCGAAGGAATGTGGCAGTTTCTGGCCAATGATGCTTTGTCATTACCAACAAATACTGGCCCAATTGTAGTGTGAGTGTCCTTGAACCACCTGTGGATATGACATCTTAACGCCCGGTTCCCTGGTATATAGTCCTCAATCTGGAGACAATGCTTTGGCTATCTAATTTGTTATCCAATATCCGCCAGACTCCTGCCATTCTGCAATATCCGGACTGGATACTCTGGATACATTATTGTGTGGGAGATTGCGTTTGACACCAAAACTAACGGAAACAAATTGGCAAAAACAGAAAATAATACCAAACAATACCTTTGGTTGGAACATTTCGTGTCAACTTCAATATATATACACAAAAATGGTCAATATATGGCCAGGTGCAGATTACTCACCAAATCAGTGTTCAGCAGGCTTCATCTCGACTCGCTGAAACCTGAACAGTACCAACATTGAACATGATCTACATTTTATGTTAAATGTTATGTTTTATATACAATTTTATCACTTTGGCCAATTTTATCGAAATATCCCTACTTTTTTAGTTGTGTAGTTCGTATATGAATCAGCTTCATGTTATCAGTCCAGATTAACCAGTTTTCAACCAATGACAACTTATGTGTCAGATTGCCTATACTGTATTTCATTTGGTCACATGATTCTCGCGTGTATTATTTGAATACATCCCCAACATAGCATACGTCTATATGCCAAACGACACTCGTTACTTTTCGGCATGCATTATTTAGGTATGACAATACAGTTTTTTACGAAACGACTGAGCATACGAAAGTAATGCTTCCTGTATTTTTGTTATGCGCATTCACCAATGGATAATCAAAGATGCATTTTGATGTTGGAGGTTGTCGAAGCGTGAATCATGGATCAATGAATGGTACGTAATACTCAATTAGTTAAGTGCATTTAGTTTCCATGGCTGCACATAACATGTGTACAAGCATGTATGTTCACTTGCCAAACTGATCTTTCACCACAGAATGGGTTGAGTTTGCCTGTCGGATGGCATTGTCATTGTTTGGTATCATACTTCAACGGTGAATGCTTCATAAACCAGATCTGTAACTGTGATGGACGATCCGTCTATTCCCCGGCTGTTTAAGTTCAGGGAAAGGTTGCTAATTTAAATCACTACTGAGAGAAAACGCCTCAAAGGGCAATGTTCCCTAAATTTGTGTCCAGCATTTTAAGACTGACCATTCTCAGTGCATTCATCAAACTCAGTGAGCAGCAACAAATAGGAGATGACTTCGATATCGTCAAAGATCGTATTTTCAACACCACACAATCTATGGAGACACACGTGATAAGGCGAATTTTACAATGCGCGGCATTGTGTGGAAGGTCCGATGTGTGCCAAGCTGCAAGCGTACGAAAAGATAACCAACAACCCGGGAAGATGATGTGTGATTTGTACATGAAGGCGGTGTCAGAAGATTTGATCACGTCAGTGGGAGATAAGACGTTAATCAGAAAACGAGGTAAGTGAATTCGACATGTACCAAACTCATGATAACTTGAGAATATGACGTGTGATTATTGCTTACAGTGGAGAAAAGATCGAATTTTAACCTAATTAGCAATTCACAATGATAGCACCAGCTTTACAAAGGCTAGCGGGGACGAAAGTTATGTGACCATCGCTGGGTCTAAGTTTGACAATGTCCGTCATAAAAACACCAACGTCCGTAGTGAATTTTGTGTCGGTTTCAAAGTTAATATGCACCAAGCTATCAGTTGTTGAAAACTAACGTCCACTGCACGTGAAATCTGCGACTCCTACTGAGCAGTCGTAGATGGCTCGTATAACTAACTGCGCGATATGGTCACATAACACTCTGATAGCGCTGGGAACAACAATCAAAATTATAACGATTGCAGTGTATCGGTATAATTATGCTAACAACTGCGGTACTCAAATTATACTCAAATACTCAGAATTTTTACTGGAAATAGCAATATTTTCCTAAATACTCGATATATTTATACACTAAACCAATGTACATGAGAGATTATAAATTATGATAAGGCAAGATAATACTGCTCATTAGGTATCAAGAGGCATGTTATGGTTGTTTATTTGCAATTGTATGCTTCATGTGTTAACCAATGCTGAAGTACAATACATGTGTCAAATGTTGGAATCGCACAGGGTAAAATGCATATTCATTGTACACAGATTTATTTTAGACTTCAATAGATTTATGTTCGTAGTGCTGAGAGATGTTACAGTAAATGTTCGCAGAATTTAATGTT
Source organism: Terebella lapidaria (assembly GCA_949152475.1). Taxonomy (NCBI): domain Eukaryota; kingdom Metazoa; phylum Annelida; class Polychaeta; order Terebellida; family Terebellidae; genus Terebella; species Terebella lapidaria. Next base: position 24,816,520 of record OX424566.1, on the reverse strand, counting down.
CACAAAATACTTTGCCAGAGTCATACTGTGCGTGTATTTCCTACATCAGCCATTCACATACTCTGCATTTTGACTGTTAAAACATGATCACCTTGACAACTTAGTCTCGAATTAATGTGCACCGATCCGTCGGTAGGCAGGCCGATGCGTCGTACCAACGACCAATTTGTGACTTCTTGGTGCACACCACACGGGCGGTGATTTCACACTAGACGGCGAACCCACGGAGTTGACCCGGCGTCTATGGCAAGCCAAAGGGGCCATAACGTGTTGAGGCAACGCGTAGTCGAAACAACAAATCATACCTCCGTTTTATTGATACGCGTAGCAGAGAAAATTAGTTCACAACGCGTAGTCGAGATTTTTTTCGACGCGTTGCTTAAAATGAATTCCTGGCCTTATCGTGAAATAGGTCCCGCTTATTTCGTACGTTATGATTTTAGTGTGTACCTCCATCCACCCCCACCACATCCACTTGTACTTGTACTTGGGGTAAGGGGGCGCCATAACACGATGATATGCCCCCTAGACAGAAACCCGGGATCGGGGAAATCCCCTACTCTTTACGATGAATCCCAAGGGATCTTATAGGTGCCAGATACCATAGACAGTCTCTGACACCACCCGGCCTTTGTTTTTACCGCCAGTCGGGCTGCACTGGCGTGGGAGGTTTTCAGGCACAAGTGGCGCTGAGCGGACTCGAACCCACGACCTGTAGATCATGGGCCGAGCGCTCTGCCACTGCACCATCCCGCCCCCCCCCCACCACATCCCTCCAGGATTCTCCAAGATATAGAAGTTGACTGAAAACATTAAAATGGTGTTACTGTTTTAACGGAATAAGCCTTGTCATAATGTAGCGGGACCTATTTCACGAGAATGCCGAATTCCTCACAGCACGTACTCGAAACAAATTGTATTTCTCGACTACGCGTATCCGAAATCCTGCAACGCGTTGCCTCAACACGTTATGGCCCCTTTGGCTTGCCATAGGCGTCGTTAAATTTCCCAGAACGCCATGGGATCGCGGGAAAAATGACGAAAATCGTGGCGAGTAAAATTGATATTTTGCAGCATGTATATGTCACGATGGTGACATTGGTAAGCAGATGGTGACAGTGATTTTACTATAATTTTTAATTCAGAAGTTTGGTTTGTCATGTTGTAATGGTCAATCATATACACAATGTACTTTTCAATATGAATAATTATTCTTATATTCATAATGACAATTGTTTTCAATATTATGAAAAATTCCCGCTGTTGTCATGGTAACCAAAGAAATGGTATGGCTCGCCTAACTAATGTGGCTCGAAACTTATTTCCGTTTTACTTAAATGCCAAGGTCATAACTCGATTTATCACATATACACATATACTATCTAAATTTAGCGAGTTGCATAGGTCAATTTATCGATATTATAAGTCGAAAAATTGAGATACTTAAGCTGACAAATAGAAGAATAGAATAAAACTTCCAGTTGGTTGGTTCTAATCGTCTTCCGTAGTTATGGTCAGTTTAGAGTTTTCAGAGTATATATTGTTTCTCTTTTTCTAAAAGTGTTATATGTTGGGCACCTGTCAAATTGTATCAATACCGTTATTCCTCCTGATAACGTGAAACTCTTTTATTGCCTTCACTGCAGATATAAATGCCTGCGAGTTCAGTCCATGCAGCAATGGTGGCACATGTGTAGACGGAATAGCCACATTCTTCTGTGTATGCAGCTTGGGATATACCGGAGAATTGTGCAATACAGGTGGGTACTAAACGTTGAGACTACACAATTTGAGAAAAAAAATATATGCCTTACTCTCAGATTGAAATTATTGACCTATGCCGACGAAACGGATGTAGATGGAGCTTAGTTTGTGTCATGGACATATATGACGTCATATCTTTTGGTAACCTTGAACCCGAGATAAGATGACCTTGGGTAGTAATTTCAAGGGCCCAAACCAACTGATATATGTAAATTGACTTCATACAAAAATTGACATACAGTACGATCTCAAATTAACTTTATAGGTCAACACGACAATTTCAGTGAAAAAAGAGTTTTGTGGCTCAGAACTGAACATTTCTCCATAACCTTTCCCAGCCCCTCAGGCTACTTTTTCCAATTACAACTGAAATAAACCCTGCATATGGACATACTGGTATTCGTACTATTCGTACTGTTTCTCATGCACAATAATATAGTTGGAGACTACTGCCAGATACTCCCGGAAAACCCATGCAAAAATGGCGGCACTTGTACTTCTGGTGTGACATCCCATGTGTGTCTTTGTACGGCGAAGTGTACGGGGAATAGTTGTGACTGTTGCAGCGACTTTGTCAGACCTGGCTGCACAGAAACAGTCACCATTAGCAGTCCGACTGGAGACTTCTCTGACCAATCAGTGGAGCTGTTCATCGAAAACGGAGCTGGATATGATTGGATAGTAAGATTTCGTCTTAACCCAAAAGGATCAATGCATATCGCCTTCTAGTAATATGTGAATACTTTAAGCCACAAATGCGCTGTTTCTACGGAATGCGTAAAAAATATTGATATCATTTCTGTAAAAAGGCAGGGCGTTTGCACGTCTACAAGCGAACGTGACAGTTGCTTTTAAAAGACACCCATTTTTCCAGGGATGTTACTTATGGGCTTTTGTATTCTTACATTCTTCAACAATAGGTAATTATATTATGCACCTCAAATAGAAAGTGAATGCATGAATTTGGGGTCATTTGGGGTTTCAAGCACGTTCAAATTCTTCAATTACAAGAATATATTCCTCATGACCAAAAAAATCAGTTCCCTTGATAGTTTTCTTCAGCTGTGACCACAATATAAACGTCATTCACACTCTACTTGCATTCACTATAAACGAACAAAACTCATGAAGGGGAAATGTATGATAAAATATGTATTAATCCATATTTGTAATCCCATTCACACGCACACAGGTGTTGATGAGGCGACATGATGGTTCCCAGGACTTCGTGAGCAAAGGTTGGGATGATTACAAAATAGGATTTGGTGACCTAAAGTCGGAGTTCTGGCTCGGTGAGATTCATCTCGCAAATTAAAATTCCGAACAAAGCAAGCAGGCACATTTTTTCTCCACATAAAACAAATCACCTGTATATGAGTGTGCATTATTCATCATATTAACAGACACAAACTACATCAAACCCTCCGACACTATTTCCCGAATATGACTATTCAATGTTCGTGAACCTGTCCGTGAACTGATATTCACTGCTTAGTCAATACCTATAACTTTTCAGGTAATGACAACTTCTACTACCTGACGAACAACGGCAGTGATTATGCCGTGCGCTTTGACCTCGAATCGTTTGACGGTACGAGTGCGTATGCTGAGTACAACATATTCAAAGTTGACTCAGAGGCCAGCGGATACAGGCTGAGTATTGATGGATACAGTGGCACTGCAGGTGAGGCCATAGAATATATTCCACCGTGATGTGATCTCCATCATAGGTCATTGTCCTGCACTGGTACATGCGTTGGTTACCAGGACCCACGAATGTTGCTGAGGCTACGATATACTCAACTATCATATTTTGTCATCACTTGCTCTCCATGCAGAGATCTACTGACTCCATGATATATATTTTTTCCTCCAAACTTCATGCTGTTTTGGGGATAGTAGAGTGAACGAAATAATGAACATAATGTTCGAAGTGAGGGTCTCTAATGAAATTGACATCTAATTTTCCAGTTTGTTTGAACCGCTTTTTCGGGTTGTATTAGTAATCAGCAACACCTACGACAATAACAACAATCATAGGTTTAACCCCTGTTTTGTTTTGGCCTCACAAAATTCCGTACATCAACTACATTAAAGATACCATACATAGGGTCAAAGGTCCTGTAGTTCCCCGAAAGGCAACCAGAAAATTTCATCAAATGTGTTCCTAAGACAATACTATATATACATATGGCATTGTTTCGAGTGCCAGGTGGGTTTTCCTGGCACTGTTCTCATCATAGGATGCATTGATGAATGTCCGGAAGGTGCCCTTTTGATAATCATCCGATTTGTACATATCAAACGGTCACTGCACAGGTATCAGTAGGCCATCGTGCGCTCTCCGGTAGTGAAGACGCGGGATTATAGGTGAATATAGCGGTCACCGGAGGACAACGCCTGGTGATTTCATGACTGCTTGAAAGATATCCACATAACATTTTGTTTCATAACGACTTGATGTGGTAGTTTACACATCAAGTTGTCTTAACATGATAAACTCAGCAAGATGTCTTACAATATCAGAACAAGTCATCTTAACGTGAAATATATCACGTCAAGACGTCCTAACGTGAAAATTTATAATGATTAGATGTCATAATGTGTGAAATATCACAACAAGGTGTCTTATCCTAATATTACTCACGTTAATGTATTGATTTTCTTTTTACATTAGGACGCCTTGTTATGATATTTTTACACATGATGAAATCTAATCATTATAAATTTTCAGGTTAGGACGTCTTGACGTGATATATTTTACGTTAAAATGATCTGTTGTGATGTATGATAGGTTGAAGCGCCGTAAGTGGCAGCATTCCCATTGCTCTTGGATAATTTCAGTTTTCACTTCATTTCGATGTGGATGTGCCTTTGAAACTGAACATGCAACTGTTCAAATATATAGAGATGTGGAAGCCACTAATTACCTGGATATTGGTGTTCATTTTTCTTCCAAAAATGGAATTATTCCATCTTGATACAAGTGGATATGCAGAAAACTTGGCAAGCCAACATCATGGCGGTCAATCAGGCATGATCAATCAATATTGCTATAGTTCTGATGAATTGCATGCACTGAGAGGTAAAGCTACGAGGTGTGAAAACATACCTACCTTTACATGTGAAATAGCCACTCATACTCTAGATAGAAAAAAGAGAATGAGAGGAACAAGAGCGGGTAAACATGCCAAAAAACTGAACAGGAACAAAATCAAGGATTGTGGTGGAATAAATCCTGACAATCTGATATATCCAACAGTTAGTTTGGACTCTAAACTAACATGGCTTTGTTTGGCAAATACACGCTCTGCGCGTGATAAAGGACCTGCTATATGTGAGTACATCATCAGTCTTGATCTGGACATTATGGTTCTCACAGAAACATGGTTCACATCTAAAGACGAAGCCAAAAGGAATGAATGCGAACCCTCTGGATACACTTTGAGGGATTTTCCACGAGCTAATGAGATTAGAGGTGGTGGAACGGGTATCATAGCAAAAAGCAACATTGATATACGCGTGGTTTGTGGTAAAGATACTCGGATTTACGAATACTCGGAATGGATTATAAAGTCTGATTCCTCACCAATTAGACTGGTCGTCGTCTATTGGCCTGGATACTCGGCCAAACACCCAGTGTCTTTGGCGGACTTCATCGAAGATTACGCAGACCACCTCCAAGATCTCATGACAATCAAGGAGCCACTGGTAATCATGGGTGACTTCAACGTGCATGTGGACGAATGTATGGACTCTGATGCACAAAAATTGAGGGACATGTTCGATGCAATGAACCTAACTCAACACGTTTTCTTCCCAACGCATTTACATGGACACAGTCTTGATTTGGTGCTGACCAGGCAATTCGACGAGATACAGCTCACGAACATACAACCTGACTTTATGATCAGTGACCACATTACTGTGTTGTTGAACATGTCGGTGCCACGTACAGACATGGAAGAAAAGACGATTTCGTTCAGACCTCTCAAACACGTGAACACGTCGCGTTTGTGTGAAGAACTTGACACTGCTTTCCAGCAAGCTGAGTTTTTCACTATCAATGATGCCAATCACCTTGCAGAAACGTACAACTATGTCGTTGGCAAAGTGTTCGACAATCTGGCACCACAACTGGAAACAACTATACATGTCAAACGCGGAAATAAGTGGTATAACAGCTCCCTGAGGAAGTCCAAACAAAGGGCAAGAGCTGCGGAGCGTGCATGGAAATCGGAGCGATCCGAGGAATCCAAATTGCAATACGTCAAATACAGGAATGCACACAACAGGGCAATAGATATGGCAAAAACAACCTAATACATGGACAAAATTGAAAAATGTGGCAGTAACCACAAACAACTGTTTCAATTGACGAAATCTCTATACAAACGAGAGCATATAACCAACTATCCTGACTCAAGCAGTGCAGATTCTCTGGCAAACGAATTTGGTCTCTTCTTCCAAAAGAAGGTATCGAACATCAGGGAACTTCTGGATAAAACCACCACCGGTGAGGATATGACCTTCCCATCACCGTCTCCAAGCAAGGAAGAGCTTGCTGAATTTTCTGAGTGTACAGCAGAAGAGGTACAGAGACTCCTTCTAAAGTCGCCAGACAAACAGTGTTTGAATGACCCCATGCCTACTCAACTGGTGAAAAAGTGCTCAGAAATACTCACTAAAGTAATATCGCATATGATCAACACCTCAATGGCAACTGGTGTGTTTCCATCCTCTTGGGAAGAAGCCATTGTGTCACCAGTACCCAAAAAATCTGGTGTATCCGACCTGACTAACTTCAGGCCTGTCAGCGGTCTCCAGTTATGCTCCAAACTGGCAGAGAAGGCCACACTGTCGAGATTAAACGACCACATGTGCAAGAACTGTCCGCTTCCTAAAATGCAGTCTGCATACCGAGCTGCACACAGCTGCGAAACTGCTCTTCTCAAGATCAGTTCTGACATCCTGGAAGGGCTCGGGCGAGGTGGTACAGGGGCGAGGTGGTACTTCTCATGCTGCTGGACTTGTCAGCAGCCTTTGACACTGTGGATAGTCAAAGGCTGCTTGACGTTCTTCAGAACGATATATCAATGTCGGGGAGTGCGCTTGACTGGTACAACTCCTACCTGCAAGGCCGTACATAGAAGATCAAAGTCAACGGTGCTGTCTCAAAACCATTTGATCTCTCATGCGGCGTCCCACAAGGCTCCTGCAGTGGTCCGGTGCTGTTCTCCATATACTGCAGACAGCTGATGGAGATCGTCGCTAACCATCTCCCTGAAGTACATGGGTATGCTGACGATCACCAACTGTATCTCAGCTTTCGTCCTGGATCAGAGCATCCGGCGGTAAGCTCAATGGAATCTTGCATACAGGACATTCGATGGTGGATGCTGCAAAATAAACTTAAATTAAACGAATCGAAAACGGAGGTTCTCCTTATAGGAACAAACAAACAGTTATCAAAAGTGGATTTGCATAGTATCCATGTGGGTGACGATGAAAGCACTCTCTCGACGTCTGCTAGAAACTTGGGTGTCTGGCTAGACAACAACATGGACTTGACTAAACAAATCAACACAGTTTGCAGCAGTTCGTACCACAGTCTGTATAATATCAGACAAATTAGGAAATACATCTCAATGTCTGCAACCAAAACCTTGGTTCACGCAGTGGTATCCACACGATTGGATTACTGCAACTCATTGTATGTTAATCTCCCAGCGTATAAACTGGCCAAGTTACAGCGTGTCCAAAACACGGCTGCTAGACTGGTATGCAATGTGTCAATATTTGAACACATTATGCCTACGCTTAAAACATTGCACTGGCTGCCTATCAAATATAGATGTCAATACAAGGTTTTTGTATTTAAGTGCATCCATGTACTGGCACCTTCATATCTGTGTGATATGATCAATGTTAATGTACATGACCGTTATCGACTTCGATCCAATGAAAGTGTCCACCTGGCCGTACCTCGAACACGTACCAAGAGGTTCGGAGAGCGATCATTCAAGTATTGTGGTCCAGCTTTATGGAACAAACTGCCAAGTTACATCACCAAACTGCCAAGTTACAATTCCTGAGTTCAACTAATCAGTAGTAACATCTATACATGTATATAAATATATATACATTGTTGTTTATACCGGTATATGTAATTATATATCTTCAATGTACTTATCATTGTACTTGTACGTCATCATTGTAACGTTTTCATTGTAATAATGTCATGCGCAATCGAAATTGTGTTCAATGTGAGGCGCAATATAAAAAAATAAACTGTTTGTATGTATGTATGTATGTATGTATGTATGTATATGAAATTACAAATAGGACATCTTGCTGGATTTATCATGTTAAGACAACTTAACGTGATATTTTCACGTTCACACGTCTTAACCTGAAAGTTAACACAAACAAGCCGTGTTGGAACAACAGGTTATGTGGATGACCAAATTGTGCTCCCATAGATATGGAAAAGATCCCTGACACTGGCGGCCGGAATATCGGTAAATACCACCGGTATGCCGACATCGGCTGGCGGTGCAAATGTCACTCAGGCATTAGTGTAGCATATATTTTGACACAAAACTTCCACAAGTCCAATGATCTCCACAAGAAAGTCAAATGATGTCTTCCGGGGAGAGTGGGTATTTTATGTCTCCACCTGTGTCGTGATTACCCAAAAAATCCGAAAATCATAAAAATTGAAAATTATAATACAGACAGATCGTTAGTATTTTGATATTAATAACAGAGCTCAAAATTGTATATTTGGTGATAAAATTTGTATGCAATTGCCCATACAATCCATCATATCAATGAGCTATTAAAGTACACTGTTGTTGTTTTTTTTCTCCAGGAAACAGCATGACAACACCTGCAAACAAGGACCAACGAAACCAAAGATTCAAGACATATGATAGTGTGGACGGAAATTGCGCCGTGACCTGGAAAGGTAAAATATAATTTTTTTTTTTTTCGCGTTTCACAGCTGGCCAAATATGTGTGATAGAAGACTGAAGGACGATTTTCAGGAAAGCCACATATATTTTTCCAACCCGAAAATTATTGTTCCCTGATATCCTCTGCCAAAAAGTAATCAATACAATGTCCACAGTATTCTGTGGGTGACTACTAATATTGATTCGCACTCATTTGCAGGTGGTTGGTGGTACAATACCTGTTTCCATGTCAAGTTCACTGGATATTATGGATCTAGTGTACCAAGGGCTCGAGGTGTCCACTGGCAAACTTTCAAGGTTCTATCAATTAGTCTGAAATATGCTGATATGAAAATCAGACCTACAAGTTAAGAGTGCTGCGAAGAAAGCAATGCCAAACGCCCAAAATCTCGATATGGAAATGTGAAGACATTTGTCTTGGAGACGCTTGGATTCATACACGATTTTATTGTTTGAATGTACATCATCACTAATACTGCAAGCACCAGGACTGTATTTTCTGCTCGACCTACCTACCTACACGAAAATTGTTGTGCTTCGTTAATCATTATCCGTACTTGTGTTATTTTGCAATATCGCCCAGTTCACTGAAGATGAGCTTGCCTTGTTCCGATGAAACTGACATTGGTAGGCCTACTGATGGGAGGGGAGGGGGGCATGGTACACTCACGAATGTCATCGGAATCAGTTTCATCGCTTGCTCATGCCTGGACTGATTAATATCGAGTCAATTCCACAATGACATGATGCACAGATTATGTCACAAACTCCAAATACAATACAACATAATAACATATATTGAGCAAAAGTCATATGTTGCCAACAGATAATGCACAATTCACAAAAAAAATGCAGGTACGAATCAGTATACACATGAGCAAGCCTCTCCGATCATAGAACTGCTCCGATGATACTGGGAATTATATATTGAGGTCTAGTTCCGGTGGGAGTTATCACGATACGAGTTCACGAAATCGAGTTTCTTTAAAAAGCATTATTAGCGTACAGGTCAATAGTCCTGTCTTCTCAACGAACTTCAAGTACCGTTCATTTCTTCGTTAACTTAACCTCAAGTATTCATTTCTATCTCACCATCCCTTAACTTGTGTAATATAAGTCATCTTGAAAATATCGTTTTTTGTTTAAGAAGCACATAAAATATTAACGATATTATATAGCAACACATTGTTAGAATATGTTCTCATTGCTGTATCATGTGTTGGTACATAATTTAATTAAAGCACAAATGTGCTGTGAACAGCGATGTATATTCAAAAAGGGCAAACGTAAACGCGATCACTTTGAAATCGATAACTGCCATCTTCTCAAGTAAAATATATATACAAAAAAGCTCTACCTAATCATTCAACATTTGTGTTAAATTGTATATTTAACCACTATGTAATAATCACGTCTTTGTTAGCTTTGTCGAATGTATATCTTGTATCTAGTTGACTGGTGACATGCAGACATCGGCAGAGATTCCAATTTCTTGAATGAAATGTATGCATAATGTTATTAATGTTACTTTCAAGTCTGAAGAAGGGTGTGATGAAACATGTCTGAATGAACATAATGTGTATGTATTATAATAGTTCATAATAATTATGTGAGTTGGTAGTATAGCATTCACGTGCGAATGACTATGATGTTGTTTTTTCCATTATGAATTGTGTTATATTATATATACATTGTTCATTTATTGAATGCTAATTTAATGTTTTCCCCAATTTTGTGACTGATGTAATAAATTGGAGTTTCTAAAATTATGATCATATATACGAATACAGTCCATATTCTTCTTCAAAAAATTTACAATATTGTATGCACTTTGGTCAAACTACATCCCTCACCATTATGAGAGTTACATGGAATGCAATATAATGTATATTGCATTGCATGTAACATGATGCATTATGTTAACCAATATGTTCAACGTCTATGCTGCTTATTCTTTTAAATTAAACGAGATTGATGGCAGGAATCATAAATTGTCACAACCATTTGGTGGTAGAATGCACAACCCCTTCAAGTGATCAGAAAAGAACACATTATAATTATACATTCATAATATTCCCATTATATTTCCAACCTATATGATGCATATATTCAACAAGTTGAGATAACCAGCTTTTTCAGAAAGCTCATTATCGATGACCTTGAATTATGGAATTATACAGAATAAAATAACTCGCAAATTATAATTGTGCAGAACATTTTCAATTCTGAATGGGGAAAAGAACACATGGCACTATATGTTTCCAATTTATGATTCAATATTAAACAGGAATGGACAGACCAAACAGGAATGGACAGACAGGAATGGCATAGCTTGGTTCCCGCCTGTAGATGGCGCGCATTTCGTCAGGCTTGGGACAAAGCTTGACATCACAGGACACTCAGGACCACAACAAACGCACGTGGTTAAAATGTCAATCGTGTTTCTATGCGCATGCAATCATATTATAACGTTGTAGAAATTTATTTATAAATAAATAAATGGTAGTAACGTATTCATGAAGACAATATGCTGTGATACACTATACCCGCACTGTCATGCAGTATTTGATTGCATACGATGAGTATATTCATCTGTACAACTCTTGTTGTGGCACATCAAATGTCATTGGAATCGCTCCATCTCATGATCAAGCGTATCGAGAACTTGTCATAACAAGCATCATGTGAAATTTCTGAGCATCATGCGAAATGAGGAAGTACGAGGTGTGGAATCGATCGAAATGCATGGTATGAATCCATCCCAGGTTGGGATAGTATAAATCTTTCACGTAATTCAAACATATGTGATCTAATCAAACGATAACGGGGTTGGTTCTGTTATATTGTTGGTTCATGTAGATTCGTGTAGCACGACATTGTGTATACACATTCTCAGTGATGTGATATCGCTGTACCACACTGACTCCAGTCTCATCAAATGCATCGTGACATTAAAATAACAGTTCTGTTACGTATACTGAAGACATTGATGACGCCAGTGTGTTTTGGATAAGCTAATTGGTCGGGCTTTGTTTTTATTGCAAAATGTTGTATTTTACGTTTGTTATTGGCATCACCGAAATCTAGTTGTATGGGTGGTAATAGATTGATACTTACATTGACATATATATTCCCGAAATTCCAACGTAATGGTTGCCAAAGATTTTCTAGGACAACAAATTCAAATTTTAATAATATCCGACACAGTCTGATATTTCTCAAATAGGACCCACTCACTTTCAACATTTGACCGATATTAGATTGCTGTCCATTTTCGCATTTGTTATAATTTGTTACCTAGGATATGCATTTTAATGGTTCCAACTGTTTCTCAAACGGGATACAACGATCTACTTAATATTAGTGTAAACTGTGAATCGACAGGGAAAAGTGATACTAGACATTGCATTGGTTTGCATTGATACGCAGTGCATTGATGGTACTGACGTGAACCTTTGTACATATCACCTCACCCGGACAACGCGTGACAATAACATGTGCTCTCTCATGCTATGCCATGTCATTATTTGGTTGAGTTTATGCAATTATTCTTTTCCAGATGCAATGCTGTCACTGTCATGATATTTGATGTGTGCGTATATAGTATATTCATATTTTAATGGGACATATAGGCTATAAAATATATTGTCTATTGTCGTACCGTTCGACCGACCAAATGTATATAACAACTTATTAATGCTTTGCACAAATTGTTGATGTCGGAAAACTATGTAACATCACACACTTCTTAATTATAAAGAAAAACTGACTAAACATTTCGATATGAAGTCACACTGGCGTCATCAGGGCAGACAGTGTGTAGATATATTTGTTCCTACTTTACACCAGGTGGAATGCTTGTACAACTCCCCATTAATTACAATAAACAATGTAATACAAAACAAACCATGCAATGGATGTGTAACCAGTACTTGTACATTTATACACAATCACATACCAAAAGACTACAGAGTTCATGGTGTCCTTGGATTTAAGGACTCCTTGGTGTCAATTGCATATATTTGGATGTTATTGTTAGTATAGGTTCATACATATGTTTTACAAAGGACACACGAAGGAAACCGAACAAGACCTTGACATGTATGATAACGGGACAATCGATGCTTGTAGCTTCGTCAAATGTACAAAGAATCATCATTAATAGACATCGTTAGGCCTGCAATGACATAGAAGCATAGTTAAGATTACAAGGTAAGTTTGATTAGTGGGGATATGACCAAAACCAATGTGTTTATTCTGTTTATAAATGACACTGTTACCCATGTAAGCATGTGGCAACAATTGTGCTGGTGTTGTTTGACTTCAAAGAGAAAATGTATTGAATACTCTTGAGAATACATACGAAACCTGTCAACCTTTCACTGTATCTAGTATGGTATCTTTTAACCTAATAATCGTTTTTTTCATCATGGAAAGCTGGTAAAGTATCCACGAGAGCAACAAGCACCAAATTACACTTATCATTTCGATGAATCTCAAAATACCACTAAAATGTTGCCTTATATATCAATTTTTTGTTGAAGTTCAACAATATCTTCTCTTTTCGCACGAACCGATATGCATGAAATTGTTCATTGACCTTGTTATCTGAGATACATATTTCGCAAAATAATCTGGAGAGTAGAGAGAGTAGGGAGTATGCGCAGAATAGGGAACATTCAATGTGCATTCGTGCACCTTTATGACGAATTAAAGACATGTACGTTTGATGTACATTGGATGTCTAACGTTACAAAATGAAATTGCATGTTATGCAGAGGTTGTCACGTTGTGCAATAAAAAAGAACACTGCGTTTATTATCATCATCATACAACTGGAAATGTATTATGATTGGTAAATAGCTGGCCGAGTGCAGCTAATATTTCGGTGTTCGAAGCGTTTTCGACAACGGAAAAAATAAAAAGGTATCAGCATTAGGTGACACTGATGACGCCTGTCTCCAAGACATATGAATATTTGGTCCGGGTTTCATTTCTACTTCAAAATTTTTTTTTTTTAAATAGAGTTCAACTGGAACGCATCTGTCCGAGTTTGGCTAACAAAAAAATAATATCGAAGCACAAACTAGTTTCGAAATATTTTGTTCTACTATTAAACAAGTAAGCATCAGGAAATGTAGTAAAAGACGTATGTCGCCTCTTAGCAATGCACAGCTCGATTCCAATGTGGGGAATGGGAAGTTTGTTGAGTTTGCATTGCTGTGGTTATGACATACTGCGATTTTAGTAACATAGTTTTCACTATTCTGTGAATAACAAGATCAGGGACTTCCCAGACTCAAAATGGAACAATTTCCAGACCTTTTGTGGACCCATATCATTTCGAAACCCCTATGCACGATAGCTCGGTAATATAAATTTAACATGCTACATAAGCTTAACTTGTGCGCTTAGGCTGTATTATTCACAGGCTCAAATCGCTATAAAACATATTTCCGCAAAGCATTGTGCACCCTGTCATCAGTACCGAGTAGAAAATCGATACAGACACAGCGGTGTTTTGACCACCCGTCCCGTTTTGCCTGTTTTAACTGGCGGTCATACCTATAGGCCTATAATTCCATAAAGATTGTGTAGATTTGAAGAGATTCATATAAACACAAATGCTTTATATGTCTAAGTTTTCGTTGAATTGCTGCAAAGTAAATGCCCATTCAATCATGTTCAAAACTTCATGATCGTAAGTATACTGGGTACATCGGTTGATAAGAAGGGATCCGGTACTTGCACGAATAGTTTTTGAAAAACTTTTTCAATACGTTCTCATTCAAGCATGACATCTTTCGGCACAGTGTTCATACCACGATGATATCAATAAGCCATCCACACGGAGTCGGGGAATTTCCAGGGAATCCACTCTTTGATCGGTAAAATCTATCGAAGTACTCGCAATATTTTGCGGTTGTCAGGCATGAAGAAAATTTGAGAACGTGTCACAATCTAACTGGAATATTTTTTAGTGTTTGTCTCCATCTGCTTGTTGACACTGAAAACCGTACCAACGCATCTATCCATGGGCCGTTTTAATCGTGTTTGAATATGTCGCCTCCTGATGGAGGCGACAATAATTCCTTGTGGAATGTCATGATTCACGACTGTCGTTCATGTCTGTTAAAAGTGAAGCACAGACAACGTGACCAAATAAGGTATAATGGGTCATTGAACTCGTGTCGTCAGTATCTAATATGGTGGAACATGCCCATTATCTACAACTCGGTTGTGTCACGGCAGACAATAGGATTGTGATGTGAAGCACGTATGAATGAACGTGGCTTTCGGCAAATTGGTTCAGTTTGCCAAGCATGGAAAGTTACATCGGAAGCCTGTCTTGTCACAGTCTTGCTGTATATATATGGATTCCACTTTACTCTCTTTCCCCTTTTACTAGTGAAGAGATGAATGACACTCTTGTTTCCGTAACACAAAACAAGTAAATTATTACGAGGACCTCTATCTGAAAGAACCCTGTTCTCATCACATGTATATATAGGATAACAAGTTAATGTTGACCCATTTTATATTTACGCGAAATGAACAAAAAAACATTTGAACAGAAACGCCTATACGAAGCATGAACTGTAATGGATTACAATCCACATGTCACGGGGTCCTGCATCTCTTTTATTTTGAAACGTTATGATTTCCTGTAAAAGAACCAGTGTTATCTAGTGAATATAGCATTGTTTGTGACAGGGACGATAATAATGAAAAAGAGTTGTCCCGTGAGATGCACAATTTTATTTTTTACAAAAATCTAGTAAATATGTCTACATTTTATACACATGATTCACTTTTTTCACCTATTATTTTTCAATGGTTCCAATTTCAAACATGTTTACAGTTTTATATCACCTTGAATTATGATATGACGATAACGTGATATGGTACATAATGACGTATGGGCACTACTTCCTTTGACTCTGAATCAGAATACAGCCCAGCAGTTCTGAAAACCCCCCCCGGGGGGGGGGGGGGTCACTCTCGGGAAAGAAGTACACGTATGCTCGAAAATGACTTTCAGTTTGACCCCCTTTCCAAGGATTTTATCCCGAGCCATATGACCCCCTTCTAGGATTTTACGACCAAAATAACCCCCATTTTTAACGGCTATATGTGTTCATATTTTGTGCTATAGTGAAACATTATTGACGGATAGGCCTACAAATACACAACACAACTACCATGGTAAATACAAGGGAATTACTGGACAAATATTGACCACCAATCACACAACTAATTACAACACAGAACCACAATAACATATCGCGGATTTTAGCTGTTATTTACCCCCCTTATCAAGGCCAGCGTTTCCCGCGCTTGGGCTGTAAAACACCTCCTTTTCCCGCGTTTTCTCTTTCGAGCATACGTGTACTTCTGTCCCAAGAGTGACCCCCCGGGGAACCCCCCCCCCCCCCACACACACACACACACAAAACATTTACATATCATCATGCGTAAGGACCCGGGATAATATCATGGAACATTTCAAAAACGTGCAAAATTATAAATTGTTTGATAATTTCCGATTGAGCGATATCGCCGGCTACAACCTATGTAGATATCAGATTTTCATCAATGCTTACAAAGGCATTACTGCCGAGTGCCGTTATGGTTTTGATGAATTTTCTTTCGTCCTCCGATTCGGCTTACAGACACAGTTGCATACTTGATGTACATGTATCTCTGCCAATTTTTTAAAGCCAACTCAACGGTGCATTTTTTCGTGAGGATGAAAGGAATGCTGATTTAGTTTGACTTAGTTTCCTTTCGATGTCTACAAAAAAAACAGAAGAAAATTCAGGCAATGGCTTCATCTCTACACTGGTGTCGGGACGGGGGGGGGGGTCTCTAGGGGCCCGAGCCCCTTCACTTTTTTGACAGGGGGGGGGGGGGGGGGGAGGGGGGCTCGAGTATTTTTGCCCCCCCCCCCCCCCAGATTTTTGCGTAATTTTTTAGCATTGAACTACAGATCGCCAATACGACTCTAAAAACATATATAGTTAACATTTCCAAAAGATTTGTTTTTAATTGACTGAAAAATCACATGTCTCAGAAACCCATAATATGCGTAATGGATCTGCTGAGAAAATCATTACGGTTACCGATATGACCGGTGAAACAGAACAAGAATAACAACAAAGTGAAAGTCGCATGAGGTTTTCCGAACCTGACTCAACTAACAACGATATACACAACTGTAAAATAAGTAGATCTGCGATTGGACTACTGTACCGATGAAGCAGGGGTGGCAGCAAAGGGGGTCAGGGGGCTCTATATAGGTCTACCCCCACATCCCCGTCTAGTAAAATTGTGCAAAAAAAATATAAAATATGTTTATTTCTGTGGTTAAAACTTGAAAAATATTGATTCTTACGATTCTATCGTGAACCCGGTCTGAATTCTCCAAATAAGTTTTCTGTTTAACAATACAAGTATATTTCGTTTACATGAAACCATGAAGTAAGAATTCCCACACAATTTGTGTAGAAAAAACCACACAAAATTAAACAAGATCGATATGGCCTTAATCACTGATTGAAGATAAGAATATTTCCAAAAAGTTATGAAATCTGGGGAATGGAAACCGGGTCAGTTAAGAGCCAGGAGAAGTTCAGAATCGACCTCAGAACACCAAAACGCTCGGGCAACAAATCTCGGTTGCGATTTGTGTACATATTTTAGACCTCCTCTCAGGGAGGTCAGATCGCTTGCGGGGGAATCCTGCTGCCACCCCTACGGTGGAGAGAAAATTGAATTGAGTCATAATACAGACATAGAACAAACATATACCTATTTTATATCACACCCATCTGTTCTGCTCAGTAACTTCTCATGAAGATAATAAAAGATGGAATGGCTTGAATTGGGCCTATTTTAGATGATAATTTTCCAAACAAAGAAAATCAAATTTCTTGGTACCCCCACAAACATAACACTGAAATGGGCCCAAGGTACACGCCAGAAATGTTTTGAGAGAACACCAAATTCCAAAATTTTCTCGGGGGGGGGGGGGGGGCTTACGGCGCACCCCAACCCCCCACACCGGATATTTCTGGGCCCCACACTTTTCAAATGTTCCCTACGCCACTGCATCCTTACATATGTCAGTAGGGATGAACTACTTCACAGCACTTGCAATCTAGTTCCGATATGAGCAAATATCGATCCCACCAATCAGCTGCATGTTGTCTGTCCAATATCATACATACTTACAATTTATTTTCTTATATTGTGCTACTTATCGTCAAACGATTTCGACTGCGCATTACATAGAACATGGACAATGAAACATGTGACCCAGCTTGACGAAATCAGGCATAAGTCTCAAATATTTATTTTATAGTACAGGGGCAAATTTTAGTGCAGGTTCTTAGCTCATAATTTTGGACGAATTGTTCACATTGTGACAAAAGCATGAAACTTTGCAGAGGGGTAGAGTATGACTCACTGACAAATATAAGCTAGGGAGCCATTCTCAATATGGCCTGTGGCGGATATGGCAGCCATTTTTCTTTTGCAGTAAATCGACCTAAAAAGGCCTGTTTGAGAAATTGGTTATTTCTACCTGTGCATGTCAAATATTATCCAATATCAACAAAATTGGTATCAAACTGACCGGAATAACAAGACCAATCCATTTATAACAGAAAAAGATAATTATATCGAACATGCTACAGCTATATGTCCAAAAAACAGTTTTTTGCTTGAATTTTGACCCAAGTTATCTATGGATCTCGTAGTCGGACATGTACAATAGGTGTGCCTGCACCCCCTCACCGCATGATCATCTGAAATCAATTTTTTAGATTAGATTTCACCCCTTTATTGATTATTAGGGAGATTCCAAAGACCAATCACTGGCGAAAATGGTTGTTTTGGGCCTTTTTCAAAATGGCTACCATCGAAAATGCCGAAATCATGTTTTGGGCCATACTTCGGCTTCTATTGCAGGTAGAGACATGGTTATGGTGTCTATACCCATGTTTTTGATACTGAAGAATCCAATTCTGTCATTGCTGAGTACCTGTGTCTGTTGGTTGATTCAGAATTAAAAATGTCTGACCAGGTGCGAATGATTTGTGTAAAAACCCTGACAGGGGACCAGATTGATAGTGAAAGCAGTTCAATTCCCACATAACAAGCCCAGAAGATAAGAATCGATTTACAGAAATAGTGCCAAGGTGAATTCTTTTGAATTCCTGGACACATGATTTGATGAAGAATGCGACGCTCGCTTGTAGTCGTTAAAAGAGTGCAGTTTCCTGTCACTTGACCTGGTAAGAAAGTCAAAAATGCACATGAACCAGTATTTGGGGTCTGCAGAAGCAATCTTCATTAGTTGTGCACGTAATGCAACACCTTTCCACTTCACGGAAAACAAGGGAAATCCAAGATGGCTACCAAAGCCAACAGATAATTTTTAAATATATGCAAGGTCTCTGTATAAGAATGATCAGTGTTGGAACTGAACAATCCAATAATAGACTTTTACAAATCCTGTAATTTCCCTTCAAGTGCATTGTAATCATGACACAATAAAATGCCAGTGAAGTTCCCTATCATTCTTTGATCGTTTTATCAGCTGTCATGAACATGGGAAGGGTCCCTGCCTCAACACCCACCAGTTTTCGTCTGCGTGGCAAATGAAGCATGGTCATTGTTGGAAAGCTTACCTGTTGACACAGTAGCATAATCGTGCTGATGTGTTTAATACAATGAAAATGATTATGTATGGCACAGAAATATGTGTAATTTTTTGTGCAGCACGGTATGACAGTGAACTGAAAACAATGCAGTAGCTCCTGACAAATTATATGCCAATCCTAGCTTGACCTCTAGTCTCAAGAACGATTACACAGCAAATAAGCAATGGCATATACATGTTCACTCCAACTTGGATCTTCTGGATTCGCAAGGTGAACTATATTTTGTGCAGTGGCATTTGACACAAAGGTCAAAGACATTCCTGACAAATAGCATTATGGTCTAGATGGGAACCATCTTTGTTGTCTGTTTCAGTTCATCCATGGTCTGTGGTTTTTGAACAGCCCTTACTGGTTAATGGGCTCTAGTTCCTATTCATAATTGGAGGTCTTCTGATATGTTGTTCTAGCACATCACTTGTTTCAGGAATTCATTACATATGACTGATCTTGTGAAAGAGAACCTTCATCCCGACAAGGTCAACGTTGATGTCATCAGTGATAAATTCATGATAATGTGTCATGCATTCACTGGATCTGACAGCGCGTCCTCCTTCATATGTTAGTATCATCTGAGCTGAGACGCTGCAATTGGTCTGTGATGATGCAATTGGTCTGTGGGCTGTCCTTCATTGAATCTATTATTTATGATATCAACATTGACCTCGTAAGCACAGGGACTAGAGCCCATTAACCACTAGGGGTTGTTCAAAACACTACAGGGCATGGATGGAATGAGAAAGACGGCAAGCAATTTCCCATGTTAACCACAATATCTTGTGTCAGGGATGTCTTTGTTCTTGATATCAACTGTCATTGCACAAACCCTTGTCAATTTTGCGAATGCAAAAAGGTATAACTTGGAATGTATACATGTAAATGCCATTCATCTTGAGCTACATTGTTTTCAGGTAACTGTCATATCGTTCTGGACAAACAAATCACATGTCATTGATGTATCATACATAAGGGGCAACTACTGTATCAACCGGAAATCAATCAACAATGAACTTGCTCCATTTGCCACGCAGAACAAAACTGGTGCATGGGTGTTGAGGCAGAGATATTTCCCATGTTGATGGCTGCTGATACGATCAACAAACACGTGGTAGAAGCGACCTTCAAAGGTATTCTATGGTGCCTTGATTCCAATGCAATAGAAGGGAAATTACAGGATCTGTACTGGTCTACATGTATTATTAGATTGTTTAGTTTATCATTACTCGTAATTTTTATGCAGAGGCCTTGCTTAGATTCAGAAATGCAGAGGCCTTGCTTAGATTCAGAAAGTGTTGCATTCCATGCACAACTGATAATGATGGCTTCTGCAGACTCTAAATACTAGATCATTTGTATTTTTCACCATCTTACTAGGTAAATGCCAGGAAAATGCAATATTTTCCAGAGACCACAAACGAGCATCGCATTCATCATCGAGTCATGTATCCAGGACTTCAAAAGAATCCACCTTGGCACTAATTCTGTAAATTGATTCTTATCTTTTGAGCTTGATATGTGGGAATGGAACTGCTTTCACTATCAATCTGGCCTCTTTTAGGGTTTCTACGCATATCAGTTGCACCATGGTTGGAAATGTGCTTTTCGCCAGTTTCATTGTCAGCCATTCGTAATTCTGAAGTAATCAACAGTCACAGGTACTCAACATTGATAAAATTGGATTCCCCAGTATCGAAAACATAGGTATAGACACCAAACCCATGTCTCTACCTGCAACAGAAGCTGAAATATAGCCCTAAACATGATTTCAGAGTTTTCAACGGCGGCCATTTTGAAAACGGCCCAGAAAACCATGTTTGCCAGCGATGGGTCTCTAGAAACAGTATCAAGAATAAGTAATAAGTTCGAAATTAACTAAAAAATTTAATTTCAGAAAATCATCGGGGGGAGGGGTAGGAGAGGATGCAGGCACACCTATTATACATGCCCGACTATGAGATCCGTGAATAATTTGTCAAAATTCAAGCAAAAAACTGGGGTTTTTCACATATTGCTGCAGAACATTCAATATAATTTTCTTTTTTCATTATGAGTGAGTTGGCCTTGTTATTCCGGTCAGTTTGATACCAGTTATGTGGATATTGGATAATATTTGAAAGGCATAGGTAGAAATAACGAATTTCGCGAACCGACCGTTTGAAGTCGATTTACTGCAAAAAGAAAAATGGCTGCCATATCCGCCACAGGCCATATTGAGAATGGCTCCCTAGCTTATATTGATCAGTGAGTGATACTCTAACCCTCTGCAAAGTTTCATGCTTTTATCACAATGTGAACAATTTTTTTGCTAAGAACCTGCATTAAATTATCATTTTATTGGGAGAAGGGTGTACTTTGGATTGAACATCAAATATATTGGTTTATCTACCCAAATTTTCAAACTTTTAGGTGATGTTGTTAATTGTAATCATAACTTTACATTGACTGATGAAAACAACGAAAAT
Source organism: Terebella lapidaria (assembly GCA_949152475.1). Taxonomy (NCBI): domain Eukaryota; kingdom Metazoa; phylum Annelida; class Polychaeta; order Terebellida; family Terebellidae; genus Terebella; species Terebella lapidaria. The sequence continues at coordinate 24,794,593 of OX424566.1, read as the reverse complement.
GTATATTCTTATCATACTTCCTGTGTATCAAGAGAAATACTTTTATGCAATATAAATATGACTGTTGCAGGACTGAATTGTAAATGTTTTGCTCTTTCGTGTGATACCAATTTTATTATAAGTTTTAGAAAATAATGATTGGTGATGAGGAAAACTTGTAGTCAAAATATCAGTAAAATGTCAATTTTGTGGCGGGAAATTGACATCCGTCTTTTGCCGCCATTTTCTCAGAAACAATAAATCAGCGATAGCATTCATCAAATCAACAAAACTTCATCCCTAGTCATGATAGAAACATGAATTTTATACCAACAGAGAGAGTAACATCTCTCCTTTCTTGTGGTAGATGCATCTAAATTTTGATACTTGGTCACTTATGCCTGATTTTGTGGTGCGGGGTCACGCATATGAATATATACAAATTTACACCAACTACACAAATTCCTGTATTGATTAGAAGAACCATGTTTTCATATCACCAGTCCTTAATTCACGGAAACTATGGTTTGGTAACGCATTTGCGCGGCGTTGCATCCGTCGTCTGGTCGTCTGTCCGTCCGTCGTCCTTTCACATTTTCATCTCTAAAGCTTGAAGTGGATTTTCGCGGACAATTAAAGGAAAATATACTTTTGAACTATTTCAAGTATATATTTTTCATTTCATTATATTTGTTTCAAAATGTCGGTCGTTTTTAATTGAAAATATGCCCAAATTGGAATTTGACAGTCATTCTCTCAAAATCTCTTTTTATAAATTATGAATAAAACTCCCCTTACGTACCATTTTGGGGTGTATAAGTTTAGTTACCTTTGAATCGTTGGTCTGTGCATGGCGGCCATTGGGTTGGCCAAAAAAATTGTTTAGTTCGAAATCAAGTCATTATTTACGTCATTTGCAGAAAAGACATTTTTTTCCCCTTTATAACAGCTAAACAGGAGCAGTGTGGATTGTACTCCTCGAATACACGGAGAAAGGGCTTAGTTATTCTTACATTCAAATATGAAGTCATATATGACGATTTGATTGATGACCTTGAGTTTGACCTTTGATGTCAACACCATCATTCTTCATAACAAGAAATGACCATTTCGGAATTTGACAGCTCAACGCTTTACATTCCTGCTATAACCTTTCCTAGACCCTGGGCTAATGTTCAAGCAATGGCAGCCCATGGTTCGATTAGATTGCTCACGTCATCTCATATTTAACTGCATTTCTGTTAATGCATAACAGACAGAGAAAACATCTATGTCCCAAACGACACCCGCTACTCATTGTGATATGCATTATTTAGGTACGACGACAAATTGTATTGACGAAACGAGAGCGCACACGTGTATGTTTAACACCTGTATTTTGCTATACTCTGCTATTACAGTAATGATCAAAGATTCATGCTAAGCGTAGAGGCGTCTATAGATTTATGGGCCCATATAGCGCATTGTAATCTACTGATACTACGCACCCACTGAATGAATGCCATATTATATCCATCTTGTCATCGGACTGAAAAGAAAGAGTATCATGCGATGCATGTAAAGATTTGTATCAGGGGTAGGAAATCTGAGAAATATATATATATATATATATATATATATATATATATATATATATATATATATTCTACTACAATACCCAGTTATGAACTAGGCAATTTATGAAAGAAGTTTCTAAAAGTTGCTGATGGTCAGCCAAACATGACCACTTTGAAGCATTCCAAAAGGCATGGTACGATATACAGTAAATTTCCAGGTGTGTGGAAATGTACATTCCATCCCAATTACAAATGTGTTGAAAATACATATGAGCACCATTTCCCAGAGTGCCACCATGATTTTCATTGATCATGAGGATCTACTTGAAGCATCTATTATGGTTGTTTTCTTTCTTGCAAAAATTCCTACCGGACATGATATGATGCTCCCAGACCTTACAGTTTCATACCAACATAATCGCTTGAACATAGCTTCGACAGGAAAACACCAAAACACTATATGCCAAATAGTAGGAAACACTGGTTTTTTTTCCCAAGTATAATTATTGTGCAAATTACAAGGTGATTGTCACTTCTGATTTCGAACGTCATCACATCTGATTACATGGTAATACTGTATAGACCTTAACTGCTAACTCCAAATAGACACAGCATTCATATCCGTAGTCCTGTTATCCGCTCATTACGATGTCTGAAAATCATATCTCTCTTGGAAAACGATAGTATTAAAAGAATTGACGTTGTCTTCTATTGATATCACAACTGCTAATTTCTCCTTGAAATAAGAATGGGGATATACATGTATGCCAACGACAACCATAGCATTTATGTATCACAATAAGTTGGTCTGAAATTCAATCCTCAAATCTATTTTTCCTAGAGTCTGCTTGTAATTCTCGACTTTGAAAAGATGATTTCTTCATGTATGCTCGTTTTCTGAGACACGATCGAGTCCATTTGTTATTGGATCCATAATCCTACCTAAAAATTCGGGTAATAATTAGACGAAAAATATATTTCGTAGATTTCATATATTTTGTCGATAATATGAATTTGAATGACATATGTAGTACATGTAGGTGCACTGTGTTTAATATCCAGTCCACTATTCATGTACTGAGTTGAATCATTTCCCATGGAACATGCATTGTTGTCCGATGCATTGTCACAATTTCGAGAAAAACGATTTTAAGTGAAAAGCAAACAAGGGAACTGCAGTAAAATTTTTGTCAACAACTTTAGTTTTCGGTGATTCATTCAAAGTATGTTTCATAGAAGCACGATCTGTCCAGCTAAGAGTATGTGGAAGTTTCATCCATACCAAACATGACCACTTTGAAGCATTACAAAAGACATGGTCTAAAGACATGCCAATTCCATATTACAAAATGTGTTGAAAATACACACTCGCACCATTTCCCATATTATGCCACCATGTTGTTTTTTCTTTGATCATGGTCCACTTGAAGCGTCTTTCATGGTTATTGCTTGCACACAAAAATGAATATATCAGGGTAATGCACCATATATCAGCCAATTAGCACATGGCAGATAATGCTTTCACTGCAACATATATTTACGTTTCTAAGCAGAAGAATCGTTTGGTGCTGAGCTGAGTCTGCTCGCAGATGATCGGAGGGGACATATTTTTTGCACGGGACACAGCTTCCACAACTGACCTGAGATGCCCATGACTATTGCTCGACTTTTGCTGGGTACTTGGCATCGCCCGGATGATCTCCCTGTTGAAGTCCTGGATCAGGTACCCAGGATCAAAGTGAGTGTTGGGAAACCTAGATGTTCACATTTCTAGGTGCGCCTTGGTGCCAGCAAAGCCGTGGAGGTACATGTCGTAGGTGCACAGCAGCTTCGTCTCCAAGATTTCCAGCAGGTCTCAGTAGACTGAGTCTGGATCCTCATCACAGGGGGCCTGGAGGATGAATGGTTATCCAGATCTACAGCCAGCTGCTGAAAACGTTCCTTCTGCTTCTTTGCTTCTCAAGGTCCCTGGGCCAGTGATAATCCAGGCCTATCTCATCTACTGCGAAACAAAGACGGTGGCTGGCCAAGACAGCTACATGCCCAAAGGTGTCCTCTATGATGTCCTCTTTGCCCGAAAATGTGCTCTTTGAATTCACGACTGGTGTTGCGGGGATGTTTCACATTGTGGTAATTAAAAGCAGATCTCGGTCTCGTCTACTGACTCTTGAAACACTAACAAATGACAAACATCTCACAGGTGTAGTCCCCCCGAGATAGTTTTCAATCCTTTCCAGCGAAATCCCTCGCTCGGATCATGCCAATCTGCTCCATCTTAACAAAGTGGCAGTGCGCATCATTTACTTTCCGAGACTCTCCACGATGGTCACTGGTTGAGCATCCTCCAAGGCCAATGCTTCCTGTTGCTCGGCTGGTGAAAGCAGTTGAAGTATGGTGTATACAATATGCCTGTGGACCAGCTCCGATGGATATTTTGGGGGTACTGTGCCTTAGACTGTGGACTCTTGGCCGGCATGCAACATGCATGATAGTAGCAGATGTACTTCCGATCGGAAATGGAGCTTCGCCAAATACCATTTCCTTTGTACAACGAGCTGAAAAAAGACTCTGGTTGATGGGGTTTGGGAGGTGCTGTCGAGAATACAACAGAGATGCTGATCAACTGTATCCACTGACGAAGGTCGGCGTCCGTGAGCAGTGAAATCGTCAGAGTGGCCTGGCTAATCAAGCCGATGGTGACACCGTACCAATGATAGAGTACAGTTGGTGGCACGTCCAAGAACATAGATGCAGATGAAAAAAAACATGCGAGATGGATGGATGGATAGTCCCTGAGGGGCACAAAGCTGATGAAACTCATATACCACATTCCACCCTACGGTAATTTCTTGCCGGTCCTCCCGTTTTCTCTTCCTGTTCAGCATTCTCTGGTTCTTGTTTTTCTTCCCGCCACTTTAATATTATCCTCGTTCGTCCTGCTTCTCCACACTAAACTAAGCAGTATCCACGCTCTCCTCATAATCTGGTTGAAAATCTTCCTCTTTCTCGGAATCCATCAGAAGAAGGCAAAAGTGTCAGATGGCACGAAAGGATTAAATCCATTGGGATATTTTTGTTTTAACTAGATAAGTTTCTTATCTACTGTGTTTGATTAGGTGACGTGCACTCCGGGAAATGGCCAGTTTACTTGACGAATTTTGGTAGTTTCGAGCCAGCCAGATCATACCCAGACGTTGACTGCCGTGCTGATAGTAGCGAACGCGAGGTGCCCTCACAGACATCCTCACATGTCGGAAAAGCTTCCTCCTTATCCAAAATTATACAATTCCTCATTGGCATGACTATCGTCTATACGTTTTGATTTCTAGGCGTGGTTTCATATCCAACTTCTGACACCACTGTTGTGTCAGTTACATTAACCCGTTTTGTGTGTACCACTTTCTGGGTACTAAATTATCTGGGACTGGGATCCAAATAATTTTTCACAATTCATATAATTCCTCTTATCTGTTGGCTCATTCTGAATTCAATAGACCTAGATATTTATATGTGACTTAAGTGAGATTAGTTTGCCATCCCTCAATTCGTGAGGTCTCATACACGTGTTATGCAGCGTGAGAGAGAAATGACAAAAAACAAGCTCTTGCACGCGTTGCTTGCCATGGTTAGCACGCGCATAGAACACACCATGATACGAACACGACGCTGTCTTGGTTATATTGTCGCTCGAGGAAGTTGGATAGTCTGATAATTGCTTCAAAATTTGGCGTGAGTGCAATGACGTCCAAACTATGTCTGACTATTCCCACGGGCTCCTTTGTGTCCGTGCCTCAGAGATAGGCAGCAGCATCTGGCGGACAGGGAAGTTAAGTTACTGCAAATTACTGATTACTGCTGCTTTCCTTATATGATCAACAAGAAGCATGAAGTTATTTTATTTTGTTTATAAAAAAAAACTCACAGTTTCTCCTCCAAATCAATGATCAAGTGACAGCCATGGCGACCGGCAAGCTAACTTTGACAGCTGCGATATTTTTTTATGAATTTGGCTAAACTTGTGAATAATCAGAATCCCAGGAAGACTGCAACTAGTTGTAGTAATTTTAGCGACTGTAACCCCCGTCCCTCCCGCGCATACATATTTCGCAACAAACATTCATTCTACATGACTTACATACAGGACAGGTACAGACTATACGATCACAAGCATAAACTCCATGTAGTCATGGTTACATACACAGGTCAATCCACATGCACTTGCGGCCCCATTCACTCGGTACATCGACCCAGTTAGTTTCGGCCTTGACCTTCACCAGCACCTACTTCTAAACATAGAACATGACACACCCACCGCTCACATCACGTGCACAGATATAAGCATAACAAGTCTCGTTCACGCGCCGGGGAAACCCACTTTCCCGGTGAGATCAGCACACATCAGCACATACATGACCAATCACAACACCGCATGCATTTGGCGGGAAAGTCTACACCACATGTTGCCGGCCCCGCAGTTTTTCTAAGAGTTGAGTAAATGGCCGCCACGAGCACAGACGTGTTGAGGTATTGTTAAGAAGTTTGGCCGTGCTCGTATAGAATACTTGGAATAATTGTGGACTATTTATACGTGAATTGTGATAAAGAAGGACCATAGTTTTCGGCTATCTTATTGACGGGGAATCACCGGACGTAGGTGTATTTGCGGCCTTGATGTGACTGTCTGGATCATTGGACATTGTCGCCCAAATAAATTATTGAACTGAACTGCCGGCCTTGTGATTTGCACAGCGATCGCAGACATTTCGGCCTAATATCGGCCATAGAACGATATTTATCACATTGGTGCCGTGACCAGGATCTGAGCTAGTCTCGGATTACCGACCCTAACTTACCGGCAGTGATGGCATTGACCCCGGGAGCGTTCCGAGGTGAGTCGGCCGACCAGACAGATGAAGAAGTCACGTTCAACCCGACCTTCCGACCTTCCGGCCCCCGCTCAGTTGTTATGAGCGACACAGTTCCGTTGTCACAGGAACAACAACCGACCGGCCTGTTCGACTCCATGGACGAACATTCGACCCTGAGATCGTCTTCGCCGCCCGTCGACCTGATACAGGAGTTCCTCGACGAAGACCCGCTCGCACCTCAACACACAGTAAGTGACATTTTGAGTGCACACGCTAGGGCGTATTCGGCAACGTCGGCCAGAACAATCCAGAGACTATTGAACTCTGCCGACAGAAACTATACGCGCTCACGTCAAAGAGCGAGCGTATATCGTGCTACCGACCCAGAACAGTTGTCAGTGAACGTTCGGCCGGTAACCATAGACACATCAATGGTTACACACCCACCGAGTGACTCTCGGATACGACAGTGGGTTTGTCAGTCTGACAATGTTCCGGAATCGGTCCCGCCAAGCGCTTATTCGGTAGATCGGCCACTGGCGCCGTCAACGACGCCGAGACGACACGACCCTGCGACTGAGACGTACTCGCGCATACCGACCGAGCCAACGGTGGTAGAGTACACACAACCCGGCCAGGCGAGAGTAACGAAAGAGGACATCCCGGCGACGACCGATGCCCCGATCGTGACACCTCTACGACCGCAACGATCCAGCGACCCGACGACGGAATTTCGCGCCACCACACGGCAAGCGCGACTTCGGCAACCACCACCGACATCGAGTCGCCGACCTCACGACTCCGACATGCCGGCTTCCGACTCACGCCCCCTCGCGCCGACCGCTTCCCGACCATCGCCGACCGACGGAGAACAGCCGCGCTTCGCTTCGCCGCAAGACCCAGTTGTGTCTGCTCCGGCAGAAAGTGTTGTGCCCATGATCGGACCTCCGATCTCTCAGCCAATCGGCTACACCACTGGATACGGTGTATCGCCAGTCGGATACCCTGGCGCAACAAGCGGTGTTTCAAATGGAGTAGCTGTCGGATACTACCAACCACCTGTCGGCTATATGAACCCACCACCCGGATACGGTGGCGTTCCAAGTGTGATGGCTGACACCGGCTATCATGGTGCACAAACTGGATTAGTGTACCATGGTGTAGGCCCAGACGGATCGACATACCGATATCCACCGCCGGCCGTAATCCCACCCTCAGTCGGGATACCATGGGTGACGCCACCATACAGTCAAACGGCCCCTGTCGCACCAATAGCGTACGACCCCAACAGCATTCCGGCACCACCCGCTACTTCGCCCGCCGTCTCCGCGACAACAGCACCGACCGCACCCGCTAACACGACCTCGGCAGCTCCGATTGTTACGACTTCAACTGCTCCGGCTGTCACGCCAGCGACGGCTCCCGTCACAACAACGCCGACTGTGGTGAGCGTCGACACGCCCACGCCCCAGAGACTCACGTCTGAGCCCCAACCGTTAGCAATGGCTAAAACGGCTCAATGGCGTGCGACCTTCAAGGAGGGCAATCTCACACAGTACATACGGAGCTTCGAGCAATTCACTGCGGCCTTCACATATTCCGACCTCAATAAAACAACGACCTTCCGGAGTACGCTGCGCGGCCGCGCCGAAGCGTTAGCTCTGAACATTCCGGTCGAGACTCCCTGGGAGGAGTTTCGTTGTCAGCTCTTGGAGGGCTGGGAACCCGCACCTCGTCGGCAGTCCAAACGGGACGATTTTCCGTTTCTAAAACGAGAACGGAAGGAGAATGCGGAACATTACTTAGAGCGGCTTCAAGCTCTGGCTGAGCAAGTGTTTGACGATGTCACGCCAGAGTCCCGGCAACGAACAGTAATCTCCCAGTTCGTCAACGGCCAACCCGACCACATTGCCGACAAACTGTGCGTGTTCACTTTCCATAGTTACGGTGAAGCGCTGACGGCCGTCCTCAAAGCTGAAAGTCGTCAGCAACGGACCAACAGAGATCGTCAGAGGGGCACACGACGTGCCGACATCTCCGTGAGCGGATACCCGGATGATGATTGTGTCGACCAAGAACTATCTTGTGCTATGGGACAGATCAATCAGGGAGGAACGCCGACCCCTGAACAGGTTGCGGCTTATTACGACCCTGCCGACAGTGACACGACTGGCCTTCAAGGATGTGAAGAACATTCTGTGCCAGCCTGTTCACGCGAATGGGTGGCGGAAGCTTTCCAGAGCGTCCTTAGCGACGAGAATGGACTCTGTGAAGAGACAGCTATCTATTCCGTCCTACGAACTACGGCCCCGACTAAAGGTGATCGGCCTCCACAGCCCGGACGACCAGCCGTATGCTTCTTCTGCAAGAAGCCCGGCCATCGCTGGATGCGGTGTTTCCGACTTAAAGACGTCTTAGTGCGCAATGGCATGAAGCCACTAACTTTTCGACCTAAAGGTGCTGGTACTGACCGAAGGACAGATCAAGTATTGTCAGTACCTAACCAAATCGGCAACCAAACAAAGTCGGCCCCGACAGAGCCAACGGCTCAGTCGTTAAACCAGTAGTGGAAGGTGCTGCGGAGCAAGGACCTTCCGGGCAACAGAACAATGTTACATGCTCCACACCTGCGGTCGTCGTAACTACCAAACCAACAGTACCAACAGTTACGACCCCACAGCCGGCCCAGCCCACACCTCAGCTCCTTGAAGGGGTGTGTATCAAGTGTCGAACTCCGACTCCAAAGCCGGCTCGCCCTCATGAAGGGGTGTCCGTGCCACTTCCACAACGGCCTCCACGGGAAAATCGTCGTCCTGAAGGGGTGTCGCCCCCGACTGCCAACGGCACCGGAACAGATAGTATGTCTGAGGTGGAGTGGATCTCCGATGACGGAGGGTTCTACGCGTTCCCATTTGGACCGGAATCCAGATTGCCGCCGCTGCACACACTCTTCAAGCCACCGCCGGACGACCCCGCAATTCCGGCCGTCATAGACAATTCGAGAGCGGCACATGAGTGCTGGAAGTTATCGGTACGCGTCGGGGATAAGACAATACAAGCTGTACTCGACTCCGTAGCGCAAATCTCTTTGCTCCGACGCGATCAGCTCCGACACGTCCCCGCCGATCGACGACAGCTACAGCCTACTTCGGCCACGATTCGTGACGTCAACGGACAGTCAAGCCCAATCGATGGACTGATCGACCTCCCAATTCAGGTCGGGACCAACCACATGATTGTGACATTTTGTGTAGCTGACATCCACGACGCCATGATACTCGGCATGAACTTTTTCCGGCAAGCTCACGCTGTAGTGAATTACGGCGCAGGAACAATACAGGTACACAAAGAAATCCTGTTTGCGCACAAGGACATTGAAGCCAATGTTGTTAGAATGGCAGTGCGCCGAGCCGTCACCGTCCCCGCACGTAGCGAGGCGATCGTAGAGCTAATCCCGACCTCCAGAGTTCGAGTTCGGCAGCATCCACGGATGATTCAACCACTGACGGCTTTTCCCGAGGACACTGACCTCATCATGGGAAGAACATTAACGACCTTGGACCGACAATGTGTAAAGGTGTCTGTAGTCAACACGGCAGATACCGGTATCACACTTACTCGATCCGACCCTGTCGCCATAGCCAGTCCGATCGAGAGTGTTGTCGGAGCTCTACCAAGACCCGGAGAGGAGCCCGACCTGTCCACAGCCGACGCCAGTCACTACCGCGACCTGCCGCCACATCTACAAGAGATGGTGGATCGCGCCGGACTAGCGCCAGAACAACACCGGCGTTGCGCTAACCTGATCCATCAATATCAGGACACCTTCATGCACCCGGACGGACAGTTGGGACGGACCCAAGTCGTCCAACACAAGATCGACACCGGCAATTCGGCCCCGATTCGGCAACGTCAACGACGCGTCCCTCAGGCGCAACAGAGCATCATAGACGAGGAGGTCGACAAGATGCTTCGCTTGGGGTGCATTGAGCCGTCAGATTCGCCCTGGAGCGCACAGGTGGTGCTCGTGCGTAAAAAGAACGGCCAAGTAAGGTTCTGCGTCGATTATCGGCTCCTGAATGACGTCACCCGCAAGGATTCATATCCGTTGCCCAACATTCAGGACACTCATGACGCCCTGGCGGGCGCTACATACTTTTCGGCCTTGGACTTGGCTTCCGGCTACTGGCAAGTCGAAGTCGACCCTACAGACAGACCGAAAACTGCCTTTGCGACAAGGAAAGGACTATACCAGTTTAAGGTTATGCTATTCGGCCTCAGCAATGCACCGGCAACATTTGAACGGCTGATGGAAACCATACTCCGTGGATACTTGTGGACACGGTGTATGTGTTACCTGGATGACGTCATCGCTTACGGCAGAACATTCGATCAGGCACTCGCAAACCTGGAGGCGGTCCTGGATCGGATTAGATCGGCAGGCCTGAAGCTTCAACCCAAGAAGTGTGAACTGTTCCAGAGGGAAATTTTGTACTTGGGGTTTATAGTGAGCGGCCAAGGAATTCGTGTCGACCCTAACAAGGTCAAAGCCATCAGAGAATGGCCGACCCCGTGCGAGATCTCCGATGTCAGATCTTTCCTTGGTTTCGCCAATTACCACAGGCGATTCATCAAGGACTATGCTGAGATCGCCGAACCTCTCGTAGCACTCACCCGAGGTGAATGTCATTTCACTTGGGGACCGGCTCAGCGACGCGCTTTTCGGCGGCTCCGCGACGCTCTCATCCAGGCGCCTAAGCTCGCGCATCCGACCCAGAGTCCGGATGATTACTTCATCCTCGACACGGACGCTAGCGGCTACGCTGTGGGAGGCGCACTCTCACAGAGGGTCAACGGGAAAGAAATCCCCATCGGGTTTGCCAGCAAAACCCTATCCCGGACCCAACGGAACTATTGTACCACGTACCGAGAACTGCTGGCAGTGGTAGAAATGGTTCAACATTATCGGCATTATCTTTGGGGTAGGAAGTTCCTCCTCCGGACCGACCACAGCTCCTTGAGGTGGCTCAAGAACTACAGCGACGCGGACGGCATGCTCGCCAGGTGGCTCGCTAAGTTGCAGCAGTACGACTTCAAGATAGAGCATCGGCCCGGCAAACTTCACGGCAACGCAGACGGCTTGTCACGGTGTCACAGTTGCAAACACCAAGACTGTCCCGGACGACTCGACACACCTCCGACCGACCCAGAGACAAGTTCCGGAGAACTTCCAGTTCGTCGGATCACTGTTGTTTCGGCTAAGACAAGGGCAGACCTCCTGAACAGTGATTCCATAACATCACCGGTCTTGCCCCAACTAGTTTCGGCACGCCAAGTTGTTCGAGTCCGTGCTTTGGACGCCACACTTGACGGGCAAAAGTGGCTTCCGGACTATTCGGCTCAGGACATTATCGCGGCACAACAAGCCGACCCGAGCGTCGGAAAAGTGCGACAGTGGATGTTGATCGGCACTAAACCAGACTCTAAGGAGGTAGCGCGCTGTGGGGAGGAGGTAAAAACACTTGTTTCCAGATGGAGCCTCCTGGCGCTACAAGACGGGGTACTAGTTCGGCACGTAAAACCCGACCCCGCTGGACGGCCTGTGGTGCAAACCGTGCTCCCCGTAGCACTCAGAACGCAGGTTTTGCACCAACTTCACGACCTGAAGATTGTCAGACATCTCGGCATTCAGCGAACCATCGAGAGAGTCAGGCGCCGATTCTACTGGCCCGGCCTGGCACTGGATGTCGCCCGCTGGTGTGCCCGCTGCTCGCAATGTGTCACCCGCAAAGGAAAACCGGTCCCAAAACGATCGCCTCTGACACAGTTGCCGACAGGAGCGCCTTTCGACCGGATCGCGATGGACATTCTCGACACCCACAAAGTCACGGGAAGAGGCCATCGGTATATCCTTGTTGTGTCGGACTATTTCACGAAATATACGGACGCCTTCCCGCTGCGGCGACATACCGCCAAAAATGTTGCCGACATCCTGGTAAACAGATGGATAGTTTATCATGGCGTCCCCAAGGCAATCCATAGCGACCAGGGCACCGAGTTCGAGTCGGCTCTATTTCGGCATGTCGTGCGTCTTCTGGGCGCTAAGAAGATCCGCACGGCCCCATATCGACCTCAGAGCGACGGCCAGGTTGAGCGATTCAACAGGACATTGCTCAACATGCTGAGTGCATTCGTCAGCGATCGTGCGAACGACTGGGACGTGCACCTGCCATATGTGTTAATGGCCTATCGAACCTCAGTACACTCGTCCACGGGATGCACCCCGCATCTGATGGTGTATGGACACGAGTGTAACTTGCCAGTCGACCTCATGTTCCCGACTTACGACCCCGAACCTCTACCTGCGTGTGGTCCGGAGTATGTGGAGTATTTACGGCAAGCGATCAGGACGGCCCACGGTTTCGCTCAGGACCATCTTGAGAAAGCGGCAATTCGGCAGAAGATGGGTTATGACGCCCACGCCAAGCCTCGACCCCAGTTCCAACCAGGAGAACTGGTCCGATATTATTATCTGCCCCTCACGCAGAATAATAAGTTCGCTCGGCCTTGGACTGGTCCCTGGAGGATCGTCGACCGTGTGACTGAGGTAGATTACCGGATCGCCTTGGTTTCCAACCCTCGGAACACTCGTGTTGTTCATCTGGACGTACTCAAACCGTACGAAGGTGACAACCAAGCGGCTCACATCTATTCCGACCCTGTACGACCTTCGACGTCGTCAAGCAAATCCGGCTCAGAGCAATCGGCCGACCCCCTGGGGCTCCTCAAGGAGTTCTACTACCCCTGGGAGGTCACAGTGCAAGATCGGCATACAGATACAGACCAAACAGCTGAGTCTGACTCGTCAGCGGCCCAAGATCGTAAATCGCGATCTCCAACTTCATCCGGCTCAAGTCGTCATCGGCAACGGAAAAGATCACGCAGATCAAGTTCCGACACACCAAAACCGGCACGCAAGACACGCAGGCAAAAGCCTGTGATATCATCCGACCCCGAGACAAGCGAGGCTACGCCCCCGCCTGCACGACCAAGTCGACCCAAACGCAATGCACGCAGACCGGCCCGCTACAGATAACCCCGGCCTTGTTATCTGATTGATGCTATTGATGATGAATTATGCATGTCTAATGGACTATGATATCATGTCTTTCCCATAATAATATAATATATTACAATAACAATGTATATGCATCTAATATGTACAAGATGTCAGTGAGGCGAATTCGATATATATACACTTGATATGATTTCATAATTACGATGCTGGTGAAAAATTGATTGCATTATGATATGTGTTTCGACCCCGTATAACGTATGCTATTGTTCCGCGTGTGTTACGCACTAACTAAGATTATCATGTCAGATTCTATCCATGTGTCAGCCGAAGAGGATAATAATTCATGTCACGCCGTGAGTAAGGCCACTTAGTTGTCGAAGAGGTGGTAGTGTGATTCGTTCCGGGGTATGCGTCGACCGAGCCTCTACCCACTCCATGTAGTATTCGGAGGAACGGCCCAGTGGTACGGGAATCAGTCACTAAATAGCTATCATACCAAGATGCGGCCTGTCATCAAATTCATCACCCAAAGATATTCAAAGCGCCACGGTGTGACCGACCCTGATCATTGCAATTTCGACCCCGACAATATTAGCGGCCCCGTTGTCTTGTGAACTGGCTGAAAATGAATGGAACGAAGTCCGCCCCTGTGAGTGATTGACATTAATGTCTCAGCCTTTAATAACTGTGTGTCGTCTGTGAAACAGCAATTCGGCCGTTGGTTTATTGTGCGCTAACTTAGGGAGAAAAGGAACGATCAAAGAATCAGTTCACAAGGTTCGCACGAGCGCAGATAAACATTTAAGCTGTTTACAGCACCCACATGAAATCTCCCCTGATAAAGACAATAGTGAGTCGTCGGGCAAAAAGAGCCCAGTAATTCGAACAGTCGATTAGCACAAATAGACAATGTATAGGAACGTGTAATCCAGGGGACGGCAGATGGACATTCGGAAAAATGGACAGTGTGAGGACCCCCCTACTGTCGTAATGGACTGACCCGGATAGGTCAGAGAGAGATCGTACTAGCGTTTCCCTGACGACGGCCCGCCTTGTTGCAGATACACTTGGAACAATGGGATACAGCGTAAAGACGTTTTTGTATATCGGCAGAGAGCGCCCCCCGGCCTGATTCGTGGAATTGGGATGCTGTCAGCATCTTTGTGTACGGCTGGAGTGATTAGCGGTAATCAGGTCACTTGCGCCTGAGATTTCAAGATGGAAGGAGCATAAGTACGACGGAGAGACTTGTGTGAAAATTTGGAACATTTGCGGAACACTGAGACGGCAATTAGTAACATTAAAATAACGAGAAAGCTGTGAACATTTGTCGGATTGTAGTGGATACAGTTATAGTCGGCTGATTTATCCCTGAGTGACATTTGTGTGTGCGGCCTTCGCCATGGCGGATAAGCCGGGCGGAGGAAAAGACAGTGACGGCCCTAACGAGAATCGGCCTCGCTCCATCACGCTTGATGGAGATAATCTGACGGTAGAGATTGTCGACCGAGGGGATGAGATGGATAACCCCATCATTTTGACGGACGATGAATTGTCCGCAGTCGGCCCCGAACCAAGTTCGGAATCAACAAACACAGCATCCGGCCCCGACAAACAGCCACGATATCAAATCTTGGCTAAGTTGGCACACCGCGGCACTCGGCATACTCCGAGCCCGACTCTAGAGGAGGACTCGGAACGTTTTCGGCAACTGGAAGAAGGTGGAGAAATTGTTCGGCGTGCCTTGGAGGCACAGCATGCGGCTGGAGCCGCCATTCCGGCTAGTTCAACTCCCGCTCCATTGGTGATGGCGCCAATTGAGCCTGCTCCGGCATCATCGGCCCCGTCAACACCCGTAGTTCGGCCCCGTGCTATCACGTCACCAGCACATTCTTCGGCATCGTCCGTGAGCTCATCGTCCGGCAGGAGTCCGCACTCGTCAGCGAGGAGTTCGCGACGCGTTAGTTCCGGCCCTGTGACACGCGCTTCGGCCTATCGACGACAAATAGAGGAGCTCATGGCTCTTGTTCCGGCCCCCGTCACACCATACGGCACTCAGCCAATTCGTTGGAGTGAAGTCCCGTTTCGGCTCCGGAATCGGCATGACGGCTATGCGCACGAGCATAATTTCAGCGCACCTTCTCGGCTCACGGAAGGAAATCTAGCGACCCTGGCACCACTACAGAGGGAAGACGGCCAGTATTTGTGTCCCTTCTGCATCGGTGAGGAGGATGATGAGGAGAGGAGGGCATGGCCCACGGTTCCGCGCCGCGGCCCCTTCCGTTCGGCTTCGGACTTAGACGGCCACGTCCTGGCCTACCACTTTCCGCTGTTGCGGTATTTTGTTTGCCCGGCCAAGGACCACTACTTCACCCTCACATCAGAGGATATGGTACGGCATTTGAGCGAGGCGACTCAAATCCATGTCGGCATCCTTCCGCTTTTTGAGAATGGACGGCTGAATGCTTCCGGCTCTATGTTACCACGACTCGCGCTACGCTGTCGTGTGGACATACAGCCCAACCCCAATTATCGGCCGCCTCGTGTTCCGGCTGACATCCCGATATTTCAGCGAGATGTCGACCGAGTGCTTACTTTCGGCATCTGGCACATGGCTCCGGAGCTTTTCGACCAGTACCCGCCAAATTCGGCCCCGGAGGTTCGGCAGGTGCTCCGACGAATTGAGTATATTCGGCCTTCAACCCGAGCGGAGGAGGATCGGCTGGCCAGAATGACCAATGACATCCTGGCGATGAATTGCTGGGTGAGTGTACGTCGGCCCAGCACCATCTTCTTCACTCGGCCCATTGCATATCAGACTGGCGCCCTCAAGACGGCCAGCCCCGGAATCGCAGTTCCATCGAACTCGTCAACCCCCGTGACGACACAGGTGAGCGGCCGGCCTTCAGATATCATCCCGCGAAAGATCGTGGTGGAGCGGCCTACGGCGACGAATGTCACCGATTATCGGGTGAGGGAGGGATTAGTTCCCCCACCGGAGGAGTTTCCTCCTTTGACGGCACAGCCTTCGGCCAGACAGGAGAGCGACAATAAAGAAGTGGCGGCCCTGCCGCGGGACTCTCCCCCGCCTCTACAGTTGGCGGAGGAGGAGGCTCCCCAATGTTCGGCCTCAGTTTCGGCTAGCGACCGGGAGGATTCACCTCAACCTTCAAGGCAGATGGTCCTCCAGACGGATGCGCCTCCCTATCTGGACGACAGTATGGAGGTAGTGCAAACGGTCGTCACTAAAGATTCGACCGCTGATCGGCCTCGGCTACAATATGAGGAGCCTGAGTCGTTGGAGCCTCTCCATCGGGATCTGGACGAACGACTCCCGTTCCACGGCTCAGGGGAATTTTCGGCTGATGTCCAGTTCATTCGGCAACACGGGACGCGCTTGTCGACCAGAAGAATTCCCGGCCTACAGGCCCTGCCAGGGCAAAACCCGGATTTGGAAAACCCGCTACGGAGTCGGGAGGCCAACCAGCTCCCCAACAACACCCGTCTTCATGAGGAGCATTGGGCGTCACACATTAACCAGGCGGCCCACAACGCAGATCCGCTGATTTTGCCGGCCCGGAAGAGCGAGCATCTTCCCACCTTGTTCTTGGCCCGCGCCGATGATATGGCGAACCAGCATTTCCGGGAGATCCGCCGGTACTACTTGGAGGCCATGGATCAGCACATACGGCAAGCTGAATTTAACGGCCTCTCCGTGGGATTCGGGATGGGAGCCCTCCACGAACGGCATCTCCCGACCTTCCCTGATCGGCTCGAGGAGGAGACGGACCACCTACGTCGGCGGCTACATCGTCTAGAGGACGAAAACGAGGGGTTACGGCAGGAAACCGAACAGCTACGTGCTCGAGTGGCACAGTTGGAACAGTCGGCCCCGCTTTCGGCACCCACAGTGACGGCCGCGACGCAGAGCGACCCAAGTACGACCATTCCGGGTGATCTGCTCGCCACAATAGTGTCGATTCTGCCCTGCCTGCCGCCGGACGAACAACAGCAACTTATGCGGCAGGCGTCACCGGCACCACCACCACCTCCTGCCAGTAAGCGTGGCCAGAAGGAGTGAACGTTTCGGCCCAGTGGTGACAAACAGACAATTGCCGGCCTCAATTGTGTCGGCCTCTGAAAATCCTGGTCACGCAGGACTAGTGATGTATCGGCCTTTCATTGTGTCGGCCTGATGACAGAAAGTGACTCGGAGAAATCCTGGTCACGATGATCGTCCTGGTTATGTCGGCTTATTGTTCTGTCGGCCAAAATTTGTAAATAGTTATCCTAGTCACGGTATTTTATTCATGTAATTTAGTTAAGGTTAATCCAGACAATTCTTTTTCAGTTTATAGACTCTAAATTAGTTTCCGTTTCACTCTGAAGCGTCGAGGAGTTTTGTCCATACATTCCATTCATATCTCATCATTCGTTGTTGTGCATGTATGTGTAAATGTATCATCGTAGTGACTATTGACGGACTGACTGATGACGGTTATTTTGACGGTTAGAAATTTTTATTGTATGCAGTGTTTTACCATTGTCGCGCGGCGTGTGTGTGTGAGTGTTGGGGTTTGACCTTGTAGGACTTCTTAGCTTTTTATTGTTTAGTTTTTGGCGACGGTAGGGTCCGGGTAGGGTAATTCCGAGGGCGTAGAATTAATGAAGGGGTGTAATGTAGTAATTTTAGCGACTGTAACCCCCGTCCCTCCCGCGCATACATATTTCGCAACAAACATTCATTCTACATGACTTACATACAGGACAGGTACAGACTATACGATCACAAGCATAAACTCCATGTAGTCATGGTTACATACACAGGTCAATCCACATGCACTTGCGGCCCCATTCACTCGGTACATCGACCCAGTTAGTTTCGGCCTTGACCTTCACCAGCACCTACTTCTAAACATAGAACATGACACACCCACCGCTCACATCACGTGCACAGATATAAGCATAACAAGTCTCGTTCACGCGCCGGGGAAACCCACTTTCCCGGTGAGATCAGCACACATCAGCACATACATGACCAATCACAACACCGCATGCATTTGGCGGGAAAGTCTACACCACATGTTGCCGGCCCCGCAGTTTTTCTAAGAGTTGAGTAAATGGCCGCCACGAGCACAGACGTGTTGAGGTATTGTTAAGAAGTTTGGCCGTGCTCGTATAGAATACTTGGAATAATTGTGGACTATTTATACGTGAATTGTGATAAAGAAGGACCATAGTTTTCGGCTATCTTATTGACGGGGAATCACCGGACGTAGGTGTATTTGCGGCCTTGATGTGACTGTCTGGATCATTGGACATTGTCGCCCA
Organism: Terebella lapidaria; assembly: GCA_949152475.1. Classification (NCBI taxonomy): domain Eukaryota; kingdom Metazoa; phylum Annelida; class Polychaeta; order Terebellida; family Terebellidae; genus Terebella; species Terebella lapidaria. Next base: position 24,775,781 of record OX424566.1, on the reverse strand, counting down.
AATAAATTATTGAACTGAACTGCCGGCCTTGTGATTTGCACAGCGATCGCAGACATTTCGGCCTAATATCGGCCATAGAACGATATTTATCACATAGTGTCCAAGAATACATAGACCTCAACCACTACACTTTATGTGCTCATGACGACAGGATCGCGGCGCAATCGTGGTTTAAAGGGTGGGCTATATCGACCCTTATGTGCACTGGAAACGAACTCGAGGCTGGTATCAACAATCATGGCGGCCGGTAGGTAAACAAACGGCGAAAGACTGTCCATAAACGACCGGTTCGAGCCCTGACATACCTCGGGATTCTGTTACTGTTGACATCGAACGATGTACAACTCAATCGCGGTCAACTCCTCCGTCTTACCCGTGTGGTGAGTGTGGAAAAGAAGTTCGTAAATCGCAAGCGGCGTTATGTTGTGACAGTTGTGATATCTGGAGTCACCGCAAGAATCTGAACATCACGATAAAAGAATACCACGCCCTTGGAAGGAGCAGTGATTGATTTTCATCAATCAGTGAGTACTCATCTGGTTAATGAACTGATTAGGAAGGGGCTCACCATGATCAATCTGAATGTGCATAGTCTCCTGCCCAAGCTTGATGAACTGCGTGACCTAGCGGCAAATACCAAGCCCAATGTCATTGGAATCACTGAATCATGGCTGGATGAATCAGTTTCCAACACAGAGATTGAGATTTCTGGATACATCCCCGTGAGAAAGGACCGAAACAGGCACGGAGGTGGAGTGTGTGCCTACGTCCATAAAGACATTGCTTCACACAAACGAACAGACATTGGCGAAAACCTAGAAACGGTATGGATAGAGCTCAGTTTGCCAAAGACCAAACCGATTGTCGTCGGAGTGTGTTATCGGGCTCCTCATCAGAACGACTTCTTCGATGAACTTGAACGGTCAGGTTTGAACACAGACTCTCTGACTAAATCAGAATGTATCATAATGGGTGATTTCAATGTTGACTACACCAAAAATAGTAAGTCCAATGTTCTGTACTGTGCAATGTTAAGATTCATATCTTTATTTGAGCTGACTCAGTTGATCAAGGAACCAAGTACTGCTACGACTCTTGACCTTATATTCGTATCCGATCAAAATAAAATAAGTCATTCAGTTGTTTTAGATTACCGCATTAGCGATCATCAGCTTGTGTACTGCAACAGGAAAGTTAATAGACATACTAGTAGCATGTCTAATAAACACTGTAACCTGACTGTTCGATCTTCGAAGGACTACAGTAAAGAAAACCCTGAAAACCCAGGTAAAATTCAGCCAGGTAATATTGGTCTGACAATCGATGACGACACCTGCTATCAATTTCAAGTATGCAATAAGTTCAATGAATTTCTTACCACTGTAGCATCTAGCCTGGTGAATAAGTTACCATCCAGTGTTGGAAAATATGGTAAATCTTATGTTAACAATTTCTACAATAATGTGTTTAGTCTTTCGCAGGTATCTGTGGACAACGTGCACAAGATCTTGTATAATCTAAATTCGAGCAAGGCTACCGGTTTGCATCAACTGTCCCCTAAATTCGTTAAAGATGGAGCTGAGCTCATTTGTGAACCTCTTACCCATATTCTAAAATTATCGCTATCTTCAGGTTTTATTCCGGATAAACTCAAAACCGCAAGGGTCACAACCCTCTACAAAAAGAACACCAAAACCGATCCTGATAACTATCGTCCTGTGTCAATCCTCATCACCATTTCAAAATTGTTTGAGAGGGTGGTTCACGACCAATTATACGAATACCTCTCTGATAAGGAACTGCTATATGAGTTTCAGTCAGGATTTTGGTCGTCTTTTTCAACCGAAACCTGTTTGATCCACCTAATTGATTACATAAAGTTGGAACAGGACAAAAGCAATTATATAGAGATGGTAATGCTGGACCTCCAGAAGGCCTTTGATACGGTGGATCACAACATTCTCCTCATGAAACTTGAAGCAATAGGGCTTCATAGGTCGGCAACTGCATGGTTTGCCTCTTACTTACAAGATAGACAGCAGCTGGTAGAATTGGGTAACACCAAATCGAACCCGACTACAATTACCTGTGGTGTACCCCAAGGATCAACACTCGGTCCTCTGCTGTTCTTAATCAATGTCAATGATATTGCCTCAGCTGTTCAATGTAAACTGCTACTTTATGCAGATGACTCAGCCCTGATAGTGGCAGATAAGAGTCGTGAGTCTATCCAACATAGATTATCAAGGGAACTAGAATCAATCAGGGAATGGCTGATTGATAATAAACTGTCCCTACATCTCGGCAAAACTGAGTCCATTCTCTTCGCCACGAAGAGAAAACTCATGGAAAAGAAAACCATTCAGGTGCAATGTGCGTGCAATGATCTAACATGTCAAACACATGTTAAATACTTGGGCATTACTTTAGACCAAACTCCAAATGGAGAGAGCATTGTGGATAATATTGTAAAAAAAATCCAATGCAAAACTTATGTTTCTGTATCGCCAGGCAAACCATGTCGGCCGAGAAACAAAGAAACTACTTGTATCTGCCCTAATACAATGTCACTATGACTATGGCTGCACATCATGGTATTCTGGTTTACCCCACAAAAGTTCCAAAATAGGTTACAGGTTTCCCAGAATAAACTAATTCGATATATTTTGAACGCACCAGTCAGAACTCATATTGGAGCTGAGGAATTCAGACAGGCGAATAGGTTACCAGTGAATATGCGCGTCACCCAGTTGAAGCTGAACCTAGTATTCAAAATTCCAAATGGTATGACCCCTCATTTTCTAACTCAAGGCTTCAACTTCACAAACCAGCTGCATACTATAAACACAAGATCCAGTGCATCATCTCCACAGATACATAGAATTAAATCAAATGGTAAATCAAGCTTTTTATTCACGGGTATCCTGGCATAGAACAGTCTTCCTGCAGATTTACATGGTATTCAAAGTCTTTCTAATTTTAAAAAGGCAGTAAAATCTTATTTTTTCAACCACTTGTCTCACCAGGAAACAGAAATATTTGTTTATTCTTAATTCCTTTATGGTCTCTTACAGTGTTCTAGTCATAATCATTATTACTTTTTGGTTTACAATTTATACTTTCATGTTTACACACAGTATTCAGTTATCTTTTTATGTTATTTACTGTTTTATAATTCGGTGCTATTATACTCTACATTACATTTATAACATATATATCACATATATTGTCTAGTCTGTTTATTTTTAGTTGTATTTTCAAAAACACGTTTACTATGGCTGTCTGTGATTTTCCTTTTCTCTGGAACCACAATGAAAACAAGTGTATTCACTTTTTTGTGTTATCCTGTTTTTATGTACATTTCATACCATACAAATTTGTATCCTATGTTTTGTCATTTTTTAAACCGAAGACATCAAATCAAATCAAAAAATATATTGCTTAATATTCAATATTTATATGTGCATGTGAGTTTTCGTGTTGATTGGAGCTGTGATACACAATATTCTCAGTGCGCACGACATCTATCGGAGGAAAAGAGAACGACGGTTTCGGGTTGTGGGATTTTGACAGCCTGCCATTGATATGCGCAGCCACACTGATCAAGCACGGGTGCATGTCAGGAATCCATGAAGAAAAGCTGGTTTTTTTATGTTTATAGTTGCTTTTATATCCAACAAATCTGCATATTTGGAGAGGGCAGTGTCTATTTTTTTTCAAAGATGAGTTTGATAAGCAATGCCGTTTGAAAAGATGGTAATAATGTATTTTCCTACGGCACAAGTCCTGGATCAATGCGACGCCGTGGCGACATGCCGGCTTCGTTTATCTTCGGGAGTTTGTTTGTTTGAGGAGGCCTACTTTAATCTACTATGGATCATTACCATAACTATACAGCGTGTCTTAAGTGTCATAATAACTAACTTGAATTTCAAATGGCTTCTGTTGGAAAAAAAGTTGACAGAAGAAGACATAGATGGCGCTGCACTGGGCGACAGAGCACCAAAGCAATTGACTTGTGCCCAACTAAGATTTTGGCTGGCATGTCAAAAGCACCAAATTAAGACAAAGCTTGAGCTTGTGGCACGATGAGACCACAGACATTATTCCAAACCAATTTAGTAGATAATTTCCATTATTATCGACATGCTTGATATTTATAACTATCAGAACTTTTAGTTATGAAAATTCATGAAAATTATCAGCAATAATTTTTTATTAGTGTTATGACACATGATCGCATGATAAAAATGATCCATTTGTAGTTTATTGATCCATTATGATCCATTTGTAGATTATTTATTTGTTACATTTGCAGTGTTTAAAAGATCATTGATGATAAATTGCACCATGACGTCACTGATCCTACAACAGGAGAATTGTACAAGAAAAGAGTACTTTCTGGCATGGATAACGATGTAAGCTTGTCCCAAGACCATCTGACATGATATCACTACCAACATCAGGGTGGACCAAAGACTTTCCAGTTCAGCTTGATTTTGACGACGTCACTATCCAGCGGTATTCAGTGAACTATGACAAATGTTCGGAGAAATAGTCTCAACTCAATCTTCCGCAACTAAAAAAGCTTGCATTCGCCCACTCGAGGGTATCAATTCTATGCTGAACAATACCTTCATGATATCTTTTGTTCTGAACAAAACAAAAAATCTTCTTCAAAAGCAAATGTTTCGCCAGCCAAAAAAAATGACACCCCTACCAGCTATGGTGTGTACTTGCCAAGAATTCCGGGTTTGGAGTCGTCAAAGGTCAATGCACATGTACCGCTGGTGAATCTGGGTACTCCAATCACGTCATGGCATTGTTATTGCAAATACATGTACGGGATATTTCCATGAAGAATGCAAAGTGTATCCCAGAGGAGCTGTCGAGAAAACATCACTTCCACAAGCATGGCACAATCCCCGTATTGAAGGCATCACTGCTGAACCAACAATACAGTGCGTAGTCAACATCATAGCTGAAGAAGTAAAAATATTGTATATTATGTGTGATTCCAATCCCTGCGATACATGTATTTAATATACCATGCCGGCAGATATTAGTGAATCATTTAATACACCACAAAATATTTCTGTAATTCATTTTGGTCAATTTTGTAAGTGGAGATTTTGACCAACAAATGACCAGACACAAAGCATTTGTATTTATTTCACCTTTATTTGGCAATTTATATCCAGTCAAACATTTTTTTCGTACTGCTTGCTTTGTATAAATTGTGTTGGTATGAATTGTGGCTAATGGCTATTCAAATTATTGCCTTTTGCAGGGCTGATAAAATCGTCTTTTTACAAAAAAAAATTTGTTCTTTTCTTCGATTACATCAAAACAATTTTGCTATATAAATCATTTTGATTAAAATCATGATTTTTTGGCTTCATTTAATTTATTAATTTGGTTTTATTTGATTTAACTCAAACAGTTCTGGCCTGTTATCATGCCAGCTTATGCTGATATGGTAGGCTTTTGAAATAGTGCTAGCAAGGCACATACTGTCCAAGCTTGATTTATTGTTCCAATCAATGAGATGGGAATCGGTCGATCGAAATAGTGGAAGCGTTTTATCTTGTTGATAGCCCTCTCAATGTGAATACGTTCACTCGCTATGCTTTGAGTGTGAAACAGCTCAGCTGTTGTCATTTTGCCTTTGCTGCCAACAAAACCTGGCATGTTCACTGTGACACCTAGCTTATCTGCTAGATTCTGGATCTGAAAGCCTTTATCAACTAGCCAAACTGATCCACGGTTCTGTGGCATATCCAGAAATCCTTAACGGCTGACAAGTTCTCTGTCAGAGATATTTCCAGTGTACAGCTGTGATATACTGTAAAAGGCCTCGTCGTATATCGATTCGGCTATCTCCGACTCGGATGCGACTCCCGATGGAATGCATGCGACGAGGCCTGAAAAATATGATTGAGATTGAAGCATGAGAGATCTTGGACGCTGCATCTGAATTTCAAAGGCATCAATGATCCACTCCAGAGTGGGGTACTTCGCTTTCATGATCTCTGGCATTGTTCGAACAATTTCTTCTTTTGAACATTGTTGAAGGCCAAATATTGAGAGAGCCGAGTCGGAGATAAATGAATGTGATCCATGCTGTGAAGTTACGATGTAAGGTACTGTCTTTGAGGGGTTTTTCCCCCGAGAGTTCTTATGAATGATGTTGTTTTCTGGATTCAGCTGTTGGTAGCATGCTTCCAGCGTGGAGTATTTTGGAAATCCGGTGTAAAAAGCTATATCTCTGTCAGACGTTTTGAACTGTTCGAGAGAAAATTTTGCTGTCACCTTTATTTGTGTTTTCTGTTTATCTTGATTGGCATTCAATGTATCTCTAACATGATCTCGCTCTCTGGAACGTATAACGTTTTTCTGTTTTTTCTGCCTTCAGCTGATTTCTCAACAGAAATATGCGCTTTTGGAGGTCAGACTGTAAAGATTGATCTGAAACACCAGCAACGCCAATATCGTCAATATCAACAGGTGTGCAATGATGCTGGGAAGCTTGTTGATTCCTTCAAAGCACGTTGCTTCTTTGCGCGGATCATTTTATTGAGATTGAAATCCCCTAATTTTTCGTGGCCATTAATATTATTTTCGTGTTTTCACTAAAAACGCGAAAATTTCTACATGCGAATTGTTTTGGCCAACCGCATTTTGATTCACGAATATATTTAACATCGAGCATCATGGAATGTCAGTAGCTCAATTATCATGGTTGAATTTGCTGTTGATTCGGAAATTGATTTCACCTCGTGTGTGGTATAAAACATAAGAGCAAAATAATGTTGTATATATTTAACAAATTACATACCAGTAGCCAATTCCAAGTTTACATGTACGTAGTTATTTTGCACTGTGACTGTTTGTATTTAATTCATTTTCACTGAGCCAGAAAATAAAGATATAAATATAAAGATACAATTGTGTTCATGTCAGTAATTTGCCAATTGTTGGGTTGCTTATTGAGTATGTTATTGGAAAATACCTCGGTAATGCGTTATATGTATGTTACAGAAAACGCGAAATTATACGACCGGGAATATACTCAAATCCTGAAAAAGCGTGATTAAACGAAATTAAAAGGGTTTACAGTATACTTCAAGTATTTTCGCATTCAAGAATGTGGTGCGGAAATCAGCTAGCACAAATTCGCGTGAGCAAATCTTTGTATGAATGCTCATACTGAATAGCGGACCAAGGTCTGCGGATTTTAATTATCCAGTCACGTTGGCGTTTTTTGTCATCGGGGAAGCATCTTAAAACCGAAAAGAAAATAGGGGGTCACCGTATCCGTTCGCATGGAAAACACGATGCAAGATGTGAATATGGACCAAACAATGTGCAAAAATGCCATAGTTATATGTCATTTTAGGTCAATGTTGCTGATTTTGATCGAATATGTCGAAGAAACCAGCACGGTGACCCTCTATTTCCTTTTCAGTATTAGGATACTGATCAGTTACTCTATAAAATAGGTCATTTTGGAGAGATAATATTCAAGAAAAAACTTTTGAATTTTGACTCTTCGTTACCTAACTGTTTGTAGCGGACTACGTTAAGCGGGAATAACATCGAGTATTGTTAACAAAATAATTTTTTTTTTCTGCGAGTGCATGTACGTACGCCTGTAGGTTTAAATCATTGTAAATGCACACTCAACCTGTCTTTTGTATCACAATAATCATATACTCACATACTATATCATGTATATGATCACATTCTATGTAAATAAAGTATATCCTCATACAAGTCTATTTCTCCATGCAAAATACAATATTTTTTGGATAATCGACAGAAAACAGTTTTCATTGACAACTTCATTTCTGCCGTTTAGCACTACAGCCCTAGTTAAGGTAGTCCGCTCCAAACAGTGAGGTGAGGGGGGTCAAACAGTTTTTAAAAATAAATATCTGTATCAACATAATCTAGAGCTTCAAAATAACATATTGTTTGGAGTAACTGATCAGCATCCTAAAACTGAAAAGAAAATAGGGGGTCACCGTATCCGTTCGCATGGAAAACACGATGCAAGATGTGAATATGGACCAAAAAATGTGCAAAAACGCCATAATTTATGTGCGCATAAATGTTTAGGTAAATGTTTTTGATTTTGATCAAATATGTCGACCCCCCTATTTTCTTTTCAGTATTAGGTTGGTGATAAGTTACTCTATACAATAAATCATTCTGAAAGGATAATATTCAAGAAATAACTTTCAAATTTTGACTCTTCGTTACCTCAATGTTTGTAGCGGACTACGTTAAGCAGGCGAGAAAACCAAATTTAGCACAGATACTCCCTCCACTCTGCACCGTCTCGGGTTGTCGGGCCAAAACAAACATAACTCGATATCTTATCCAAAATAAATCCCAAGAGATATCTAAAATTGCAAGTGTTGCGAGATATCTTTGTTAGAGATATCAAATAAATCACCCATTATTGCAAACAAAGACCCTGTGATTTCTTCTGTCTAAATTACCTGGTAATAAGGATTTAATTTGAGCTTGTTACGGACGCCGCCATTTGTTGTTCTGATGGGTTATGTGCCTACATTATCTCCTGAAAATACTCAGTTTGTGGCGATATTTCCGGTTGTATGTATGTATGTATGTGAATCAGGAAATGTATGAGCCCGAAACCCGGACCCTGCAGAGAGATCCTGATGTATGTGTATGTGCTGTGAATATCGTGTATTGTGCGCATAAATGCATATATACAAATCGGCTCTTTGGGAGTTAGCTTTCGAAGGCATTCACCAGGTGTCAGCAACTTTTGCTCAAATGCTTACCTAGCGAGTATTCCTACAATATATGCTGTTTTTTAAAAATATTTTGTACCCTTATCTATATTGCTTCAACATACTGAAATTTTATTAAAATTGAAGCAATTTAAAAGGGGTCTTCTTCATAATACTTTATAATGGAGTTAAATGGCATTTCTAATTGTGTCTGATGACGTACTGTCGACTCACTAGTAAGGCAACACCAGCTATGTACTGCCAGTTGATTCGCTAGGGAGTAACACGAGCCAGGCGTTCCAAAGCAATACATATTCCTTATTCACAAAAATTGTTGGCAATGATTATTTACCTGGTGTCAAAGTGGTTAGAGCTGGCTGATCAATAACTCTGCGAGAGATACAGTATGTACGGGCTACGTGGAGTTTCGAGCTATATGTCCTATCTGGCATTTATTATTAGCTACTCAAAAGTGTTTGCCGCGTCGTTCGATTTGTTTCTGTTTATCACTAATATTTTGCTCATTGGGGTTCCATTTTTTAACCAGGGATTGATCATTTCGTTTTGGGAAGGACATGTAGAATCTAGTTCGAATACGAGTCAGCCTCATGTCCAATTCGACCTCAGTCCAACTCGACCTCTTTTCAACTAATGACAGCTCAGATCTGAGATTGCCCACGTCAACTCTATGTGATTACATTCATTCTTGCCCCAAGGACACGGGAAACGTTTGTATGCCAAACGACATCCATTACCCCTTGTCGGTATGTATTATTTAGGTATGACAATACAGCTTTTCACGAAGCGACTGTGCATGCAAAAGTAATGTGTCGTGTATTCATGCTATGCTCTTCTACATATAGTAGATCAAAGATACATTTCAAGGGCGTGGAGGCGTGCAAGTATGATTCAATATCTGGTATACTCATATTTAATGAGTTCTGTTTGTACTTAGTTACCATGGCTGAATATACAAGCATGTATATTCATTTGTCATATTGATCTTTCGCCATAGAATGGGCTAAGCCACGATACTTGTCGGATTGGATTACTTTTTGTATGACAATATTCTTCGATAGTGCACGCTTCACAGATAAGATCTGTAATTGTGATCGGCGATACTTCAACTCCCCGGATGATTAAATGCAAGGAAATTTCGTTAATTTGAATCACAAGTGAGAGAAAACGCCTCCTGGAACAATGTTCCATCAATGTGTGTCCATCTTCTTAACACTGGCCATTCTTGGTACATGGCATGTCGAGTTCAGCGAGCAGCTTCAAATAGCGGATGGATTTGATGTCGTCAAAGATCATGTGTTCAATGCAACACAAGCCCTGGAGGAACACGTGGTGCGGCGATCTTTACAATGCGCTGTCTTGTGTGGAAGGTCTGATCTCTGTCAAGCTGCAAGCGTGTACAAAGATGACCAACAACCCGGGAAGATGCTTTGTGATTTGTATATGAAGGCAGAGTCAGAAAATTTGATCACGTCATTGGGAGATTCGACGTTAGTCAGAAGACGCGGTAAGTGAATTTAACATGATCTGAACTCAAGATAGCTTGTGACTATGATGTACGGTTTCATTTGTACTGGGAGAAAATCCCAATTCTAATATGATTAGTTATCCACAATTATATCACCAAATTTTAAGGTCTTGTGGATACGAAAAGCCATGTGACCTCATAGGGCCCGAGTTGGAAAGGCCAGCGCTCTGAGCTGCCTACTGGTTCGAAGCTGGGGCAAAAAGGCCACCTGTGAGGGGGGAAAAGAAAAAAAAGGAAAAAAAAAAGGAAAGAAGGGGAAAAAGGAAGAAAAAGAGGGAAAAAAGAGAAAAGAAAGAGAACAAAAGGTCATTAAAAATTATTTCAGCGAAAAAAAAAAGTTTGGTTTGACTGGGATTTGAACCCATGAACCTTAAACCTAAATTGTTACTAAAATTGTGATTTTCTCTCATGAAATCAAGGTTAAAAAAAATACAGAAGTCGATGAACCAAATTTTTTTGGAGAATAAGTAAAAAGAATGCGAATAAAGGTCAATAAAAATGAACCTTGAATCTCATTTGCTATTTAATTAATCAATAAATCTAGGTTTAAAAAAATAAACAGGTCGATGAAGCAAAAATTGTCGGAAAAGAAGTGAAAAGAAAGGGAACAGAGATAAAAAAAAAAAATATCTTAAAGAAAAAAAATTTGGGTCGACTGGGATTCGAACCCTCGAACTTTGCATCTAACTTGCTATCAGAAGTGTAGTTTTCATTAAATCCAGGGTAAAATAATTGCAGCAGTCACTAAAGCACAAATTGTTGGCTAAGATTGTTGTTCTAAGGAACAAATTAAAGAGTTTGGAATTAAAACAATCCAAAAAATATTGGGATAATACTGATTTTAACCCAAACCTTCCTGTTTTCTTGATGCAAGTGTACAACTAGCCAACATAGTCCCTTTGAATATTTCTTCAATAACCCTGTATTTTCCATTTGATAGCATATTACTTTTCTTCAAGTTTTGTGTCCATACAAACAAAAAATACTGAATTATTAATTACCAATACATTTAAGAGACCTTCAGATCTGTGATATTCAAATAAATAATATTTATAATGCAATAAATCAATATAAGAAACACAAGATGTAACGATGAACTATTTGCTTTATTGAACACTGGAAATGTGGTATATTTGAGTCCAATCAAAGTAAATTCTCATTCATCCAACAATTGTACTTGAAAAGCAAGTAACCAATTAACACACAACACACAAATGGATCAATAAAACTTATGCAAACGAATCCATATTTCCAGAAAAAGTGACATAATAACAAGCAACTAATAATAAACATTTCATAGAAATCATAGATACCTTCAAGACTACACCAGTGGGCAAACTTTGAGTTGTAATAATAAACAACTGGTGACAAATGGCTCATAATTACTGTGTAATAAAAGTAACACCCTTTCCGAAAACAAACTGATGTTTCATATTTAAAAACATTTGTTCAAAAGTGTACAGACACAGTATAGCCCATGGCAGGTAACATATAATAAGCCCAGCAATACTCTAGTCAATATGAAAGATAAATAAAGTATTGTTCAGTTGTAACAAGTGGCTCATAATGACACTGTGTAATCATATTAACAAGCATGCATAGCAGAAGCTAATGGTTCATACTTAAGTGCACTTGTATAAAGGTATACAGACACAAATACAGCCCATGGCAGGGAACATATCATAATAATCCCAGCAATACTCCAGTCATTATGAAAATTATTAAAACATATGAAACATATAACCCAAGCACACATAACATGTAAACATAGCTTTTTCATGGTTACATTCCTTTTGCATTTTGCTCTCCAGCAAATTTGCATTCCTTTCACATTCATTTTGCCTTCCAGCAAAAAACAATAAGTACATGTAATCACAACAAATTGTACTCTGTTTGATAACAATGTACTATCACTCATAGTACACTCATTCAAATCTGATTCTGGGAACCAGTCAACAGTATGTCTCAGAGATAAAGCCTGAAACTAACAACCAAGACTGAAATTAGTAGAAGTTTACATCAAGCTTAAAACAATACAAAACAAACAGGACTTTAGGTCCCAGTTTAGGAAACCTATGAAAATATTACACAACCATGCAGAACACAAAAGTGGGATGTACATGTAAAAAATACCACTTGATGCCAAAGTATGCTCAGATGTGATCATGGAATGGTGCAAGATGAAATACATATCATAAAGGACTGTAAAATATTAAGACTCTATGGTTGGATTATCAATATGAATTTTGACATGGCAAAATTTATAGGATCCAAGATACAATTTCCAAGGCAGTCTGCCTTATCTACAAAGCTCCACAAATATTAGTAGTCAACGGTTAAATGTATGCATTCTTCAAGTTCCTCGCCATGTTGGAAGATACGTGTATGTATGTATCGTTTATAGCAAGTCTAAGTTGATATGTTGGTATCTTGTATATGCATTGCATTAGACATTCAGGTTAAAACACTATATATACACTGTAATCTATCCAGACATTTGGAAAAGTATACTAAACATAAACATACTGGATAAGTATACTGAACATACTTCAAAAAGTAAACTACACACAAATATACTTGGATAAGTATACTAAACATAAACATTCTTGGATAATGACACAATATGATATGGCAACATGACACAATATACAAATGTAATGTATAGGATTACATGTAATGATTATTCATAAGTTCACTTTTTTTTGTCTTTGATGCTGGCCTTCCAGTCATCGAGGCTGATACCAGCACTTGGACAGAACCAGTTGCCTGACAACTGAGTATGTCCAGTGTCCTTGGTCCTGTCCTGCCCACACTTTCTGCAGGTGTAGTGGGCCTTGTGTTTTTTGTACTGGGCCCGGGGTTCCTGTCCTTGTTCGACGCGTTCGGCATCCTCCAGTGCTGCACGACGCTGGTACCAAGCTGTCGACCTGCTCAGTGGCAGGGAAGAGCTTGCTGCTGGTGGTGCACACAGGTCTTGTGCTGCTTGACCCTCATAGACAGCAACAGACACTGGAGAGGACTGGACACCCTGGAACACCAGAACACGTGATGGCTGCGAAGTCTGTGATGGCTGAGACGGCTGTGATGGCTGTGATGGCTGCGACTGCTGTGATGGCTGCGAAGGCTGTAACGGCTCGGAAGACGTGGAGGTTCCCACGAAAAGGCGTTTCCGAGCTCGGCCGATGCAAGCTTGTCCAGCAGTGTTGGCAGGCTCATCAAAGTGTAGGGGCTCGTGCTGGGCCTGAGGTGGAGCCTGCGGCAGGGACTTGACTGGCAGGCGTGGTTGTGGAGCGACCTCTGTCTTCTTGGTCAGCTCCATTCCCTGCATCAACTGCAGGATGTCCTCCTGGCGCTCCGTGTCCTCGTGCCACTTGCTGAGAGTGCGCTGGTTCAGCTTCGGAAGGCAGAGAGTCGTGTTCCTCATCAGGGTCAGGTTCTTGATGACGAGGTCACGAATTGCCCTGTACCTGTCGAGGACAACGCCGTACCGAGGAACGTGCTTCCCTGCCTTCTTACGTGGTGATGTGAAAGTGCTGCAAAGTTTGCAGCACAGCGCCTCCACAACCCGGTTGCAGTTTGGCTCAGCAACAGGGGAGCCATGTCCTAGGAAACTTCTGAAATGTAGATAAATATTGCTCGTATGTACCTCATGAATAGGATATATTGACTACCTCAAAAGGAAAACTAACTGAACCAAACAGGTGAATATACCATAAATGAACACCAAATTGTCACAATCATGATTAATTTACCTCTGGGTGATTTCTGCACTGGTAGTGACAGTGCTGCGGGCTCGTTTCGCCTTGAAGCGGCCATGTGGCTGCTTGCCAGCCACTCTCTCAGGCGAATGGGGCGTTGGACGTTTATCGTAGTCCAGGAGCCGACTGTGGAGTCGTGTGATCTCCGTGACTTGCTGAGTGGAGATAGCTGGGCCCTCCAGGTCGCAAAGGTAATCAGCAAGTGCAGAGACAAGGTGCCATCCAGCGACTCCACGAGAATCTACAGCATCCTGGAATGTACAAAATGTAAAATGAGATATTGTGTTCAAAGTAAAGTTTGATAAACTGTAAATCGAGTGTATTAAATACATGGTACATACGTCTACATCGGAGACTTCTGACTGAGCCTGGTCGCTTCCCTGATCTTGGTCAGTGTCCTGTGAGGAAGGAGGAGCTGAGGGTGTGGGGCTGACAGAAGGCTGGAATGAACTGACATCCAGGTCCTGGGCATCAGGAATAGTCAAGTCCTCAAATCCCTCGTCAGCGTCTGGGTCTTCCTCTGATATAAAACAACAAATATGAGAATCGCACATATAATATTCAGGCAAATATACTCTGGTACACATCAATCATTATTGTAAGAGCATATTTTAATCAAAGTAATGAAATGTATGAAAGAAACTGTTACCTTCAGCGTCCTCAATCTCATCGGGTTCCTCCTCAGCCTGAGTCTGCGGCTCGGCCAGATCGGCGAGACTGTGATCTGACTGCTGGAGGAGATACTCGACTCCAAGCAGCTCTCCTATAGCAAAATTGGCAAAACATTGAAATTATGCTCATATTCATAAAATACTAAACACTTAGAATTCTGAAAAAAACAATTGGTACTCTACACATACTCACCTGAGTACACTCCAACAGGTTTAGATTCTGGGATCTGGTCAGTACCCAGGACTGTCTGACTCAGCTGGTTGACTCGGTTTTTCAGCCTCAGGTCGAAGCACCGAAGCTTGGACGCTGGACGGTCGATGCCTTGGGCAGATCTGTCGGCGTTCCAGCGAGCCAGACCCTCCAGGAGATATGTCTGGAAGTGCAGGGCATTGGCACTGGTACCTGAAAATATGAATTTGAAAAATGAAACACAGGTACACATGTGTACGTATGTTATATATAAAATACAACTAATCGGTAATAATTGTGAAATGAAGTGAAATTCTTACCTGGGATGAACCGATTTAGGTGGAGATGGAAAGACTCCAATGACGTGGAGCCTCTGGCACAGCGCAGCACGTCCAGCTCCACTCCTGCCTTTTTCAATGTGCCAGTTTTGGTGTAGAGCTGTACACCAGGTGGATCTTGGATACAGGCAACGTGTCGCTGCTGGCCAGCCCAGACCTTCTCCATCCTCGGTAGGTCGAACAAAGGGACACCTTTTTGTGTTTACAAAAAACATACATGAGTTGCTAGGCCATGGAAACATGTACATGTATCCGAAAAGCTAAAAACAGCTAGACTTCTAGACCTAAAGATGCCTTGGAGGCATTTCAGTGTGAAAAGTTATATTGTGATACTATTTTTTACATAAAGGACACATACCTAGAGAGTCTGTAGCAGTCGACAAGGACTTGATGAGCTGGTCGATCAGCCTTGTCGTCTGTGCCACTCCCCTTGTCTCACGCCGACAGTGCCGTGCCATCTCGTCCTTGGTGATGGAGTGCTCGATGAGCTGCGGTGTGATCTGGTGCTGCTCGAGGCCACTGGCTGCTAGCTGGGCAGCTTTAGCCTTCCGCAGGCGCTTCATGTCACTCTCGTCCCACAAGAAAATGCACGATGATAGGCGGGACATGAAGACGCCGTAGAGAGGGTGCGAATCAGTCGTGCAGCCAGTGCTAAAGCGCCTGATGAAATGCCAGATGTCCAGGCGAACAGTTGGGTTCCACGGGGAAAACAGGTCCTTAGTCAGGGGTTTGTCATCACGGCTGCAACAGTCCCTGTCCACGTAGATGATCCGAGGTGGGGCTTCACCAGCACTCTCATACCGCTTCACAAGACCTTGAGCCATGGGTTTCAATCCGATACCCTCGGATGTTGTGAGGACAGACATGAGCACCTCACCTCGCTCATTGCCAACGTTCGTCATCCACGTGGCAGTCCCAGCAAACTTCCCAGCAATCTTCTTTGTGATTTTTTTGGTGGAGTCCATCTTCAGGATGTCCCCGTAAGTGGACGTAACCTGGGCCTTGACTTCCTCCAGTCGCACGAGCACATTCGCTACGTATGTTGCTGTCAGACGCCTATAGCTCGGCATGGCATGGAACGGCAAAGGGGGCAGGTACTGAACAGGTGCATCAGCAACATACTTCTCAAGTCCCGCAGCAACGTCACTCTTGTGTTTCTCACAGTCTGTAAGGTACAGCAGGACTTGCCTCAGGTAGGCCTCACTGTGCATCTCCTCCAGACTGTGATGCAGTGCTGTCGAGCTGTTCCCGAGTGTCCGTGAACGGAGAAGGGTGATGACCTTGAAGTCGCAAGCTCCTCTGTGGGTAAGTACAGCTGGGAACTGCGCTGCATGACCCAAGTCAAGTTGATCCCTCACTGCCTTGCTCCACGAGATGTATGCCTTGCCACAGGACTTGCAGGTCAAGCATTCAGAAGCCATGTAGTAGATGTTGTCTACATCCACAACGGTTCGGAGGCGGCTGTACAGTCCCTTGGAAGTCAATGCCACTCTCGGACACTGCTGACAGTACAGCTGCACTTTCCACATGCGTCTTGGCATCCACAAAAACAACCGATGACAGAAGTACTTGTCCGGATGGGGGGCGATGTTGGTGAGGCGAGGAGGTTGTGGAGGGTACAGCCATAGTGATAGGTCCTGTCGCAGCTCTCCACTGGGCAGATAAAGTGATGTCGCTATCCACACCTTGTCTGCTGTTGTCAGGGTCTCGTGCCACCGATTGGGAATAAAAGACACCCGTCCCCAGCCTGGCTGTGGTGCAACTTGTCGTGGTGGTTCAACCTGTCAAAATAGAAATTATTGATGCAAAATATATTGAACAATGATGAAATATCTGCCTGCAATGAATAATCAATGATTGAATGACTAATTCAGGAACAAACCGTTGTTTTCTTGACTGTGGAGTTCCCAGTTCTGTCGGCTGTCCCAGATGCCGTTCCAGATGCTGTCGCAGTGCCAGTTGAGGACTCGGGCACAATGGGATCCTAGAAATTGGGTCACAACACAACCAATCTGTTATATATAAACATTACTTTCTACCAAATGTTAATCAAATACAAAACTGACTAAGTCAAATACAATACTGACCAAGACAAACATGACAAAGGAGTTGAATTCAGAGAAATACTTCAAGTAGTGATAAGATGTACTGAGTAATGTTATTAAGTCAATGCTCGGCTACACAGCAAGCTATCAAAATGAGTGAAAAACCAGCATTGTACATTTAACATTTCACAATTGCAAATATTTGAATGTCAGATTTGATGTATGATGTATATGTACAGTACACAGAATGCATTAATAAGATGAAAGAATAAATATTGGTGACAAATTGAGTTGTGCTTGTGCACTCTTCAATTATTGAAAGAAGATGGACAGTTAAGAGAAGCTGCTATGTTTGCACAGTGCACACCAAAACACCAAAAGGAAAATAGTCAGGACCAGGTAAGCAAAGCCACATATTTTACTGTCACATTTACATATATGTAGCTACATACATAGAGCAACACCAATTAAGTACATCATGTACATAGCACCACACCATCCAACCACAAATTTACTCACCAGTTACTCATCTGCATATTGATAATATAAAAAATATCATGCTTTAACATTGCGAAATATATTTATATACTTTCAGTGGATGTAAAACCAAACTTTACTTATCACATAAATTTTTAAAAGTATATTTACTCACAACTGATGCAGGAGTTTTCTGGGAAGAACCAGCTCCAGAATCAGACTGCTGAAACATAGACAGACAGATAGTTAAATAAATAAAAACACGAAAATAAAGACTAGAATAAAGTTTATACATTCACATTTGTCGGACTACAATCATTCTTCACTAGCTATGCTAAAACTAACCTTTTTGTGATAGCCACAGTTGCAGGCGAGAGGACGACCAAACAGATCCTTGGTCTGGCCACCCTTGCGTGGACACCTGTCAATCGAAGCTATCTGCCTTGCCCAGTAGGAGTCCTTGGGAGGCCTCTGACCAGTTGAGAAATGAAACTGCCCATCGGCATACTCCCTCAGGCGCCGCTCCCATTCCGCTCGATCCTGACCAACTTTTGGCATCTTCATCCCTCTGAATAGAATAACGCCCGTACAAGAGAATTTTACTTTCCAAAGTTTTAATAGCAGTAACACTATTCAAACTAAATATTGACTAGCAAGCGGTGTTTTTAATTATACACAGCCGTTTAGAATTATTCACAAAAACCTTTAACTTTCAAACTCACACCCTCAAGAGCAACAGTTATAGTTATCCGCTGAAGTCTCTGCAGGTACCCTGACAGAACGTCCTTGACTTCAGGCTGTCAGCTCTCTCCAGTTGCTGTGGTCCCTCACGCTATGATGCAGACTGTAGTGAGGGGATTCATGAAACACCTATTACTGATCCTCCAGATATATAGTAATTCCTTATTTTGATTAATTGAATACTTTTAAATAAATGTTCATTTATACATTTTACACACAGTGCAATTTTACATTCCTATTACATTCCTATTTTTCTTTTATGCCAAGGACTGCACTGCAACATGGTGACAGGAGTTTCAAGTTTTTTCAGGTTGCATTATGATATGACTTGACCGAGCAATGTGTCTTTGTTTACATTCATGCATGCTCGTCTCTACTGAACAACTAGAATACATGTTGCCAGGATGGCTCTGAGAGAGCCAGGCAGAACATAATAATGTTGGCACGACGGTTTATTATTTTTCATTGAACGCCACGATTTTGGGGTATAATTAGTTTCAGTTACCTATAATCTCTTCATTAGCAACAGTTTAGCAGTCGAAGAAGTGAGTTATATACAAGAAATTTTGACGATCTCAGACGAGGTGTGATTTCGTTTTTCCCACCGGCCATTTTTGTCTGTGAGCTTTCATTCGCTAGAGGTCTCTGAGGTTTGGTGCATGAATATACAACTCGGCAAAAGTCAGTTTTGATCTTCTGATCGATACCAAATCAGCCAAAATTTGGTTCAGCACATTTATTTCAAAAGTTGAGGGCGAGATAAAATCTTCCAGGAGGGTTGCACGACTGTCGAAGTGAAACTATCGGCATTTGGGAGGATGGGAGTTATGTACTACATACCAAATTTTTTACCAACAGTATATGCACAGCCATTTCCTGTTTCAGTTTCAGAATTTCTTGTCAGACTTGAAGGAAAAATACTAAAACTTCTTCTTTGCAGTGAAAGGTGGGAAAAACTTTCTTTATTCACGCACTTTGTGTATAATATTCATGACACAATAGATTTATAAAAGGTTTGGATAGTTCGACAGTACCTCGTTTTTTATTCGACTTTACTGCCTGGCTCTGTCCCAGAGCCATTCCTGGCAAGAATACATGCCATATTTGTTCTGTTAAAATGTCTAAATCTGAATCAGTCGTCTCAGTCTGAATCCCCCCCCCCCCCCCGCCAGTCAACCCATCAGTATCAAAACAATACCGTAGATGGTCTAGTTACCAAAACTTACCATCAACAGAAAGTAATGTATTTGTGAACCAAAGGCAAAGGTCGCTGTTTTTATCAGTTTTGCAAGCTAGGCGAGTTGTGAAGCTAGGCTCGATGCCATTGACCTAGATCTAGTGTGATATTCTTTATTCAGAATATAAAAAAAAAAGTTACACAAATTCTATTATCTATCACCATAGATACAGTATACTTACATGTACGATTGCGTGAGCAAATGCCCTAAAAACACACGTTTTTAGCAGGAAAAACTTTCCTTTCATGGACAGGATGTACCATCTGTATGGAGCTAGCAGTTAGTTTCGTTTCGCATTAGATGTCAACTAAATCGGTGTCAATAATAAAACTAGACAATTAATCAGAAAAGAATGCTATAATTATTGATTAAAAAGATAAATTTAGTGTTTATAAGCTTGTGAGTCATAGTAATGATAGGCAGCCACTTTGTTCGAAACTACAACCAAGACTGGCTCCCAATGCGTTCCAAGTTGCCCATGTTCGTTCCATGTTAAGGGAGCACTGTGCCGGTTCGCGTACCAACATAATATATGTATTTCTTATATTTCTTCTTTAGTCAAGTTACTCCTGATATGGGCAGTTTATTTCCCGATTATACAGCGAGTTCCATTTTTAGTAACAGTGATAGATCTTTATGGATCTATCACTGTTATTACTATGCCTTCGGGAAATAGTTCTCGGGTCAAGTAAGTTGGTTACCTGGATAAACAGGCACAAGTATATTATTTGGAGGGGACTATAGGGTCTGTAGATCACGTGATGTCATGGTGTGATTTCATACACCTTTTGTTTAATATGAGTAGAACTTCATTCAAAACTCAAATTACTCGGGTAACACGAAAAGTGTATGTTTGATTGCCACCAGAATCACAACGTAACGGCACGTGACTTACAGGCCCTATTCTGTTCTCTGTGAATTATGCACTTTTATTTGATAGCATTGTTAGAGACGACTATCTACGCAATGAATTATAATCCCATTTGCTTGCCTTCACTGCAGATATAAATGCCTGTGACTTCAGTCCATGTAGCAATGTTGGCACATGTGTAGACGGAATAGCCACATTCTCCTGTGTCTGCAGATTGGGATATACCGGATATCTTTGCCATACAGGTGAGTAGTAAACGTCGAAACAATACAACTGTGAAAAAGTATGCGTTGATACTCACTCTGAAATTTAAATGTGCAAACTGACCTCTGGCTGTGAATCGTGCAGATGGAGCTGAGTTTGTATTATGGACAGTATAAGACGCCATACTTTTGATAACATCGAGGTTGATATGAGATAACATCGATTTGATAACATCGATAACATTGATATGAGATGACCTTTGGGGGGGGGGGGTAAATTTCAAAGGGCCCAGCCTACTGGTATATGTAAATTGCCTTCAGATAGCTAGGTCAAGACGGCAATTTCAGTGATGAAAAATTGTGTGGCTTAACACTGTTAATTTCTTGATAACCTTTCTCAGCTCTTTGGGATATTTCTCTTTCAGATACAACTCGAAAAACCAAACATTGACATAATGGTATTATTACTCCTTGTTTCTCGTACACAAAAATGTAGTTGGAGACTACTGCCAGATACTTCCGGAAAACCCATGCAAAAATGGTGGCATTTGTACTTCCGGTGTGACGTCACACATGTGTCTTTGTACGGCGGAGTGTACGGGGGATAATTGTGACTGCTGTAGCAACTTTGCCAGACCTGGCTGCACAGAAACAGTCACCATTACCAGTCCGACTGGGGACTTCTCAGAACAAGAAGTGGAGCTGTTCATCGAAAACAAAGCTGGATATGACTGGATAGTAAGCTTTCGTCTTTACCCGAAAGAATTCTTACATACCACCAGGTATTCTAGTAATACCTGACTACAACAGTGCAAAATTTACGTGGATGGGTCTCTTTCTGTGGAAGCCCGGAGGTAACATGCGTGGAAACAATTAATGTTGATATCTTTTCAGAAGTTTGCACGTTCGCACGTGGAAGAATTTAACTCGTTTGAAGATGTTAGGCTTCTACGATCACATTACATGTAGAAAGATTCAATAATATCACTTTCCTTTTTGAAAACATTTGATGCTACCGCATCTAAATCTTCACACGTGCAAGCCCAGTTGCTCGAAAGTTTCCATATAGACCTCAGGTTTGTAATACGAGCCACATAGGAAGTCTCACATGAAGCATCTTCTGCTGACCTTGAACTTGACCTACATGTAGGATGACCTAGAATGGTAATCGTCGAGGTATCAGTCGACGAAATGACCAATATAGACAGAATGCTTGTAGGTGAAGCTTAGGTTTGTATTATGAGATTACAGGAAGTCACATCAAGTGGTTTTCTTTGGATGACCTTTAATTTAATTTGACCTTCAGTGAAGTCGATTGGTCGAAGCAGCAATTTTACCGAATAAAGATTTCTGTCTCAAACTGTACATTTCTCCGGTAAATTTTGGTTATTTTTCTTTCCAAAAAAAACACCCATGTTTCTTCGCGGATGTCACTTACGGGCTTGCATATCAATACAAACAAAAAACATAGGCCCAAGGGACCTGTAGCTTACCGGCTAGCCAATAGGTGATCGGACCGATGGTCTGGTAACTTCAAGGTTTATACAAGTATATTCAGCATATATCATTTCCTATATGTCCACAATTGATTCGTAAGCTGTAAAGTTGACAACGAGTGAGATATACGCCATTTCGTGCTCTGACCTTCAAAATGAGGTCAAAGGTCATATACAAGGTCACAAGAATATTCAGTATATATTATCTCTTATACGTCCACAATTGATTCCCAAGCTGAAAAGTAAATAATAAGTGAGATATTAGCCATTTTGTGTTCTGACCTTGAAAATGAGGTCAAAGGTCAAATTCACGGTAATCAGAATATTCACCATATATCATTTCCTATATGTCCACAATTGATTTCTAAGCTGTAAAGTCGATAATAAGCGAGATATCAGCCATTTTGTACTTTGACCTTGAAAATGAGGTCAAAGGTCACATTCAAGGTCATGAGAATATTCAGCTTATATCATTTGTTATATGTCCACAATAGATTTCTAAGCTGTAAAGTCGATAATAAGCGAGATATTAGCCATTTTGTGTTCTCACCTTGAGAATGAGGTCAAAGGTCAAATTCAAGGTCACGAGAATATTCAGCATATATCACTTCCTATATGTCCACAGTTGATTCCTGAGCTGTAAAGTCAAAAAATAAGCGAGATATTGGCCATTTTGTGCTCTGACCTTGAAAATGAGGTTAAAGGTCAAATTGAAGGTCACGAGAATATTCAGCATATGTCATTTCCTATACGTCCACAATTGATTCCAAGTCTCTAATCTCAATATTAAGTGAGATATCAAGAACATTGTGGCCCATTATAAAGCATAGGAGAATTTAACATGGGAACGTCCTATCTGGGCCCCGTAAAAAACATCGAAATGGCCGCCACACACAGATCGGCGATTAAAGAGCATCAAAACTTATACACATTATAAGGATACATGAGGGGAACATTTTGAAACTAAAATCTCAAAACTGATCAGACAGTGTTTGAGAAAACAATTTTTAAAGTTGAAAACATGCAAAAACGGCCATTTTCGGCATAAAAATGGCCGCCAAAACTGCATAATCGATTCAATAAAAAAAACGAAAAAAAAAGACTGGGGGTATTGACCCAGTACATATTCACACAAATTTATGGACACATTCATCAGCCCGAAAAAAACGATTAAAACTGTTAACAGATGATGTGGCGGACGACGACGACTGACGACGGACGAAAAACCACGATAATAGCGTATCGGCCCTTATGGGCCGGTAAGCTAGAAACTAAATTATGTACTTCAAGTAGAAAGTTAATGGATTTTTGGATTTTGAGCACGTTCAAATGCAAAATAGTTCATACCACCATAATCCTCATAACCAAAAAAATGCAATATGGCTAGAATCCTGACTGTTATCTTGAATGTTACTAGCAACCATCAATATTTTGGGCATCTGTCTATCATACACGTTCATTCAGGTGTCCCCTAAAATCAAAATCTTAGATCTCAAAATCAAATTTCTTTTTGCTCGAAAGTAATCAGTACCTATTGCGTGAATGGCTACACATTAGTGGCTATCTTGAATTTCGTGCAGCTTCGTACCATCCAATGGATATACATCATAGTTTTTTTCGTGTTTCCTGGCTCTGAATCAATGGTGTATACATTTGTCGGTGAATGGAAACAAATCGACACGTTCACACTATTTGCATTTACCAAGAACGAACATATCTAAAAAGTTGAAATGTATGATAAAATATAATTGCTTGATAATTTTATTCCCATGCACACGCATACAGGTGTTGATGAGGCGGCATGATGGGTCCCAGGACTTCGTGAACAAAGGTTGGGACGACTACAAAGCAGAATTTGGTGATCTTAGGTCGGAGTTCTGGCTCGGTGAGTGGACACTTGCCAAAAAAAATCAAAGCTTGCAGAAAATACCCCCTGAAAGTAAAAAAGCTGAAGGTGGTTTACACAAATTTAATTATATTCGTGTACATTATTTTTCACATTATAAGATACGAAATACGTCACAAACATAGACACTATTTCTTGAGTATGACCATTTTATTGTCCATGAAACTGCAAAACTAATATTCACTCCTTAATCAACACATGTAACTTTCCAGGTAATGACAACTTTTACTACCTGACGAACAACGGCAGTGATTATGCCGTGCGCTTTGACCTCGAATCGTTTGACGGTACGAGTGTTTATGCTCAGTACAACATATTCAGAGTTGACTCAGAGGCCAGCGGATACAGACTGAGTATTGATGGATACAGTGGTACTGCAGGTGAGGCCATACAATAGATACTACCGTGCTATGATCTCCATCAGAAATAATTGACCTGCATCAAACGGTTCCGTTGCTTTTTCACCCGTTGTTATCGTGGGATAACACCTTCCCCTCCAAATTAAATCCAACCGGAGGTGAGGTCCTTTGTTTGAACTCATCAATCTCAGTGGGGAATGAAGAGTCATTGAGCTGATGCTTTTAACAAGAGGTGTTGGAGAGACTGTAGGAGTGGTTATGATTGTGGTAGTGACGCTCAGATCGAACTGAGAGAAATATGGAGTGTTTTCTCGTTCCTTTGACTGCGAAACAGTGGGATTAAAACTATGTAATAGTTATTTACTGAGGGCGAGGTGCATGTCAAAATTATAAACCTCGCCGCAAAGCACTTAATAGATAACTGTTTTAGCTACTGGCTCTATTGTATTCCATTCTACTCACAATACGATGATGACCATAATTTAACCTACTATTCGACAGGGTTTGTGTGGATTTGCAAACCCAAGCATTTCCATTAGGGATATATCATGGTCATGTCGGTGACTCACTGATTTTACATCCTTGTGCTGTGACCATGATTTCATAACCTACTGGGGTATCCAAGATCACAGGTTCGCCGTGTCCATGATTTCATCCATACAATATCCAAATGCCTGGACAAGGATATACATGGGGTCCTATGTCGAAGCGGGGCCTATTCCAAGTCGCTGCGGTTTTATGTAACCCTGTCCTAGGCACAGGGACCTTTCATATATGTGGGAGCCCCAGAATCACGTACACACATGGCGACCATGACCCGATCACACAGGACACTTACAAGGGCTAGAGGAATGACTTCCGAGGGCTGTTGCTGGAATTGATCTGTCAAATCCTCCACCCTTACCATGAAAAGGTTGAGGTCCTCCTGCAGCTTCTCATTCTCCTTCCATAATGTTTCACTTCCGGTGTACAAGAAATTTAGATCCTCCGTAAAATAGGTCCCACAAACAAAATATTCCTAGAAAATGTTGTCCGTGGGACAATATTCTCAGTAATATATGTCCGATGAGCGTAATTCCCAGGGAAAACATGTCGTGGGACATATTTCCCCGGCACTCATGTCCAGGCAAACTCTTCCCCCTAGGAATATATGTCCGAGGGGACCTAAAATACATGCGACATATATTCCATTTACACCGGTTCGGTTCTCAACCCAGAGCGTATTCGAACCAATATATTTTGCCCAATTCATCGTTTTTTCGACAAAAAAGGTCGTTTTGACCTTTCAAGGTCATTGAAGGTCAAATTCAAGGTCACCACTCAAACCGCAATATATGATTTCCCATTAGAATGTGCCAATACTTAGGCTCTATCTTGAAGTGTTCTATGAGATTACTCTGCATAGCTCCCATTATGAAGGAAAAATTGGGTGAAGTCCAAAAAATTTTCAATGGTCAAAAAAAAAATTATTTTTTTTTGCTGGAAATGGCTCAAAACGAATAGTGACTTGATTTGGGACAAAAAAATTTTTTTTCGCCGACCCGTCAAAAAATCATAATGGCCGCCACACGCAGACCGGCGATTCAAGGGCAACGAAACTTATACATGTCATAGAGGTACATGAGAGGAATGTTTTGAAACAAAAATCTCAAAACTGATCAGACAGTTTTTGAGAAAATGGCCACCAAAGTCCAAAATTGGCAATTTTTCGTCAAAAATGGCCGCCAAATCGGCAAAAACGATTCAATCAAAAAAATTTTTAAAACCTGTTTAGATATTGGCCTAAGGTATATTCTGACAAATTTATGGGGAAATTCATCATGCCAAAGAAAAGTTACATACCCGGACGGACGACGGACGAAAAACCACGATAATAGCATATCGGCCCAAAGGGCCGGTAAGCTAAAAACTACAACGTACCAGCAAATATTGCTATGAAGTCTCTAGCGAGTAGCCCTACCAATATCATGCAAAACCTTTCCTAAGTTTGATGATCTCTTCAAGCATGTGAAATTATGTCTCCTACGAAGATTTAATACTCAGCATCTCACATGTACTCACATGTGTCGTGGTTTAATGCTAAACTATACTGCCCCAAAATCATTACCATCTTCACAATAAGAGTGATCAAAATCTTATACACAATGGGAAATGCTCCATATAAATACCCAATCAATCCATCATATGAATGTTTTTGTTCTCCTGCAGGAGACAGTATGACAACACCTGCACACAAGGACCAACGAAACCAAAGATTCAAGACATATGATAGTGCGGACGGAAATTGCGCCGTGAACCACAAAGGTAAAGAACAGACATTCAGTTCTCGTCGTTTCACCGATACATATGTAAGCCTGTAGGTAACATGTGCGGGAAATAAAATTGGTGGGATTTTCTTAGGTTACCGGACCTATGGTCCGATAACCTATTGGCATGGCGTTGCGTTCGTCGTCGTCGGCGTCGTCCGTCCACATTTTTATCTTTAAAGTTCACGATAGGATATTTCTGAAATTTTGCGCAAAAATACCTTGAAATATTCAAGAGGGGGTTATTTTTTTTTTAACTTTGTATTTTCACATTTTTTTCACGCGGCCATTTTCGCCGAAAAACGACCAATTTCTGACTCTGGTGGCCGTTTTCTCAAAAACTGTTCAGACAGTTTTGAGATTTTTATTTCGAAAGATTGCTCTCACATACCTCGTGATGAATATAAGTTTCGTTGCCCCTGAATCGCCGGTCTGCGTGTAGTGGCCATTTTCATTTTCTCGACGGGTCCCAAATGGAACTTTCTCATGTTAAATCCTCCTATGCTTTATAATGGGACACATTATACCTAATATCTCACTTAGTATTGAAATTAGAAACTAGGAATCAATTGTGGACACATAGGAAATGATACATGCTGATTATTGTCATGACCTTGAATTTGACCTTCGACCTCATTTTTAAGGTCACAGTACAAAATCGCTAATATCTCGATTATTATCGACTTTACAGCTCAGGAATCAATTGTGCACATATAGGAAATGATATGGTCCGAATATTCTGATGACCTTGAATTTCACCTTTGACCTCATTTTCAAGATCAAAGAACAAAACGGCTAATATCTCGCTTATTCCACTTTATAAATTGGGACTAAATTGTGGACGTATAGGAAATGATGTGTGCCGAATATTTGGAGGACCTTGAGTTTGACCTAATTTTTAAGGTCAGACACAAAACGGCTAATAGCTCGCTTATTATTGACTTTGCAGCTTAGGAATCAATTGTGGACATATAGGAAATGATATATGCCGCATATTCTGATGACCTTGAATTTGACCTTTGACCTCAATTTCAAGATCAAAGAACAAAACGGCGAATATCTCGCTCAATATCCACTTCATAACTTGTGACTAAATTGTGGACGTATATGAAATGATGTGTGCCGAATATTTGGAGGACCTTGAGATTGACCTTTGACCTAATGTTTATAGGCACAAAATGGCTAATATCTCGCTTATTATTGACTTTACAGCTTAGGAATCAATTGTGGACATATAGCAAATGACATATGCTGAATATTCTGGTGACCTTGAATTTGACCTTTGACCCCATTTTCAAGGTCAGAGGACAAAATGGCTAATATCTCGCTCATTATTGAACTTACAGCTTATGAATCAATTGTGAACATATAGGAAATGATATAGTCCGATTTTTGTGATGACCTTGGATTTGACTTTTGACGTCATTTTCAAGGTCAAAGGACAAAATGGCTAATGTATCCCTTATTATCGACTTTACAACTTGAGAATCAATTGTGGACAGATGGGAAATGATATATGCTGAATATTGTCATGACTTACAGGCATTGGTCACTGGTGGAGTCCACAAATTGTACCTTTCTCATACCAACCATTGAATAGGTTTATCTTGGAAATAACGCAATAGCCTTAACTGTTTCAGCGTGCGAACGTGCTAGCTTTTTGCTAGAGAAAACATACACAAATTTCACACGCATGTCACCTATGGGCTTCCTGTACATACCCCTGATACGTTTTGCAGAAGACTGATGAACGACTTTCAGCAGAGCAACATATATTTTTCGAACCGAAAATTATCTTTCCCTGATATCCTTTGCTATAAATGTGTTCAGGACAGTGTCCACAATATTCGGTGCATGACCACTAATATCGATACGCACTTTCTTTGCAGGTGGTTGGTGGTATAATGCATGTTTCCATGCCAAATTAACTGGATATTATGGGTCTAGTGCACCATGGTCTCAAGGTCTGCACTGGCAAACTTTCAAGCTCCTTGCGGTAAATCTCAAATATGCTGATATGAAAATCAGACCAACAAATTAAAAGCGAAAATGCGATGTCCAACACTCAAAATCTCGGAAACATAAGTGTGAAGACATTTGTCAAGTAGAAGCGGGGGTTCATACACAATTACTTTCAAAGAGTACATTATCATTTTTGCTGCATGCATAATGACTGGAAATCTTGCGTCACCTACCTACCTATACGATAGTAACTATGCGGCGTTAACTGTATTATATGTTATACTGCAACTACCCCCCCCCCCCCTCCCCCCCTCCATCCAGTTCACTGAGGGAGTTTACTTATGTATAGGCTTATTGTTAGCCAGTTACTCACACAATGACATACCGGTAACTCACAGTTTATGTCACAAATTCCACATACAATACAACATAAATATCGAGCGAAAGTCATATGTTGCCAACAGATAATGGACAAGTCACAAAAATGCAGGTAAGAATGAGTACCTACATGAGCAAGCTCCTTCATGATATCGGGAGATATACATATACGGAGGAAGAATCTAGTTCCGGTGGGAGTTACCACGATACGAGTCAACGATCGAGTTTCTTCTAAAACGTATTTTATATCGAGCGGTCAATAGGCCTGTCTTTAATTTTTCAAGGAACGCCAAGTAACGTCCATTTTGTGTTCACTCGTCCACAAATATTCATTTCTATCTCCACTCCCTCTCAAACGTAACCTTTACTTTGCAGTTGTTTATCACTTAACTTGGTACTGTGTAAGCCATCTTGAAAATATCGTTTTGGGTCCAGGAGCACACAAAAGAGTAACGATGTTTGAACATATAGCAACGCATTGTTAGAACATATTCTAATTACTGTATCGTGTATTGGTGCATAATTTGAGTCTTAAATAAATGACGTGAAGAGCGATGTAAACTGAGAAAGGGCAAACGATAACACGATATTTCTGAAACGGATTACTGAAATGTATATACAGAAAAGCTCTACCTAATGATTCATCATGTATGGTAAAGTGTATATTTAACTACTATGTAATAATCACGTCTATGTTCGCTTGGTTGAATGTATATCTTGTATCTAGCCATCTGTTGACATGCGGACACCGGCAGAGATTCCAATGCCTTGAATAACATATTTGTTCTTAATATTGCTTGTAAATCTGAAGAAGGATGTGATGAAACACGTGTAAATGAAAACGATGTGTATATATATTTATAATAGTTCAATATAATACAGCTCTTGAAGGCTGACCCGGCAACTTAATTAATTCATGTAGTTAGGCTTAGATACATTCTATGCGACTTGATGTTCACCTAATACAAGAATAGCGTCTATATAACACATCTCTCTGATGTGTGTTACAACAAGGAACAATTAGGTGAGCTGGTAACGTCTCTGTGATATGTGTTACAACAAGGAACAATTAGGTGAGCTGGTAATATAATATAACATCCACGTGCGAATGACTTTGAAGTTGTGTTTCCATTATGAATTGGGTTATATTATATGTACATTGTTCATTTATTAAATGCTGATTTAATGTTTTAACCCATTTTGTGACTGATACAATAAATTGGAGTTCGTGAAAGTGAAGAATGTCTATAGGAATATGACCCATTTCGTTTTAAAGAAGTTTTCAACTTCGACCATACTGCATCTCTCACCATCAGGAGTGTTACATGGAATACAATATAATATATTGCAACGCATGTAACATAATATATTATGTTAACCGATATGTTTAACCATCTATGCTGCTTATTCTTTTATATTCAATGGGGTTTTCATTGAGAAAAAAATATGTATATTTGCATTATACATGATAACGTCATCATGAAAATACAAGAATGTATATATTCGGCAGGAGTCAGGCTCACACGAGAGAACTACATGAACTCAAAAGTTGTGTCTAGTCATCACGTTATATTAACAAGACGAAAATTCTAGTACATGTATAGGATAGCAATCGAACATGATGACACAAGATGATCCCAAAACATGTCAGACCTAAGTGGGATGCGTCGTGTATCATCCACTGGGATCGTTCAGTGTGGTCACTAGCATGTACTTCGAATTCAGATTTACTACATAGAACCAGGTATTTTAATTATTATTATGTTGTAACACACGAGGATTCATTCAATATATAAGCGGATGTATTGGCCTTTTAAAGGTACGACATGGTTTTGATGGTATCAATAGGAAACCTGATATCAAACACTTGGAATAGAAAGAAAGCTCAGGCGAATATTAATATCCAAGCTGGCGTTATCGGCTGAGGTCAGCCTTGTGAAAACAGTTGTCTACTGTGCACCAGATTCAATTTGTGAGCAACTGCACAATGAGTTGTCAATTCTTAAGGAATATATCACTCAGATGTTTTTCTCAAGATAGTTGTTACTTTGTAGAAAAATTCATGATCATATGTTTTGTTTTATGGCTAGATGTAACCTCAAGTTTGATTGCATCTTGCATATTTTATTCTCCAAAGTATTATATCACAACATTTGCACCACAGAGAATGAC
Source organism: Terebella lapidaria (assembly GCA_949152475.1). Classification (NCBI taxonomy): domain Eukaryota; kingdom Metazoa; phylum Annelida; class Polychaeta; order Terebellida; family Terebellidae; genus Terebella; species Terebella lapidaria. The sequence continues at coordinate 24,744,359 of OX424566.1, read as the reverse complement.
GTTGCATATTATCCATCCACCATTTGCTAATGTCGAGATGGATTTCCTATGTCAGAAGATCTTTCATTTGCCGTAAATTTTGGATTATCACGTATTCTATTCCTTAGAGTGTTTTTAGGAATAACTCCGAGGACTGAGTGCAGAACTCATACTTGAGGCGTTAACAGCATCACGAAGCTACCATCGATCAAATATCAGAGGCTTGCATATCTTGGAATATTACATATGACAACGTAGTTGTGGTGCAACAGGGGTGGGATTTGCCTCTCAAATAACAGAAGAGCGGACGGCAATGAGTACGCAAAAATGGCCCTGCCATTTAATATACTAGGTTTTTCGTACAAAGTTCAGAGCATCGTTGGGTATTTCAGTGCAAGTTATGACCAAGAGAGGCCACGAAGTTACAACAGAAGATGAAAATGGATCTGGGTTCAGAAGACATCCGGTCGACTTTTTTTTTTACAACGACCAATGTTATTTGGTTGAAAATATATACCTGAAATGCCAGAAAGCTATCATCGAGAATGAAAGGAGTTCTGCCTTCGGCGTCACACATCCCTCTAAATCCTGAATCTGCCCCTGACGGGGGATGGGGGGGGAGTGGTAGAGGATAGGGGCGGCGTTGTAGAGGACATGCCCTAGTGCCAGAGAAGGTCGCGCGAACACTGCAACATTGTTATGCAGTGGCTCGAGGAATAGAATACGATGTGGATCAGATCTGAAACAATACACTGCGCCGAATACTATCATACGAGCTGTGATGATTATATACATGTAGAGTGCGTCATGATGTAAACATACTTCGTGCTGCATTTGAGGAATGTGCCCTGGATGTGGGTACGTTGTGTGTGTTACAATTCGCGTCTCAGTTCTCAATTCACTCATAGTTCCTTAGTCTGTATCATTGCCTCATTTATATACAGACATTTCACCCCAGTATCTATTTGTAGTGGTATCTTGAAGAATGTACAAGACATATCAGAATTTGAAATTGGGAATTATACTGCAAATAAAAATCAAGCTTTATATGGATTTTTGGACTACAAGCCGGACTGATATCGCAATGACATAATGCATATTACACCAAAACACAGCGTGTTGGTAAACCAGATAGAAAGCTAATGAGTTCTCGTAGTGTAGCCGGATCCATCATTTGCTGTCGCACAAACATATTTTTCACTTCAAACATGCATTGTGGTATTTTACATCATAACAACCAACGGAGACATTTATAGAAAATTTACAAATACATCAAAATGACAATATACCACTCATCTCAGCGTTTTGTTGACAATGTTTGGGAGGACGTTATTTACATGAAACAAGTTATTCACATGACTAGTCCGGGGGTAAAAAGCGTTAATATTTAAAACTACAGAAAATTGTTAGTGTTATATTTATTCAAAATATTGCATGGGAGTGATACACCCAGTCACTCATGTGTGAACGTTTGCTATCGAAGATATTAGATTTTCATCGTTGTGTATGTAGTCTGAGATGACTGTCATATTACCCTCGAAACGAAAATCGTTTGGATCTGTTTTCGACGAAAAATGTTCCAAGTTCCACAAGTTGTACTTCTAGGCCTGATCTATACACCGAGGGGACATCTACTTGACAAACAATCGATGAAATGATCACTGAATATTCTCGAATTGAAAACTCAAACCATGTTGTGGAACATCTACTAACCGTCAGCAAGAGTTCTTCCCTTAAACCAGACATTTATTTCACCTATCACATGAGCTGGTGTTTACCAGTATATTCGATATCTTCTTTAGGAATACCTCCCATCGCCGCATTGGACGCAGTGTTGGGTAACATTGAGCAAACATTTATGTATCAAACTTTTTCTTACATTCAATTATCGACGCCAAATTGATTTTATTGGCTGGATACCTTACCATTTTTCCTCACGTAGATTGATCAATCTTATCTATATTGTCTTTCTGTACTTTCTGTATTGAATTAAACAATGATCAAGTGTTGAATATCGCATGTAACCAAACAAGGAATATCCACATGCAGACAGATAACTGTGGGGTCCTAAAGAACAAGTACTTGCGTTGCCTTAACGAGCCAACGAAGCCAAATCCCTCAGGTAGTTTGCACACTGTCACGAATCGGATATGGAACGTGACGTGAACAATTTTACCATGACGTTGGGAAAACACATTATGAGGTCCACTTCTCAACAATCTATGTGCTTGTGTGAACATGTGTGTGTCTAAACACACATGATATGTCATCACTTTTTACAGAGACAACGGGTAACTACTAACAGAATATTGCCCCCGTAATATGACCCCGTCATATGCACCCATAGAGCAACTCGGGGTCATATAACGCATTGTCTCAGAAAAAACATCCTGGATCCGTCAGTGATTAATTGTCGTCATTTTTCGCCGGCAAACTAATGTGGGTGTTGTTGGTTCAAAATGGCACCAATACCACATAGAGGACTCGCCATCTCAAAGGAACATTTTCCTGGTAACCAGCTAGCCACGTCTGGTCACGAATACATATACATGAGAAGCATTCGTCACCGTCGATGACAGTGATATAAGTGTACACGTCCAGTACATTGCTGCAAGAACAACAATATTAACAGGAGACTAATTTCTATGTCAGCTTCAGGTGCGAAGTCTAATCTTATTGTGAAAAAAATAAATCATGGATATTCTAACGCAAAAATGCAGCGACGAACACGAGATCTCATCCACCAGGACGAACACAACTTTCACAGATAATGTACAGTGGAAAGGAAACATAGCACCAAGGGTGCTGTAGCCTACCGGCAGATGATCATGAGAATCGCACAGAGTACCGTTATCGATTTTCCAGAATATAAATTGTTACAAAACTTATACACATCACAAAGGTACATAGGCAGAATCTTATGCATTTTGAGATAACTGAAAAATGGCTTCCAATGGCAAAAATCATTGTTTCTTTCGACAAAATGAGGTCGTTTCGACCTTCCAAAGTCATTGAAGATCAAATTCAAGGACACCATTCAAACCGCAATATATGATTTCGCATTTGAATATGCCAATACTTAGGCTCCATCCTGAAGTGTTCTATGACGACCCGTCAAAAAATCAAAATGGCCACCACACGCAGACCGGCGATTCAAGGGCAACAAAACTTATACATGTCATAGAAGAATATGAGGGGAATGTTTTGAAACAAAAATCTCAAATTTAATCGGACAGTTTTTGAAAAAAGACCATCAAAGTCCAAATTTAGCCATTTTTCTTTAAAAATGACCGCCAAATCGGTAAAAACGATTGAATAAAAAACACGAAAAAATGGTCTTAGGGTATTAACCCAAGGACAGTTTCAGTAAATTTTCAGAAAAATTTCATCCGGAAGGACGGATGGACGGAAACCCACGACAATAAGCCAGAAATATTTGTGTGGCCAGCGGATTGTTTCTAAGTAAGACAGTTCATGTGATTTGTGTTAAATTCAATTTTGGCCTCATGATGATTTTTTGAGGCGCGAAAAGATTCCGTACTAACTATTCTGAACGTTGTTACATTAAACTTCTATGCTGATAATGTACCTTCGCCACTGGATTGTGAATATAATGGGCTTAAAAAACACCCGTCACTGTGTGGTTCTTCAGAGTGCCGGAGTGCCAGACTGGAATCTCGAAGAGACTACCGAATTTGCAAACCATTTGAGCAACAGGAAGATTCTGCAAACGACGCGAGTCCTGAACTACCGTAAGCTTTATTTATCTCGCATAAACTAGGTTTTTGTTAAATGAAAAACAATATATTATTGCAAAAGTTATGATGTTTAAGACAGGAGGATTTGACTTGACAAGATATTTTGTCCGAGACTTGGGATATATGAGTGAATAATATCTAAGATGCAGTTATAGTTTGAAAAAAAGGGATTATTTTGAAAAACTTCGGCTGACAAAACTGAAGTGTGTTCCTTGTGTAGGCCTACTGTTTCGCCATATAAATTTTATGATGTACAAAACAGTAAAAAAAAAAATGACAACATACACATGCCAACTCGTACCTATACAAACACAAAACAACTGATGGCATTACAAGAATATTGAAGTCAAATACAAGATATACTGCAAAAAAACGTTTTCAAGAATGTCATTTTTTTAGTGTGGTGTCGTTCATCTCGAGCATTGCGATGTCTTGTTCATTTCACTTGTGTCAGAAAACAGTAATACTGATTTCAATTGGAATGGTTTCGAGCATGTTTGTAGTTGTGAGAAATGTAGTCATCGACATACAAGGTTGATTTTGAAAGAAGGTTTAAAGCTAAAACAGGGTTAACCTAGGAAACACACAGATAATATAGAAAGCAACATATTTTTTGCATATTTGTTGAAATATACCGTGGCTTCTAAAACTAGCCCAGTGTTTAGCCATACAATCAGTAATAACTAACCTAGTGTTAGACATTGTTTTTGCAGTGAAGTTATTTTCAGATACTATATCTGTGGATTTGTTTTTATTATTCTTGTACGATTTAAAGATGTCTAAAAAAAAATAGGGACGAATATCAACTTCTTGGGCTGGAAAGTGAATAAACATCCAAATTGCAGACAAATGTGATTGTACTCATCTTTACCTAATGAGATAGCGATGTCAGATCCCACAGATACGTGTCTCGTTGTCGCGCAACGACTATAGAACGCGTCGTCCACTTGTATCTCAATGGTTTGTGAGTGTTTCTCAAGAAACAGAAATGGACTGGATACTGGTGAGTATGGTTTGAGTGATGTGTATATTGGCTAAACCACGCAACAGTAAATCCCCCAAATTTCCATGTAAATTGGGTCACTTGATAACGGCAAGAAACATGTGTGTATTGTTTGAGTATAGAGTTCACCTCCCCAAAGGGAATTGTCCTGGTAATAGGACTGGAAAGCGGAAGTACTGATCGATGACAAATTCCAATGAATTTCTTCGGACTGGGGATAAGCACCTGACGCCTCCCTATCTTTTAACATGGGGGTGCATTTAATATGGTGGTTTTAAGTATATAAACGATGTCATTAGTGTATTAAAGTATCCATACACGATGAAGATATACAAAAACTGTTGTAAAAGATAAAAATTGTCCAATTCCACAACATATCCATGCTTCGAAGAGGCACTGAAAAAAGGCAGTTCGAATAAAGCCTTGCTCTAGCAAAGTTGCCGGCGGACGGCCTGTTATTCTAATGAATTTTGATACAAGTATACCTGCTTTGTACTTTCGCTAAAGTTATTTGACACAAGACATGTTATTCCAGCAGTTATTGACATTGTTAGAAATGGGCGATAATTGGGTTTATCCCCGGCGACGCCTTATTCACGAATATTTCATTGGAATTTATCACCGATCATACTTCCGTTTTCCAGCCCTATACCGAACACCATAAACAGGCCTCGCAATGGGGAAAAACTATACTACCCCAGGGTTTTATTCTGGTGGTGTGTCTCGTGCATATATTTATTGCTATTCCGTACCAATATACCTCTTCACAAATACATGGGAAGCACTTTTCACCCCCCGATGACCGTGATATGAATACACTCGTCATGATACCACTTCTAACAACGACACTGTGTTCAAGGTGTGTTGCTTATTAGCTAGGCAATTGCATTAATTGTTATATGGTAATGGTCAATTTATTACCTCCAGGAAAGATTGTGTTGGGAAGGAGGTATGGTAATAAATTCCACTGGGTATAAAGGTATGGAGTAAGGTAATTAGCTTCAATTTCATTTTGTAAATAGATACATCCTTGGACAGAGAAAATCGGTGGAAAGTAAAATATTAGTTTTGTGGAACATACATGACAACTGGAGTATATGTAAAGTTGTGAACAGGTATGTGTCTGTTGATAGGTTCGGGTCACCAATTACCATATACATGAAATGAAGAGCTAGTGGCAAAATGTAACTAGATCAGTGTTGATTCCTGAATGTAACATACCAGCGTGATCCGCAGGCAATTCTTCTTGGTTGGGAAATCAAAACAAAATAATGCATTGGGTCAAGGACATAATTTCTTGTTGAATTTTCGATCGTCATTCTGGATGATGATAAATAAACCGCGAAAAGAAGTTAAACATACCATAGCACATTATTTTAATGTCACTTTTTTCTCGGCGCTGATAAGAAGAATCTGACGATAATACCAAAAGTATAGAGGTGTGGGAGAAGCTCTATTTGTGACGAGGATATTTCTCCAAAAATCGCTGGTTTTGAAATAGATCTTAGTTAATCCGAAGCCAAAGATTCGGACTATGACTCCTTGAATATTCAATGGTAACACGAATGTAAGCTGTAAAGTCAGGAGTTTAGTTTCCAAGGAGCTATATAATTCTTGCATAAAACACTTTAAAAAAAGATCGGGCAAAATAATATGCTATGACAAAAGTAAATTACTATTACACCAGAAAAAAGAGTGAACATGCTCAAAGAATGGGCATCGCCTCTAATGAGTTCTCTTACGAATGTTTTTTATCACAAACGTGTTTCATCAACTTGCTTTCTTGAGCATAATGCACTGCAACCTATTCAGGTTAGGTTGGAGCTTTTGTAGGCAAACTAAAACATGACACACGATACGCCAACCCACACAGGCCTGGGGCAATTGTAGCTGAATATACTGTATGTCATCATATTGTAAGATATGGAAAATATGAAAACGGTCTTCACGCCCACAGTTACAAAAAAGACTGGCACAAAAATGTTACTCTTTGCATCACAATATTTTCGCGTAAAACGATACGAGAAAGCAAAGTTTCGTATTCATATAATGAAACACTACACATTATAGATTATTAGAGTTTGGACGTGTTGTGATTATCATTATGCACGAAACTGTTTAAATACCAGTGTCTGGTGAAAACTATATTTTATACCCTAAACTCAGTAGCCTCTTGGCTTGTATTTACGTACTTTATGTACTTTCCATGCATCTATTTCATGGGGTTTGATTTGGATTTCTGATTTTTTTTTCAAGGGTTGTTGACCAGTTGTATACTAATTCCATCAGTGCACATTAAATACGACTACATTTCACAAACTCTCTGCCCCTGATGACGCCAATGTGTCTTGGATCAACTAATTTGCCGGGCTGTGTTTTTTTGTTGCGAAATGTTGTATTGTACGTTTGCTACTGACATCATCCAAATCTGGCTGTATTGGTGGTAATGAATTGATACTTACATTCAGAAGAGTACTCGAATGCATATTCTAGACTACATACTCTACAAACTATATCTCCGGAAAGTGCACTTACGCGATTTGGATATAATCTGAAGAACCAAACTTCAAGAAGCAATACGTGGAACGCAAACGCATGACCAACTGCAGCTCGTAACATATCACACAATGAATATATACGGATAGCAAAATATCACTCCATTGCACAAGGCGTGACACCGACATGTGCTCTCTCATGTTGTCCCGTGTCATTAGCTGTTTAGTTGATGCAATTATTCATATCCAACTACAATGCTCTCACGAATATGTTTTCCTTCAAACATATAATTCACTGTCTGGATGTAACAAGCATTTGTATGGACAGAAAACAGCTGAGGATAAGGTTCCATGTACTACATCAAAATTGACGAACTTAGCCGACTGGTCAAGTATTCGGCACTTGTTACTTGTATCGATAGGAAATATATATACACACACTACATTAACGGTAATCAGTGGTGTTTTTTTAATTTTTCCGTATTGCTTAGGTTTTGCAAGATATTGGACAACGAATTTGGGTATATGTGATAATTTGGGGAAGCGGGAAAACATCCCGTCATTATGCAATCTCCACACAGTTACCCGCAGTTTACGCAGCGCACATTATCTTTTGGTTGACTATATTATCCTTAGGGTTAAGTCCCAAACCTACACAACTTTGGCTGTGAACTATATTTTTAAAGCATTTATAAAGCAATGATAATCTGGTTTGGAGTTTCAACATACGGTGTAATATACCCACTAAATTGCAAAATACTCACGGTGGGTTTGCGGAAGTAAATTCTCGGACTGAAAAAAATAAAGCATTTGGACCCACCATATATGTTACACGTATTATATTGTAAATTGAAGTTATTACCATATTGTGAACTTCGAAAAAAAAAGTTGACTACACTCTTATACACGATCATCATGTTTGCAAACAATTTATTATGTCAGTCACAAAAGGGTTAAAACCTTCAAATAATGAATATCCAATGAACCAATATTCAATAAATGGATATTACACATACATTATGTCCCGAGACAAAAACATTTGAAACATGACATCACAGTCAAGACAACATTATCACAGAGACTTGTGACAAAGACGCTTTTCCGCTATTATGTGAACGTTAAACACATGATAAACACATGAAATATCTAAAGCCTAACTGTATTAATCACTTTGCTGGATAAGCTTTCAATAGTTGGATTATTCTGAACTATCATATAAATGTATATAGATAGTAAATATCAACAAAATGTGAATATACATCAGTCATGTTTAATCACATGCCTGTTCACATGCTCAAGCAACATTAGTAATAGGTAGTCATCTAAGATGTTATTCAAAGCATTCAGGAATCTCTGCCGGTATCGGCATGTCAACTTACAGTGACAACATCTAATGATTCAAAGCTACCACGTTCACACGTGAAAGCATTTATATCTCTCACGTTCGCACATAGAAATATTTAAGTTTCCACGTTCATACGTAGAAAGACTCAAAGATTCAAAGCTACCACGTTCACATGTGGAAGCGTTTGAGGCTACTACACCCAAATCTTTACACGTATGAACGTGGTAACTCCAAAAGTACCATGTGATAACTTTGAAATTTTCCACGTGTGAACACAGACGTCTGAAATGTTTCGACCTTTGAATATAGAAATATAAAATGTTTATACATGTGAACGTGAAGATCCCAAAGTTTCTACATGCGAACGTGGTAGCTCATGAAGTTTGCACCCGCAAAACGGGGAAGCGATAAATGCTTCCACGTGTGAACGTGCTAACCTTGGATTTTCTACGTGCGAACATGGTAGCTTTGAATGCTTTCTAGTAATTGACATTTGCACGCGTGAACGCAGTAACCTCAACTGCTTCCACTTGCGAACGTGATAGTGTTAAGTGCTTCCACGTTCGGATGTGCCAACATTTTTCTAGAAAAGACTTAAAAAATATTCTGCGCATATCCCCTATTGGCTTCGCACAATTTAATATAAATGACCTAAGTATCGCATGTTATTCCTCATTCTAAATTTAATGAAGATTAGAAATGTGCCAGACGGGTTAAATGCCATCCTTTGAGTGGGTGAGTAATATTAGTAGAGGATGCTACATGGACCACACAAATGATGGTAAATGATTAGGTATATCATACATTTATATATTTCGTTTGAAAAAGATGAATTGATGTCAGAAATCGGGTTAAATGGCATTCTTTGAGTGGGTGAGTAGTATACGTAGAGGATACTACATGGGCCACATATATTATGGTAAATGATTAGGTGGACATCCATTTATATATTTCGTTTGAAAAACATGAATTGATGTCAAAACTCGGTTTCGGAGAGATCGTGCTTTTTTTCAGCTCGCGCTTCGCAGCACTTTTATTTGAGACTTAAAATATGTACCACCACTGGATAAATGGTAAGGAGAACATATTCTAACGATGAGTTGCTATATATTTTCAAAAATGGCACAAAACATTTTTTTCAAGATTTACTCCTAGTCACGTTAAGTAAAATACAATAGCACAGGACACGAGCATCACGACTGCAAAGCTATAGGTTATGAATTAGGGGGAGAAGGGGATTAAAACCAGCAAAAACTCGATTTCAGTATCAAAATAGCTACAACGGTGGCTACACTCTATCCCACCAACATCGGAGAGAAGCTTGCCGATACGTATACGGATTCTTAAACAGCGATTTTTGCTTAGTTGTCCATAAGTTTTGAGCAACAAGCGATTTTTGTTCAATATTCGTTATTTGGTGTATTGCATTGGGATACAATCTGTGATCATGTCGTTGTCTGCCTGTTCACATTTGGTCTAGGCATGTTTGAGTTCCTCTCCAGTATCCATTGTGGGGGGACAAAGATACAGTGAACTATATGTAAGAACGGCTAACGCGGAACGTAATTCTCGTACACGAGCCCCTACCTAAAGTCGCCACATCCCAAATCTCGCCAACTCAATATTATTGTAGCTGAGAATCTGATCTCGGTTTCTGGAAACAAATTGCTGGTACGAAGATTGGGTATCCGAGGCTCGATTGATGATAGAATTGGTTTAGTTTCATTTGCACTACAATGTCTGGAAACAATTTTGTAGAATTTTGGAGTGCGATGAATTTAGGACGGAAGACTCATAGATAGGTACGATCGTAGAAAATTATATCCAGTCCTGATGCATGCAGTAGGCCTGTGAGTGATAATGTACTTTTTCAAAAAATAATCGACCCAAGAATCTCTAAAACAAATGTCTTCACATATATGTTATCAAAAAGTTGTTCATTTCACATCACTTTCTTCGCAGCACTTTTAACTTATAGGTCTGATTTTCATATCGGCATATTTCAGATTAATTGCTAGGACCTTGAAAGATTGCCAGTGGACTCCTTAAGCCCATGGTACACTAGATCCATAATATCCAGTGAACTTGACACGGAAACAGCTTTTGTACCACCAACCACCTGCAAAAGGTACGTATCATTATTAGTGGTCATCCACAGTATTGCTGTGGACAATCCTGAACACACGTTGGCAGAGGATGTTGGGGAACGATATTTTCTCGGTTGGTAAACATTATGTTTGATTTTTTCACCTTTAAAGTTCACGGTACAATTACCGTCCACACTATCATATGTCTTGAATCTTTGGTTTCGTTGGTCCTTGTCTGCAGGTGTTGTCATGCTGTTTCCTGGAGAAAACAACAACAACGTGCAATAATAACTTGTTGTTATGATGAATTGAATGGGCAATTACATAGGGGACTCAATGTGTATATCGGCTCTTGATCTCTCTTATTGCAAAGATGCTAAAAATTTTAGGGCATTATTCTTCATTGAAAAATCACGACACAGGTGGAAACCCATGTCAGACATGAAGTGTATACTCTTTCTCGAACTCATAATTCCCTTTCCTTAAGGAGATCATTGAGGAGATCATCTTTGAGGAGATCAGATATCATCATTTCGGGTAAAAACCTTCACGAATTAGCACAAACTTTGAAGAGTAATTTGCAAAAAAAATAACCAATGGTTTCATTGTAAACATTACTACTGAACGGTAGAAAATCTAACTCTCAATTGAAAATAGAAGCTCATCTAGTTTTGATATATATTCTGTTTTAATATACCAAACCAACATATATAATAAGACCAATAAAAAAGATTGATCATGATCAATCATCTTTTAATTATTTCAGATGACTGAAACTAACTGAATGACTAAACTGTAGAATTGAATGCCAATTCAATTGAATTCCCAGCTTTGAAATTTATGTTCATTATTTCAAAAGCCCACCATTCCCAAAACAACCCAAACATTGGTGGGAAAAGAAATATGCATCACGTAGTCAGTAGATCTCTGCAATGAAAGCAAATGATGACAAATATAATAGCTGGTTATTTTGTAGCCTCGGTAATTATGTGCTGCTTGCTGGTTTTGAGTGACATTAGCGACGCTTGAATGACGTACTTAGTGTATGTATGTTTAATGATAATTTATGTACATTCGTAACCCACGCAGGTACCAATGCAGGATATGCTGCGACAAGGATATGTTTTACCAAGACGTATATCACTGATGGAGAGCTTATCGGGGAAGTATCTATTATCTGGCCTCACCTGCAGTGCCAATGTATCCATCAATACTCAGTCTGTATCCGTTGGCCTCTGAGTCAACTCTGAATATGTTGTACTCAGCATACACACTCGTACCGTCAAACGATTCGAGGTCAAAGCGCACGGCATAATCACTGCCGTTGTTCGTCAGGTAGTAGAAGTTGTCATTACCTGAAAAAGTGTCGCAGCTTCATAGACAAAATTGTCAAACCCAGGAAACAGTGTTTGTGGTTGTGATGTATTTTGTATTTCTTTATATGAACAATAATGCATATAAACTAATTTGCATAACAAAAGCTCACAACAGTTCGTTTTGTTGTGTATTTTGACTTGCAAGGGAATTTTCTGTAAGCTTTCTTTTGTCCTTTTTTAACAAGTGTAAACTCACCGAGCCAGAACTCCGACTTTAGATCACCAAATCCTACTTTGTAGTCATCCCAACCTTTGTTCACGAAGTCCTGGGACCCATCATGTCGCCTCATCAATACCTGTGCGCATGTGCATGGGAATAGCAATCATATTTTGATTGAATATTTGGTCGAATACTGTATTTGGTCGAATATTTCAACAAACTATTGGTATTCCCATGGGTACAAACTGTGCACCATTATTGGCAGACCTGTTTTTATACTCATATGAATCAGATTTTATCCAACATTTACAACGAGGGGGTTCTAAGAAACTAACATGTAATTTTAATTTCACTTTCCGATACATAGATGATGTATTGTCGCTAAATAATCCCGAATTGTTTTTGTTATTTGGATGTCATATATCCTAAGGATACTACAGACTCCGCTATTTTTTTCAAACTATCTAGACCTGAGGTTGGAGATTAATGATTCTAACCTGTCAACTAGATTATATGACAAACGTGAAGATTTCAATTTTTCCATAGTCAATTTCCCTTTTCTAAGCAGCAACATTCCTATGTCACCGGCATATGGTGTGTTTGTTTCTCAACTAATACGCTATTCCAGAGCTAGTTGCAAATATGAGGACTTTGTCTATCAAAGTGCCCAGCTAGTCTCTAAACTGCTGCGACAGGGATATATTTTACCAAGACTTATAGCTGCGTTTAAGAAATTCTATGGACGTCATCATGATCTGGTTGATAAATATAGCAAATCCATGTCTGCCATGCAACTAGATCTATTTTCATGTTAATTTTGGGGAATTCATGACGGGTGCCACTAATGGGGCAGGAAATGCTCCTTCTTTCCGGAACACCTGATTTCACCTTCTAATGGCCATTTTTGAGGGTTCATGAGTTTCCCTGTCATTTTTGTTTTCTTTCTCTTCGTATGGCTGATCTGACTTTCTGTCCCCAGACTATGAGATTGGATAACGGACCCTGTTTTGTTTGCTCGGAATACCTAATACTGGGTATTGATTCCACGTCTATTACTATACATTTCAAATTCATGAGATTTTTTAGTTCATGGTGTATGATAATTTTCAACGGCGATCATTTGGCGCTTTGCGTACTGTGGCTCTGGGGCGTTGTGCATAAAATAATATCTCCAGTGTTGCACACAAAGTTTATTCTTATGCTACGCATGAGAATCCAAGGACAGTCCGAGTCGTCAATTAATCCGCTTATAATATTCCTGTAATTATAGTCCAATTAACCGACGTGTATTCATAATACTATACGAGCACGTCCATCGTCTATCAACTTTCATCACTCGTCGGGCAAAATGGCGTGGTTTTTGCTGGTGTCTGTCTAATTTTCAGTGTCTCATGTTGCATGTGATGTGCATGCACAGTAGTCTTGTGAATGGAATGTATGTACACATGCTTGTGACAAGATGCTAAATGGATGGTGGCAAGATGCTAACAATAAATATGTTCGCTCGTAGCCGTCAGAATCACAGAATTCCAAACGTGTTGCATTTTCCTTATTATGAGGATTCCATTGGTATTAACTACTTTTCAACTGAAAACAATTGTAAGTACTCGAAATCTAAAATGGTCGCAAATTCATGATTTTTCCCCATATTTGATATGCATAATTTATTTTTGTTGCTGTTTCTCAAGGATTGAAAGATACGGAAGCTCATAGGGGACATCCGCATAATACATGACCGGATGTGAACGTAGAAGTCTAAAATCTCTTCACGTGTGAAAGTAGTGACTAGCATGGTAGCATGGTAGCTTTAAATGTTTCCGCAAATGAACTAAATAGTAATGGACACTTGTGAACGTAATAACCATCATGGTTTCGACGTGAGACTGTAGTAGCCTCAAATTTGTCCTAAAATGCTTCCACGTGCAAACGTCTATTTAGAGAAGACGCCAACATTTTGTTCCTTGCATGTCACCCATGGTATGCCATAGAAACAACGCCCAAAACGCAATTCTCAAACTTAATTATTCACGTATTGCTAGAAGGTGTACGTTAATTATTTTGAGTAAAGACAAAATCATACTATCCAATCATATCCGGATTTGTTTTCGATGAACAGCTCCACTGATTGGTCAGAGAAGTCTCCAGTCAAACTGGTGATGGTGGTTGTTCCTGTGCAGCCAGGTCTAGCAAAGACGCTGCAGCAGCCACACCCAGCCCCCGTACACTCCGCCGTACAAAGACACATGTGTGATGTCACACCGGAAGTACAAGTGCCGCCATTTTTACAAGGGTTTTCCGGAAGTATTTGGCAGTAGTCTCCAACTAGTACATTAATATGTATGAGGAACAAGAAGTACAAACATCATTAGGTCCCAAGGGGCTAGGAAAGGTTATGGACAGGCTAAGAAAGGTTATGGACAAAATGTACAATGTTAGAATACAACTTTTTTCTCACTGAAATTACCCTATTGACATACCAAGTTCATTTTTGCTCGTATCGTATGTTGGGGTCAATTTACACATATATCACTTAGTATGGGACATCGAAATTTACCACCCAAGGTCACCAAAAAATATCACATCCTATGTTTTCATGATACGAACTAGCTCCACCTGCAGACGATTCGGAAGTAGAGGCTCTATCTTCACCATAACAGAATAAAGAACAACACTGCTTAGATCCCTCACAGTCTGCCTCTGTATTGGCCTACTCTGGCCCCGCCCACAGCGATACATGCCTTGACTATATCTAGACAAATCTTTTCGCTGAACCGATAGAAAGCGATCATTATTTTGCACATTTCAGTTTAAATTCGTAGTAAATAACATGAGCAAAGACATGAACTTATTTATTCTGTCGTTACCTGCAACACACAAGAATCAAACTGAATATTTGGGGTTTCATCACTATATTATACCATACATTCAAATGATTTGGCTGCGTATTTTGTTATCATTTCTAGCCATTTTTTGTTACTTTTGCATCGATGCATGGGAACCGTTCCGTGCGTAACTAGTTTACAAATCTGATTTCCAATATCAAATATCGACAGGTTCGTGTGCGCATTGCAACTTTTGCAGTGTGCAGCTGCTCAGAGGACACCTATTGATCACTTTCAACTAGAAAACCCAAAACCGATTATTCCACTTTAACGCATTTGTTTCTTCAATTTGGGGAAGTTGTCTCAGTAACAATACCAACCTGTTTCGCAAAGTTCTCCAGTAAATCCGAAGCTGCATACAGAGGAGAATGTGGCTATTCCGTCCACACATGTGCCACCATTGTTACATGGACTGAACTCACAGGCATTGATATCTGCAGTGAAGGCAAGAAAATGGTAATATTTCTCCGCGGTTTCACGTGGTTACCGGGGGTTTCATCACGAGGAATACAGATATATATACAGTTTGACAGGTGCCCAACGTTTAACAAAGGAACACGCTGTTGACGCTAAATAAAATACTACCCATTAACCGAAGTACACTCGGGGGTCAACATCAGTTCCGATTCCGCTAGACTTTGGAAAGCTGTATTATCATTGTGAATTGTTAATTATGTAGAATTGGAACATCATTCACAAATTACTGCGAGTTTAATTCATGATAAACTCACCACGTTTTCTGATTAACGTCGTGTCTCCCACTGACGTGATCAAATCTTCTGACACTGCCTTAAGAAGCAAATGACACAACATCTTCCCGGGTTGTTGGTCATCTTTGTGCACGCTTGCAGCCTGGCAGAGATTAGACCTTCCACACAAGGCAGCGCATTGTAAAACTCCCCGCACCACGTGTCTCTCCAGGGCTTGTGGTACATTGAACACGTGATCTTTGACGACATCAAAGCCATCCGCTGTTTGTCGTTGCTCGCTGAATCCGACGGTCGTACCAAGAATGGTCACTCTTAGGAATATGGATACAAATTTATGTAACATTGTTCCACGTGGGGTTACCTTTTGTAGGTGACCAAAATTACCAGTTTTTCAGTGTACTCAACCATCCGGAGAATTGACCCATCGGGATGACGGTTGAAGACCTTTTCAGTAAGCATACACCTCTGTCGAATATTGTTAAACCATGGTAATCCAATCCCGTCGGCCAAAAAGCTCAACCCATTGTATGGCAAAACGTAAATTCACAAAAGAAAAAGGTTTAGAAAGGTTTAGATTTGATCCGAATACTATTGCAATATGCACAAGCGCTAACCACCCGAACTCGCCGGACATGGGCCAAGTAACTTGTGCAAATTGTTCTTCCATACTCGATAAAGACTAAAAAGTTGGGAGATGGATTACAGTGTATGTTTTCAGTGGGCGAGTAGTAGTATTACAGGGCGGATCAAGTTACTGGGGCCAAAGACAGAAATATCAAATATCAGGGACCAAATGGATCATGACGTTTCCTGTTGCACTGGAGGTGTTTGTGGAAACACTGCGGAATGACACCAGATTGATTTTATCCTGTTTGATTTAGTGGTCATATCGTACATGTATACATATCAAATGTCACGGAACGTTTGTTCCATGTTTATAGTTTAATTACGGTATGAACAATTATCGAGTGTCAATTGCTCACTGGTAGGGTGTTTATTGATTTTCAGGTCCTATAGAATTTATGACAATGCAGTGCATACACCACACAAAACTGGACTCCACTGGAAACAAAGTGTCGGCACCTCTGTGGGTTATCATGGTTATACTGATCCTGAATCGCCTGAATAAATCAATCCATAAAAATATGTTCAAATGTCTCGCCACTTTGATCACTATTTGATGTCCCAGTATGCGTATTTTAACTGGGTCTACTATTCAAAATATCATTTTAGATCTGGTAAAAGAAATTGTGTGCTTGGACACAACTAGGAATATGTATGTGGGGCGTTGAAATTATTTGGGAAAATCTATGAATGATATGAAGCCAGGGCTTTGAAGACCTCAAGCCCCAAAATAACAATGTTAGGGTTCAAATCATCCAAGTCTGAATTCAACTAATCTGAACGCTTTAGAGGAACATGTTATTGATATAGTGATAATAACTGTGTCCGGTAATGTATTGCAACATTTTCAAACTTATTGATATGTTTATGCAATAATAAGTTTGACGCTTACAGTCACTGTGGAAGATTATAATGACCCAAAAATATGAACTGCAAATTATGAACAAAATTTGCATGTAATTACATGTACAGAGAATAGTATATGACATTTGACACACCAACCGACTCATACTTGAGTCATTTGCACCTGACGGTTTTAGTTTAAATTTCATGTCATACTGATTAATTGGACTTTCTGGACAAATAAGTATGCCAAGGACCAAAAAGATGATGTTGTTTTGATATGTTTATGCAATAATAAGTTTGACGCTTACAGTCACTGTGGAAGATTATAATGACCCAAAAATATGAACTGCAAATTATGAACAAAATTTGCATGTAATTACATGTACAGAGAATATTATATGACATTTGACACACCAACCGACTCATACTTGAGTCATTTGCACCTGACGGTTTTAGTTTAAATTTCATGTCATACTGATTAATTGGACTATCTGGACAAATAAGTATGCCAAGGACCAAAAAGATGATGTTGTTTTGATATGTTTATGCAATAATAAGTTTGACGCTTACAGTCACTGTGGAAGATTATAATGACCCAAAAATATGATTTTGTTCATCGCATCAATTCCGTCTCAGCATGATTCGGCTTTCGAGATGTAGACTTGTCATGTGTAGGCATAATGCATCTATGCGGCAATATTCTTAACCTACATCCCATTGACAATAGTGTGCTAGCTGCCGGTATCAAGATCAATAATAAACACGAACTATACCATCTAAGACATCATCATGATTATGCAATCATATTGGCTGATTATGCAATCCAATAGCTAGTGAGACTGGTTTCTAAATCAGTTCATTCCTTCCGTGTGGAAAATTGAATTGAAATGAAAGGATACTGGACTCAAATTTATTGACCAAAGACAAGCAAATGATGTCATATTCCATGACACAGATATCAATCTCACAGAAGATATCGAAGTGATGAATAAATATTAGCGGGGTGTGAATGCTGGTATGTATACGCTTTTCACAACCTCATCTAACGAGCCGTTCCCTTGCAATCACCTTCATTTCATGCATTGTTCGGGAGCAAACCAAGAAGGCTTATCATGAATGTGGATAGTAAAACACAAACGTTATGCGAACAGGTGGAATGACAAACATGCTTGATTACTGTTAATTCCAGCACATACCATACCTGACCTACACCATCACTATCCGTGTAACTGTGGTCACAGACAAAATGATACAGTTGGAAATGATTCCTTTTCTCACAATGCTCATGTTCGTTGGCTGACAGTATCCGCGTACATGACCACCATGCTTTATACCCATTTATTCTGTAATTACTTTGCAAAGATGTGATCCAATCACAGCAGTGAGCTTCCAGATTGGTGGTGCCATTGTGAATGATGGATAGTGGTATGTTTTCACAAAATCTCCAATATGCGAAGTAAGAGTAATGCATATTGTCAACTGAAAGGCACTGAGTTCAGTTTAATGGCAGGAATCAGAAATTGTCACAACCATTTTGTGACAGAAGCTCTCATGCTATCCCATGTCATTATCTGGTTAAGTTTATGCAGTTATTCTTCTCCAGGTGCAGCGCTGTCACGATTCTCATTGATGTCGTCTAGGCATATGTCTCGATTGAACAAACATTGGCATGGTCAGAACGCACATGAGAATAAACTTTTGAAACTGACAACGTCTAGACATCATTAAGTTATGCTACAGCTACGATATTGAGAGTGATTGTGAAGACATTTCAAATCGGTAATGAAGTCCAGAGTGTGACGGTGATGTATATAGACAATAAAACATGTAAATTTCGACGAAGTTTTAAAGTGCCATATATTCGGTTTCTGCAAAGGCGCTGGTTATTGCTAAATTTTCAGTTCGCACATACATTTGTCCAAATTCGACGATACTGATTTCTAGCGTAGATTGGCATAAACAATTCAGCTGCAGTAAAAACTAGGCATATACCGTGAAATTGTGTGTAACTCGTAAGTGTAAATCGTATATCCAAGTGATGAAACCCAACATATTCAACTCCAGTCTTGTGGTTTGCAGATAACGATATCTGGAAATTCATGCCCTTGTATCAAATTCATTCACTTCATGCATATTTTCGATATGTTGAAATGTCACTGCTGGAACAGGAGGGCATAGTTTCTAGGATGTATTGTATACCGGGGATCCCCGTAATTAATCCCCTCCTTGGATAAGCCCATGGGCTAATCCAAGGGGAGTACTACTATTGTATAGGCCCATGGGCTTATAAACGGAATAAATTTTTGTCTCGCATCAGGACTGGGCCTATATTTGGGGAAAACGTAGTTGACGTTCTGTTTTTCGTAGGAGACGTTGGTAAGTGTTGGTACCTAGATAAGCTACTGAAATGAAATTGATAAAAGACGTACGTGTGCCTTGCCTAGGGCTACTAGTACATATACACGTGACCTGCTGGATTGCATCCTGTACATGCATGCATAGGCATGTATATGTGTACCTTTTTATTCGTCATGCGTGCGTTCAATATGACAATGAATATCTGTGATTATATACTGGAATAGATGTTTGTATAAATATAGTTATTACGCATATAAGAAGTGCTTTCGCGTATAATCCATTGTAAATTCAAGCATGCAAAATAAAAGTCGTAAAATAATTATTCCCCAAATATAAGCCCATGGGCTCATATCTGGAGTTAAATTTCATTCGACACAGCACCCTTTCCCCAATTATAACCCCAGGGCTTAAATACGGAGATCCCCGGTAATATATACCATTTTCGACGTATTCTGCAAAACGTTACTATTGGCTTAAAAGAAGCTTTCGGACCTAACTTGTGAAACTCGGACAACTTTTGTGGATATTTGGGATAGGTCGATTGGTCTACATCGAATATATCATATTTCACTATATAATTGCATATCGAATTTCACAAGACGATTATGCTTCTTTAAAAATAGATTTCAAAGAGACGCCATATTCTGAATTCTGAAATGATAAGTGCAGTTCAGTCAGTTTTGAATTCATTGTCAAATTGTTTATTCAAATAAAATAAGTAAAACGTTATATGGAAGGTCAGGTCAAGTTAAGATTCTGGTTTATGGTAGTTCACGAACATACTTTCACAAATACGGTGGGAATGCTGGTCACCAAGGCCAAGTTGAATATAGGTGTTATTCTAGAGATTCTAGAGGATTGAAAATTTGGAAATTGCATAGAAAGAAAGTGATAAATTAAATTTGATTCCCAGCACAATTGCCAAGTCGAGTACTACAAAATGGAAACCGGATTGAAATGTTTGTGTTTATCGAATCCGTGAAAGACCATACGGAGCACGAGTGAGGCTCAAGCCAGTACGTAATAGTTGCGGACACAACAAAACCACACCTAAAACACCCCAACTACGCAGTGTCATAATCTATCGAAAGAAGGCAATTTATATATTGAATTTATGAATGAATGATTATTTATTTAAATCACGTGTACATCAGGAATTTCTGACAGTAGACAGAAAACATCATACATGTACCCAGCCCATGTACATTTGAGATATGGCAATACAGAAGGAAAAGAAAGAAAAAAATATAAAATAAAATTATCTGAGAGCCCGAGAACCGTATGCTAAGGACTATGCTGGAGTTTAGCTACATATACACCATTTTTTTTCGGATTTCCACATGCATCAATACTTAGTAAACATCTGTCAACAAAAACTTCTCCTTAGTTCTTCATACACTGGGCATTCAAAAAGAAAATGAAATTAATCCTCAATATTTACAGATTTTACAAATTCTTTCTGTTGGTAACAATTCCCTATATTTACTAGTATCCATGTCTTTAATATTTTCAAACCTTCCTGTTTCAATAGCTAATGGTAGAATGCCAGCACGAAGTTGAGCGTACATTGACCGTTTATATTTACCAGTATGTTTTAAAACATATGGTTCTACACCAAGTAACTTTTAAAAAGTCTATATGTCCTCAATTTAAGTTTACAATTAAAGCTCTGTTCCCATTCATTACACATAAGAGTGGTACACATACCAACAACCATGTCATTATTACAAACTTCCTTGGAATCATGGGTATCAAGATTAAGCAACTGTACAATACTCGAACTGTTTTTTAACAATTGACAATGAATATTGTAATCCCACAAAAAATATTCTCTTCACTAACCTGGAATCTCCAACATTCTGTTCCAGAAACGGAGCATACTTACGAACCTTCTATATGTTGAAAAGAAAATAATACCTCCCAAATAATACCTCATAGCTCTATTCACGATAGCATCACATTTAGAAAAGTTCCAATAACAACATATTGATCCATAATTCAAAATAGATATTACTCCAGCTCCAAATAATTTCGTATAGGTTGCATAACCTGCATCTTTCAGGGTTTTGAATTTTGAAAAACACCACCAAGTGCTCAACCTGCCAACTCTGACAGCATTTGTGTACATTTTTCAAAATTGTTCGTCAAGATACACTCTAATGTATTTATAATCACTTGCGATTGAAAGTTTTTGTAAACCAATTTTGAATACATATTTATACTTAGATTTTTCTAACTTGTGTACACTGTTTTTGGGGATATTTTTAAGCGATGTTAAAGGTTATTGTTCCATAACTTGGCATACTTCACCTGGGTGCCAAACGGCAATTTGCTACCCAATTTGTCGCTTTAAAAATTGAAAAAGTTGGCTATCTACCCCAATGTTAAATGTCAGCCCAAAACAGGATCTCGAGAATCTGAGCATATTAGAGGATTTCGTCTTGTTTACATTAATCGAGATTTGAAGTATTGTTGTAATTTTGGACAAGAAGACACATTGAGGTGTACTCTAGACAAACATGTTGGTTTCGAAAGATTGCACAGCTACAAAACCGAGTAAACGCACAAAATTGTGTGCGGACCCAGAAATTGAATGACAGGGCTAAATTTAACATTGTGGTAGATCGCTAACTTTCTCAGTTTTCGCAACAAAAGTATGAAATTCGGTCGCAAATTGCCGTTTGACTCTTAGCTGAAGTATGTCAAGTTATAGAACGATACCATTTAGCATCGAAAAAATATCAGCGAGAAACAGTGTAAACGAGTTAGAAATATCAGAGTATATAGTACATTTCATACGCTTTGGTCTAGAATTTTTTTTATTAATATCATTTATTTCACGAGGATTTACAACGCCGTGTATAGCACTTTAGTATCTCCTCAAAGTATCTCCTGCAAGATTATTAATAAAAATACTGAACAAGGTCGGTATCACCTTGCCTTACGCCACCATCAACACCATACTAGTCAGTATACAATGAGTTCAACTTTATACAAGATTGAATATATAGCTATAACTTCTCAGTAGTATTATAAAATTTGCCATCGATATTATATTTCAGCAGCTGATTCTATCCTAAGGTTCTGTCAGTAGAATCAAAGGTCTTTTGGAGATCGATAAATTTTACAAATGTTGGCTTATTTTGTGTTATTCGGTTTCTAACAATACATGTTAGTAAATATGTATGTTCTTGACAAGATCTGGATTTTACCTTAATTTCATCTTGTTTATACTTTTTACTGCCTTCCTGAGTTCCTTATCAGAATATTTTCTGCATCTGAGATACTCTGTCTCAGTTCATTCCGTTGTTGTCTATTTCCATTAAATTTTAAAAATGTCCTCTGTGCCTTTTTCGTTTTTTTTTCACAATACATTTACAGTTCTGTTCCAAAATGTTTTTTTTGTTCTCACCGTTTCAAACAACCTTACACCAGATAAATTATTTACCTCTACAGATTCTACATAAACTGTCGCTGGAAATGTTACAGTAAGCATGGAGTGGTCAGGCTCCTTACAAGTTTATGACACAGTCATATTGCTCAACAAGGTTATTTGTTGAATCAATGTGGAATGAAACGCATTTCTCAACATAATCGTTGATGTGATAAAATAATCGGAACTCCCTTAGTTGACACGCATGTATAATTATTACTATCTTCACTATTTGTAACATTAATACGGCCATTTAACTATCACGTTCGCACGTGGAAACCTAAAAATTATCACTTTCGCACGTAGAAAGGTTTTAGGCTTCCACGTTCACACGTAGAAAGTCCAAAGCTACCACGTTCACACGTGGAAACATTATGTGCTTTAACGTTCGTACGTAGAAACTTTAAAACCTATCACGTTCGTACGTAGAAAGAAGTAGGTCACCTATGGGCTTCCGTACAATACAGAGATATGTCTGAATATTTTGAGGACATATTATCTCACTATTAGGGAAGCGATGGGGTGTACTGATAAGATAACTTTACACCTAATTTTGTGTTGTGCTTTATCAATGTGCAAGGTCAAAAATTGAAATATTTTTTAATTTTAATGAACATAATTTAAATTTTGTAGCTGAGATGGGAAGGACAGCTATTCTATAGCTCCCTCCCTAAAGCCAAACAGGAGGTCATTGAGAGTGAACAGGAGAAGAAGTCCATATTTCAGCGCCTGCACGTTTCAGCGTTCGGTAATAATTGTGCCTCAATTAGTTTAGTACAGGAACTTAATTTTTGTCCAGAGGTAAATTGTTCGAGATTCCGGGAAGATTGTCAATAGAAATGCATACATAATCCTGTATTTTTCATTACTACCAGGTTCCTAGGTTAGGGGATTGTATGGCATTATGTTGTATTTGTAATGAACACCCTGTATCTTCAACGTTGATTATTGCTTGCAGGCGGGCATCTCGGACGTGACAAAACCTTTGATTGAATAAAACCAAGGTATTTCTGGCCGCACCAGATGAGAGAAATTCAGGAGCTATTGAAAGCGTGTGACCGCTGCCAAAGAGTCAATGTCAAGATCAAGTCCGTCCAGCCAGCGTTACAGTCGATCGCGGTCAAACAGGCTGAAGCTTTCTCACAGGTAAATTGTTTTGCATGCATAACATAATGACCTTCACAAGGTTTGGAACTATATTCCCATTTTATCTGACGTACTATGTTATCCAAATATTATATACCTTTCTAAATTGGCATTTACCTCATTGGCTCACTCCGGAAGACGATCGCAAATAACCGATATATCTGTACGGTCACATGTTATTACTCCAAGTGGGCAGAGGCCGAAGCCTTACCGGACTAGTCAAGCGCAGGCGAGGCTAATTTCCCGTATGAACTTTTCCTGCGGTATGGACACACGAAAGCCGCAGTATATACGCAAGTTTGCTGGTTTCCCACTCTGCTTATATATTTCAACTACTGTCCAGAAGTTATTACCTATGTATTCACGTGATAATTGCCATTATGCATGTAACTTCTATTTTGACAGACTGGGATGGCCGAAAGTACTCATATCAGATCAGGGTCGTGAATTTGTAAACAGAGTTTTGCAGAAAATCTATAAGCTGCTGGCTATCGACCACAGAGTTACTTCACCTTATCACCCTCAGGTGTGGATTTTAATAATTGAACAACAAGTACAAGTACATAAGTATCTAATCACAAGCCAACAGGTTACAGAGTTGATGGTGTAATCGGAGACAGATTTTTAGTCCACCAGCATTGAAACCGTTTCATTGGTTTGAATGTAAGTATCGATATACTACTCCCAATACAACTAGATTTTGATGGACTAGGTATTAGTATAAGTATTACAACTAGACTAGGTATTAGTTTCAGAACCTCACCCTCTTTCTCATCCCCATTTGCTTTCTGGTCACGCCAATACTTTTTCCCCCCAGACAGTAGCCTAGATGACAAAAAAGAGAATCGTGACATCAGACCTGGAGAGGAATAATTGCATCAACTAACCAGATAATGATGTGGGACATCACGAAATAGCACATGCCATTGTCACGCCTCGTCGGGTGATGTGATATATTGCAGCCCGCTCATTCTTTAGTTCTTTCTGCATCCTTTCCCACCAGTTGATGCAGTGAAACAGACTTCTTGCCTTCAACTAAAAAATGGTCGCTGAAACACAAACACATTCACAGTTTTTATGAGCTGTTTCATGACAAAAAAAATGCGATTCCTAACATCGATCTGAATTCCAGAATTTTTTTAACCATGTGTGGTGATACATTGTAGGTTATTGCCCTTTCGCCCTAACAAACGTCTAGCATATTGCGAGCTTGTGTGAAAACAGTCCACCATCCATCATTTAAAATGACACCACCATTCTTGACTCTCTAGTATTGGGGTATCACGATACCTCGCAGCCAGTTTCAAATGTTGGATTTTATATATACGCACAGTAATCACATAATGGATACGGTATTACAATTGGTTTACCTTCGGCCAACTCGCCTGCAGCACACTATCAGCTAGCAGCTGCTGTTGCGCATACATAGTAGTATCGCAAATGATAAAATTCGTGTTTAAACCGTAGTAGATGCGTGCTAGCCGCTGTATCTCCTTATATTGCTAGTATCATCTCATACTAGAATATGTTGCTCAATCATTTTTCTCCGCTGTACTTTTTAATCTTGAAGGAAATTAATGTGATGCAAACAGACACGTTCTTGTGTCATCCTACTCTGTCACTGTTGACGTCAAAATTGTTATTACATAATTATATCCTGAAGTTCTTCAACTACTGTTCGTTGGCAGTTACGTTTTTACATATTCGTTTAAATTACTTATCATATCATAAAACATGTATGAAATATAATATTGTTAGTTGAAAAATTCCGCAGACATAGATGGGTTGCAGTAGCGTGACATGTAGTATTATCATAGTAAGTAAGATTCCCGGCAAAGTGTGGAATTTTTTTTCTTCCAATTTTTAGGACCTTGAGCTCAATACTCTACAGAGAGAATGATACATCAAAGTTGTTAGGCCATCTCTTCTACATATATGGATAATCTACCTCTATAATTATCAACCATTCAATCATAATTGTAATACTGTTAAACGTCAGCCGAAATGAAACAACTTCATGTAAAACACAAAAACATTTATTCCGTCCATTCCACTCGCGTCCCGCCGCGCCAGTGCTAAATCAATCAATCAAATATCAATAGACACGTGACACACAGCAAACAATATAACTCATGGGGGTCACTCTACCAGAATATTACACACGTTAACACACCTTCCCCCCAAAAATGCTACAAATCACCATAATCACATTTTAGCACACCGTGAACAACAACACCATTATACATAGATACAACTTTACCTTTACTCAGGCTACCAGATCGTTATCCTCGCATCGCATTTCGGCTAGTCAAACGCTCGCGATAAGGAATCTGCATTAAGGTTCTCGGAACCTTTTCGTTGCCTCACGATGAAGCAATAATCCTGGAGTGCCAAACTCCACCGCATAAGACGCTGATTATTATTTCTGAATGAATGAATCCAGCGAATCGGATTATGATCACTTTGAACGGTGAAGGAGCGACCAAACAGATACGGATCTAACTAGGCAAACCCCAAACCATAGCAAGACATTCTTTCTCTATCGTTGAAAATCTCTGTTCACGAGGCAGCAACTTTTTACTCAGATAACAAACTGGGTGCTCCTCACCATCTGCATCTACCTGTGACAACACGACGCCGAGACCGGCCTCACTAGCATCAGCCTGTACGACGAAGGGAAGTGTATAATCTGAAATCATCAAAACAGGAGACGAACTGAGAATTTGTTTGATCTTCTGAAATGATTGCTCACACTTCTGCGTCCATACTACAGTGGTTGGTGCACTCTTTTTAGTCAGATCTGAGAGAGGCGCAGCTATGTCAGCATAACAGCATAGTAATTCAAAAGACCAAGCAAAGACCTAACATCTTTCTTCGTGACTGGACGTGGATATTTCAGGATTGACGCCACCTTGGCATCTTCTGGCCTAGGCTTGCCACCGCCGATGATATGCCCAAGGTAAGTAACCTCTGCTTTACCGAGTGAACACTTCGTCGGCCTTGCCGTCAACCCTGCCTTCCTGAGACGTGCCAGCACATCTCGGAGGTGGGCCAGATGATCTGCAAACGTCTCACTGTACACGACTATGTCATCAATGTACGAATTTGCATAAGACTCGGCCCCACGAAGAACTTCACTCATGAGCCGGACGAATGTGGCCCCCGAACACTGCATACCAAAGGGCATCGCTTTGAATCTGTATGAACCAAAGGGTGTAACAAAAGATGACCTTTGCTTGGCATCTTCATCGAGGCCGATTTGCCAGTACCCCTTTGAAAGGTCGATGACAGAAATGTACTTCGACTTACCAATGCCTTCCAGGACTTCCTCAGTTCTAGGCATGGGTTGGCAGTCAAACACTGTCTTTTCATTCAGTTTTCTGTAATCTGCACAGAAGCGCAACGTCTGGTCCTTTTTCTTAACAAGGACAATGGGTGAACCCCAAGCCGAGTTTGATGGCTCGATGATGTCGGCCTTCAGCATTCTATCAAGCTCCAGCTTCACAACATCTTTCATGGACTGGGCTAGTCTGTAAGGTCTCTGCCTCACTGGAATCTCATCCACTGTCCGGACTTTGTGCTCTATCAGTGTGGTCTTTCCTGAATTACTGGTCAACACATCATCAAACTCCTGCAGCAAGGAAGACACGTCATGCCGCTCAGCATTAGACAGACTGGGACTCACACTGACATCTTACCATGTCTCTGCAGTGTGGGTCAGCCCCGGAAGTTCCCTGACGACCTGGGTGACATCATCATCCATGACCCTCGCCGACATGAATGCCTTCATGCTACGTTCATGCCATTTCCTTAGCATATTGATGTGGTACACCCTTGTAGGCTTTCTCCCTCTGAATTCCACCTCATAGTCCACTTGGTTGATCTTCCGTTTCACTGTGTAGAGTCCCTCCCACTGACACTTGAGCTTGCTGCTTTCTGTCGGAAGCAACACCAGGACCTTGCTCCCAACATCCAGAGACCTATCTCTCGCAGCCCGATCATACCAAGTTTTCTGGTAAAGCTGCTTCTGAGCCTTCTGCTCTGATGCAAGCTCAGTCATGGTGGACAATCGTTCTCGCGTTTTCAGCAAGTATTCTGCCAGCCCTGTAGCATCGGCTTCTCTTCCAGTCCATGTTTCTCGTAAGACATCGAGGGGGCCCCTGACTTTCCTCCCATAGAGTAACTCAAACGGTGCAAACCCAGTTGCCTCCTGTGGTACCTCTCTGTAGGAGAACAAGAGATAGGGGATGTACCTGTCCCAACCTTTGGGATCGTCAGCTGCAAACTACTTGAGCATGGATTTCAATACACCATTGCATCGCTCAGTTAAGCCGTTGGCCATAGCATGGTTATCGTGAAGTTTTCAGTTTTTTATTCCCATTTTGGCACATAACACGTTCATGAGCTCAGAGACAAAGTTGGAGCCTTGGTCTGGATCTCATCAGGCACACCAACTCGCGAGAACACCTCTATCAGGGCTTCAGACACCCGTTCTGTCTCAATACTAGGCAGAGGAATCGCCTCAGGGTAGCGCGTCGCATAATCTACTATTGTCAAGATATATGCATTACCCTTAGCGCTACGATTCAGTTTGCCAATAATGTCCATTCCAACACGACGGAATGGCTCGTCAACAATCGGCATGTTCACCAGTTTGGCCTTTTCCCCAAACCGCTGTTCACCAGTTTTCTGGCAAACTGGACATGAACGACAGTAGTCAGCGACCTCCTTGAATAGTCCAGGCCAATAGAAATTTGCCAGTATTCGGTCCTTGGTCTTCTCGACTCCAAGATGCCCAGCCAGGGGAATATCATGTGGCAACTGCATAATCAATCACAGTATTTCCTTGGAACCACTATTTGGGTTGCAGCTTCCAGTCTGTCACCCTTTGGCTTCCACTTCCGGAAATAGATACCGTCTCAACACAAAAACCCAACATTTTCTGACTTCAACTTTTCAGGATGAACAGCCAGCCTTCTCACACTCCGTAGTGTTTTATCAGAAGCTTGGAGCCTGCTCAGCTCACTCACTGTACATCCAAAAACATCGTCACAAACACTCTTCTCCACGCCTTCTGAGTCTAACGCTCCAGGATCAGATGTGCCACCAGTGACTGCTTCATCAGCAATAGCTGCTGCTTGATTCTCAGCTTCATCATCATTTACCTGATGACCTTCAGATGAAACATCGTCAGGCACAGCTTGTAGAATAACGTCCTTCTGACGTTCCATATCACGTTCTTCTGCTTCTCGCTCAGCCCGCACTCTGCTCCGAGTTGATACACATCCTCGCAGAGGAACATCATCAACTGCCTGACTCTGGAGCTCGTACAGCTTCACACCCAGGGGCTTCACTTTCACTGCCAGAAGAACATCTGTTGGTAAGTTCTCGCATACTCCCACCAGCAATTCACCAGTAAACAGCTCACACTTCAAGTTGACTCGAGCCACTGGAGTTTCAAAGATTTTCCCATCAACTTGCTGGACAGACAACTTTTCACCACTCAGGATGTCACAATTTTTCACCAATTTCGAGTTGACCAGCGTCACATCACATGCGGAATCCAGGAGGAGGTGATTAACTTGACCTGGAATGCGCTCACTTGAATCTGATGAGGATGCACCGGCACTGAAGCCCTTCTTCTTTGTGCACTCATTGCATAAGTGTGACGTCTCTCCACAGTTCCAGCATCTACGACCACCGGCTGCACTTTTGCCCTCATTCTTGACATCCTCTTTTTTGTCACCAGCATTATCAGCTTTCTTCCCGTCTTTTCTCTTTGGCTTGGAATTTCCATTATTTCCTTTGTGGACGAGTTCGTAATGATCAGCATGGTCAATCAGCTCTCTCACTGATTTTGGTCGGTGCTCTTTCAGATAAATCTGCAACTGGGGATAATAGCTTTCCATCATCTGTTCCATGACCAAAAGCTCTTTGAGGTCACACACCGAGGATTCGGCCTCTTCACCGCGCACCCATCTATCAAGCATGTTTCGAACTCGCACAGAAAACTGGGCATGTGTCTCATCCCTCTGTTTCCTGGATGTTCGGAATTTAACTCTATAAGCTTCAGGAGTTAGGTTATATGCAGGAAGAATGGCAGACTTCAGCTTGTCAAAGTCACGGGAGTCATCCACAGACAGACGGGTAAATGCCTCCCTTGCTTTTCCAGACAAAACCGATGCCAATCTTGTAGCCCATTCATCATGCGGCCACCGGTTGGCCTCAGCCAACTTCTCAAAAGATGAAAGGTAAACATCAATGTCATCTTTTTCTTCTAGTGGCTTGATTTTTATGCTTTTGATGCCGTGTACAGAAGTGTCTGGTACATGGGTAGATGTTGATGTATTGTTATTATGCAAGGTATTTTGTAGCTGCAAACGCTCCAGCTCAAATTGCTGACGTTCCCTCTGCAACTGCCTTTGCATCTTCAGCACACGTAATTCATGATCCTGTCTACAACGTCCTGTTTCACGCAGGTGAGCCATGAATTCCGGGGACATCGCCGCAGGCCCCTGGGGCTGTGATTGAGGACATGCCCCAGACCGCTGTATCGGATCAAAGTAATCTATTTTGCTCTGCATGTTAAGCGGGGTTGTGTACTTGTTTGGTTGTGGCGTATCAATGTTCAATGGACACCAATGTTCTGATGTCACGGACCTTTCGTCCTCATCTTCAGATAACAACAAGAGGGGTTTCTCGCTCATAGTAAGTATATGTATTTGTAATATGTACCAACAAAATAATTTTCACAATTGTGAAATGTTTTTTTTTTTCTTTGTTTTTTTTTGTATTTACAGAAACTGTGTATCTTAACTATAGCAATCGGTATAGAAATGAATGAATGAATAAAGTCAGTACTTTACAGCACTTTGATCACGTCTGTGATCTACTCTGTACAACACAAGGCAAACAACAAACAACTGACACAGTAACTTGCGCCCGCCCGCGCACTGTTCCAAATACTACCAGCAATACACACAAAAGTGTCTCGTTATTTCAACCAAACATCGGCGAATTTTCACCAACTGTTTCGCGCGCGCTGAATGTATTTATACACGTGAGAATAGTTATACGGCGTCTGACTAGCCTTCGCAAATAACACACGCAAACTCGACAGCGCAAATGATTCGGTCCGGACCTCAAGTTTATAAGGCAATATTCAAAACCACAAACAATGTTCACAAAGTATCACTATATAACTTGTCTCAAAATTTCTAATGTCTCATGTATATACAAGCACAATTATTTCACACCATATAAGTCCGTAAGTCCTGAAATGACAATTTGCTACTCAATACGTGAGTTCGGAAATGTTTTCAGGTCAGGTCAGTGGAATTGGGTCGGGGTCAAGCGGTATAAACATAGCCAAACCATGCTGTCACGCTACAATTGTCGAGTCACTGTCACCAACACATTACTCGATTTCGCCTGTACAATACTAACCTCTTTGTGTACTTCCGAGTTCACAGCGTCACTCACGTTTGAGCAAGGTGTGTACGAATGTTTTGTTTATACCATTTGACCTGACCTAGAAACATTTCCGAACTGGCTTATTAAAATTCAGTAATCAACACAAATCACACACTGGAAACCTTCCAGAGTTGACACACGTCGCTTTTTCCCGTGGGTGTGTGAGCACCGAGGGGTGACCCAACCAGCCAGCCGTATCAGCTGGCATCAAACCCCGCGATGTGGATATCCGCGACGCTGTACAGCCTACAACTGCCCCGAACCACGAAGCAAATACCAGAGCACAAGCGACGATGTACGCGGAATCCCACGAAACGATATGACTCGCAGTCCTGCAAGTCGGATCCACTGTCCAGCCGACAACTGCTTCACACCCCGTCAAGTGCTGTCAACTCACGCTCGTACCTCGGCCTCCACTTGAGTGGGCTGTATACGGGGAACCTGTCGACTCAACCAAGCGAATCACTGCCTCAGGCAATGCTCCCGTGCACACAACCTCCGCTGCTTTACGAGTATGTGGACCGCTGTATCACTGTCCACAAGTGCACAAAACCCGGTATTTGGCCCGTCTTGTGTGGGCACTAATTTTATCACGGGTGGTTTGTGGGGTTTCACATAATTATACACAAAAGTCAGAAACAGTTCTTGTAAACGAAATAGAAATATACTGTAAGTGTCCCTCGTTTTCACTGTGTCCAACAAAATGCCTTCACCAGTCACGGGCACGTGGTAAATGTATGGAATTCAGTGTTTTACCCTGTAGACATCACGTCCGTTGTTTCACCTTCCGAAGGCTTTCGAATCCGTTGAATGTAGACGTATCCTAGTTGATAGTCTATCCCACCGCCGCCACCATATGTTAAACGTCAGCCGAAATTAAACAACTTCATGTAAAACACAAAAACATTTGTTCCGTCCATTCCACTCGCGTCCCGCCGCGCCAGTGCCAAATCAATCAATCAATCAATCAATCAAATATCAATAGACACGTGACACACAGCAAACAATATAACTCAGGGGGATCAATCTACCAGAATATTACACACGTTAACACATACACTAATTTTCCCTTCTAGAATGGTGGGTTTCGGGAAGTTCAGTACATTTCCCAGAACTACTAAGTTTACTTGAATAGCCGATACTTCATATAGACACTCTCTGCTTCATATACATGGCAATCGTTGTTACAATCAATGTTCCGTTATGAAGCATTTCAGATCACCTTAGGAGGTTGATTTGATTTTAGCTCACATGTGATAAATGGATACATTTAATAGTTATGTTTAAAACAGGTTAATTTAAAATGTGTCAAGGATACTTGTGACCCATAATGGTAAGGACTCGCATATTGATTGGCGAACAAAATCGAACACACTGTCGTGCACTCCTGCCTTACCATAAGCTAATGAGTTACTGGAAAATGTGATATAATTGGAATTATATATTCGAACCACGAATGTACAGCGATGTTCGTGATCCAATTTTGGAACATGTCTTGCATCTCATGCCATGGAATTAGATGCTGCTTGAGGTTTTTTTTAATAATTTGAATGATGTACCTATCGAAGAAAGAATTGTATGCATCATAGCAATCACAACCGAATATCGACAATCACACAAATTCAAGCAGAATTATAAATAATGACTATATATTATCGTAATAACTAGAAATGTCATTTGTTTAGCGTTTTATCTATATTCTGGAATAAATACTCCCGAATACAATAGAAAGCCTTCACAATAGATGATGAATAAGAAGTTGCCTCGGTTTCATTACTACTATGTATACTATGTACTAATGTACTATGTACTAAAGAAAATGTGAGTTGATAAATTGTTTGGTCCTACAATAAAGAGTATAGCATGAACAAGTGTGATAGTGTGGGGCAGGATTTTCGAGAACATTTAAAATGCTACACTACATGGTTATATTTGAATGAAATCGTTATGCATTACTGTACAATAATACTCCCTAGCCTCAAAAACTCTGGTGCGAAGTTTCTGTCGCGTTGACATGCGACTTGCATCAAAATTATCCTTGCCACACATTTCAGATGAATAACACCAATAAGTACTCTGAGTGCCCCGAAAATGTTCACAAAGAGCCCCCGCAAAGATATATAGCTATATGTTCCAGAAACAAATAACAACAAAAAATGTTATCACAGAGAGGGACTCTAAGAATTACGATATATCGCTTTATGAAATCTTTAACATGGATTGGAAGGGAATATTATCCCATAGACCCTAATGCTGAAGTATTAGTTTATCAACATTTCAATATAAGGTATTGAAGGTATCTCATTTCAATAGAAGCATGTATAAGTTAGGAATATATCACGCAAAATACCTACATAATATGGAATACATTTCACATTAATACTCTTGTCATAATTGGTGTTTGTGTGTCCTTCAGCCCCAGACAAAATATACTGAACACTTGTATTTGCAACGTAGTAGTATTTTCCACCAGAGTAAAAAGTTATTTCACAGTATATTAATAAAGACATCCTCCATGCTGGCATATTGAGGACGCCAGTCTTACTCTGTGAGTTTAATTTGTCTGAATATACGGTGGTTTAATCGTATACCAATCTGGGCGATAATGTTCACACAACAAAATTCTTGACACCGTGACACTTTTCCTGCTGGCTAAAAATGATTTGACGTATATTTATTCCTGTATTGTTGAAGCGATATTACTCTCCAGGTTTCTTTCATGTAAATTGTTAATGAAATTATTGGTAGAAAAATGCGGCAGAAAAATGGTTTGATCTGCGATTAACCGTGGAGTATCAATAGTGCTTCCGGTTTTGCCCTAGTGGAACCATGACAAATTGTGATGAACGTGGATGGACCGTCATTTTTATCAAACCGCAATCCTCCGCGATAACAGCCGCGAGTTGCTGATCCGTAGTTAAACCGCCGTGTCACCGGGACAACCGGGGCACAACCGTCGCGTTCACGTAGAGCTTCCTGAAATCTGTAGTAAAACCATGATGCATTCGTGGCCAACCGGAAAACTTTTGCGAGCCGGTAGCACAACGTTCTGACCGCGGCCCCACTACGTTTCTACGACGGATACAGCACGGTTATCAAGATTTACCATCTTTCACCCTGGTTCTCCATGGCAGAACTACGGTGGCACGACGGAAGTCAAACCATGACACGACCGGGGTGTATTTTGGAGGTTTTTTATATCACTGGTTACCCCCGGCGCTCATACTAAGCAGGCGCGCTGTCAAGGCCCGGCGCTCAATCGAGAAAATGCGGTATGTTTCACCTCTGACCCTCGGATGTTCTTGATCACACTGAATCACCCCGGTAGCGTCACGGTTCTGGGGCCGAGAGATCCAGGGTGGTCCGAGACGTCGGTAGTGAATCACCTGCTGAGCACTATATTGATGATTACTGAGTAACTCCTCTGAATTTGATAGTACGTGTGTAGGGCCCTACAACCATCCATATCATAAACCATTTTCCCTATATCATGAACCAAATGGGATCCGGAGCTCAATGATGCTAGCATTAACAAACTGGGTAGGGAAAACGATAGACATGATGACTCACATCATTTCTCTGATAAGGCTGCGAGTATACACACATGTCATCCTGTCACGGCTTGCCCTATTCCTAACAGTAGCTTAGACGTCAAAAAGAAAGTCGACAGAAAAGAAAGTCCAGCAAACCTGGACAGGGATAATTGCATGAACTATCCAGATTATGGTGTGGACATCACGGCATAGCACATGTCATTGTCACGTCTTGGCAGGTGAGCTGATATACTGCGGTCAGCTCATCGTTGTTTTCACCTTATATACATATTAATGTTTCACGTGTCTGCGTGGAGAGTGTCTTGCAACAATTCTCAAATATCCTGGTAAACTTTGTAGCCTGAATAATTCATGCTCACTCCTTACGAACTCTATGGAACGACTTTGTTAGGGCAATGTAATCAAATTTTTATCTTTACATTTTGTTCAATACATATATTCACATAAGAATTTGGAAACATAGTTTTCATTTGTAAGACATTGATTTCGACCAGATACACAATGACCATTTGAATTATCATGACAAAAGGAACAAATACTTTACAGCACATGTAGTTTTTCATCATTCGTTTCATGGAAAGCGAATGTTGTTGTACATGTAAGACCCCGAACTTCAGCATGAATAGAGCCCTTTACTTCAAAGTTGTGCAGATGACATTGTAGGCCATTGCCCCCGCAATAGCAGACGTTTGGCAGTATCATGAGCTTACGTGAAAACAAGCGGCCATCCATCATTCACAATGGCACCGCCAATATTACCTCACTGCTCTGCTCTTTAACATATCACGATCCATTGCAGCCAATTCTTTGAACGAATGATTACACCATTGCACAGTGATTACATAATGGATGTGGTGAGGAGTAAAGGGTGGTGATTACGTAAAGTGGATGTTGCCTGCAGCGGACCATATGCATTGTGCTTAGGATATTTCTCATGATGGCTACTTTAGCCTGTAAATGCTACAGCCACATGTGCAGTGGTATTCATGGGATTTACCATTGTAATACATGTATATGTCTAACTGATCACAAAACGCTTTCAGTATAGCTGCACGCGCACCATTGATATGTGTGTGTATGTGTTTTTTTCTAAATCATAATCATCATACACGGTTTGTGTTATTGCTCCCCATGTGACTGTGTGTGTGTGTAGTAAGCATCAAATTTCATTGGAAATTGCAATTAAGTACGGAACAATAACATTGGATAGCTGGGTAATTTCCCGTTGATGGTTATAGGACCTGGAGCTAGATATTGTTACTAGTATGCTCAGAACATACACCCATCACTAATGTGAAGAACATGTGAGAACCATGCTTCTGTACAAACTAATACATTTCCGTACATATGCATTCCATGCAATCGTGTGGGAATCTAGTATATCTTGAGTAAAAAAAAATACAAGCTTAAATGTCAAATCTCCGACTGGGTGAAGCAGATCCGGTTCTAGACGACACAAGATCAGCATCAATCAAACCGCTTGTACATAATACACGGTGGGTAGGCAGACAGGGTCAAAAATATTTATTTTATGGAATAGTTCACAACATATACTTCGGTTATCTGACCAATCTTATCTGGACGTACAATTGGT
This sequence comes from Terebella lapidaria, assembly GCA_949152475.1. NCBI lineage: Eukaryota > Metazoa > Annelida > Polychaeta > Terebellida > Terebellidae > Terebella > Terebella lapidaria. Next base: position 24,707,536 of record OX424566.1, on the reverse strand, counting down.
TAATTTTGAACGATTGGCACATCGAAATTACTGTGAAGACGAAGAATAGCAATGCTAATTAATAAAAAACAAATCCGAACTCTTGCATGATGTACCCCCCCCCCCCCCCACTCTTGCATGATTCCTCCCAAATAAAACGTGGTATGCCATGTTCTTTCCCCAGAATTTATGTGGCTGTTAATTAAACTTATTTTACAGATGTCTTTCCTCAATGATCTGGGGTGTACCTCATTCCAGGGTGGAGGCACATCAGGTAGCATACAACTGAGTTTGAAAGGTGTTGCCTTCACCCAAATCTTAGTAGGGCCTAATTAATGCGCATTATGTGCACTTCCAGATTTGAATACTGGTAGTTATTTCATCGTCATATATGTTGGTAAAATTTATTCGAAGGGCTAAGGAAGGTTACCGGACAATATATGTTGTAGATCCTAGCCAATTTGTTCAGGGATCTTGAAAATATGGCCAAATATCAAATTCGAGGTCGCAAGAATATTCACTCATTCGTCGCAAGATCATTCCATACATGTACATGTTCATAATTAATTCCCAAGCTGTAAAGTAGATAATAAGCGGGATATTAGCCATTTTGTGATCTGACTTCGAAATGAGGTCAAAGGTCATACTCAAGGTCACGACAATATTCAGCATTTCTTATATTTCCACAATTGATTCCTAAGCTGTAAAGTAAATAATAAGATATTAGCCATTTTGTGCTCTGACCTTGAAAATGAGGTCAAAGTCAAGGTCATCAGAGTATCATTTCCTATATGGACCCGTAAGCTAAAAATAACAAATATATATTTTCGAAAAAAAAAATCAGTAAATACACTCATGGGCAAATTAACGGACGGACTTGTTTACGGGGGGTTTCCGGTAATAAATTTGGTAACTCGGGTTGCGAAGCCATAATTTGATATGATCTAGTATAAATCCACCAGACCAGACGGCAGTACAGCTGGAGAATGTTTATGGGAAAAAACAGTCGCGGAATATCGTCCACGAGGGAGCATCCGCAGGTGACCCCAATTTTGTTTTCTCTTTTCGGAAAGTAGACATCTTATTTAGTATAGGCTACTGACAAATTTCCATGCAGAGCCGACGGCCTCTTCTCGGGTGAGATTTTAGGTTACAGTGACAGAGAAACCATCTGTTATTTAAATGTATGAATTATCGGATAGTTATCTAGTGTAACGATTCATTCAAGCATAACTTATGATGCACCATTTATGTGTGAAATAATACACTGTTAATGAGGCGATATACGCGATATCATGCCGAGCGTCAGCGAGGCGTGATGATCGTGTATATCGCCGAGGGGTGACAGTGTTTTATTTGCGATACATACCGAGTAAAACCTATTATATTTATTACCAAAAACGACCAGAACCTCCCCAAATAATGTGGAATGGTCCTCATATCGCCCCTAGAGCGGGATATGAACAATGGACTCGCCCGTCGCGTTTCACGTCAGCAAGGCCTGTACATGTGAGACATACGTCTACTCCACACGTAGGAGCAATACATAACGTAAACTAGGTGGCGCCAGTGTTACTTGGTATCAACACCATTTTTATGTTCTATATCCTGGTTATGATAAAGGAATGAATTTTGTTTGTTGGTACAACTTCTGATAATGCCATGCAAGGCTGTGAACGTTAAAGTTGTCGTGCGTCTTTACATGCAAATGATAGATTGCATACATCTAGACTGATCATTGATTTGTTGATTCCAGTCATACCCGTATCTTTGAAAATTATACTTTTATCCCCAACCCTCCTGTTTGGCCATTGCTTTGGCAGCTATCGTCAAATGGATATGGGTTCAGTATGAACACCACACACATATTGCAACATGGTATCTATATAATTCTGCCTCTACCCACAGTGTGTGCCGTCAACCGAACTAACTTTTGGCAATGGTGACAATGATTCAAGCAATCAAACACGTGTTGTTTTTGGCATACACAGTTTGTACACTTGTAGTTGTTATTGGCTGGTTCCACGCATGAAGGCGCAATATCGCCTCATGGGCCTTTTCGTATAACACACTCTCTCTAGGTATGTATATTTATTAACACGTGCCTCCATCACAGAGATCTCTGTCTCGGTCTGCAAAGGTTCGATCATGACGAATCATGCAAGAGTGAGAGGCTAGGTTTTTGCCAATAATATTAGAGTGTGTAAATATGCATAAATAATTTAAAATGTTATATGTGATGATTATAGGTAATGTATTGCTGTAATAGTTGAAAGTACAATAGAACATGTCTCTATAGCTGTGTAGATTGTCATGTACCTTGTGAACAAACGACGACGACAGAAATACAACCCATTATTTCACTCGGCGGCTATTTCTTTTGATCAACCTTCATTGCAGTGTGAGACATTTCGAACACAAAACGTTGTTTAATTTTACCGAAAATTCGTCCCTATCAACATGAGTTACTTAAATGTTCCGTGATATGGTTGGTTACTCATAAAATTACCTAATTCTCGTATTATTAGGTGTTTTTGTGGAGGTCCCCACATCCGCATCCATCATAAAATCATGCAAGAGTTCTTAGTGCATCAGTTAGAGTTCGGAAATCATGCAAGACATATGTTATATCTAACATTGAATCTCAATTTCTACTCTCACAGAGTAGCATTGTCTGTACTGGACTAGGAATAAATGTGTGTTTAAATGTTAATCTCCGAATGTTGAAGTGGATTCTGTTGTAGGCAGCCCACCCGCTGCTGACGACACAGGATCCGCTTCACCCGAACCGTTTTATGTCTGTTGATACATATATGAGCTTGTGTCATATATATTATTTAATCTCATTTTCATAATACCATATTAGCGTTGTGTCCTGGTTTGTATGCAATGTATTCTATTTATTCGAAAAGGTGAACGTCATATATTGTATGACTTGGCTGTAATAAAACCATTTTCAACGTTCTCGCCATCAGTAACGTGTGTGTATTTAATAAATTCAAGGGTGGGTTGAAAACCCAAATTGCAAACATGATCAGCAGTTCATTAGTTTGCACGTCAAAAACATGACATATAATATCAAACGCCGTCATGTTCATGCAGTATTTGGAGGCCCTCCGTAAGAGCAAAGTGTCCACGTTTTGCTTCTTTTCGGTGATTTAGGTTGAATGGTGGCCATTCATTTCAGAATCAATTTCCCAACTAAGGGAAGGATTGACTTAGGACCCTTTCTCACCAGCTTCTGAACATGTACAGTCATGAAGGTGTTGCAAATGGTGAAAGGGGTGTCAGTATTAATCTCGATCCCGGTAGTTGCTTACAAGCATCACGAACAACTGCCTACTACTTTAAATACTGTATCGTACTTGTGCTTAGATTTTTCAAAGTAATCTTTCTACACGGAATTAATGTGGTGCAAAAATATGTTTTCACATCATTCTACTTTGTCACTGTGGGCGTAGAGCTCAATATCGCAAAAATATATCTTAGCATCCTCAACTTTCTAGCAATTGACAGTTACGTTAGAGATTCTAATATGAAAACTACTATCGTCAGTTGCGAATGCCAAAGATATGAGTTGTTTGGTGTATCACATGACAAGCATCACTTTTCATTATAAAATTCGCGATATCTATGAAGCGGTATATATGCTGATTAAAAGCAAATCTTTCTTATTTTGTACAATAACATATATTTTAATTATTACATCATATTTTTTCACAATGGGAATTATAATAATCATGCAGAAAATACAGACGACGAGACAAATTCAAATTCTGAGGCTGAATCCGTACTCGACGATGAAAATTTTATGTTACAACGTCTTTGTAAAGATCAAACCTAGTCGAGATATAAAAAGTCATTTGGTTTTTCGATCTAACAACTTGCGTCAAATGTTCTGTACATTTGCTAATAGTTTAACTCTCTTTCAAAATCCCAATTCGCACCAGCCATGTTCCAGATGGCACTTTTGGATGTAATCTTATTTGCACATTGTGATGTAAAGTGTACCTTTCCCAATACCCATCACCACTACATTCAAGGAAAACATTAATAGCATCTATGGGGGTTAAATCTCGCGTTCATACCCAGCGAAAGCTCCATTCCTTGTCAGCGGCTAGTGTGTTGATAGCCACAGCCCTTACGTACGAGACCCATCCATTATATATGTAGCTAAACGCTGAGACAAAAAAAGTATATGAATACGATATACAGTGTTCCCTCTCTGAAAGTGGTCCATATATTCCTTTATATTGAGCAAATGATCTTGTCTAACATTCAAGGAAATGGATATCATTCCCACATATATTTTGGAATGGGGTATCCAGATAGGATACTGAGGGTAAATACAACAAACAAGTGATCGGTACTTATAATGTCTTGTTAGTAAATAGAATCATCGCTAACTCTCAATCTTCTATTGTCATTCATAAAAGATGCAATTTAACTATTATGGTGAGAACAATTTAGTCAAACAAAGAAAGCTAAAATTGTAGCATATAAAATCAATTTAAAGCGATTTATTTTGCAACTACAAAATAACAGTCTCGAGCATAGAATTCAGTCTCGAGCATAGAATTCCCAAATGATAATTCCCAAACATTTCCTTGATGTTGCCTAAAATATAAAACACTGGTTTGAAAGTGGGGCTTTCATAAACAAAATCTATGTAGATGTCAATGTGACAACATCAAGCACCAAATTCACCGTTGGACATCATGCCATTAACCTTTTACTGATATTTATTGATGATACCACAATCTTTTCCATTACCGGAAAGACCTGGTTTACAGGGTATAAATAACGTTAATGGTCCCTGCCATCAGAACTTGGCCGGTTTGTTAGTACCTCCCAACATTAGAATCATCGCTAACTCCCAATGCCCTTTGGATCACTGCAATTCATAAAAGATTTAGCTATTATGGTACGAACGATTCAAGCTATCAAAGAGAGCTAAACTATAGCATATAAAATCAATTATAAATCATGTGTCAACAGTCTCGAGCACAAACTTCCCATATGATAATTTGTCTTGCCTGGACTTCATAAGCATCTAACCTCATACTTATTGAATTCTTTATCTTGTATTTCCAATATGGTATACACTGTGATCCAGAACAAACAACCCATCGCCGAATTGTGCCAACAATAGATTTATAATTTATATTTTCAAATTTAATATCTCAATAACACGCAACAGCAGATACATGAAACTTTACAATATTGAGCGTCATTATGTCATCTAGCACTAACAATGTTCAGTATCGCGTGTGGCCTCCCCTGGCTGCTCGTAGCGCCATCACACGGCGGGGCATACCCTAAGACAGGGTCCTCAAGGTGTTCAGGGGGTATATTGGCCCAAACGTACATCACAGCTTGTCGCAATTCATCCACACTGGTTGGTTGTTGAACCAGGTTGTTGATCCGACGGGTTACTTCAGCCCATAGGTTCTCTAAGGGGTTCATACCTGGCGAACACGCTGGCCATGGCAAGTGCTCAACCCCCTGATCCTGGAACAAAGTGGCCACTGTACTAGCCCTGTGTGCAGCAGCATTGTCATCCTGGTACACAAAATTGTCCTTGAAGGCCCCTCCAGCGAATGGCAATATTGTTTGGTCTAGGATGCGTATGTACTGGTGTTGATCCAGATTGGTGACCACTTTTTCCACCTGCGTGGAAAGCTCTCCCTATGGTTATCCCACCGCCTCCAGCCTGCATCCTAGATAGTAAGCAGGCTTTATGGTAAATTACTTCAACTCGTCTGCGAACGCGGATGCGTCCGTCATTGCAGTACACCTCAAATCTCGCATCGTCACTAAATATTACATGATTCCAGTGAAGTGGTCCCAAAGGGAGGTGATCCCTGGCCCACTGCAGACGTCGTTCGTGATGTCTTTGACTAAGGGGTTTCCTTAGTGGTCTCCTGGCAGGATACCCACCTTGAACCAATCAGCTGTTCACTAGTGTTCTGGATACGCGAACACCTGTGGCGTTCTGCCACTGACCCTGGCTGGCATGGTACGGCCACCAGTACACAGGCGCATCAACAAACAGTCTTGTCTTCTTATTGTCTTTATAGGGCGAGATCTCGTCCTGGGCGAGATCTAGAAGTACATGAACACATGACTCGGCGTTCCTCTTCGGGATCTTGTTGACCACCCCCTCCTGTGTGATGTTGTTTTGCCTCGCTATCTCAGTCTGTTTTAGCCCATAACATCGCAGGGCAGCCACTTCGTGACAAATTGCCGCACGTAATTAACGCACCATTACTTCAAGAATTCGTGTTAAAATTTCGTAGCTCCAAGTCAAGGAGATCCTGGGATATGCATATAATTTTGACCAGCCCACATAAATTATAGCAGAACAAAAATCACCCCATATCGCAGTGGTTATTTCGTCACCCCATGTGCACTCCCGTTTGTCAATTGGCACGATAATCGTCTGATCGGCAGGTGACATGCTTGGCTGAACATCAGATCATGTAACAACTTCATGGTGCTCATCAATTCGAATCTATGACATAATATCAGTTCACCCACTCAACCGACATATTCCATATTGAATGTCAACCCTGCATAAAACACTGGTTTGGAAGTCGAGCTCTCAAAACAATATTTATATAGATGACAGTGTGACAACATCAAGCACCAATTTCAACGTTGAACATCAAGCCATTAACTGAGTTATTGATGATACCACAATTTTTTATGATACCCCTGCTTTGCAGGGTTTAAATAACGTTAATGTCCCCTGCCATCAGAACATGGTCGGCTTGTTAGTACCTCCCAACACTAAGTTTGTCAGCATATTTAGTGGTTGGTTTACTCGTTCAGTCTGCGGTAACATTGATAACAAGATAAAAAGTGTATTCGCGTAGTAAAAAATCACATAAATGTGCATTACTCTGTACTTATTGTCTGAGTTTATGTCACCAGCTAGATTAGATTTCTCAATCCCAACTTCACCAACACCATGATTTTGTTTTTCTTGAACCGTGTGGCAACTCACTCACACAAGAGATAAAGGGAAAACTTTAACCAGTTGATCACACTTTGGTTTTGACATTGATAATAACTGAGTGTTTGCACGCAATTATTCCTCAATGTTCCTTGTGATTCTTTTTTTCCATGATTGTGAAACTGTCAATTTAGAGTATATTTCACAAGGTTGATTTAATGAATCATGACGCCATTACAGAGCCTCAATGAAAGTCAATAATATCACCACTATGTGTCACACAAAATATTCAATATAGATCTACATGTGCATATTCAATCCGATTGGATCCTTTTGTGCAACGTTGAATTTTCTCGACGTCTCCTCGGATATTCGTGATGCACACAATGTGTGTCATAACGATGCTATTTTAACATTGTACCATACGACCACTAAAACAGTTCGAAGATAATTAGATATGCTGGTGTTCATACCTGTATTAATATCTTGTGACTGTTCTCCTCAAACCTTAGCGTCCATTATGTCAGTGCTAATTGAGTCAGACACACAACACACAATACTCATTTAGTCACATTTCTGATCCTCAGAACGTCACCACTCACCACATTAAATACATGAGACACGACATTCACGTATGTGTTGAGTCTAGCTTCGTTATATCAATAAGCATGATAAGGTGATACAAATCCTGATCCTTTGGGGACCAGACAGTCATATGCCCGAAGTGCGGCCTAAATATTCCTGTTTTTAAGTTACCGACCTTGGATTATTTTTTTTCATTTTTGTCCCTTCATAATGATAATGAGAGCTGCCACAAATTTCTAGCTGTAACCCTAGAACCTATTGTGTGGACCTTATATTTTGCCGTCGATGACCTTGAGAATTCAGAGTAACCTTTTTGGGTAGAATACTCCCAAATTTGCATATTGTCTGTCGCGTGGCAAAATCAATCTGAACATTTTTGAGATGTTCATTTCAGAGCATGCTAATTGGGATACCAGGTGTTGCATTCAAAAGATGGAGCGCCTTAAGTTACTCGTGAGGCCCGATAGGCCCGAACAGGCCAGAAATGCACAAATTAGCCTCTGGGGCTAAAACGCTTGTACATAGACCTTAGATTCGTAACATAAACTTACGAAATCTTATATGGTGCATCTTTTAGTGACCTTGACCTTGAAGATGATTTTGAGTGGTAATTTTTGAGGTGATTTTGAAACAAGTTTCAAACGTATACCAACTCATTGGAGGAAATGTAGATAAGCTTGTGTGCATGCTGAATTAGAAATCGAACATGCTGAAAGTCGAATACAAAGTCGCTAATTGAATTAATTCACAAGGTTTGTGGGGATTTGGATTTTACATACAATAGTTTACATTGGGTATGAAACATATGAAACCTCCTAGTCTTTAGACAGCAGAAAACATTCTTGGTCCCTAGCTGTCTGGTATCAAATTGTTTTTAAAATATTAGTCTCAACAACCATATGGAAACAATCCCTAAAAACATTACCGTCAGATTGTGTAACGTTTTCAAGTATATTTCTGCCTGATAAACATGAAATATTGCCAGTACCTCCATAGTTTTGACCAATCAGACAGCGGCTCTCCGGGCATTCACGGACTCCGTGAGATGGCTTGGTCATCATCATCATTGCTAGGGCACTGTTCTGAAAGATATCGTTCTTGGATGACAACGTATTCCCGACCATCTAAATTGTGAATAAACATGGAAACAATACCCAAGTATATAGTATCCGAGCAAACAAAACCGAGTCCATTATCCAATCTCAAAATCCAGTGTCAGGCAAAACCGAGAAAATTTTGCCTTGAGTGAGCATTTCCTGCCCCCACATGTGGCACCCGTCATGAATTCCAAAACATTAACATGCAAAAATGTCTTGTTGCATACTTGTAACAGATTTTGTGTACTTATCAACCAGATTGTGATGACGTCCGTAGAATTTCTTGAAAGCAGCTATTAGTCTTAGTAAAACGTTTAGAGGCTAGCTGGGAACTTCGATGAACAAAGTCCTCATACTTGCAACTAGCTCTGGAATAGCGTACGAGTTGTGAGACAAACACGCCATATGCTGGCGACATAGGAATGTTGCTGCTTAGAAAAGGGAAATCGACTACGGAAAAATTGAAATCATCACGTTTGTCATACAACCTAGTTGACAGGCTAGAATCTTCATCAACCTCCAACCTTAGGTCTAAATAGTTGGAAAAATTATAGGAGTCTGTAGTATCTTTTACTTCAAGTTCCTTAGGATATATATCATCCAAATAATCACCAAACTTGGGATTATTCATTGACAATACATAGTATTCAAGTATCAGAAAGTGAAATTAAAGCTACTAGTTTGAAACTTGGATACTCCTCTTCGTAGATGTTGGATGAAATATGATTCATATGAGTATAGAAACAGGTCTGCCAATAATGGTGCACAGTTTGTACCCATTGGAATACCAATAGTCTGCTGAAATATTATAACACTGAATATTTCGCATGTAACTGATAAGTGCTTATTATCAACCGACTTAAACCAGTATACTATTGGGCATGAAGTTTTGAACATTATGAAATGGGCACATTATATATTTTACTGTTGTAATTTAACGAAATGTGTAAAAATATGGCATTTGTATTTAACGGAATCTCTTCAAATCGACACAACCTTGAGAACTGGCAAAATAATCTCCTTGGATCTTCGCAGTGGATCTTTGTATTCATTTCCTACACCGCACAGATGAAAGGGTACACAATGCTCTGCGTGAAATATGTTCTATAACTGACTTTTCCCGTTGGATGCAGTTTGACGAAATATTTTATCCAAAAATTTTGTTTTGCAAGTCGAGTTCTATATGTAAAGATGTGGATATAAGGGGGCCTAAGTGTACTAGTTAAATTGATGTAGCATGATAAATTTATATTGACGAGATACTGTGCATATTTTTTTTTTGCTTTGCGACAGTGAGAGCTGTAGGGTTTTCGAATTGATACGGATCAGGAAAAGGTCTGTAAATTGTTTCATTTTGGGTCTGGAAAGTGCTTGATTTTGTTATCCACAGATTAGTGCGAACCCAGTGACTATAATTGCAGTGTGTCATTACGAAGTTCAGACTCAATTTCATTTCTCACACTGGAATCGAGCTACGCACTGCGACAAGGAGCGACAAATGTCTTTTACTACCTTTTCTGACGATTACTTGTAAGTTCTATGAATAAGTTTCCTCATCCGACGCCGTCCAACCACTTTGTCTCATATCAAGAAGCACATGTTGCGCAATGACATTCCGTGACACATAACAACAAGACAACTATTATGTAATGGTGTCACTGAATTGTGTAGTGTAATAGGAATCGTCCATTAGCACATCAGCAGCGGGGAATGGACGGTCACTGAACTTGCCCAGGGCGATTTATTTTCCAAGAAAGGAAAGCTATTATTTGGAATCCAATATTTTACACTGAATAACACTAACCACTAGTAATATAATCTGCTCAGTTTGGGAAGTAGCAGCAATTGCAACGCTCGTTTCTTAGCTGTCATCAGGTAGAATACCATTTAGAGTCTGTATATGAGAAAAAATTCCTCCTCTTTAGGTACACATCTGGTTTGATTTAAACATGACACTACGATATTTCAAACGTGCCAGATACCGAAATCGGTAAGGTAATCGGTACAGATATATGAATCATAACGTTTATACTCTTTTAATTAGTACTTTCCTCAGGATCTTCTACTGCTAATATCAACATTTTAGTGCATGTATATGTACATAATTTTCAAGTCAGTATTATAGTATATAAACTTATTACACAATTACATTTGTTCATTGCATTTATAGTTTTCAAATACTTAGTAAGATCAATTACTGATACACGTAGGTACATTTATATCAGTATGTAATTGGTACTTCTTCGACATAACATTTTGTCTGCTGTCAGTATTTTGACTGTTCTCCATCCTTGTATATTTTATCAATGGAAAATATTTCCCAGGACATACAAGAAGCAGTTACCTGTTGATTCAATTCAACTTGTAATGCAACAGAGTAAAACAGCAAAACTCCTGATCCTTAGTCTTTCAAGGCATTCGCAAACATACACGGTGACCAGAGAGGGTCATTGTTACCACTATCTTCGTATCCAAAATGACAATAACGAGTCATTTGCAGTCCACTCAAAAATATGTTTCTGAACTGGCCAATTGAGAAATTTTGCTCACAGTTGCGATAATACAATTCGTGACATCCCAAGTCAATTTTTTGGGATGGTTGAGTTGAAAGTTTCTGAATTTTGCATTTTGATCAAAAGTTTTCAGAAAGAATCACACTGTTGTGTTCTCGATAAATGTCCTTATTTCACACTGCCCAACCACTTTGTCAATGGAGCCCGATGACCCATCAGAGCAAGACAAACATTACTAGTGGTGTCACTCAGAACAGTGTATCGTATCAGTAATCACCCATTGGCACACCGAAAACAGGGAATAGACGGTCACTGAACTTGCACAGGAAGACTCATTTTCACACATACAAAAAAACTGTTATTTGAAATCCAATATTTCACGGTGGATAAGACTAACCCTCGGTAAAATAATCTCGTTAATTTAGACGGTAACTGCCACTGAAATGCCCATTTTTAGGTTCTCATCAGATGGAATAACATTTTGGGTCTGCACATTTGAATTCAGGCAGTATATATCGCTCATTCATATACACATCTGGAATAGGGACCCAAAACAGCACAGGTAGCTGCCGGGATCATAGCGTTGATTGTTGTGTCACATGCAGTCGTGTATGGACATATATTTCGACCAGTATCTTAATTGTTATCCATTACACATTACATTTACTCATTGCTTTTGTCGCCGATGCCAATAAACAATGGTTGGTTGTTTAAATAGTTTATTGAACTGTGCCGGTCTATGTACAGATGTCTGCAAATACAAATGAGTGGTGATGAATAAATATATATGTATACGTCCATCCGTCAATTGGTAAACAGCAAATGACGTTAAGATAAACTTAAAAGAGACGGATGGCACTATTACATAACACCAAGTACTTGAGAAATATATCTAACCTACAGAGAAGGACCTGTTCAGTAATATAGTGATCTATCATAAATGTGATCACACCAATGATCTTATTACCAAACTGATTTACTAACCTGCAAATACAAATGAGTGGTGATGAATAAATATATATGTATACGTCCATCCGTCAATTGGTAAACAGCAAATGACGAATGGAAATGGCGCGAAGTTACTTTTATACGGCAAACACTTATTGAAACGAGGCAACAGCCAACAAAGGGGATTATTAGACTGGCGGGAACTACTATGTAATTGCGGACTGTAGAATCAACCTGTAAAGATATATACATATAGATGCTGTAAAATAGCCCTCGGCTACATACCTCCCTATTAAAGAAGAAATGTCTCCTGACATTTCATGAAGCAATAGAAAGGAGCTGTTTGAACAAACAACAATGATGATCCAGGAATGATATGTACAATTTCACCAGTAAGTCGAACTTACTAACAGTCGCACCAGATTGATGACAACGTTGAGAAAACGTATGAAAATCACCACTCCGAATCCACGAAGGGGGACGACGAACCCTGGTACCCCTACGGAGGGGCGGGACCTCAGCATGATCAGATTCAGAACTCTGATCCAGATCAGACTCAGAAGCCGAGCTATTCGACACTGATGAACTAGCCGCTTCAGAAGTTGATTCACTAGTTCCGACTGTTGTTGCTTTTCCTGATGAATGGGATGTAGAATGAGATGAAGGAAGAGGGTGATTAGCAGGCACAACGGACACCAATGGGACACATGACTCGCTACCCGGACTTTGCAAATCCACCTGCCTGGTCACTTTTGGAGCCTCAAGGGGTAGAATGAGGTTGCGATGGACTGTCCGGATCCTCCCACGAGAGTTCTCCTTCTGAATGGAATAAACAGGGAGAGTGGGGTCAGGCTGATCGACAACAATATAAACACCCGGCTCCCAGCGATCTGCCAACTTATGTTTGCCACGGACACCAACGTTCCTCAGGAGCACACGATCCCCAATTTCCGGAACAGAACCTCGAGCCTTGAGGTCATACCGATGCTTATTCTTCTGAGAAGCAGAAGACATATTAGCAGATGCCAACGCATAGGCATATTCGAGCTGCTTGCGGAGCTTCGAAACAAATAAAGACTCGTCCACCGGAACGGGATCTGTACCAGAACTGGATGTACCGGAATTGCCCAAACCAAACAACACATCGACCGGTAACCTGGGTTCACGACCAAACATGAGGTAATGAGGAGAGAACCCAGTTGTGTCATGCCTTGAAGAATTGTAGGCGTGAACCAGTTTAGGGAGGAACGACTTCCAATCAGCCTTGTGCTCCTGTGACAAGGTACGCATCATTGTCAAGAGGGTGCGATTCATTCGCTCTGTTATCCCGTTACACATAGGGTGGTAGGGAGTTGTCCTTATCTTCTTCACCCCTGTCAGCGAACACAACTGATGAATCACCCTGCTCTCAAAGTTACGACCTTGGTCGCTGAGAATGTACTTGGGCAACCCATAGTGCACGAAGAAATCGTCGAACAAAATCCTCGCTGTGGTTACAGCTGTCTGATTTCTAGTGGGATATGCTTGCGCGAATTTCGTGAAGTGATCCGTGACAACCATGATGTTATCATATCCTCCTTTCGATGTTTCCAAACCAAGAAAGTCAACACAAACCAATTCCATTGGCTGGGTGGACAGGATACTCTTCAACGGAGCCCTATCCGGAAGGTTTGGTGCCTTAGTCCGAAGACAACGATCACAATTCTTGACACTTTTCTCCACAAATTTCACCATACCAGGCCAGTAGAACCTACTACGAAAGAATGCAACAGTCCGATCTCTGCCCAGATGACCCATCTCGTCATGCAGAAGACGAAAAGCCTCTTTTCTCCAGGAAGATGGTAATACAAGTTGATCACAGTCCTTGGATCGGTGGTACAGCACTGACCCAACAATCACCAATTTCTCCCAAAATCGCAAGTACAGGCGAAGATCTGGAGAAAGATTAGCAGACACAGGTTTACGACCATCCAGCTTCCACTTCAGGATCTGACCTACGACTGGATCCTTCAACTGTTCCTGTTGCCAATCAACGTCCAACGAAGGTAAATTGGACACCCCAGGACAAACCACCTTAGCAGCCACTTCGCCAGACGAATCTGTGACCAGACTGTGCACAAAGCCATGGAAATCTTCAGCCCGAGCATCCTCCAATGAACGACACACCTCAGATACTTGTGCAGACGACATACCCCGAGGACCCCTGGGTTTCCTGGACAAAACATCGGCATCCACATTACACCTCCCTGGTTTATAAGCCAGCTCGAAATCATAAGTGGACAACTCAGCCATCCAACGGTGCCCAACTGCGTCCAACTTAGCAGTGGTCATGACATATGTGAGCGGATTGTTATCCGTTGTAACCAAAAATTTATTACCATAAAGGTAATCATGGAATTTCTTGGTTACTGCCCAGTACAAACACAAAAACTCCAACTTGTTCGATGAGTAGTTCAATTCGGATCTCTTCAACCCTCTGCTAGCATAGGCGATAACACGGGTGACACCCTCCTGATCTTGACAAAGAACAGCCCCGAGGCCCTCATAGCTGGCATCTACCCGGAGTATGAAGGGTTTGGAATAATCTGGATATGCCAGTATAGGAGGACTAGTGAGAGCCTGTTTCAACATATCAAAGGCTGACTGCTGCTCCTGAGACCACAACCACGGAACGGCGATACGCCGACCATCCTTACCTTTAGTGCTACCAGTTAGGTAGTGCAGGGGACGTGCAATCCGAGCGAAATTCTTGACATACCGTCTGAAATAGCCGGCCAAGCCCAAGAATTTCTGAAGTTCCTTCACACACGTGGGGACCTTCCATGACAACAACTCCTCAATACCCTCTGGATTACACTCGATACCATCCCGAGAGACAACATGTCCGAGATATGTCAACTTCTGCTGCAAAAACCTACATTTACTAGGCTTGAGTTTGAGACCAGCCGCCTGCAATCTAGCGAGAACCTCCTGTAGTCTGGGAAGATGTTCTTCAATGGTCTTCGAAAACACGATAACGTCGTCCAGATAAACGAGGCAAGACTTGAGATGCAAATCACCAATGACATGCTGCATTAACCTCTGGAACGTGGCTGGGCTATTTGTGAGGCCAAAAGGAAGACGGTTGAACTCATAAAAACCAAGGTTGCCTGCACTAAAAGCAGTTTTGGGTTTATCTTCCTCTTCGAGTTCCACCTGCCAGTACCCACTTTTGAAGTCCATCAGGGAAAACCAGCACGAACCATTGAGTGCATCTAAAGTATCCTCAATCTGGGCAAGGCATATGCATCTCTCACAGTGAGTTTATTCAAGCGACGATAATCGATGCATAGACGAAGAGACCCATCCTTTTTCCGGACCAAGACTACATTCGAAGAATAGGGACTACATGACTCCCGGATCACTCCAGACTCTATCATATCACACAGATGTTCCCTAACCTCCTCGTACAAACCAGGTGGAATCCGCCTGGAACGGTCCTTAAATGGAGTATCATCACTAAGACGGACATGATGCCTGAACAAAGAAGTGCAACCCAGGTCATTCGAAGACTGGGCAAATACCATTTTCTGTTCCAAAAGGAGCTTCTTCAATTTAGTGAGATCATCCGTAGACACCACAGATTCCAACCCTTCCAACTTGAACTGCTCCAAGAACGCCTTCATTTCCACATCAGACAAGGACTCAGGATTCGCCAACTGGACCTCACAAACCTCACCAATCACCGAATTGGCCATCAGATGGATGTCCTTAGCTGTGAGATTTGCCATCTCAACCGACACCAACTCCTTTTCTGACAACCGGACCAAACCTGGGGTAACAGCTACCTCTGATGTACCTTTGGGATCTCGAACATGATCCTGAACCAAAGCAAGAGCCCGGGGAATGGGAATAGCTATCTGAGCATGAGCACGAACAACAGTGACTTCCTGAGGCTTGAGCAGAACTGGCTCCTCACAACGGAGTAAGCCATAGACACCATCACTCTTGTCTAGATGTCGCTTCCGTAATTCCAAAGCCTGAAGCGCAAGTCGAATGCATGGGTCGAGCGTATTTCCCGACTGAATCTCATAACTGTCCACCAAATCAAAGAGACGTTGCAACACATTTGTTCCGATAAGAACTGGGACATTCACATTGTAGGGTGTGTCCGGTGACACAAGAATTGGGAAGACTCCAACCTGTAAATCCCTGTCCCCTACTGGAAAGGTCAACTCCAATTCAACAAAGCCATCATATGGAAGCTTATCATCCAATGGACCTTTGATCACCAACAAATCAGAGAGAGGATACACAGGCAACGCTGGAAAGTGTGACTTCAAGAAGGATTTTGCAACTGTGGATACCATGGAACCCGTATCCAACAAGCTACGACAAGGAATCTCATCCACTTTCACCTTACATTCATTAGTATGACCGACCAGGCTTGGTAACACAGGACCGTTTTGACACACTCGGATATCCGAAGATCCTGAACCAGATATCCCTACTCGTTTCCCGAGCGAAACCTTTCCTCCAATTTCTCCTGCACAAGACCTGGGTTCTTGGAGTTCTTACAAGTGCTGATACGATGTCCATCCTGGCCACAACGATAACAAAATACCCCAGGACGCTTCGAGCTAGAAGGCCTCTGTCCTGCAAATTTCCTAGAAGTAGACGGATCACTTGACGACAATGGGGGATTTGGACTAGCAGCCATGTTCTGAACCTGAGCTTCCAGTTGAGTGATCTTAGCCTCCAACTTAGAAACAAGCTCCGGTTCCCCAAGTCCGGATCGACCAGCAGACCTAAGCCTAAGCCGCTTCTCCGTCATCTTGCTCTCCTCCTTACGCAGGGAAAGTAGAAGGTCGGCAAAGGGGGGAGGATCATCAATCTTCTCTTCTAGCTTCAACTTGACAATCAGCGATTCTTCACTAGAACCTCGAACAAACTGCTTCAACAGCAAACCAGGAACATCAGCGACACGACAACCTCCATTATCTGCTGCCTCTATAACCGACAAGTAAATGCGTTGAAGGTATGCAGAAGCACACTCCTTGTCAGCTTGATAGGTGTTGTGAAATCTGATAAGAAGTTCCGTCCCATCAATGACAGTTCCGTACACATTGTCGAGAATCTTCAGGATATCGGACAAAGACCCAGATACAGATTTAACTGTGTCAAGTGCTGGGCGGAGAAGGTTTTGGAGAAGATACCTTCTCTTCTCGGCATCGGAATAAGTGCCGTCTTCCTCCAACTGCCGAACCAGCAACCGCCAAGTATCATAATCCACTTCACCGGAAGGGATAGGGGTCTTACCAGAGAAGAGCCTGAGCTTCCGGCTGGGAGCATGGGATTGAGTTTCCACGACGATCCGGTCCTGGATATCCAGCTGAGCTAAAGTCCTGCGTCTTGTTGTCGGAGACAAGTTCCTCAAAGTTGTAACTAAGTCATCCGGGCCTGCCCCGGGATTCTGGTCCTCCTGAGACATGCTGTATGACAGCAACCGCCCAGGTGCAAAGAACCAAGTGTCCTAAAAATAAAGACCTGAAAGTACCTAAACAAAAAGCTGAAAGTAGATGATGTGGTAAAAAAACACAAAAAGAAACCCTGAAATTAAATGATGCGGTAAAACAATGATTGGGAGGGTGAGTCCGAACTACATATGTACTCGAGCTACAACTCAAGGGACACGCACAAAAGAAACTTCACCAAGTATCACCACCAAACATATATATAAGCAGGTAGCAAATATTTCAAGTGACTTGGGAATAGGTGTAATTACATTTACCCTATCACTGAATTATTAATATGTTTTACTTATGTTAACAGGCTAACTACACGAAATCTACATGATGCTATAATGATGGTATAATACCCAAATTCTACTAACTTAATAACCAAATACCAATATTGTAATAAAATACTAACACACACAAACAATATTTGTTTCAACTACCTAAGTACAAGTGTAAATATAAGTTATTACCCACTTAAATAACAAATATATACCTAACTTAATTACAGAATCACAAATTATCTGGCAACCAACTTACTTAACTACAAGTACAACAGAGTATCTTAAGTATAGACACCTTAAGTAAACACCTAATCATGCAACTTGCAAACACTTATCCTACCAAGACATCAAGTTATGTTATAAAAAAAAACAAGCAGCTGCATGCACATGCACAATAACACAAGTCACCCAACACAATACTACAAACTACCCAAACTAACTAAGTGAACTATCTATCTACAATACCCCACAGCAAGGACCCTCTTATACTAATATACCCTATCTAAGAATATGCTTGATCTATGGGTGAACAGGAGCAATGAACAGTCAACTAACAGACAAAGTCTTGTTACTTAACTAATTCCTAACAATAAATAAATTCCAACTCACCACTGAAGACAATGCAGATTCCTAGCACAAAATGTAATATGGTTCCTTTGAATTAAATTACAAACTGTGAATGTGAACTCACAAATATATATAGTATCTCTCAAAGAGAAAGCCAATCAGTATCGTTCAATACTGCAATCACATACACTCTACCCACGAATCTGTACAATTAGCGGCATGAACAGAGATGTAAAGAACTGTGAATATCTTTACAAACTACCAGATATTTAGAACAAACAAATATCTAATGGAGAATATTACATACTACAAATTATACCATGGTTTATAATTTGTAAATAAGAAACAATGAACTCAATCAACAGGTCAAGCAACGATTTGACAACTTGTTCACAACACTAGCAAGTGTAAATGTCAAAATCCTCACTGGGGCGTAAAAAATCAATACCAGTCTGAAGCATATACACACATTGCTGGCAGTACACACACCTGTGGAACAGCTCCGTCGATCCTACGCAAAGACGATACTGTTGTCTGTTGTGTCCCGGGCGTCTCTCTGTGATGACAAGGCCGCGGTTCCCCGTCAGCAGGGATGACGTCCGACACGTAGGTTGCGAGGATGATGACGAGCGTGAGGATATAGCGATCCAACGATGCGGAATAAGGTGTGCGACGTGTCCAACTCGTCCACGGCGAAACAGCACTCACTCGGTGAGGTGATGCGTGGTTAATGGTTATGGCATGACAACACCAATGATATTGCGTCATATCCGTTACAGTCAGAGAATTCCCTATTTTGAAAACGGGGGATGCCCTTGATCCCCCGCAGAATGGTGGGGGATATTTTGCTATGGCTGGTTGTTGACCCAGGCTGGTTGGCATTGCACACGAAGAGTTTCAAGACCACGGCACGCACAGAACGGCTTTGATGGCGAACGATATATATGGGTTGTCAGGCATGAAAATCAGTCGTTTTAAGGGGGTACCCTCAGAATTCGAGCTGTAGCAAAAAATCCAATTTAACAACATATATTTTCCTTACTATAGTGAGATCAGGAAATGAATTGGCTATCTTTGTATATAAGCTGCTAAGGTTTATCTTGTTCTGGGACGGAGCTATGGAGACTTGAATTTGGGCTTTTTATCATTGTTTTGTATGGCCGAAGGAATTAGTGAAATCTGTCCTTATGTACAGCGACGACGGTGGTTATACAGGAAGCAATGATGCGTGGAGAACACAACACACTTACGGGCAGCGGATTGATACTGTCCCTAGCTTCCAGTCGGATGAACGCCACGGATGGACGCGAACGTAAACACTCGATGACAAGCAATGGCGAGCTGTCAAGTGGTGAAAGGAGACGTTGATAACGGCACCTGGATCTCGACCACAGCTACATTCACCTGCAGGCACGTCCGTGCGGCATCGGTCGACGAAATTGAAAGAATCCTGCCGACTGCGCCAAATGTCGCCGATGCCAATAAACAATGGTTGGTTGTTTAAATAGTTTATTGAACTGTGCCGGTCTATGTACAGGTGTCTGCAAATACAAATGAGTGGTGATGAATAAATATATATGTATACGTCCATCCGTCAATTGGTAAACAGCAAATGACGTTAAGATAAACTTAAAAGAGACGGATGGCACTATTACATAACACCAAGTACTTGAGAAATATATCTAACCTACAGAGAAGGACCTGTTCAGTAATATAGTGATCTATCATAAATGTGATCACACCAATGATCTTATTACCAAACTGATTTACTAACCTGCAAATACAAATGAGTGGTGATGAATAAATATATATGTATACGTCCATCCGTCAATTGGTAAACAGCAAATGACGAATGGAAATGGCGCGAAGTTACTTTTATACGGCAAACACTTATTGAAACGAGGCAACAGCCAACAAAGGGGATTATTAGACTGGCGGGAACTACTATGTAATTGCGGACTGTAGAATCAACCTGTAAAGATATATACATATAGATGCTGTAAAATAGCCCTCGGCTACACTTTCATGGTATAGGAACCGTGAGGCTTCACAAATTGTAACATAAAAATACAGCGAGGCACATCGACCTTGTTTTGTTTATACATTCCCATATAAATTGTGACAAGTAAGTGCCAAAAAGGGCCCCTGGTTGCTACTCACTCGACATTCAATAACGTCATAATGTCAATAACAGGTCATTTGCGGCCAACTCGGAAATGGGCTCCTTGACAATCTAGTGCGGCCATGTGTTTTACTTGAATAGGTAATTATACCCAAAGGTCAAAATAACACCAAAACGAACCTACGAAATGTGCGTTGACTTCCTGCAAACAGTTGTAGCTTGGACACACAGCTCTTATAAAATAATGTATCTCGCCACCAATTAGGCGCTGAAAAACTGTTTTGTTCAAAATGTGTCTTCTGCCAAATAAGATTGCACATGTGTGGATCCTATATATTGAGCATGATGCCGATCATTTCGATTTCGGTGAGACAAAATAGTCTTTAAAGTCCGCATTTTGTTGGTTTTGGGTGATTTGGGTTGAGTAGGAGCCAACCAATTTCCCACTAAGGGAAAAGATGACTCAAGAACAGTGTGTTGTATCAGCAATCACCAATTAGTGTAGTCAGGAGGAATATTGAGCATATAGCACTCAGGGTGGAAATGTAATACAGACTTTTTCTATCGATCGATACGGCCGCTCCATCTGTATCCTACTCGTATACCAAATCTGTTGCTTCCAAGATTTTCAACTACAAACAAACATTGAATGATTTGGATATTGATGATCTCTTACATAACCCACCCTCCTGCACTTGCATTAACTCTCCGTTCGTACACGATCCAGTTGGGCATGTTATTTCAGGCGACCTCAATATAGTGGAGAATGAATCATCGAAAGACATTTTGTACAAAGGTCCCAAATATAGAGAGCCCACGTCGTTTTCATGGAGATACAATATTTCAGGTTCAGCATCATGTTCTACCAAAGCCCTTTCTAAAATATTAACTATTATATTGTCTAAAATTAAACAAGGTCTCCAAAAGTACTCTGAAACCATCTATTCTAGAAGTGGTATCAACCAAATATGGATATTAAAAAATTCCAAATCTTTATTGGAATATCTACATGCTCACACACTTTCAAAAGTAACGTCTATCAAAACATTTGTTTTCTACACTTGGTACACAACTATACCTCATTCTGAACTGAAATCTCAGCTTAAAAAACTAATCAATAATTCATTTTTCTCTGAAAAGGGACAACGTCGGTACCACTATATTGTAGTTAAATATAATACCGCTTATTTTGTTAAAGGCGACTCTGATGCCCCATACAAATATACTGAAATAGATTTTCTGATTGATAATATTTTTGTGAAATTTGGTGGTCGAATATTTCAACAAACTATTGGTATTCCCATGGGTACAAACTGTGCACCATTATTGGCAGACCTGTTTTTATACTTATATTTATATGAATATATTTATACGAATTATATTTATATGAATCAGATTTTATCCAACATTTACAAAGAGGAGGTTCTAAGAAACTAACATGTAATTTTAATTTCACTTTCCGATACATAGATGATGTATTGTCGCTAAACAATCCCAAGTTTGGTGATTATTTGGATGTCATATATCCTAAGGAACTTGAAATTAAGGATACTACAGAATCCGCTAGTTTTTCCAACTATCTAGACCTGAGGTTGGAGATTGATAATGATTCTAACCTGTCAACTAGATTATATGACAAACGTGATGATTTCAATTTTTCCATAGTCAATTTCCCTTTTCTAAGCAGCAACATTCCTATGTCACCGGCATATGGTGTGTTTGTTTCTCAACTTATACGCTATTCCAGAGCTAGTTGCAAATATGAGGACTTTGTCTATCGAAGTGCCCAGCTAGTCTCTAAACTGCTACGACAAGGATATGTTTTACCAAGACTTATCAGCTTATAGCTGCGTTTAAGAAATTCTATGGGCGTCATCATGATCTGGTTGATAAATACAGCAAATCCATGTCTGCCATGCAACTAGATCTATTTTCATGTTAATTTTGAGGAATTCATGACGGGTGCCACTAGTGGGGCAGGAAATGCTCACTCTTTCCGGAACACCTGATTTCACCTCCTAATGGCCATTTACGGGGGTTCATGAGTTTCCCTGTCATTTTTGTTTTCTCTCACTTCGTATGCCTGATATGACTTTCTGTCCCCGGACTATGAGATTGGATAACCGACCCTGTTTTGTTTGCTCGGAATACTTAATACTGGGTATCGATTCCACGTCTATATCTATATCTATATGGCTTCAAATGGCCGCCACCGAAAATTTGGTATTTTAGGAAAAAAATCAAAATTATCCTCCTGTCATGATGCTTTCGGTCTAATATGATACATATTAGTTATATGGAAATATATTCTTCCTAACAATACTAATATACCGATTCAGACCCCCACAAATGAAAAAAAAATCCAAGATGGCCACCAAATTCTCGCTGTTTTTAAACAAGTACTCATTACTTCCTGTCAAATTGAGATAGGAAGCCAATTTTGGTGTCTAACCCAGGGTTTTTAGGTATGAGAATTCCAAATAAATAACCAGTTTCGTTATTTGATGGTTCGAAGCTGCTCAGAATCCAAGATGGCTGCCAAATTATAGCTCGATTTCGCAAATATGCACCAATAACCGTCACATGTTTAAAAATAAGAAGGCAATTTTGGTGGCCAGTCCTGGGGTTTGTAGTATGAGGGTGCTACCTGAACAAATACGTTTGTGTGTAGATGGTGATTGGCCAGTTTAAAGCTATCCAGCTGTCCAAAAGCCAAGATGAGGACTAATTAATGAAACACATGCTAACAAACCCGTTTAATAGCACCAAAGATTTTCTATACCAAGATAGTCCACTCAGGCCAAACGAAGCGAAAAATCCCCCTGGCGGTCAGACTGAGGAATTACTATAATTGCGTTCTTATGTTCTGTGACTACTCTGTTTCAATCGAGTTTCTACAAGCAGATTGGCCTCACATTGGTACTTACATTCACTGCCTTTTCTGAGTATAAAATCCTCCTAAGCTGGACATATAACTTGATGAGGAAGTTGTTGACGTTAATAACAAATATATCAACACAGAAGACGTTAATCAGACGAGATACAGCAAGATACATGACATTATAAATGATGTTCAGTTTCATTCCAAGAATTATACAAGGTCATGCAAGAAGGGTAACAGGACCTACAGGTTCAAGTTATCCCGTCCACCTTCTTGTCAGGCCTTTATGTGCTATCCCAGCAGACACCGAACCAGATGAGTGAAAAAACGCTGCTGAAGAACAAGCCTGGAACATTATAGCCTCCACGAAAATGGTTGTACATAAGCGTAAACACAAAGACTGATGGGTATATCAGTACAAATCAAAACCCTTAGTGCAGCAAGAAGCAGAATGAAGATGGTCAGCTCCTCCATGAAGAACCATGCAGAGCACAATATGCTGGGATAAGACAGACGCTACAATGACTCGGCAAAGCATACCTGACCAACAGGGAGATGAGTGTCACGGAGGCTATTTACAAGGCCACAGGCACACCTCTCAAAAACTGTAGTCGGGATGTTGTTTGGATACTTGCAGCTCCGACAAGTACCAGACTGACACTTCCACTCTTACTGCTGGGTCACTGAGATCCAGGCATTGAAGACGTGTGGCTACATTGTATATTTGTGCTAGACAGGTACATGTACATGTACCATGCACGCCCTCCTGTAGATATTCTCAAAGACCTGTCTGGTTGAAATTGTATCCCTCTTCAAGCTTGATAGTAAACTAGGTAGAGATTATGAACCATCTGAAGGGAAATTCTACCCATAACAACGACAACCGGTCCAATGTTCCATATGCTTCATTGAAGTTGGCTCGGAATAAAGGATAGATCTCAAGACGGAAATCTGCCAATAAAGCTTGCACATCTGTAGGGACAGTGAGAAACACCAGAATCGCATGTTTCTTTATCTTCACCACTTTGAAATGGATTTAAATGAGTGGGAACATTCCCTACTATGGCAAAAGGACAAGCACCAGCAACATTATCAGAGAAAAGCAAGCGCTATTTGGAAATAATATCAAAGAGGTTGAAGGAGCCATGAAGAGAAAATCATCTTGCAGAAGATGCCTTGGCACACATTGCCCCAGAAAGTGGCGGCTGGACGCTTGGAAACAAAAGCCAACACAGAAGACGTTTACCTCGAGGATATCAGTCTGGAAGGCCTGACAGATTGAGTGGCAAACCTCGGAGCTCCAACACCAAGATGGGCTCAGTTGTCAGTAGAACAAAGCATCTTGGCAATCCCATAGAACCAGACTCAAGTTCTCATGCAGTGCATGAACAATATACGAGGAAAATTCGTCATTCATACTCGCTAGTGGTGCATCGATAAAATGAATGGAAAATGTCTGGGGACTTTCAATATACTGGTTAGGAAAAGTTTTATATCATCAAAGCTCTGATGTGTGGCTCCAACTGGCAAAGCAGCATTTACCATCAGTGGCGGAACCATGCTTCCATGCAAAGGGGTGTGGGACAAAAGTATATACCACTTGCCGAAGAGCTCATCACTGCCCCCAAAGGTTAGGTATTAAAACCTCGAGCTGATAATCATTGATGAGGTCTCAGCAGAGGCATGCTGAAGTTCATCAGAGGTCATCTGGATCAACTCAAGAGAAACAAGAGTTATTCATGATTCTGGCAGTCGGTTATTTTATCCACTGCCGCATGTAAGAGGACAAATACTGAGACCCCGCTGCCCTTGCAGAGCCTTGGGACGACTTCAAGGTTACTACTTTGACCGACATAATGAGACAAAAAACTACAAATCGTTTTTGGAGATGTTGAATCATAGAGCTCTGAAAATTAGGAGATGCTTAAGGATCACAGATCCAAGCAGATGTACTTCATGTGTTTCCTTTCCAAAACGATGCTGCTACACACAATGTAAAGATGACTGATTCTTTGAACAGACAGAAATCGAAGATTGTGGCTGTGAATGTTATCGAGAATAGATCTGGCTTGAAGAAGAAGACAACACCTGTACCCATTGAATGCAACATTTCTGCTGATGTTACACTCTGTGAGGGCTCCATGGTGACTATGATGAGCAATCCCAATGTAGAGGATGGTCTGGTGAGTGGCGTCATGGGAACGGTCTTGAGGATCATCGAAGGATCCAAACCTCTAGGCCAACCACAATGTGTGTTAGATTTGACAATGACCAATTTGACATCAATGCCCGTGCCTTATCACCAACAGACCTCCCGAAGAGTTAGCTCAGAAATATTTTTTTTACTGTCTGATAGTGGTTGATTCTGTTGATTTTGTGCGAGTGGGTGCTATTAGACGGGTTCGTTTACATGTTTCACGTTAAATATTTGGTTATCTTCGCCTTTGAAGTTGAACACCTCTAAATTGGCCAGTCACCATCTACACACAAGAGTATTTCTTCAAGTAGCACCCTCATACCCCCAAGCCCAGGACTGGCCACCAGAGTTGGCTTGTTATCTTGATATATATGACGGTCATTGGTGCTTATTTGCGAAATCCGGCTAAAATTTGGCAGCCATCTTGGATTCTGAGCAGCTTCAAACCATCCAATCACAAAACTGGTTTTATATTTGAAATCCCCATACCCCAAAACCCAGGGTTAGACACCAAAATTGGCTTCCTATCTCAATTTGGCAGGAAGTTATGAGCATTTGTGTAACAAGAAAATGCAGCTAACTGCGGGAGACGACATTAGAGCTCGAGCACGTCATCAGCACCACGACAGCTGAATGTATCTTACACAACGTTACCCTCTCTCCTCCTCCCCCCCCCCCCCCAAAAAAAAAACCAAACAAACAGAAGCTATATTCATTCCCCTATATGATTCCAATTCATTTTCGTATATTAGGATGAAAAATATGGCCTACTTCATTCATATTCCTAATAAGTGAACATTTATTTTAAAATCGATCAATGGAACAGATATGCCTGCTAAAATGATTTGGAACCTCATTAAGATATACCTAAAACATTGGAAACTGAGGAATATCTGCATCTGATATCATCAGATATAGCCTAACACATGCCTTTACTGGGCAAATTAAAAGACCAGTTTAAAATAAAAAGACTTCGCAACCCAGCACGGAACACCAGCTTAATTGTCATGTGATGCAATACGTCAAATTACGGTAAATGTAACCGTGGCATTGCAGACGAATCGTTGTGTTTACTTCATAACGCCAAAGATGCCCACACGCGGATGCCCACATGCATGTACGAATTGCTGAACAGAAAATTGTGTTCCAAAATACGCGTTATTGTGGTTAAATTTGCTTTGCATTCTGGGAACGTCAATTTCCACCGGCTCCGCCATTTTGGGACGTTTTTAGATAGTTTGAACATTTTACGTAATTTTTTCAAACCTAACACATCGATTTATGCCTAATATATCTGTGGAATAGTCAAAGTTTCCCATCAATTCGAGAGATTTTATGTCAAGGACGAAGAAAATCCTCATTTGAAGTAGGTGTCTAAACGTTTACATGCCAAAACGAGCGTCGATAGGTTGGCATGAAACCTCCATAAAAAAGTCAGCACATAGACATGTAGAGGGTTGGGGGCTTCGCCCCCAACGCTCTAATGTCAAAAATGGCGAGAGTTTGGCGGCCATCTTGGATTTTTCCCATTATGGGGGCGTTTGAATCGGTATTATTAGTATTGTTATGAAGAATATATCTCCATATAACTAATATGTATCATATTAGACCGAAAGCATCATGGCAGGAGGATAATTTTGATTTTTTCCTAAAATACCAAATTTTCGGTAGCGGCCATTTTGAAAAAGTACATAAAAATGTTAGCCTAGGAGAAAGTTTTACACACCCTCTGAAAAAGGTTGTCTTAGACATTAGGAAGCCATATCAATCGACAGAAAAAGTCTGTACCACGTTTCCACCCTGTGTGAAATTTCCTCCTGACTAGTGCACCGAAAACAGAGAATAGAAGGTCACTGAACCAATCCTGCCAAGGAAGACGTATTATCACCGAACGGAAAGCTGTTATTTGAAATCCAATATTTCACGGCGGTAAAATAATCTGGATAATTTGGAAGGTAACTGCCACTGCAATTTTTTTAGTTATCATCAAGTGCAATATCATTTGGTGTCTGCACATTTGAATATTTTGTCTAGCAACTGATCTCGCCTCATTTATACACACCGGTGGTTTAATGCAAAAATAAAACTACCAAGTAGTATATTTTATACGTACAGGCAGCCAAAACAGTACAAGTAGCTGGCGCGTGATCACAACGTTGACAGTCTTTTGACATGCTGTCGTGTATGTGCATACATTTCAACCAGCATTTAATTGTTATTCATCACACATTACACCTGCTCAGGCTACATCACAACATAACAGTACATGCAGGCACATGGACCTTGTTTTACTTAGACACATATTGTGACTAGCAAATGCCAAAGAGGGGCCCAGGTTGCTACTCACTCGACATTCAATAACGTCATAATATCAATAACAGGTCATTTGCAATCCACTTGGAAATGGGATTCTAGACAGTCTATTGCGGCAAGGGACTTAGAATTCGATCGGCAAGGTGTTTTTCTTGAACAGGTAGTTATCCCCCAAAGGTCAAAATAACACCACAAGGAACCTACAAAATTTGCGTTGACTTCCTGCAAATAGTTGCAGCTTAGACAAACAGTTCCCTATGAATAATGTATTTCACCACGAACCAGAAGCTGAGAACACTATTTTGTAGTTTTAAACTTTTTACGTGCGAACGTGATAAGTTTTATTAGAAAGACACCAAATGTTTTCCCCGCCCATGTCACTTATGGGCATCCGTATCAAAAAAGATTACGTACGTGATATATCCTCGATATTGAGAACGATACCAATCTCTGAATTACACAGCGACAATCATATTTAGCAATTGAGTACACCGACTTTTCCTGGATTATCGAGTATCGACACTGAATATTCCAAGTTGGCTTAAAGGAACCAATTGAGCCTTTTTGTGAAAATGTTGTACATACAAGTGCATCTCACGTTGAAATGAGAAGGTGAAATGGAGTGAACATATGATATGCTTTGCCCCCAGTCATCGGCATGTGAATATGTTACAAGCAAATCGGTTGTTTGTGGAACAGCTACCAACGATCCGCCTTGGTACAATGAACTCAGTTAGACGTCCTTTTGAGACATCCGTCCTTTGGATTTGCAAGGACAGTTATGATATTGCTGGAGCATATGAATGCTTATTACATTTATCATTAAAATAGGCCTTTGTATCTGTTGTCAAAGCATTGTTATTTATCGACACTTATGAAAGAAAATACACTCAGATGATGGTTCTGGGAGTAGTATAGTATGGGCTAGGTACCCGCCAGGTGGCGCTACGGTAGTCGCTAGGGGGCGCAATGGCGTCATAACGTTTGCCCCGCACTCACCAGGTGGCGTCATAACGTTTGTCCTATAGTCGCTAGGTGACGTCATAGCGTTTGCCCCTAGACTCGCCAGGTGGCGTCATAGCGTTCACCATATACTCGCTAGGGGTCTCATAAGGAACCCTATAAATGCTAGGTTGTGTATCGTAACGTAAGGGAACCTCATACTCATAACGTTTGCCTTATACTCGCTAGGGGTCTCATAAGGAACCCGTTAAATGCTAGGAGTGTCATAGCGTTTGCCCCTATACTCGCTAGGGGTGTCATAAGGAACCCAATAAACGCTAGGTTGTGTATCATAACGTAAGGGGACCTAGTACTTGCTGTGGGCGTCTTAAGGAACCCGTTAAATGCTAGGAGTGTCATAGCGTTCGCCCCTATACTCGCTAGGGCCATCATAAGGAACCCGTTAAATGCTAGGAGTGTCATAACGAGTGTCTTTTACTCGCTAGGGTCGTCATAAGGAACCCAATTAATGCTAGGTCGTGTATCATGACCTCGTACTGGTCATACCCATAGTCATGATGTGTTTTTTTATACTGGCGGCCATCTTGTATGACTGTCAACGTTGTGCTATCGGTCGCCGGGTGGCGCTCCACCTGTTTTTTATACGCTAAACTCGCGCTCATTATAAAGGTATCCTGCGTACAAACGAATGTAAGGCGCGTGCAAATAAAGGTATCTAGCATGCAAATAAAGGTAAGGCGCGTGGTTATTAGGCTATCGCGCATGCGTATCCAGTATCCTGTATGCTTAATAAGGTCTCATGCATGCATGCAATTATCTTATTTTTTTCGCTTTGTTACATATTCGGGTCGTTTCCCGCTTAAAACCAATATTTTTATCGTTTAAAAAAAAACCCCGATTTGTGGAAATTTCGTTCGAGCATTTGTCTCGGCGTGTTTAATCACATTTTTTTCTCCCACGTTTCGGCACTTTTCGGGCGTTCATCACCAATGCTATTTCAAAAGAGTTTCATTTGACG
The DNA here is from genome assembly GCA_949152475.1 of Terebella lapidaria. NCBI lineage: Eukaryota > Metazoa > Annelida > Polychaeta > Terebellida > Terebellidae > Terebella > Terebella lapidaria. Next base: position 24,677,616 of record OX424566.1, on the reverse strand, counting down.
CATTTCGTGAACTTGGGTTTGTTCAGCTACCGCTTTTTGTATTTCGGCTGATTTTAATGTAGATACGGTGCAAGGTACTGTCTTATATGTATAATATTAGCATAATAAACAAAAGTATATATGAAAAAAAAGGTGTATCCATTACTACTTCTATACATTAGAAATGCACAATACAATACGATCGCAGTGGATGGCCATGTTTGTTCGTTTTATTCTGCCCCGAGCTTCCATCCTTTTTAAATAATATTTTTAATAAAGTTGGAAAGTGCATATAGGAATGGGTTTATATCAGCTTTGTCATCTAATGAGTCCGTTTGTACGTCTAAAATAACTTTAATTTGTTTGTCAGTACTAAAAGACTTGAAGTTCATCATATAAGTATTAAGTTTTTGAAATAAACTATTTCTTTCTTGTAAATATCCTGGACAGTCGATTAAGAAATGCTTCGCAGATGCATTCGTATTGTACCGCTTTTCGTATCTCGGCAGACTTTAATGGAATTACGCTGCCTATGTATATTTGTGCTACTGTATCCTATTTTTATATAGAGGGTGGAAATGATCGATTATTGGTAACAAGACATCCAAGTGCGGGAGCTAACGGTCGCACATTCACCATACATTCATTCTTCAAAACGTGAAGTAAGTAACAGGCGCAGCTGGATCCCCGCCCCTCCCGTGCCAAGTACGCATCCTCGTAGTCGTAACCACTGGTAACCGTGCACCAACCCGTCAGTAATTTTTTTCAATACGGGCTTAAACGGCACGCATGTAAAGTCTCACAATCTTTATTTTATCCTTTGACAACAATTAATAATTAACTCATACCAAAATAATCCGACTATACATTCACCTAGGGCTTCTCCATCAGATCTATGTGGATTTTAACGAGAGTGTTGTGTCATCTACGCCCAAATCCGGATAACTCTGGCTATTGCCAATCTCCTAAAGAAGTGTTAAAATGTCGATCGAAAATACGGCCGGTAGGTCTATATATCCACACGCCGCCCTCCACCTCCACACTCCGCCCCCCACCGTCCAATCCCGGTTCAGACACATATCAGCGATTAACATTTCCTGATTGGTTGACCCGTATAGTTCGGGCCCAATCAGTGAGAGGATTCGGACGAGGCATGTCGGTCGCGAGTGAGCTAGCTAGCTAGCTTCTAAATACTCGTGATATAAACTTTTCATAAAATATATTCTTCACTGATTTGTTTATTCTTTTTTTTAATAATCTTTACCCCTCTTTCCACATTCTACCGGTCGTTTGAATTTCCATTTAGATACAACGTTATTTAAATGATCTAAAACTGCTCCAATTCGCTCTGAATATTTCCCGGCTTGACCATTTTCCGCCTCTCTCATTACGACATTATATCGAATTTATTATAACATTGTAAGCCGTCTTTCCTGTGCGATGAGACCCATTCCGTGGACTTTTTTGTGAACACGAGTATATATTCAACCATATTTTTTATATTCTGACAGTTTTCGTTGTCATTCCTATACTTTCTCATCTACAATTTTGTCATATTCATACATCATTCTACCATCAGAGTTTTGTTTTTTAGTTTCCGCATAGGGACACGTTTTTTCATTGACTTAACTATATACAGATACTCATGTATGTTTACCCGAATAAGCTTTACATTGATTCACCAGGCAATTTATAACACCATTATTCTTTAAGGTGCTAAACAGTAAATAAGCTGCGATTTTAATTAAGTATTCATATCAACTACACGTGAGTTGTGTGTATGAACTTATCCGTAACTATTCAACGGCTAGTGTTGTGCATGCATAGTCTGCCGCGGAGAGAAGCGTTTGAGTGTGCCGGGGGTGGGGGAGGCGCGGAATTTTTCCGGGAACGTATAGATAAGCTGCCAGTCAATGGGCAGGAATGCACGCGGCACTGAGATGCAGGGGGGCACAGTAACCGCTGTGATACCCGGAGGCAGCCAACACAGGCGGTGGTGTAGTTATCGACGTAGTTACTACTATCGGGAAAGTTTTATAATTGATACTTGTTCGGGTATCGTCTGTTTTAGAAAATCACAACATTCTCTGTCCACGGGTGCTATTAATTTCACACAGATACAGTCCTCATAAGGTTATAGTTTACACATGCGTGCCTGACAAAATATGCCTTGCAGGATATTTGTTTCGCAGATACCAAATTAAATAGATGTTATGGAATTATATTGAATTTTCGAAATTGATGGGGGCGATGTGTGGTGTGGTTGTGCGTTGCACAGATAGAAATCTGAATTCTGTACATGCTGGCGATAGTTTTTTCCACCGCTATTAAACACCGAGGTGAGTACGTGTTTACGGATTCACGGAAATGCTACACATACGTGATAACTTCCAACGACTATTTCATGGTCAGGAAAAATACTATCTACACGCGTGAAATCGCGGTGTAAAAGACTAGAAAATTTTTCGTAGAACAACTATAGGAGTCTAGCAATATATAGCATGCTAAATTGAAAATTCTTGGGACTCGCATGCAGGAAGTAGACTAGTATTTTTACTTTTCATGCCAGCAATACACGCATATAAACATCCGCATATACACCAATACCAACCCTCATTATGCGATGTCGCTTTGAAAGACTGATAGACGCCCCGGGAACTGGATACGTACACACGGCGCCTGCAGAATGAGTCATGGCGTTGCCACGCTCGTTTTACGACGTCACCGGCGTTCCCTATTCGAACGAACCAATCAGAGCTCCCGAATTCGTACGTGTTCAGACAAGTCCCCCACGCTCGTTAAATGACGTCACCAGCGTCCCCCTTCGAATGGACCAATCGGAGCGTCGGAATGTGTGCATGTTCAGACACGTTCCTCAGCATTCCCACGCTCGTTTTATGACGTCACTAGCGTCACATATTCGAACGGACCAATCGGAGCCCCGGAAACCGGATGCGTTGGAACACATCAGCCAAAATATGCGAGGTATACGCATAATCTTACCCAGAATCCTTTGCAAAATAGTCACTATATAAGGTGGCCGGATTCAAAAAAATTTAATTCCTACGCAGGACACCGACGGATACACATCGTAAACGTTCACCATGGATAATCGAGGAGATGGCGGGAAGCGAAAGCGCGATGAAGACGACGACAGCCGTGAAAAGAAGAAACCGTATAGCGTACGCGAAGTTCCCGGAAAGCATATATTCGGGAAAAAATTCATGAGGCGTTACAAGAAAGGTATGGCCACGGACAGCGTCTACGACGTATCCATCGGAAACGCTTGGCAGGGACAAAGACTAGTACATTTGACGGCAGAACTAACGCGGATGTGGAGGGACGTCTTGAACGCCGTACGCGAGGACGGGGCTCTAGCGACAGACCTAGTTAGAATCCACATCGCCCATCGGGACCTGAAAAAAGGTGATATTTAAATACCTTTGCAACGTCTGGAAGAAATAACACCCGGAGCCATCATGGAGAGAATCGCCACCGTCCTGCAGAGCCACGACCAGCTAAAAGCGGACAACATCCTCGAAATCAGCGTCGGTCTCATCAAGTTCCCTCGCGGACAGGGGTGGAAAGCCTTGAATATCACTAACCTGGGCGATCTGTCCAACTCGGGTAAAAGATCCCTCACGTACGTTCAAAACCAGGACGACAAGTGCTTGGCTCACGCAATAGCGATATCCGAGGCGTGGACGCAGTATAAGGAACAGAACTCCGACAGCAAGAAAACGTACAAAGGGCGAAAGAAATGGCTCGCATTTATAGCCGACGGTAACGGTGAGCAGACCCGGAGAGCCATTGAAATCATCGAACTCGCGGGGTTGACTGGCGCCGAGTACACATCCGTGGCATCTCTACCCCGATACGAGAAGGCTGTGGCGGCCAATATCGTGGTGATTTCCAGTACTCACGGGAACGGAGTCATCTACCCGAAGGCGCTGAGCCCCGACTACGACAAGACGTACTACATCTACCACGTTAAGGGAGACGACGACGCTACCGGTCATTTCCACTCGGTCAAGTCACCGACCGGACTACTGGCCCTGGACTATTTCTGCGATCGCTGTTTGCAGGGTTATCCTCACAAACACAAGCACCACTGCCAGGGCGTGTGCAGTCAGTGCAAGGCCGACGACTGTTCCGTAGGAGATGCGCCCAGGAGCTGTCGGAAATGTCATATCGAATTTCGATCGGCCGCTTGCTTCAATAATCATCTGAAAAAAGAGAAAAAAAGCAAAACGGTCTGCGAAAAGTTCTGGCAATGCCGTCAGTGCCGCCGAAGCTACGAGACCGCGACCGTCAAGGAAAAAGATCACAGATGCGGACAATATTACTGTAAAGTCTGCGAGCGTCAAGTCGTCGTCGAGGGCCATCACTGCTATCAGCGCGCTCTGAAGGAAGCCAAAACCTGTCAGAAATTCATCTTTTTCGACTTCGAGTCGAATCAGGAGACGGGCGAGCACGTTCCCAATTTGGTGGTGGCCAGAAGGTACGATCTGAAGAAGGGAGAAGCATCCTACACGGAGGAATATTTCCGGGCGGACGACGTGCGTCAGATCTTCGGGGCTTGGTTGTTTTCCAAGGAAAACAAAGGCTACACAGTCATCGCCCATAACATGAAGGTAAGTCTATTTTTGGTATAGGTATTTGTTGAAATGTTCTTTTCATATGACACGGTTAATTCAGGTTGTATTTTCTGTTAACAGGGTTACGACGGGATGTTTCTGCTCAACTATCTCGTCAAGAATGCCGTGAAGCACGAGGTGATCTTCCAAGTGAGTATTACTTCGGGTACATTTCAAACAAATGCGTTATACTTTCCGAAATAATCACACCCCACGTACGTCATTTTCAGGGCTCCAAAATTATGAGCATCAAAGTCCAGTCCGGCCTGACCATGAGAGTGATCGACTCACTCAATTTTTTTCCGATGCCCCTCTCGAAACTCCCCAAGACCTTCGGACTGGACGGAGACGTGAAGAAGGGCGATTTCCCCCACCAATTCAACGTCAAGAAGAACTACGGATACGTTGGCAAGACCCCAGCACTCCGGTATTATGACGTGGACAAGTACAACTCAAAGGACAGGGAACAATTTATAGCCTGGCATTCGAGCGTGCGAGATCAATGGTTCGACTTTGAGAAAGAACTGCTGGACTACTGCAAGAACGATGTGAAAATTTTGAGCGAGGCGTGTTTGAAATTCCGGAAAGATTTCATCTCCATCACGGAACTCGATCCCTTCACCAACATCACCATTGCCAGCGCTACCATGGCCGTGTTCAAGCGCAATTTCTTGCGGGAGAGGTACGAAGTCGTTACCAGGGAGGAGAAAGAGGTGGCGGACTCGGAACATCGCGATCCTGTCTCGGAACATCGCACTATGACGGGCAACCAGAGCAAGGAAAACTTTGCCAGGTTTAAATTTATAGATTCCGACATCGGTATCGTTCCTTCCACTGGCTATACGGCTCGCGATAACTTCAGTTTCATTTCCATCGCGTGGCTAAAATGGATGGAACACAAGGATCCATCCAAAAAGATACAACACGGGCTCAGCCCCGAAGGAGAATTCAAAGTTCCAAACACCGTCTATCGCGTGGATGGGTATGATGCCAACTCCCGCACGGTGTATGAGTTCAACGGCTGTCTATACCATGGGTGTTCCGAGTGCTACCAGGACGAGACCTTGACGATACCGAAAACGGGCGAGACGCGAAAAGTCCTGTACACCAAAACCGTCAAGAAGGAGCGTGATCTGAAAGCCCTGGGGTACAAGGTGGTCACCGTATGGGAGCACGAGTTCAAGAATCAAATATCGGAGGACGACGAGCTGCGTGATTTTGTTGCCCGACTGGACCTGGAATCCAGACTCGACCCCCGTGATAGCTTCTTCGGTGGAAGGACGAATGCCTGTCGACTGTATTACGAAACCGCCCCTGACGAAACGGTACGGTACGCCGACTTCACGTCGTTGTACCCCTATGTCAACAAATACGCTCGATACCCCGTGGGTCACCCTCAAGTTATCACCAACAATTTCGCTCCGATCGACGAATACTTCGGCATAGCCAAGGTAAAAATGTTTTTAGATTTGTTTTAAAATTGAGAAATTAGAATATGAACTTGTAATAATAACAGTGCTGCAGACTACGTATAATAATTATCCTCGTGATATATGTCATCTCTTCATTTTTTGCAGGTGAAAATCCTTCCACCCGAGCAACTTTACCACCCGGTATTGCCCTGTACATCGAACAGGAAACTGAAATTTCCACTCTGCAACCGGTGCGCTGCCATCGAAAATCAATCCCCCTGCAGCTGCAGTGATGAAGAACGGTGCCTGACAGGGACATGGTGTACACCGGAAATCCAAAAGGCTGTGGAAGTGGGCTACAAGATCCTGAAGATATACGAAGTTTACCACTGGCCGAAGTCCTGTCAGCACGACCCTAAAGTACCGGGGAGTGGGCTGTTCGCGAACTTTATCAATACGTTCCTGAAAATAAAGCAGGAGAGCAGCGGCTGGCCAGAAAAATGTGACACGGACGAAGAGAAGCGCGATTACATCAGCCGATATTTGCAGCACGAGGGAATTGCCTTGGATGCAGACAAGATCGTCCGAAACCCGGGACTGAGATCCTTGGCTAAACTGATCCTGAACAGGTACGTGCCTCGTCAATAGTTGTACACATGGCTTAAAGAAGTTATAATGTATATAATTCATAAAAATTCCGTTTACGGAAGTGTGCTCTTTTGAAAGCGAACCTCGTTTTTTTATTTAAAGTTTCTGGGGCAAGTACGGTCAAAGGAGCAACCTGAAGCAAACCGTCAATGTATACACTCAAGCTCAGCTTCTGGAGAACCTGATGGACCCTCACAAACTGGTTGACGATTTCCATATCCTGAACGAGGATACTTGTATGATAAGTTACAGCATGAAGAGCGAGTTTGTCTCGGATTGTCCAACGTCCAATGTCGTCATCGCTTCCTTCACCACGTGCTGGGCCCGTCTCAAACTCTACCGAGTCCTGGAGAAATTGGGCCGACGCTGCCTCTACTTCGATACTGACAGCGTAATTTTTGCTGAGAAGAACGACGATCCCGACCCCGTACAGCTAGGAGATTACCTGGGTGACCTGACCGACGAGTTAAAACCTGGAAATCACATCACAACGTTTGTGGGTGCGGGACCTAAAAATTACGCCTACAGGGAAAGCGACGGGTCCGAGACGTGTAAGGTCAGGGGTTTCACTCTGAATCACGAAAACAGCTGTCTCATCAACTATTCAACGATTCAAGACCTCCTTCTGAACCATCCGAAAGATCTTATCGTGTTGCCCGCCAAGAGTCGTATCACCAGGGACAAGTTCACACAAAGAGTGCTGAATCGGGAAGAGGCTCGCAGCTACGGACTCGTTTATACGAAACGCCGTATCATTGACAACTATGACACGCTCCCCTTTGGATATGTGGACTGTTGATTTCATCGCCTCGCAATACACCTATTTACACAGGTGATCAATTTACACATTGTAGAATACCGCGTGTCTAAGCATATTATTGTACATGTAAATTGTAGATACATAACGATTGTAAATAAGGGTTGATTAATTTACACAGCTTCAATATTATGTATGTACATACAATATTGGTTAAGAAAGTATATATTATTTAATTAAAATTGTATTATTTAAATTAAAATTGTAATAATTAGAGCAATGCAAAAATTAATGATTGGAGAAAAACCGAAACTGATCTCCTTTGAAAACGCTTGTATTTGATCACAAAATATAGTAGTATTTGTGTGTGTGTGTAAATATGCAGTGTTTACCATCATTTTTGATGAATTCATTGACGACCGCAACGCTTTGCCGTTTACATAGATTAGACTATTTTAGTACTTGTATATATATTTATTTTAGTGCGAGCTCCTGTATCTCGCTAAAAATATTTGTCACCGAAATAATCTATGTAATTATATTATGTGTCGTGTTTTGCTCAGTAGGTACACAATAAAGCATACGGTATTCGAAAATGTTTCCGTTTATTACGGGTGAATTGAAAAGATCGAATGAGAAGAAAAGGATAGGAAATATTTCGAGCGAACTAGAAGAAAAAACGGTCTAAGCAGGAATACTTTAAGCGAATCAGAATAAAAATGATCAGATTAAGAAATATTTTAACCGAATGAGAAAACCTTCTAGATCGTTCAATAACATTGTATTTGAATCGGAAATGTATTTTATAGAAAAAAATTGGCAAACCAGAACATATTTTGAACTAGGCAGAAGAAAAAGCGGTCAAACCCGGAGATATTTTATGCAAATCAGAAGAAAAAACGGGCAAACTAGGAATTATTTTGAACGAATGAGAGCGCTTTTCTAGATCGTGGTTCTGAAATGGAAATCATTCTTTATCGACCCTGAGCAAATTTTGTGAGACGAAATATTAATTAACCAGTTAGCAGAGAAATATGATGAAAATTCGTTAAGTGTACAAACTGCAAGAAACAGAATTATGTTAAATACACCAGTCGGGGAAAGAAACAGTTGAAATTAAGGGTAACATTTACGAAATGATAGGAAAAACGGTCAAACTCGAGCATATTTTAGCCAAATCGGAAGAAAAAACGGTCAAACCAGAAAATATTTTATGTAAATCAGAAGAAAAAATGATCGAATGAGACTGCTTTTTAGATCGTTCAATAACACTGTATTTAAATGGGAAACGCGATTATACAAAATAAAAACTGTCAAACCAGAAACTATTTTGCGCGAAGTAGAAGAAAAAAGGACCAAACTAGGAGATATTTTAGGCAAACCTGAAGACAAAATGCTCGAATGAGAACGCTTTTTAGATCGTTCATAAACGGTGTTTTGAAATGTCATTAAAAAGTAAGCGAATCGGAGAAACGAAGTATTAATTATCCAGTTAGCAGGAAAATAGATGGTAATTCGTTATTTGCGGGAAACACATATGTTGGATACACGAGTAAGCTGGTGGAAACAGTTAAAATTAATGGTAACATGTACGAACCATGGAACATTTTAGCTAAATACAAAATATCAAACTAGAAAATATTTCGGGGAAATCAGAAGAAAAAACGGTCATACCAGGAAATATTTTATGCAATTCGGGAAAAAAAAATTGTCAAACTAGGAAATATTTTGAACGAATGAGCGCACTTTTCGGATCGTTCAATAACGTTGTATTTAAATGGGAAACGCGTTTTTCAGAAAAAAAAACAATCAAACCAGAAAATATTTTGAGCAAACCATAATAAAAATCGGTCAAACCAGGGAATATTTGAGGCGAACCGGAGAGAAAAATGTTCGAATTAGAGTACTTTTCAGATCGTTCAATGACATTGTATTTAAATGTACAAAAAATTGAGGGATCCTGGGGGTATATAAGGGGGTCCGCGGCGAGACCCGCCTCATTCGGAGCCCGACCTTCTTGGAGGATGGACGCTTTCGTGAAACCGGCCGATTGGGATCTGATAGTAGCCCGAGTCGACACCCCGGAGGCTTTCGAGGGTATAGCTAGAGGTGTATTCCAGGACGGAAAAGTAACGCCGCAACGTCTGATGGTCTTGGAGGTTTTCGCGAGAGATGTGGGTAGAGCCCACCCGGAAATCAGGCGTCCCGTGATGAAGTGCTACAACCGTATTTTCGAAAGTAGCCAGACGGTTTATAAATGGCTCTGTTTCACGCACTCCCAGTACGAATATCCCAACTTGCTCAAAGACGTCGTGGAAACGTTGACGTCCCTTTTCCTATAAATAGGGAGACATTGCCAACCGCGGCTCATTTACCATTCAGACCGTCATGAAGTTCGTATGTCCCACCACCATCTGTTTGTCCGGAGTAACCCAAAGCGGGAAAACGTCATGGGTGAAGAAACTTTTGAGGCATCGCCGCGTTCTCCTCAGTCCTCCACCGACCAAAGTCATGTACTGCTACGGTGTCTGGCAGCCCGCTTTCGAGGACATGAACGTCACTTTCCATAAAGACCTGCCTTCCGCCTCTGATGTGGAACGATTCGTGGACGGATCCCCCGTTCTCATAGTGCTCGACGACCTCATGGACGCCGTGGTCAAGAGCGAGGAAGTACAGAGACTGTTCGTCCGGGGGTCCCACCACTTGAACATCACGGTGATTTACATCAACCAGAACGTGTTCCACCAAGGAAAATGCGCTCGCACCATCAGCCTCAACTGTCACTACCTCGTCCTGTTCAAGAATCCTCGAGACTTTTCCCAGATTCAATACCTCGGACGTCAAATAGGCCTAGGGAAAACTCTGACGGAAGCCTACCAAGACTGCATGCGGGAACCTTACAACTATCTGGTGGTGGATCTCAGCCCTCACAGTTCCTCGGAACGTAAGTTGTTCGGGCACGTGTTTCCCGGGGAGGTAGAGGTGGCCTACATTCCCCTATAAAAAGGGGTGATCGCCGAGAGGATACTTCATTCGACTCGAGGATGTCGGAGGGGAAGGACTTCCTACAGTTCCTGCTCACAACACCGACGGATCAACAGAAAGCTCTCCTACGCACGGTAACTCCGGACCAGACCCGTATCCTAGTGGAAGTCGCCTACAACCTGACCAGGCTAGCGGACCTCGGCCAACAGCAGAAATTCATCGCCCATCTCGGAAAGCAGAACCACACACTGAGGTATAAGAGGAGTCTGGTGAGGAGATACGCCGGTCGTCTTCTCAAAGTACTGGACAGCCACAAAGAAGAGTTGCTCGGGCTATGAAGTACACGAAAAAAATATTCCTCGGGAAAACGGAGCAGCCTCGGGACCAGAAGGAGAAAACGAAGAAGACCATCGGGAAACACCGGGAGGGGAAAATCTCCATAGGGAAAACGGAGCAGCCGTCAGAAAAGAAGGAGAAAACTAAGAAGACTTGGAAGGGACAATGGGTAAAGATCGACACCGCTTTTACCTGTCCTCCAAAGACTCGGAAAAACTCCACCCGCAAAACGAAATAACGGACTTTATCACGGAACTCCCGGAACCTCTGGATTTGAGCGGAGCCTGGGAATTGGGACTCTATCGAGCGGACTATAGCCTGGGTGTAGCGGACGGTCCCCTGTACCTATTTTGCGACCTGTGCGAAGAATCCTTGATTGCCGGAAGAAAACTCCCCGTTCTCCAAAAGCTGGATACCCGAGGCGGATATCTCAACCCGATTCCGGATTTCGTAGACGTCAAGCCCGAGACCGTTAGCAGAATTCACCTGTACTTGACGGACGAAAATTTGAAACCTCTAAACGTTCGAAGCGGAAATTTCGAATGTACTCTGATCCTCAGACGGCCGAGGTGTATATAAGGACGAACAACCCCGAAAAGCCCTCATTCGCCTCCCGGACGTCGAAGGGTACGGACCTCCCGCATCATGCCCCTGGTTCGATACGAACCCGACTTGGAAGCCTGGAAAGAACATTTCAAAAGGACGGAAAGCGACAAAAAAGTGGTGCCCCTCAAGCCCTCCGAGAAGCCCGGAAAACCGACTGAACCCGTCCAAGTGAAACTGGTTTCACCCACGGAGCAGACGGTCGAGAGAGCCAAAGTTCTGGTCAAGAAGAGGAAGAAAGCCTTTTAACCATGGCGTTCATGTTCGAGAATTCGAAAGAGTCTAGCACGATGGACATGTCCCTGTTCAACCGCCCGTCCGTGGATTCGGGTGTGAGCGCGGTCCATTACAGGGAGTACAGGCCCGTAGGACAAATCACCAAGGGTTCTCCTATAGCCTTCAGCTTGATGGGATCCACGGCGGAGTACATCGACTTGAAAAACATCACGCTGAAACTGACCCTGAAGGTCGTCAAAGAAGACGGGACGGCCGTGAAAGCCGAGGACAAGGTTGGCTTCGTGAATAACGCGGCCAACTCCCTCTTCAGACAAGTGGACGTCAAGGTACAGCAGAAACTCGTTACCAGTAGCGTGGGAACCAACTACCCCTACAAAGCCTTGCTAGACTCGCTGACGGGGTACGGACCCTCGGTAGAGAATCAACTCTTCATCAAGGACAGGCCCGAGCACATGGACGTCGCGGATCCCAGCCTGCCTCTCGGGAATAGCGGTCTAGCCGTTCGCTGGCTCTGGACGAAACAAGGGCGGGAAGTCGTGCTAGAGGGACCTCTCTTCGTTGACATTCTGCAGCAAAACCGGATGCTACTGGACGGAGTGGCCGTCGACGTACAACTCTTCCCCCACACCAACGCCTTCGTCCTCATGTGCAAAGAGGGTTCGGGAAAATACGCCGTGGACATACGGGATGCGACTTTGACCGTTCCGCACAACTCCATGACACCGGGCGTTATGCTGGGTCACTCGGAACGCCTGAAAGACACCAACGCTCTGTATCCCTTCATGAGGTCGGACGTGAAAGCGTTCAACATACCGGCGGGAAGTTTCACATGGACGGCCGACAACGTTTTCCAGGACAGCGTGCCCGCGAGACTGATGGTCGGACTGGTTTCGGGAGCCGCTTACAACGGACATTACCAGAAAAATCCCTTCAACTTTGACAACATGAAGCTCACCTACATGGATTTCTTGGTGCAGGGCCAGTCCAAACCGGGACCACCGTTCGAGCCGAATTACTCCGACAGGCAATACCCGGGAGTTTCCAAAGCATTGAACAAAGGGAAGGCGAGGAGTGACTACAACTACGTCTCTTACGAGGGACTGGACAAGGGATACGCCGTCTACGTCTTCGAAGTGGCCCGGGACAAGGCCTTCCCCATCATCAGGAAGGGTCACACCAGATTGGTGATCAAGTTTGCCGAGGCTCTCCCGGAGGCGACCACACTGATCGCGTACGGCCAGTTTCCGGCTATGATGGAAATCGACAAGGCTCGGAACGTGAGCGTGGAAACCCCCTGAGTATATAAGGCCCGCACTCGTACATTTCGCGCATTCACTATGGCTGACGAGGGAGCGTCAACATCGTCGGGAGAAGGATCTCGTTGGTCATTCGGAAAATCTAGAGTACCGAAGTCGGAAATCGTCTTTTTCACCCAGGCCCTGATCGTCTTCACCGTCATCGTAGCCTGCATCTACAATTTGAGCACGGGAGACCGGGAGAACGAAACGCTTTGGAGCACCTTGTTGGCCAGCTGTCTGGGATACATGCTACCCGCCCCCGCCATATCCAAGAAGAAACTATGAACGTAGACGACTACCTAACCTCCATCTATTACGACCTCGGGAAGGCCGGGAGTTTTTCCGGACCTCGGGCCTTGTACAAAGCGGTGAGAGCTGAGGGGAAGAGGGTCTTGTCCATGAAGAAGATCAAGACGTGGTTAAAGTCCCAGGACGTCTACACCATGCATAGGAGGACGGTCCGCAAGTTTAAACGGAACAGAGTCTACGTGGAGAAAATAGACGCCCAATGGGACGCGGATCTGATGGACATGACGGCGTACACCCCGGAAAACGACGGAGTTCGCTACGTGCTCATGACCATAGACGTCTTCTCGAGATTCGGGTGGGCCGTGCCCTTGAAATCCAAAAAATCCGCGGACGTCGTCAAAGGATTCGACTCCCTACTCCTGAAAGCGAAGGGCACAACGTGCTGCATTCCGTGACCTACAACGAAGTCAAGGCGAACTACGTTGAACGCTGGATAAAAACTATCAAGTCCAGGATAACGAAAATATTCCAACATCAAAACGGTTTGGAATACGTCGGAAAACTGGACGAGATCGTTGAAGGTTACAACCAGACGTACCACAGCAGCATCAAAATGAAACCGGCAGCCGTCTCCAAAAAGAACGAGACGAGAGTGTGGGAAGAACTATACGTGGAACCATTCCTGAAGGACAAAAAGAAAGCCAAAAAGAAAAAGTTCGCTTTCAAAGTCGGAGAAAAAGTCCGTATTTCCTACCTGCGGAAACTCTTCGATCGCGAGTACGATCAGAAATGGACGGGGGAGGTGTTCACCATCAACAAGGCCTGGTGGAGAGACGGGCTACCCATTTACGAGCTCACAGACTACGGCGGAGACGAAGTGAAGGGCACTTTCTATGAGCAGGAATTACAGCCGGTGACGTTGGATAAAGACCGGGCCTTCAAAGTGGAGAAAGTCCTGAAGACCAGGGGACGCGGACGAAATAAAGAACTCTACGTTAAATGGCTCAACTGGCCCAAAAAATATAATTCCTGGATCAAAGCTTCCGACGTTGTGTAATGGTGTATTTCCCATTGTAAATATATGTGTATTGCATGCGTAGATTAGAGAACCAAAAAAAATTTTAAATTGCGAAAACCCAAAAAAATTGTAGTGTAGATTGTGTGTAGAAATTGTAAATATTGTAGATGTGTGCTGTGAAATAAAAAAAACATTGAAATGGCATATACTCGTTTGTCTATTATGATGAATGTAAATGGGGAAAAGAAAATTTAATATAAAAATTAGCTTAAAATAGAGAGAACAACAATATTAGAATTTAAAGAAAATTTATACGATCTTGAGGGGAAATGTATAATAAATCGCAAAAATAGAAGAGTTAAATATTTATCCTGACAATCTATATTGGACATAAACCAATCAATTTTAAATCTCGTATTATATATTCGTGTATATATGTTTTCATTATTTGGGTGTTTATACGTGAAATAGTTATTATATTCTACCCCGAACCGCCAATTGTGACATGTATATAAGTCGGTCGTGAAAACTACAGCAATACTGAGACCGCACAGCCTATGAAAAGCCTATGTTTAATTTTATCGTGGCTATTTAGAATTTATACATTCACCCGTTAACATGCCCGTATATAATTAAGACAGCCTTGGAATGTAGGTAAGACAATGCGGGAGGTTGCCTGTGGATGCTTTGTGGTTTATGTACTATAATTTATGCACTGTTGCATTATGATATAAATCAGTACGTTATGATGATTCATTAACAGGTTTCAAGCATGTCATGGTCAGTCATGTGTCATGGCCCAATTGGTTGAAACGTTGGTTTGGTAATCCCAGGACCAGGGTTCGAATCCATCTGTTACCAACATATTTTTGTGTATATTTTTTGTATGATAGAAATGATCATGTGACTAGCTACTTCCTGCCAACAGGGTAAACAAACAAGAAAACAAAGAAAGAAATGTTGTGAATTTAAAATGTGCACTTTTTCCTATGGTTTTAACGAGTACAAGGGGACATGGATGTAAGTAGTCGGTATATTTGTCTAGAATCTATGTCTTTGTTTACCAACGTCTGATATCTAACGTTTCTCACATATGTCATATGTTATTATGGTAGATACCTCATTACTGTTGGTATTGTATGGTTATATTTGATCAGTAATTATCGCATATTTTTGTCTCTTGTAGTTTTGAACCACACAAACACACACATAGAAACGAATGTGCCAACGACCAACGAACGGTGTGTAACATCTAACGGATGAATAAACAGTGTGCGTCTCAGACTGTGTCTCCTCATCATTATTTTCTGTAGGATAGAGTTAAATGGCACCTACATCAGTTCAAAAATCCTCGACTGAAACTGTGGACCAGTGAATCCAATCCGGGTATTCAACGATAACAACGGACTACTTACATGCCTGGATACCAGTGACGTCATAGTGAAAGCTTCAACGAAACGAGACTGAACGTATTCACCATTCAAGTAAGAACTTCTACTATCATGGCAGACGGCAAGGCAGAAGTTCAAAGTGAATCAATGTCGAATGACATTCCTATACAGAATGTTGATGATCAACGACAACGAACCTTGACACAAAAGGGGCTTGCTGAGAGGAGCCGTCTTTTGAAAAACAGACAAACTGCTGCACTTGCTGCTGTAACGAAGAAACGAACTGAACTTACCAAACTCATGTGCAGTGAGTCTAATATTCACCTAGTGAAAGCAGCCTTGGAAGCATATAACGAACTGTTCATGAATTACCAAGAGTGTTTCCAAGCACACCATGACAGCATTGACGATGAACAGCAACAACTGGAGGAGAGCAGCCGCTACGACATGAAAGAAAAGTCCATCGTGAGCTTCCGA
Organism: Terebella lapidaria; assembly: GCA_949152475.1. Lineage (NCBI taxonomy): Eukaryota > Metazoa > Annelida > Polychaeta > Terebellida > Terebellidae > Terebella > Terebella lapidaria. Next base: position 24,661,589 of record OX424566.1, on the reverse strand, counting down.
GATCAAGTGGCTGAATGGATCATCAAGTCTGAAGAACGCCTGTCAGCAGAGCTGGATCGGACTTCTGGCAGGACTTCACAGCGCACAAGTTCCTCGCGTTCGTCGAAGTCAAGGGGCTCACGTCTATCCGAGAGGGTGAGAGCAAAGGCAAGACTGGCAGAACTCATCGCAGAAAGATCGATGCTACCTCAACAGACAGCGCTCGACCTACAGAAGTCAACATTCCAGCTCGACGTGGAAATCGCCAAGACACAAGCAAGAGAAAAGGTCCTGGCGGAGGCAGAAGCAACAGCAGAGGCCAGTAACCATTACGATGATGTATATGTACAACAAGATGTAAGTGCTGGTACTGTGAACAATGAAATGAGTGTTGTAGATCAAACAAACACTGTTCATAACAAATCTTTCAGAGGTCGTGTGAATGTTGATAGTAACGGCCCAATCAATGTTAATACAGGTGTCAAACAAGTCACTCTAAATGACAAGGGTCTTGTCGGTGCTGAAAGTTCCACAGGTGTGTCCAACATGGTTCCCAATGTTGATAATCATACACATGATGTACAGTCTGTTGCTGGTACAAATGTCAATGTCACCCAAATGCAAAACCCAAATACTGGGGGGTCTACAAACGTGCATCAACTGAACCCAGCAGCAGCACCGTACTTGCACCAAATATCCGAGACTCAGAATATGGGCTCAATCAGCAATGTACACCAGCAGATCCAGAACATCGCAACAGCAATGTCACTGCCGATGATGGAGGTCCCGAAGTTCAATGGAAGCCCACTGGAGTTCAACAACTTCATGATGTCATTTGATACCAGGATAACGCCACGTACAGCAAACGACACAGACAGACTATACTACCTCCAGCAACATCTAGGAGAAGAACCAAGAGAACTGATAGAAGGCTGTTTGTACATGGACCCAGTGCAAGGTTACCAAGAGGCTAGGCATCTGCTGTACCGAGAATATGGAAATCCTCACAAGATCTCCACATGCTACCTGAACACAGTGCTCGAATGGAAGCCAATACATCACGAGGACACGTCGGCACTGCGTAAGTTCTCCTTCTTTCTGGTGAAGTGCTTCAATGCTATGAGAAGTATCGCTGACCTCAGTATATTGAATCACACCCCAAATCTTCAAGCCATAATCAGCAAACTGCCAGCGTATTTACAATGCAAATGGAGAGACAGAGTGTGTAGACTGAGGGATCAAGAATACAGAGTCCCAGAATTCTCGGACGTAGTCTCTTTCATACAAGGAGCAGCAGAATCAGCCAATGACCCCGTCTTCAGCAAGGCAGCCCTCAGCAAGGTCGACACAAGAGCAAAAAGAGCACTTGTGAACAAACATCAACAAGCATCAAATCCACGCACGTCCAGTTTCGCTGTGAATGTGGAAGGTGGAGACAAGCAGAAACAAACTGAAAGGGGCAAGTCAGGGGAGAACAGAAGAAAGTGTCTCGCGTGTGAGCAAGGCCATGACCTGGAAAAGTGTGAGAAGTTCTTGAAAATGTCCGTAGATGAGCGCCGCGATTACCTGAAAGAACGCCATAGATGCTTTGGATGCTTTGGAGCTAACCATCGATCCAAGAATTGCTTCAGACGAAGAACCTGCACCAAATGTGGCAAAAAACATCCAACAACCATGCACATCGACGGGTTTGTAGCCCCTACGGCAAATACGAACGATGGTCCAGAACCAAACTCCAACGAAGTTTCCAGCTATGCAACAGCCTCTGGTGAAAACACCATTCTGCAAGCCATCTTGCCCGTCCATGTCTGGCAACAAGGTCAAACGAAAGACATATGCACGTATGCATTTTATGACCCAGGAAGTACTGGGTGTTTCATTTCAGATGACCTAAAGGAGCAGCTGGATCTCAAGGGAAACCAAACAACCCTACAACTAAGAACGATGCATGGGGTCAGCCAAATCAATGCCTCCAGCATTGAAGGTCTCCAGGTCTCTGATCTCCACCACCAGAATATCATCCAGCTTCCCAAGACATATACAAGATCAGATATTCCAGTGAGCCACAGCCAGATCCCGAAGCCATGCCTGCTGAGGAGATGGCCACACCTAGATGACGTAGCCAAGCAGATGCCCGAGTACAATGCAGAACTCCAAATCGGCCTATTGATAGGGATCAACTGCCCAGCGGCTCTAGAGCCTATAGATATTGTTCCAGCAGACAGGAATGGCCCATTTGCAGTGAAATATCGACATGGATGGACCATTAGCGGCCCTTTGCACGTTCGCCTAACAAAGGACAGAAATAACATCATGACATGCAACCAGATTGCGCTGCATGAGACAACGTCAACACAGGAGACTATTTCACCAACGAAAATCCTCGATATAATGGAGAGTGATTTCAAGTCATCCCAATCGCACCTCCCGGGTGAACGTGGTCCTTCTCGTGAAGACAAGATATTCCTCCAGAGAGCTGCTGATAATATCAAGCTCGTTAATGGACACTACATGCTTCCATTGCCGTTCAGGGAACCAGAAGTCAACCTGCCCAACAACAAAGGCCAAGCAATAAAACGAGCAATGTACCAGAAACGCAAGATGGAACGTAACCCTCAGTACCACAAAGACTATGTGAAGTTCGTCAGCAACGTTCTGGAGAAGGGGTACGCTGAAAGAGTTCCATATGAGCAGTTACAAGCACCTGCTGGGAAGGTATGGTATTTACCACACCACGGGGTTTACCACCCAAGAAAACCGACTAAAATACGGGTGGTATTCGACTGTAGTTGTAGGTACAACGGAGTCTCACTCAACGACTGCCTCATCCCAGGTCCAGATATGACTAATTCATTAGTGGGAGTGCTGACTCGCTTCAGGGAACACGTTATTGCATTCAACGGCGACATAGAAGCCATGTTCTACCAGGTGTTGGTTCCAAAAGAACAGTACAGTTTCCTGCGTTTCATGTGGTGGCCCAGTGGAAACCTAGACAGTCCTCTAGAAGAGTATCAGATGAAGGTACATCTATTCGGAGCAGTGTCGTCTCCAAGTATAGCAAACTATGCACTTCGTCAAATCACTGTTGATCACGAGGCCAAGCTCCATCCTGATGTCACTCAGACACTCCAGAAACATTTCTATGTTGATGATTGCCTGCGCTCCTTACCATCAGTTGAACAAGCGTGTGCAGTGGTTGAAGAACTGACCAGCGCGTGCAGTAAAGCTGGATTCCGGCTCACAAAGTTTGCTTCAAACAGCAGGGATGTTCTGCAATGCATCCCTGAGGAAGAACGCTCGAAGGAACTTTTGAGTTGTGATCTCAATCATGACAACCTGCCTGTGGAAAGGACACTGGGAGTCCAGTGGTCAGCCAGCACCGATGAGTTTGGTTTCTCAGTGAAGCTACCAGAGAAGCCTATGACACGACGTGGCCTGCTGTCGTTAGTGTCGACCATCTTTGATCCCTTGGGATTTGTAGCGCCATTTATACTTCCTGCAAAGAAGCTTCTCCAAGATTTATGCAGAGAAAATCTAGGCTGGGACGAAGAAATTCCCGAGGTGTATAAGGCCAAGTTCACAAGATGGATACAAGACGTGACCTTGCTCCAGGACATCAGAATCAAACGACCTGTGCAGAATCCGAACCTAATGGAAGCAACGTCTATCCAACTGCATGTGTTTGCTGATGCTAGTCAGGTGGGCTATGGAGCTGTGGCATATGTGCGACTTACCAATGGCCAAACACATCAAGCAGCATTCCTCATGGGCAAGGCTCGACTAGCACCCGCAAAGGCCACCACCATCCCACGTTTGGAGCTCACTGCTGCAGTGGTAGCTATTCACATAGGTGAAATGATGAAGAAAGAGCTGACGATTCCAGTTGACAGTGTCACCTATTACACAGATTCGACGACTGTGTTGTACTACATTCGAAGTGAAAAGAAAAGATTCCCCATATTTGTCTCTAACCGAGTCCAACAGATACTGGATTTCTCCACTCCAGAAGAATGGAAGTACATTGAAACAAGTGTGAATCCAGCGGACATTGCATCTAGGGGCGTCGACGGGTCTAGAATGCAGGAACTGGAACGTTGGTTAGAAGGGCCTGACTTCCTTCGACAACCAGAGTCAAAATGGCCTGCCCAACCTGATTTGAGTGGCAAAGCCATCCATGCAGAGCCAGAAGTTAACAGCATGTCGGTATCGACATCTGATTTTAATGAAAAGGCAACTCCTACCGAGACCCTGATTAACTACTTCTCCAGCTGGCACAAACTCAAGAAGGCTGTGGCAGTGTACCAAACACTGGGGTCCATTCTCCAGGAACGTCACCAACGCAGACTGCCTGCAGATTTGTCTGACAAAAGACCAAAAACGTACTATCCCTTCCGGCTAGAATCGTTAGAAGGGGCAGAAGTAGCCATACTGAAGTACGTGCAAAGTCAGCACTTTCCAAATGAAGTCAAACAGCTGTCAAGCATCGAGCGGGTCACTAGCAAACGAGGCCAAGCCAGAAACAAGCAGAGTCGTATCTACTCTCTCTGTCCATTCATGAAGAACGGTTTGATAAGGGTCGGAGGAAGATTATCGAAGTCGACCCTACCAACAGACATGAAGCACCCGATTCTGTTACCAAGAGAGTCACATGCTACTTCGTTGCTGATTCAGCATGCCCACAAGCAACTTGCACATGCAGGGCGCAATCATGTGATTGCAAAGCTGAGAGAACGATACTGGATAACTTCAATCAACTCAGCAGTGCGACACTGTATCCACAAATGTGTGAGCTGTAGACGTATCAAGGGGCCTTGCATTGAACAAAAAATGGCCAACCTGCCTGCTGATAGATTAGATCCAGCTCCCCCCTTTACGTATACTGGAGTAGATCTATTCGGACCATTCATCATAAAAGAAGGCCGGAAAGAGTTGAAAAGATATGGTGTTCTCTTCACGTGCTTGGTCAGCAGGGCAGTACACCTAGAATCAGTGAACTCATTAGAGACCGACTCCTTCTTGAACTCTCTTCAGCGATTCATTGCTCGCCGAGGACCAGTCCGTGAAATGAGATGCGACAATGGTACCAACTTTGTTGGAGCATCACGAGAGCTTCGCGAGGCTATTAAGGAACTCAACCATGAGTTTCTATCTCAGAAACTGCTCTACCAAGAAATTGAGTGGAAGTTCAACCCACCGGCGGCCAGCCATATGGGTGGGGTATGGGAAAGACAGATACGGTCGGCTCGAAAGGTCCTATCCTCACTCATGCATGATCATGGAACAAGAATCGATGACGAAGGATTTCGCACAATGCTCTGTCAAGTAGAAGCAATAATAAATTCAAGACCACTGACGTCAATCTCTAATGATGCTGATGATTTCCAGCCACTGTCTCCAAGCCAGATATTGACGCTCAAGCCGAGATCGTTGCCCCCTCCAGGATGTTTCGATAAAGAAGATGTGTATGCCAGGAAGAGATGGAGGCGGGTACAATACTTGTCTGAGCTATTCTGGAGTCGATGGAAACATGAATATGTGGTCAATCTGCAACAGCGACAAAAGTGGGTTGACCCACAACGAAACGTGCATGAAGGAGACATAGTGATCATGAAGGAAGATCATGCACCAAGATTTAAATGGCCAATGGCGAGAGTCATAGCCACAGAACCTGACAGCTCCGGAATTGTGAGAAGTGTTCAGTTAAAAACACAGACCTCAGAGCTACGCCGACCAGTTCACAAAGTCGTGGTTATCTTGCCCTTTGAAGAGCAGAGCTAACTTACCTGATCACGCTGACAAACAGACTTCATCTAAAAGCATCAGGGTTTTTATTTGTGGTAAAACTATCGATATAGTTTTGAGGCCAAGAATGTGGATGCTTTGTGGTTTATGTACTATAATTTATGCACTGTTGCATTATGATATAAATCAGTACGTTATGATGATTCATTAACAGGTTTCAAGCATGTCATGGTCAGTCATGTGTCATGGCCCAATTGGTTGAAACGTTGGTTTGGTAATCCCAGGACCAGGGTTCGAATCCATCTGTTACCAACATATTTTTGTGTATATTTTTTGTATGATAGAAATGATCATGTGACTAGCTACTTCCTGCCAACAGGGTAAACAAACAAGAAAACAAAGAAAGAAATGTTGTGAATTTAAAATGTGCACTTTTTCCTATGGTTTTAACGAGTACAAGGGGACATGGATGTAAGTAGTCGGTATATTTGTCTAGAATCTATGTCTTTGTTTACCAACGTCTGATATCTAACGTTTCTCACATATGTCATATGTTATTATGGTAGATACCTCATTACTGTTGGTATTGTATGGTTATATTTGATCAGTAATTATCGCATATTTTTGTCTCTTGTAGTTTTGAACCACACAAACACACACATAGAAACGAATGTGCCAACGACCAACGAACGGTGTGTAACATCTAACGGATGAATAAACAGTGTGCGTCTCAGACTGTGTCTCCTCATCATTATTTTCTGTAGGATAGAGTTAAATGGCACCTACATTGCCTATTCCCAAACCTGCACTGATTGGACCAGGCCTTTTTAGGTTGAGCCAATCAGAATTCAGGATTGTCCGAACAATACTATTCAGAATTATCAAACAAAGTCTTGGTCTCAGCAAATATTCACACAGCTCAAATTTGTTCTTTGCAATGGTTATTGACGAAGTAAGTAAAATAATAACGCAACACACATTGCCTCTGGTGGTTGAACCACATGTGAAATCGTTATGTTCTCGTAATAATTCCTATATAATGGTGATAGTGGGCTCACCCCTCATATCCGCGCTATAAGTTATTATATATAATTCTTTATTTTCATCACATTTGGTATAATGAAGGTGTTCTAGATTCACTTCGTAAAATCCTATCTTGGAAAAAATTTGTCAGACCATATTCGGAGGAACACGCCTTAGCCACGATACTAGATCTTGTTGTGGAGGCTAGAACTAGAGGCTAGCTAGAACTAGGATGCTACATGTATGTTTCCATACAAGTATTTTCTGTTGTATGTTTTCACGTGTTTTACAAAACACGGCTGACAAAAAGACTCACGTTAAACATGTTGAAGGATCATACGTTTACAACTGATCTAGACAAATGATTAGGACGTAGTAGGCTGCATGCCCTGCTTATTTTACGTGTTTTTTGGACTACATAATGACAAATTATTACCGTTGTTGGTGAACGGTCATCAGTAGTTACGGTGAGGTTTTCTTGACACGGGAGGGGATCCAGCTGCGCCTGTTACTTACTTCACGTTTTGAAGAATGAATGTATGGTGAATGTGCGACCGTTAGCTCCCGCACTTGGATGTCTTGTTACCAATAATCGATCATTTCCACCCTCTATATAAAAATAGGATACAGTAGCACAAATATACATAGGCAGCGTAATTCCATTAAAGTCTGCCGAGATACGAAAAGCGGTACAATACGAATGCATCTGCGAAGCATTTCTTAATCGACTGTCCAGGATATTTACAAGAAAGAAATAGTTTATTTCAAAAACTTAATACTTATATGATGAACTTCAAGTCTTTTAGTACTGACAAACAAATTAAAGTTATTTTAGACGTACAAACGGACTCATTAGATGACAAAGCTGATATAAACCCATTCCTATATGCACTTTCCAACTTTATTAAAAATATTATTTAAAAAGGATGGAAGCTCGGGGCAGAATAAAACGAACAAACATGGCCATCCACTGCGATCGTATTGTATTGTGCATTTCTAATGTATAGAAGTAGTAATGGATACACCTTTTTTTTCATATATACTTTTGTTTATTATGCTAATATTATACATATAAGACAGTACCTTGCACCGTATCTACATTAAAATCAGCCGAAATACAAAAAGCGGTAGCTGAACAAACCCAAGTTCACGAAATGCGTCAAATGAAACTCTTTTGAAATAGCATTGGTGATGAACGCCCGAAAAGTGCCGAAACGTGGGAGAAAAAAATGTGATTAAACACGCCGAGACAAATGCTCGAACGAAATTTCCACAAATCGGGGTTTTTTTTTAAACGATAAAAATATTGGTTTTAAGCGGGAAACGACCCGAATATGTAACAAAGCGAAAAAAATAAGATAATTGCATGCATGCATGAGACCTTATTAAGCATACAGGATACTGGATACGCATGCGCGATAGCCTAATAACCACGCGCCTTACCTTTATTTGCATGCTAGATACCTTTATTTGCACGCACCTTACATTCGTTTGTACGCAGGATACCTTTATAATGAGCGCGAGTTTAGCGTATAAAAAACAGGTGGAGCGCCACCCGGCGACCGATAGCACAACGTTGACAGTCATACAAGATGGCCGCCAGTATAAAAAAACACATCATGACTATGGGTATGACCAGTACGAGGTCATGATACACGACCTAGCATTAATTGGGTTCCTTATGACGACCCTAGCGAGTAAAAGACACTCGTTATGACACTCCTAGCATTTAACGGGTTCCTTATGATGGCCCTAGCGAGTATAGGGGCGAACGCTATGACACTCCTAGCATTTAACGGGTTCCTTAAGACGCCCACAGCAAGTACTAGGTCCCCTTACGTTATGATACACAACCTAGCGTTTATTGGGTTCCTTATGACACCCCTAGCGAGTATAGGGGCAAACGCTATGACACTCCTAGCATTTAACGGGTTCCTTATGAGACCCCTAGCGAGTATAGGGCAAACGTTATGAGTATGAGGTTCCCTTACGTTACGATACACAACCTAGCATTTATAGGGTTCCTTATGAGACCCCTAGCGAGTATATGGCGAACGCTATGACGCCACCTGGCGAGTCTAGGGGCAAACGCTATGACGTCACCTAGCGACTATAGGACAAACGTTATGACGCCACCTGGTGAGTGCGGGGCAAACGTTATGACGCCATTGCGCCCCCTAGCGACTACCGTAGCGCCACCTGGCGGGTACCTAGCCCATACTATACTACTTCTGGGGCCAGGTATTAATGACCCAATATCAATGATCCATTGCCTGTTCATAATTTAAAAGGACTGTTCATCGCCTATCTTCATTCGAATCTGTTGCTGTTATCGTCCGTGATGGATGACAGCCACATGTGTGTAATCAACATGTTAGTGTAACTGATAATAGTTTGATGAGAGGTGAACAGATAAATATGCAAACAATTTTGTCGGCGTCCAAAACTGTCATATTTGAACGTTTTTTGGGAATGGCCCGGGACGGAAAGTATGTGCCATGATACATATTATATATCACAATGATGTACTGTCATTTCGAAATTGGTGCCAAAATGGTATAAATCTGTTGGAAAGGCTTGACTGTTTTTTTGACATTCTGCCTTGTAATAAGAATATTCACAAGAAGCATGGAAGTGTAGCGTCACTAGAAAAGAACATGGACTAACGAACAACTATTTCCACAATTTTGGATGACAGGCAAGGGTCCGATAACGACGGGTGTCCTGATGGTGAAGAACGTTAAGGTTATTTATTTCCTCCAAACTAGGTCTGTCGTTTACCGGGAAAGTGGGGTTATAAGCGTCTTTGGGGAAAGTGGGCTATAGGAAAGATACAACATACATGTAGACTGGAAAAGCGGTTGGAATAGATATTAAAACATTATTTGTATTGAAAAATATCGCTTTCTTACTGCTTCAGCTGATGATGTATGTGAAGCATTAATAAGGCTCTTTAAACAGTTTCCCTATGACGTGCTTCTGGGCGTAACACAGTGAGAGAAAATGTATATTATATCTACAGAATATTTATTGAAAACACTTATATGGATCCTGGTCAATAATCGTGACTTTTAGGTGGTGAATACATTTGCCTAACACCATGGTCCAGTTGTGTGCTATCCTACTTAGTCTTTGAATGGTACTTAAATCAGTTGGAAATGCTTGACCGTTTAAAGTCTCATTTACATGACTGATATTTACAATAATTTATGTCTCGCGACAAAGATTAATCGTATGATACATAGCGCGGCAACGAGTTGGTCGCCGATCAGAAAAAAAATAACAAATGCATGAACGTTATAAGGTAATAGAGTACGGATGACAGGAATTAATGTCATGCGAACCAACTAAGAAAATTGATATATTTCAATGTATATCACATTATAATATGATAATATGCTACTCCAATCGTGTCTCTTCGGTGGTTCACATAGCGATTCCTGTGACCCATACTCAATTCGCTTATTATGTTCATGCATTCAGTTCTTCAGCTATAACAAATATTTCACGATAAATTTGTACGGAACATAAATTTGGGGAAAAAAAAGAAATCACACATCCGGACAAATACTTCTGCTTTTCCAGATTACCAGTGAAGCAACATGATGTGCGATCATATTAATGGACTCGCTGTCAGTGAGTTAAGTTAGCGTCAACCTATAATATCCCTTCGGCACTGTGATGTAGACCTATATGCCGAGGCAATATGTATGAGTCTCTTGGTACTTACGTACCCTTTCTCGTTACAAAACATACCTGGTTTGAAGGGGATAAATGGCATTAACGTTCTCGCCCATCAGGACACCGGACATTTTCCGACACTATCCTGTCGCCTAAATTTGTCTTTGTCGCCTAAATGAGACATTTCCCGATAATAAGGTGCTAGCAAAATATGTTTTTTTCATTCAGAAAAGCATAAATATCCGTTTCAATGATTGAATACATCTTTTTGTGGTCGCACGAATGTCATCAAACTGCCAAGGCTTTTTAATAGATCTATACAGTTATGGCCCCAATGCAAAAAGATTCGTACGATTTTTATTGTGATATTTACAATGACCGTACAGAGTCATTCCAAATCACATCTATGATAGCGAATCCCCACGAGACAGTTGTGGATACGAACAAATCATATGCATATTTGTCTGAATCCATCTTATCAAAATATTATCAGTTATATTGACATGTTGATTACACATGTGGCTGTCATCCATCACGTACTATAACAAAAACAGATACAATTGAAAGTGGGCGATAAACAGTCCTTTGAATCTGGGCACTAGGACTAAGCAATGAATCTTTGATGTTTTGTCAGTAATACCTGGCAGGAAAGCCAATATCAGATTGTGTTTTGGATCAATATTGGATATCTCCATCACATGAGAGCTCATGTGATGGAGACGTGAAATTGCCCAAATTTAAGCTGCACACAACTGAAGTGAATGATATCCAGGAGGAATACAATGTATTTTCAATACATATAAAGTAATTTACATTAATTCAATTCCCATTATATCAGCAGGATACAAACTCGACTTTGGGAACAACACATTCCAGAATCAAATATGACTGATAGCATATATCACCAACTGGTAGCATATAGCATCATCTTTGAATATATACATTGATATGAACAACAGACAATCACATTCAGCTTTAACCCGAAATGTATTCATGATAAAACTGTTACAGTCTCACAGGAAATGTTTCCATGATATACAATTACTTCGAGGATTAACTTGATGGTCACGGAAAACACAACTTTCTATTTGGCATTTCATCCATATTCTTAATGAATTGCTTCCTTGACGTGGTCTAGACCATGTGGATTCTTATACCTTATAACATAACTTTTTTCATAATTCAGCGATACTGAAAGTTATCAAGATGAAACTCGATGTACTGCAACTGAGATGAAACTGCAACTGAGGTCCATACTTCCAGCAATAAAAGAAAACAATCTACCCCAAAAATGAATTTTAATATTAAAGCATGGTTGTATTGGTGTTAATAGATTGATACTTATATTTAGCCCCTTCGTAGTATTCATTTCTGGGTCCGGACGTTATGATCTGCATTTGATTGGTTATATCAGCGGGGCAATAGTTTGAGATGAGCATATTTATGCGTAATACACCTCTCTGATTTTGTAAAGACGACTAATTCCGGAACATGTTTAGATTCCTTAAACCCTGTTTTGGGGTGATATCAGGATAATTTGCCAACTTTGAACTTTCTTGCGCTAGACTTTGAAATGCCATAGAAAATTGTGGATTGACTCTCAGGGCAATATGTCAAGTTACAACAAGATATCATTTAGCATCATAGTAAACGACCAAAGAAACGCAAATAAATCGATGAAGGCGATGTAAACGCGTGCTTATAGAATAAAAACAAAACAGTATAATTTGACAGATGATTCAATGATACACAATTACTCTGCAGATGAACTTAATCGTCAAGAAAAAAAAAACACAACTTTCACACAGTTTAGCCATATTTCTAATGAATTGCTTCCTTGACATTGTCTAGACAATTAGATGCTGAACGGAGGTTCACTGCACAGAGTTGCACGGGGCTTACTTCATTACACAATATATCACAACAATATTGACAACCATAATAATGGATGCGAACGATGTGTAATATGATCAATCTGCGTTAAGTCAGTGAGAAATCTTTCAACAACACTGATCCTTCCAATCATCAGAGGACACATTGTACATAATTCGACACCAGATATTGCTCGTCTTTTTATTACGATCAGCAATATGTGCACCATTATTGGCAGACCTGTTTTTATACTCATATGAATCAGATTTTATCCAACATTTACAAAGAGGAGGTTCTAAGAAACTAACATGTAATTTTAATTTCACTTTCCGATACATAGATGATGTATTGTCGCTAAATAATCCCAAGTTTGGTGATTATTTGGATATCATATATCCTAAGGAACTTGAAATTAAGGATACTACAGAATCCGCTAATTTTTCCAACTATCTAGACCTGAGGTTGGAGATTGATAATGATTCTAACCTGTCAACTAGATTATATGACAAACGTGATGATTTCAATTTTTCCATAGTCAATTTCCCTTTTCTAAGCAGCAACATTCCTATGTCACCGGCATATGGTGTGTTTGTTTCTCAACTTATACGCTATTCCAGAGCTAGTTGCAAATATGAGGACTTTGTCTATCGAAGTGCCCAGCTAGTGTCTAAACTGCTACGACAAGGATATGTTTTACCAAGACTTATCGCTGCGTTTAAGAAATTCTATGGACGTCATCATGATCTGGTTGATAAATACAGCAAATCCATGTCTGCCATGCAACTAGATCTATTTTCATGTTAATTTTGGGGAATTCATGACGGGTGCCACTAGTGGGGCAGGAAATGCTCACTCTTTCCGGAACACCTGATTTCACCTCCTGATGGCCATTTACGGGGGTTCATGAGTTTCCCTGTCATTTTTGTTTTCTCTCACTTCGTATGCCTGATATGACTTTCTGTCCCCGGACTATGAGATTGGATAACGGACCCTGTTTTGTTTGCTCGGAATACTTGATACTGGGTATTGATTCCACGTCTATGTGCGGCCAGGGCTCAAAACTAGTATTAATTTGTCATAATATCTTCTTACTCCTTGCAAGTAAATCACACTAATTAGTTGATTATCACCAATTTGCCCTGGATTTTTCGGGGGGGGGGGGGGGGGGCAGTAACCTCATACCATTTTAACATTTCTGGGATCAATTGCGTGAAGGAAATCGTGGTTCTCATTCTGGACCGAATTCACTGAGTTGCATTGTTTTTTTCATTTCTGACGTAAATGTGCATGTCACCAGGAACGTGATTTCAAGGATGTTACACTCGTAACTCGCCCATGTGTCATACAAAATTAATTTCGTTAATGGTGGTATCTGGTATACCTGCTGTAAACAGAACGTTCAATATACAACTAGGGTTGATGTGTTGCAAGTAGCATCATATACGAGATAGTTTCCAGGATATTGACCCTAGCTAAAAAACGTGAGACGTATCCAAGTTTTGGTATTGGAGAGCTACCACACTGGATTTTTTTCACGTGTACAATTTTCAGCATTTGTGAGTTTTGGTTTGTATTTTATATTGCTTCAATGTATCATGTAAGTATCATTCTATTACCACCAATACAGCCAAAAATTCTGATGATTCCAAAACAAACATAAAATAAAACATTTTGCAATAGAAACAAAGCCTGACCAATTACTTTATCAAGGGACACACTGGCGTCATCAGGGGCACAGTGTGGTAAATGTAGTTGTTTCTACTGTACACCTGATGGAATTACTATACAACTGCCCAACAATCTATGAAAATAATTTAGAAATCCGAAACAAACCCCATGGAATAGATATATGACAAGTACATAAGTACCTTATCACAAGCCAAAAGGCTACTGAGTTGATATTACTGTTATGTGGCAAAATGAATGAGCTCTTAATGAAACGGCAATTTTGATGAAAAAAAGCTAATGGAATCAGTTAATGCTCAACACTACATTTATTCGTAACCTTTCTTAGCTTTTGGGCTAATTTGTTGCTGGTATCACACATGATGGATGAGAGTGACATACGTGATCAACCTGTCATTGTCACTTTTTAAGAGAGGCCTATTATAGGTACATATAGATAATGTTGTGTGTAGGGTCAAAATATATGACGATTCGAGGTCACGTCATTGCCTACAAATACAATTGACCAACATGTCACTGCCCGACTACGGACTCATTTGCCTATTTCTGTAACCACAATACATGTTCCATTTCCTGTCGCGTGACTGGATATTCATATTGATGATAATTTCATTTCATGTGTGTTGTTCTTCATTAACTCGTTAAAATAGTTCTCTAAATTATGGTTTTGCCTCATGCCCTTATCGCACCATGAGTCCAAGCTTTAATAAAAAAAAAAAGCGGTGTGATTTGTTGTGAATGGGTCATCCAAATGAAGACTGAAAGTGGATTAATGTATTCTCCCCATCCCGAGGCTCCCCTTTTGTCGATCTACATACCGTTAACGATACTGGCAGTCAAGCCACCAAGTACCATCAGGATTCGCAATGATGTTGAATTATGGTCATATATCTTTTTTCAATAATATGTTGTACTCGATTAGAAGAAACCAAAATCAAGAACAAGCATCTGTCAAGGAGATCATGATATTAGCGCCTGTGGGTCATTGCAAATCCCCCGGCCCCCATTCATACGTTCAATAACAAACGCTAATTTCACTGACAATATCTATTAATATACACAACAATACACTAACACTGTCTTAAATGATGGATGTTATTCGATAATTTTTTCCATTAATCATAGCAGGAATTGATGTCATGACCGACTTTTACTAATTTTGTCTGCTACTATTGTGTCCGGGTGAAAGGTTCAATCACTGAGGTCGATAGCCTACAAAGGCCATTCCCAAGACTCCACAAAGAAAATACTGATTGTGCCAGTAATTGATCATGACGTCCGCGAAATATGCATATGGTATCGGAAATACAGCGTGTAATATATCTTTCAGTGTTGGATAGTTTATTGAAAGCCCCATTGCTATTTGGAACCTAGCATTATGTGTTGAATGAACATCACAGAATATCACAGATGTTGTATCACAACTACAACTACTAAAACACTCTCCGAGAAATTTTATTGATTTGCTGAATAGCGAGTAGATGATCTGTATTTTTACGCCTTACAATATATAAATTTAGGGTGTATTTGTCCGTCATTCAATACTCTGTCGCATTCAAAAGGTCTCCTTCGTGGCGGATACAACCAATTGATTCTGGATACTATAATTTTGTGTATCTGCACCTACAACTATCAACAGAGCCTGGTGTCGTCAGTCTGTGCTGTTGAAAGCAGCAGAAAATGTATTGTCATTCATGATAAATTGATAATTCATTTTCACTTATGTATTCGGTTATTATCCAACCATTCGCCCAATGATATCTTCAATCTTGATTCCAATCCCAGCCATATAATCTTTTCAGAATCCTTGTGCAGTGCTACAACCGCAGAACCGAGCATGAACAGTCGTTCTTGCTTTTCATGACGATGATTGTCCGCATGTTTGGGGAGTGGAATTTCACACCGCCATCCAAACTTTTTCTCTGATATCCGATTGAGTTTTGCCATACTCCTTAATTGTGGGTTTAACCGGTGTATACTAATTCCATCAGATGTACAGTAAAACAACTACGTTTAACACACTGTGCCCCGACGCCAGTATGTTTTCGGATATGCGAAATATTTGGGACTCGTTTCTATTGCAAAATGTGGTATATTACGTTTGTTAGTGTCATCATCAAAATCTAGTGGTATTGGTGGTAACAGATTGTTATTTACATTGTACATATAGTCAACTAATGCTACATCTAGTCAATTCGTAACTAATAGACGAAGCCCACTGAGCAAACTGATGGATCGTGGAATGACATGTGGGCCAACACCTGAACGACTAGTGATCAGAAAGATGCTACACGTTTTGGTAAGTGTGGATACTGTGGAAAATAGTTTATGTCGATAGCTCCATCATTGCAGATTAATAGGTGGATTAAGGTTATATGCTCAACATCAACACATGCTGTCTTACAGCAGTATAGTAGAGTATCCATAAGATCAGAAACACATGAGAGACTATTGAGAGAGTATGAGAGAGTATTTCTGATATCATCCATGTAACCATTAGCCTGTCACTTATTTTACCCAATGATATCATCGCCGTTGTGTATCTGCCCAGGAAACATGACTGTACACATTCCCTCGACGCTTAAAGTACCCTTTCCTATTATAGATACCCAGTTTGGAGAAAATAAGATAACATTATAATGATCTATCCCATCAAGACAGGGGTCGTTATCCGGCCCCGTCTGTCCCCTAAACTCGTTGTCAGAATTACTTCTCTGGTAAATGGTTCTAGCTAGGGCATTGGCGGATCACATGGTGACAACAAATTAAAGTGCTTTGTTCCTATTCCCCAGGCATAAAACACATATCCTCCAAACGTAATATACATGTAATATCGTTATACACCTTCTGAGACAACAGTACGTTTTATATTTTACTTTGTACACATGTTATATTCGTTTTATATCCTCTTTTATTTGACGAATGTATATCTACAACTTGTTTTTCTTATTTATAAATATTTACAGACCAGAAATATATTGTATTGACTTATTTATCCAAGTTCGCGCCTGTTTAATTCCGTTTGGTCGTATTGAACAATTTCTGTATACCAAAATGGGTTGTCATCAGAAATGTTTTGCGTTCATTTGAAGTGGAATAATCGGTATCTGAAATTCGTTATCAATCAATTGGCTATCATATATTAGATGATATAGCACCATTACGACCGTCAAACTACGTCCGCATGACTCTGCAGTGGAATTTGACCATACCGTAAAAACGCACGGTGTGAACGAATTGTTTACATCAGCGCTGACATAAACAAAAACACAATTTTCCCTATACTGTCGGTATTTGCAACACAAAAGAATCAAACTGAATATTTGGGGTTCCATCATTATAATATACCATACATGTACGAGTTATGGGGCTGCATATTTTTCCAAATATTTCTGATTCTATTTTTGTCAATTTTGCATCACTGCATGGGAATCGCTCCGTGCGAAACTATTTTTAAAATCCGATATTCAATGTCGAATTTAGACAAATTCGTGTGCGCATTGGAACTTTTGCATTGTACAGCTGCTCTGAGGACAGCTACTGATCACCCTCAAACAGAAAACCAAAAACCGACTATTCCATTTCAATTTCGCAATTTTTTTCTCATTCACGAAGTTCGCAAAAATAAGAGGTCATTAGCCTTTAGGCTTGTTATAAGGTACTTATGTACTTGTCATATATCTATTCCATGGGGTTTGTTTCGGATTTCTAAATTATTTTCATAGGTTGTTGGGCAGTTGTATACTAATTCCATCAGGTGTACAGTGGAAACAACTACATTTACCACACTGTCTGCCCCTGATGATGCCAGTGTGTCTTTTGATAAAGTAATTGGTCGGGCTTTGTTTCTATTGCAAAATGTTGTATTTTATGTTTGTTATTGGAATCATCAAAATTTGGCTGTACTGGTGGTAATAGATTGATACTTACATTTATAGTATTACTCCCGACACAACTAGATTTTGATGATGTCAACAGTAATCCTAGATATAGCATTTTCGGGATAACTTTATTCCTAGGACTAAAATATTTACAACCAAAGTCACACTGGTGTCATCAGGAGCAGACAGTGTGTGAAATATATATGTTTCTAATGTACACTGGGTGGGCTTAGTATAAGTCTGCCTAGCCAACTACTAGAACAATTTAGAAATCAGAAACACGCCCACGCAGAAGATGTAGGACAAGTATTTAACGTCCAAGAGCAGTAACACGGGCCTATTATCGTGATTATGAAGCAAAATCATATACAATACAACCTTCACTGCTAGCTCATTATACGGGCAACTCTTCAGCTCCTAATGGTCTAGACAATGTCAAGGTAGTAATTCATTAGGGGTATATTTTAAATGTCAAGAAGAAAGTTGTGTACTTCATGACGATCAAATTTATCTGCAAAGTATTTTCATATCATTTAAACTTCTCTCATCGCGCTCTAACTAACACCGAGTATCAGTTTCATCATGAAAACATTGCGGGAAAATTCATTTGAAGTGATATAAAGTGTGATTGTCTGGGGTTCATATCATGAATTATAGTCTAAAGCTTGCTTCATATGAACCGCATTAGCGTCACAATGTTTTACATGCGGAAGGTCATATGACTAATTCTAGGCTATATATAGTAGACCAGTTATTGGTAGCAAATTATTTCGTTTAGATATAAAGGTTCAGATATTATTTGGTTGGTTGCTTGTATTTTATATGATAAATAGCTTGTCAAAGGAGGAACTTCGGGATGGGGAGGGAGGGAAGAGTCATACACTTTGAGACCTCGTTTGTGAGACCCCTCCACAACAAGCTACCCTGATTCTATTCATCACAGCTTATAGCCAAGGTGTGATAAGGGTGCCCATAACAACCATATGATGTGTATGTTTGGAGATATGGGTATTGCAGGTGTGTATGGATAAGATTAACATCACCAAAAGATTTTACTTAATTGGCAGTGTTTTGCTTTTGTTCACCAAAGCTTGTAGTAACAGTACAAAACACAATATCGTATTTGGGATCGGTTATAAATATAATTGAAAGGAATGAATTTCCAATATGAATTCCCAGACACGCGACAGGAAATTAAACACGTATTGTGCTAACAGAACTAGACGAATGAACCCGTTGTCTGGCAGTAACATGTTGGGGAACTATGTTTCCAGGCCAATATTATGATCTCAGACCACACATGGTTTAGGTTTCTATCGTTGCTCTTATATGTCATATAAGAGCAACGATAGAAATTGTACGTATAACAAAATCACATACCGGAACTGGACCAGTCACACTTTTTGTAGTTAGGGTTATGGTCCTCCGAATTGTCCTCTTATATGAGACTAATTGAAGTAAATCAGTCTTGGATGCATATTGAACTACTTTAGCATCATTCCTTCTGTAGCAGATATATCAGATCACATTAGCAATTTGTATGTGACACATGGATAAGCACACATAACTAAAACACGGACAATAAAAACGCATGCCACCCAGTGTATTCGTGTTTGGATTTGTACCACAACATTATTCCTTTTTTCAATCCACCCTAAAAGGGTCAGTTTTGAAGTAACGCAATTACGAGGGATGCTCGACCCTCCAAAAATCAAGCGCAAATAGGTGCTGGCCAATTACTAAGTGTGATTTACTTGTGTGAAAAAAATATATTATGAAGAAAATATTTGCAAAATAATTACATACGTACACCGATATACCTATATTGATACATATAATTTGAAATTAATGATTTATCATACGCCAGATATTTTTGACAAAAGTCACAACTAAAGGTCGAAAGAGCGTTTTCAGTGTGTGGCTGGCAGCTAGCTACATTATTCACAATAATTATTTGCACAGTTCGCAAAATGTTGGATTCGTAGCATTGTTGGATGGTGTTAGTTTGCCCTTTGGGGGGTAATTAACTGTCCAAGCAATGGCCCACTGCAGATCGAATTCCACGTCCTTGGCCACTCCAGACGCCTTTTTGAAGTGGACTGCTAATGACCAGTGATAGAAATTTTGAATGTCAAGAGACTGGCAAGCACGAACAGTTTTGGGCCCTTACTAGTCACATTGCATGCATGAATGGAGTAGTCCATGTGCCTTGCATTCATGAATTGAGTTGGTCTTGGAGTATAACATTTTATTTTTCAACTATTGCATGTGATTCTCACAAGGCCTATAACATTTGTTCATAACTGTCCAGGTAAGAATGTAGCGAGCGTGTCTAAGTTGTGACTCGAATAGTTATATTATGTAAGATACAGTCCTTCATGTATTGAATATATAGATCATCAGTCCTCATTTTTTGACTAACTCGACAATCTAAGTAGGAATAAATCGGGAAAGAAAAGGGATATCAATTGGCTTTGAAGATATTTACAGAACCGATGTCAGCCAGGGTATATTACCGAAGGGTGTTATCGTCAACTGCCACGATTTGGATTCAACATAAATTATCATAGTGTTCCTTTGTTCTATGAAATATCTTTTCAAAACCGTTAATTATCTGAACTGTATTTTGGTAATGGGTTAATCGTGTTACTGTAAAAACAATTTATTTCCTGAGTTGTTTTCAGTAAATATGACTGGTATTTTTATTACTCCTTGATTGGGTCATTTGTTTGCTCTTGTTATGTAATGTAAGTATCAATCTATTACCACCAATACAGCCAAATTTGGATGATTCCAATAACAAACGTAAAATAGAACACTTTGCAATAGAAACAAAGCCCGACCAAACACCTTATCAAAAAACACACTGGTGTCATCAGGGGCAGACAGTGTGGTAAATGTAGTTGTTTCTACAACTACATTTTGTAATAATTCTGACTGATCAGTTTGGTCACAATTCATTTGAATCATTATAATATCAATCTATTACCACCAATACAGCCAAATTTGGATGATTCCAATAACAAACGTAAAATAGAACACTTTGCAATAGAAACAAAGCCCGACCAAACACCTTATCAAAAAACACACTGACGTCATGAGGGGCAGACAGTGTGGTAAATGTAGTTGTTTCTACAACTACGTTTTGTAATAATTCTGACGGATCAGTTTGGTCACAATACATTTGAATCATTATAAAACGTGTTAGGATTCGTGTGTATAATATATGAATATCTTCACCTCGTTCTATATGAAGATATTTGAATGCTGGCGAAAGGATGATCATCAATCGACAACCATCAACTTCAAGCTTGAACAAACATGTAGTAATTTGGGCCTCAACTAGGAGTATCTTGAACTTGAAAGGTAATCGCGTTCAAGGTTCACTTGAAGAAAGTTTACGATTCTGCCATACGTTTCTTACAGAAAACACAGAATTATATGTATACACACTTTATGCACATGTTAAGTACAACAAATGGCCCTTTTTTCAAGAATTTCATTCTGGTGGAAACCCTTTTAGTATGTTGACATTACTGTGTTTTCAGTGATTTTCGGTGCGTTGTATCCATTGATTCAACGCGATTTCTGTATATTTGCATGTGTTTGAACGTACACTAGGTCAGGAAGAGTTAACTGAGGGCTCTCACATTAACAAAAAAAAAAGCCAGCCGATCACTTGTCTGAGATAAACAACTAATTCACCATAGTTTCCTTGAATACTATATTTTTCTGAAGCCGTCAAGCATATGTTTTGCGGATTTGGAATGAATATGGTCTCAATGCCACCTCAAAACAACATGCAATATACATGTCAATAACTGGTACATTATGCCACACCAATGCGATAAGAAACATATTATCTAAACAGCTAATGGCAACCCTATGCACTGAACAACATCCACATTTGTGTACCAGCACATTTGAGTATATAATTGGACTTTTTGGTTTTTAGCCTTTTCCTCTCCAATATTCTTCGTGTCAAGCACCGAACATTTACTGCACGGAACACACCCACAAATCAGAGACTGTTGTGCCTAAGACGTTTTATTTATTTGCCATTTTACTGAAAATAATTGGAACTGACCATGTTTGAATATGTCTTCAGATGTTTTCGGAACGCACGAGGCGAAAATTCATTAGCAACACCATAATCTTTTTTTCGAGATTATTAGATGCCATATTTGTCATTCCAGGATAATTCAAATGTTCACTTATACAGGGTCGGCCATTTGAAGCACCAACTCAAAATACATATTCCACAAAACAATGTTATGTAACGATGTGGGTTTTTCTTATTCAAAACGTCGAAATAGCTGTCCTCATTCAGAATAAAACCGGAGTCGAAACAGAGCAACTTCAAATTTGGACATCATTGGCTACACATATTGATGATCACCAAATCTCTTAGGACCGGTAATTGCTTTGCACTAAGGATATGACCAGGACTCGGACCCCACACGCACGTGGCTCATCGAAACCCTTCCATTATGGAACGCTATGTATCTCGTACGTTATCAGGACCCAACTCAATTGTGTCCTTGATTTGTGCCTTATTTATATCAACAGGTGTCAGCATTTGACACAAAAGGACACTATGAGTGGGATGAATTGAATGATCGAGAGAAGACCGGGTTTAAGATATGTACACAAACGTACGAAATATTATTCAGTTGTAGTTCAATGACATTGTTTCACCATTATACGTATGCGTTACATACGAGTATTATGGGTGTTATGTGATTGGATGGGAATTATAGATTTATGACGAGGCGAGATGAAAAGGGCCACTCGACGGAAAATATGGCGTTTAACATGTTTTTAAAAATGTCCATATATTCTATTATGAATTGAATATTCACAGAACTTCCACAATTGGTAAACTGGAGCAGCTAATAGAGTTTTATCAAGATGTATCATACATCTCACGAGCAATGAATGATTGGGAAATGTTATACAATTCTAACCAATCATCTCTTAGATTCCCGATCCAATCAATAACCAATATCTCCACGATCCTCCTTTGATAGTTCTTCCCTTATCGAACTATGTAATGAGTGTAGCTGAATTATAAATACCTGATTTGGGTGTGCGTCTGCAAAGAGAACAAGTCTAATGCAGAAAATGTAATAAAGTGACTACATTATGTGTGCCTTCATGTTGAAACTATCATTCAGTTGCACAGAAATAGGTGGGTCGTCGAGCAACATAATCACACATTCGCTCTTAGATCGTCAACTTTTGATCATGGGCGTCTATTTAATTGTATTCATGAAAAACCACCCTGTCAAACCGGACACATGGATCAATTTTTGGCCATGTTTCTCCCTCTATGTGCCGTATCTGGCATAATGCATAAAAGCCTGGAATTTCATCGATTCCCATTCAACAATCCCATGAGCCATTGTGATGCACTGTGCACCGGAGAAAAACAAAATGTCTTGACATTTACTTCACCTTGGGTCCGGTTAAAGATCGTAGTAAAAATATCGAAGCTGTTGAATTTTATTTCAAGTTTGTAACCCCCCCCCCCCTTCGGTCTTCCGTCAAAAATCCGAGTACAAGTATATGTGACGTATCTCTAGTATCGTGTTGCTTCTTGAATGTAGTGAAAGATAAATTTAAATCTGAGTTTTTGTAAATTTGAACAATGTCATGCCCATAGACACTCGAATACTATGTCAAGCCTCGGACCATCGCATTGCAGTTTTCTAGGTACTTCTCCAAAAACACGTTCAATTCAGTTTTGTACCAATTTCCTTCCCAATGTTTGTTCAACATACATTAACAGTAAAATGTGTATATACACGGGAGTGAATTTTCTATATGGTTTGTATGACACAACAGTATTCAGTACATGGTGCTAATACATTATGGTGATTCCTGTAAGAGTATACATCGAATAGTATACAAAATAGCATACAAAATAGTCGCCACTGTTCTTCAATTAGACATCTCAACATATCATTGTAATAAACAGGCATTGTGCATTCGTATGCTGTAAACAAAACACAGTAGGTTTTGGATGAAAACAATTTTGATGAGAAACAAAATACAAGAAAGCTTGACACTGTGTTACTGTGACACACTTCGGATATAAAGTGCGTGAATATTACATGTTTACATTTCATGTACATGGTCCAGATGCGTTGATCATGTTTTACATGTACTGACTGCTTGGAGGTACCAACTTGAGATATATCCGTATGGCGATGTATCCAACAATTACACTTCCTCAACTCATTAACGAGGTAGCAAGGACACGACTCAAAAGTATTTCACAGTACGAAAGATGATCAGCAATTTCATCTGCGAAGACTGATACGCTCACTCTGATATGCCAGCGAATGATAAATGGATGCAATTCCTTCCCTACAATCTGACAAATGTTATCAATATTTTCGTTAAAGCTCGTGAAGGTTGCATTGATTTTGTTGGGAGCATTATGATGAATGTATGATAAATATGAAAAATGTGTCATATCCTGTACCAGTAAATGACGAATTGATACATATTGACCGTGTAGAAGCCATCAAGGATGATTACTACATGGCTGAGTATATGACATCGCACTGTTCCACCCCCCCCCCCCCCTCGAAACTTTTCTTATAATTTTGTATTTTACATTGCCAGTGACAAGCATTTCAGAGTGACCAATTTTACTGACTAATATTACTTCAAAGGTGTGCGTGTGGAGCGTTATTGGCCCTTTCTTACAATTATATTATTAATGTAAAGTACTATGAATTTCATGTATTTACTGGCAATATTTACACATCTTGGAAATACTGCGAGTGTGTTTCTGAGACACACTCGATCCGAATTAAACAATTTTGTTGCGAAGTTAAATCCATTTCCATGCAGGGGGTAGGGGATAATCAAAAACTCAGTATTTGAAAGAACATTGGGGTTTCATATATGTTCCGGGAGCTTTCTACCACACTGTATTGAATACCAAACCGTGTGGCGTCTGACGTATTACGTCTCTCATGCTTCCTAAAACCCTTATGACATGTAAATATGATTCATGGCTTTTTAACGATTATGCAGTTTTTGGTAGAAGTACCAGATATCACGAGCTTGTCCACGTTGGCGCCAAGAGAGATATTCTCCAGAGGTTATTGGAACAAACGAGACGGACCTATATGTATAACACGGGGGGCATTGACCAGGAATAGCTCCGTATTTGATTCCGCCAAGGATTGATGATTCACTTTTTTCGTATCTGCCTGTTATTATGATAGTGATACCATACTTGAATTTTGTTGGCATTTAGCGAGTGCTCGACGATTTCAGTACATAGTTGCTACTAGTGAGTCATATGATGTAATAACCCAGCTTTTCTCACGATATTCAAGCATAAAATGACCATAGCGATGACATTGATGATGCGCAATGTATATTTAATTAAACTGAGTAATAGCGCATCAAACTATGCAACTATATTATAAGGTAACGGGGTATAATGTGCAACACTGCTCTCTAAAAAAAAACACCTAGCACTATATTGTTAGCAATGCCTACATCTAAACGTGGAACTAGGAAATGCCTCATGCCGTGTTCTGAGGATATTGACCCTCCGAGTGCCAGATGTGAAATACCAAGGAAACCACCATGTTCAGGAATTGATTGAAGTGGTCTGTATAACAAGGCATCGTGTGATAGATTTCATGAGCCTGGTTAAATCTCACACCAAATGTTGCCTCTGACGAACTGAATATTCCGTGAACAAGATGTACATTTGCCCTTTCTTATATTAAAAATTTCAATCGTAGATGAACAGTGAACCTAGCCTGTTTCTCGAATTTTACAGTGCATTGAACAACGAAAGAGCCTGGGTAAAAGGGAATCAATGCCGAAAATCATATGGCATTACAAAACATGTTATACAATATTGCGTTGTGTAAATAAAGGGGAAAAACAATTATGGGTGTAACGTGCAAGACTTGAACATCCCTGTTTACTACAACATTTACACTAGTTGGCGCAGTATCAGCAACGTGTCTATACCGCCATACGATGTGACTCGATTCCCTGGAAATTTGCACGTAAACTATGATTGGTTGAGTATTCTACCGTTTCTTAAATAGGATATCTGGACCAGGCTGTAAAGATCACATTGACACTATTGTGCGCATGGGGAGCTGAAAATAATATAAATTTTCTTTCGATATTTATATGATTATCATTACTATCCAATACATATGACAGGAACTGATGGGTGTTCATGCTGTATATAGCGAGTGGGACTTATTCAGGGAATAATTATGTATACCGTGTGTGTCTCAGATCTCTTGTTATCCCTTGCCATGTTTCCAGACTGAATGAATCAGCTGGATTTCGTTGATCATATACATCATCCTGTCACTCTCAACAACGAACCACAACATTAATTCGTCACAATCTATTGCAGTTTGGAGACAAGCACCTTGGACTTTGCCTAAAACGTATCCATATCACATGTCGTGAGAGCTCCTTGAAATTCAGTTGATGTTGATATATCAGAACACATGTCTTGTGTTGGTGATTGAGGAATGTTGAGCGTGACATGATACACGAATGTCTATGATTCATCTTCTGATCCAGGTGCATCGCACATCAAAACTCCCAGATTTGCCACCCAGTTGTCAAGATTATGCTGGACACTGAAAAACAATGAATGCCCGAAAAAAATTGCGTGAATAATCAGTGATACGACATTAATTTTATTCCTTTGAATTGAATTTTTTTTTTGGAGGAATCATGGATAAAAGCGGAAAGCTGAAGTACTGGGGAAAATCTATTCGCACTGGTGATAAGCCCCTGGTGACTCCATATCGGGTAGTTAACAAATATTTAATTCGATTTTTTTCACCGATTGTACTTTCGCTTCACAGCCGTGTACACATCTATCACTGACACACAGAGTGCGTTTAGAGCTGTATGGTCTGACCATGAATTTTATATTGCTGGTATTGCGCAATGTTCATCTGAATATATGGATCATAAAATAATACCCATCTCAAAATTTGTATGCAGGTCAAGTATAACATGCCCCAAAAGAGTAAGTTACTGGGGGAGATTGGCGTTAGACATTGTCTAATGTTCACCAACTTACCAGCCCTGGAAGAATACTCCCCACAAAGAATGGAAGTTTTTTTTTCTGGGTACCTTCTGGGGAAGCGTAATATTTGGTCGATGGCGAAGAATAATTACCTTGATGAAAATCTCTCTCGTACTAGTCTTTGTCCAACTAGACACTGATTAATTCTAGTGTAATGAAATTTTCTCGAACATTCAATATACGGCATTGTGATGAATTGAGAGTTGTCTGGAGAACATAGCCACAGGGACTAAACTACCGACTATTTTTACAGGAAGGTATCTGTGTCAGTGAGCAACTGTTCTTGCTTCAATTAATCAGTATTACAATTACAATGTTATTGACGTCAGTGATGTGTTTGGTTTCTCGCTTACTTCTGTGTCATCACACCCAAGATACAGGATAGTTCCGGACATTTGCCAGTATGTCTAATGCTATTTAGGAAACATGTCTATAGTGAGGAGAGCGAGATATGCGAAATCAGTGTAGCTGACAAGATTTTTGAAGCATGGAAACTAGTATGTATATTTGTTGTTATGGCCTCCAGCACAAGGCGATATATTCAAATACGATACAAGCGGCCCATGGGTGGATGCGTTTGTCCGGTCCTGCTATCGTACCGCAGCATTTGTTTCAAAAATATTAGTCCCAACAACCAGATGGAAACAATCACTAATATAAATATTCCCGTGCATGTTTGTATCACGTGTATATTTGTATAACAATTTCAAATTTATAATGTTTGTATAAAGTGTATATTTGTATAACGTTCTCAGATTTATCCATGCCTGATAATCGCAAGATACATGTATACTTGGGTATTGTTTCCATGTTCATTTACATGTATTTCTCGGACTCTTTTCAAATGTTCACAAACTTTACGAAATTTTATTGATATGACAGTCAGTTGAAAATTGGCAAGAGGGCTCAAAACACCACAGTCTGCATTGATTTTCCACTCGGCAGGGGTGACGGTGCACAACGGATTTTTCACGTTCGATGCAGTTTGACGAAATATTTTACCCAAAAATGTTGCTTTGCAAGTCCGGTACCAGATATATAATCAGAGGTGGCCCCAAGTGTACTAGTTACTACAGTAGTTGGTGGTTCATTGCTATCCAGTGATGTTTTCTGTCGGGGAATGTTGGGGACGTATGTTGAACAGCTAAATGTGAAATCAACGCTAAATGTGAAACCTAACGGTAAATGTGAAAACACACTAACGTTGAATGTGAAACCTAACGGTAAATGTAAAGACCAAGGCATATGCCTTGACGCTAAATGTAAGAACTATATGCTTGATGCTAAATGTGAAAAAAAAATAAATATACAACTTACCACTCACAGTCGTCAGACTGGTACGAACATCTGAGAACTACCCTAATCCCGAAATGGATAGCAATCGAGCCTGCCTTTCTCCACTCCCTTTAGCCTGGTTGACTTTGAGATGTTTCACCCTAGTTCAAATCGGTTCTAAAGGAAAGCTGGTGTTCCCATCACCCCGTCTGTCTTTTTAGGTTACCGAATTTTTGATCTGACAAGCCGCAGCATAGAAGAAATGGAAAGCGTAAGAATATGTCTGGGAGACGTTTTTAGGTTACCTGACGAAATGGCTAATATCTCGCTTATTATCGACTTTATAGCTTGAGAATCAATTGTGGACATATAGGAAATGATATGCACCGAATATTCTCATGACCTTCAATACGACCTTTGAGCCCATTTTCAAGGTCAGAGCACAAAATGGCTAACATCTTGCTTATAATCGATTTTATTGCATGTGAGATAAGTTGTGGACATGTATAGGAATTGATGTATGCTGAATATTTTCATGACCGTGAATTTGACCATGATTCCCGCAACGTTTGACCTCAAGGTCAGAGCACAAAATGCTTAATACCTAACTTATTATCGACTTTTCAACTTAGAAATAAATTGTACACATATGGGAAACGGAATATGCTGAATATTTTGATAACCTTGAACTTGACCCTAGTTTCAAGGTAACAGGACAATATTTCTAATATCTAAAATATAAAACACATAGTGTCCGGTAACCTGTATGAGCTTTTGGGCCGATTTTTATTTTTGACGTCCTGTACTACCGGGGTTTTCCGTAATATGACCCTGGGCGATCATTTGGTTTTTTTTGTCACATATCGTGAATATGTCTAGTGTTGAGTCGCTACACGGCTTTCAGCCGGTGAGCTAAATACACACTCAAATGGGCTATCATGTTCGAAAGTGCCTAGCCTAATAACCTAGTTTTGCCCTTGGCTGATTTTTCACATTTAGCGTCGTGATTTCTTTTCACATTTACCGTTAAGGGTGATTTCCTTCACTTTTACATTTAGCGTCAGTGTTTTTTCACATTTACCGTTAGGTTTCACATTTACCGTTAGTATTTTTTTTTACATTTACCGTTAGGTTTCACATTTAGCGTTGACTTCACATTTAGCAGTTCAACAGACGTACATCAGGCTACAGGGGGAGGGATAAATACTCAGGTGATCAATGTGTAAATAATAATTCCCATACCATAACAACGTACAAACGTATCCTCTGATACAGGTATGTTATTACGATAAATTGTGCTTCTGACACTGGCTTGCTGTTATTCAACTCTCTCGTTGAAATGATGTGATTGTGACAGTTGCAAGATATGCTATGTGGTTCAGCCCTAAACATACATGTATACAAGCATCACAACAGCAGAACTTGAGGTTACGTGTGCGGCCACAGGGACAAAGGAGAGTAGAACCAGTACTCGAGGCTGAGTGAACACGAAAAAAAATCAAGGATAAGTAGACACGAAACCCATTTCTTGGTTAAACAACCAAACAAAATATTATGGGTCTTGTTTCTATGTGATATGAAAATTCTAATTGTGAACCTGAACGTTATGACAACCTGTCGAATATTTTGATGTCCATGTGTAAATTGATTCTCACCTGCTCTTTTGTTGAGTTGCCCATTATTCTTGCCCAAATGTGTTTTGGTTGAACTTTCCACAAAGGACTATGGTGTGTGTTTCCCTTGCTCAATATTTGGAAATCAACTTAAGGCCTATTGATTAGTTTGATAACAACAAAGATGTCCGCTTTGATAACAATATGAAACAATGAACTCGAATCGTATTGTAACTCGAACTCGTATTGTAATAACTCTCTACTTCCCTCTCACAGAGAACAATTCTCGTAGATGGTCTTACACTACCATAGTACCTCCAATACTGGTGCCGAGCTTGTCCATGCGAAAATTGATTGTTACTCGCATTTGTTTGTCGACTCGTCCATTATTCTTGCCAAAATCTGTTTTAGTTGCACTTTCCACAAATGACCAAGGTGTGTGTTTTCTTTGTTCAATATTTGCTACTTAACTTTGTTGTAATCTGAGATTATGACATAAAATATGGATAGTGTCATCGCTGACTTAATTCGGTAGCAATAAGTCCACGCATGGACAAGCTCCTCACCAGTAGTATCATGGGGTCAAAATTACACTAACAGATATAGTACGGCTAACGCCGCACAATAATTTCATGTAAATCAAACAAGTGTAATGCTAACTTGGAGAAATTATGTTACACGGTTTATACTCAACTAATACGATACATGTAAGTGATTTATTACTGTACCTATGTCACCGTGTGTTCGATTTTAAACATGAATGTGTCATATAGTTTAATGCTAACACGTATATGATGTGTGATTCAATCATAGATATCCTTGTGATATCGACACGATGTTGACTGCTGTAGTACGGATACGTTATGACTCTGCTATGGCAACCTTTCTCCTTAGTTACAAGAGATCCATTATGATCTTATGATAGACTCGTAAAACGATCCAAGTATACACGGAGTAAAAGAACGGTTGCGGGGGGGGGGGGGGGAGGGGACGCTATCTTACGGATGGGAATTAATTGGGGAAATCGCTCGGGAAATGTCACGGAATTTTGTATGTGTTTTTTTCCACGTCATGTTTGCTAACTGAATTTTTTTTTATTAAAACCAGCAGGTGAAAATTGTACTCGAGTAATCCGGTTTACTGGGTTTCTCCTTTCCGGACGTTAATTAGTGTGAATTATTAATTATTTTTGGCATTTCAATTTTAGCCTAATTTAATATACTTTATCAGTAGCTAATCATAACCATCGTTGTTTTTGTTTTTTTTTTCAATATTGATGGGACGAGTTGAAAAATACAGTTTGGGCCATAGCTTTGGAACAAATCATTGTATAGATTTCAAAACTAATTCATATTGTAGGGCAATGACAGGCGCATACAATTTGACCTTGACCCTGGAGCATTCGCCAAGATTCGAGGTCAAGATCATCTGCAAATCTGTGCCCACTGTATCGAGTATTATATCGTTGGAAATGTAATGAGCTCATAATTCCAGATATATCTTATTTTTGGCGCTCTGATGTATAGTGATTTCCCAATGACGTCATATACGTCAAATTCCCGATATTTCAAAATGTTATAACTTTGCCGAGTCGGCATGAAATCTCTTCAAATTTGATATGCATCTTTCCGGCCATGAATTCAATAGGATGCCCTATCAAGGTCAAGGGTCATGGTCAAGGTCACTTGGAAACCGTAAAACCACATGTTCGTTAATAACTCTGTGAATTTGCAATCACAAATGTATTTCAAGTTTCCATTCCATCTCGAGTTCGTGAGATAATTGAGGTCAAGTTGTTAGGATGTCAAGGTCCAATTTTCCAATATTTTGAAACCTGTCGAGTTATTTACCATAGGGAAGGTATTAAGCCCCATGTTTATCATGTTTGGAGCCAAGGTATACAGTGACCCCACATTGACGTCATATACATGAAATTTCCAGGATTTCAAAATGTCACTACTTTGTCAAAAATGCCTGAACTCACTTGAGAGTTGGTATGCCTCTTATAAACGATTCGTATTTTTCTATTTTTATTTTCGATCAGTAACAAGAAG
Source organism: Terebella lapidaria (assembly GCA_949152475.1). Classification (NCBI taxonomy): domain Eukaryota; kingdom Metazoa; phylum Annelida; class Polychaeta; order Terebellida; family Terebellidae; genus Terebella; species Terebella lapidaria. The sequence goes on along the minus strand of OX424566.1, from coordinate 24,629,680 downwards.
AAAGTCTCTGCAAACACGTTAATAGAATACTGCGTTATAATGCTGCTTAGGCCTATGTACATGTACACTGACTGAAGGGGCGAGGGTCTCAATCTCTGAATGTGTTGTTGCAACTAATATATATTGTGAAGAAAAAAACACTGTATATCTGTAATATCATTTATTCGAGCTGCCAGATGATTCACAAGTACTTAATAAATAATTGATGTATGCACGGATATGAGTACTTCAAAAAAACAGTATATACAGCGTTTAATGAACATGAGATGAATCAATGACACATGTGCAGTAAAATGAAATATTGACGAAACTATGAGCGATACTATTTACCTCGTATTTTCCGAGACAATAAGTATGTACAAGCAGTTTTCAATTACCACTTATATTGTGTACTTACATCTATTTGTGCATTATGTATTCACATATGGGTATGTCAAGTTACAGATTTATACACACTTCAGACATATTCAACACATTCACTTCCAAAACATAAAATCGACACTTTGTCCACGTGACGACATTTTTTTTCGTTTGATACGCATATTTAGCTGCACGGGAGCATCATACATACCCCCCCCCCCCAACATGACATAATGTGTCTTCAAATTAGGAACCAGGGCTGCTTCAACTGTTTATATAAACTCAAAGTTAGAACTATCGGATGCTGGAACATATTATATTCGCTATATTTTACCAACACAGTTGTCCGTTTGGTGTATACAATCTTATCATTGTATATATAAATCACTATACAAATTATATACATCCAATCGACGGGATACAAAAGTGCATAATATAGAGAAGGCAACCCGGATAAATTTGTATCTTATCAATTCAATTAGGTAAAATGACCTTCCTTTTGCCAACCCACGGCAAATTTATCTACATGTATTTACACATAGACGTATTCGTTTGCTACGGTTCTAGTTGAGACACCTCCAAGCGATCTGCTTTCGAGTAAGTTTGGTTCTCGCCAGGAACTGTGAAGACTGTCTGATGGTATTACGTCATCGACATGGGATCTCGAGTCTAGTGACGCCACCGTGATTAGTTCTCGCGAGAACTGGTCGTTTGCTTCGAGATCTAAAGAAAATATACCAAGATAACCCTATTATCGTCATTTATTTCATCGCCAACTAAGCAAACAGGTATAATTTTACATTCAAACAATAAAAGTAAAAAAACGCACCTGTTTTCGGTCCCTGCTTTCTGCATACAATTATCAGTGTTGTGATGACAACGATAGATACGACAGTGGCGACCGCTACCGTGAGGAATAGATAGGTTTTCTGAGATCGGGTATCGTCCGACAACACAGACACGGTACCTGTTTGAAAAGAAAACAGCTGAATTCATCATTCCACATTCATAGTAGACCTGAAAGGTATTGAGCAAGTACCAGATATCAAATAAAATGTGTATTTTATATGTGTATAATGTGTCTCGGAGAAAATATCAAAATTATGAGCCACTACTATACACACTCTATTTTTAGTTCTATCGAAGAAAATGTTGCCTACCTGTTTCCGCCTGCAGATAAGTTTCATTATCATCGTCGCTGTTGGCTCCATCTTCCAGCGACCTCCTCTCGCGACTGTCTACATGCAACTTGTCCGCGACCATCGCGACGTTGTCGCTGGAGTATGGGGGCGGCTCCGAACCAACGCTTCTCGGAACTCTTCCAATATGCTGGTTGACACTCTTCGCTAATCCCAAAATCGCCTGCATGATAGCCGAAAACCCACCATTTACGGCCATTTGTTTGTCTGTATTTGGTTCATCAACTTCTGGAGCTTTCGGCTGAATAGTCGACAGGTGTTCATCTGCGGGAGAAATAACTTCTGTTTGTGGTCTGTCTGTGGTTGGTGACGCTTTAGAACGCTCTGTAGTGATTTCCTCAGTCGTGCTTAGCGCTATCTGGCGGCAAAAGAAGGAATTACGCGGCGATTCACCAGGGGCTGCGGAAATGACGTTGAAGGATCTCGCAATCTCTCGCCGTCCATTATTACATCTACACGTGTAGTACCCCACTTCCGCTGGTACATCGATGCCTAGGACAAGAGCTGTTGTTTTCTCAGTGGCAACGGGCACGCGCCCAACGGATTGGCCGTCACGCTCCCAACTGCACGCAGTGATGGGCTCACGGGAATCCCCCGCACAGGAAAGGATTGGGTGATAACCTTCATGAAGGGCACACTGGGTCTCTCTGTTCCTCCCAAACACTTTGAAAGAGAGAAAATGAGAAAATAGACTATGATAAGAAACAATGATTTGTTTTTGGAAAAGATCTCTATAAATGCACTTGCAAGGATATGCTCACGAAAATTATTGTTGTGTTAACAATGGTTCAATCATGGCGGGATCATTGGTAAAAGATGTTGCAAAGTGAGTTGCAGTTTACGCAAGGGAAAATACACTTTTACGCCTCGTAGACTATACACAAGTTTTATATCATCAACTCACATTCAGCAAACGCATGCCAAACTACATCTATGACGTTGACGATATTTCCCGACTCATCCATGCAGTAGAAGATGACCCTTGGAAGTTTATCACCACTCGCGAGATGAATATTTAGTATTCTCCCGTTGTCAGCCAAGTTGTATTGCCAAGTATTATTCGTCATGTCCATGAACTGATCCATAGTTCTGCCACCTTCCGCCTTCCATGTATACCTGCAAAATATAAGATTTCGAGGTATTTATCAGAATTCATATGCTCAACGTATGATTTTTTTCTACCTTAATTGCAGGAGACAAACGAATATAATTGCGTCGCATTGCAATTAATACAATATTGAACGTACATTACCAATACGATTTTACTGGTATCTGAACATGAAAATATGCACAGCATCAATTTTCCTACAAGTATTTGATAGCAATAGTTCGGCTCTTTACCTGGCCGCAGTACCCGCGTTACTACTCCTACAACTCAGCTCGATGACTCCGGGATCACTCCATCTGGTCACCTCATGGGCTCCCATGTTTTCGACGACCTCTACAGAAAAGAAAGAACAAACCGATCTCTTATTTCCCATCAACACACCATATTAATCGTACACTCATACCGCATGGAAAACAACGGTTCGACCCAGATAATTACACAACTGATCAGGTGGAACTAGACTGTGTATAATAGTACTATGGTGATTACAGAATAATATTCGATTCTGATTTTCGGAATGCCATACCTTCTATGCGGCGAGATCGTTCGCAAGTTGTCAAAGTAATATTGGCGCATATCGCGACTAAAACGGCCATCCGGCAATGCTTGACGAATACAGCCATGCCCTGTGTAACAATAATTATGAATAATAATAACTTTTATGATAAAACATAATCATACCATCACACGATTCACACATTCTTTTATATCATATAGACCAACCCAAAGCCCTAATATACAGTATTTTACTGATAACTAAAACCCATAATACATCTAGCTACCTTCATTTATTTTCAACTTTCGCCCGTTTTTAAGTGGCACACATTCTGCAGAAAACAACCTCTCCACTACAGAATTTCCGATGGTAAAACCACTAGTGCCTATGGCCTGATAAATCATAAAACCACTTTCGTGGGTCACAGTAATACCTTCTCCCAGCTAATGCGTTTGGCTAGTGTACTTAGAAGATCATGGTGCTATAGTGAATTATTTTTCCCCAACTTATCTCCAAAACAAAAGTGCAGTTATGAAAAAAGTGAAAGTTGAGAGTCTAGCTCGGCTCGTTTGTTTATCGAAGCAGAGAATATTGGAGAGTATTGAAGCGAATCATTAAACAATTGTGACACAAAAATTATGAAACTTTCCTCAGTCATATTCGCCAGTGATTTACGGCAAGCCAAACAAATTCTGAATAATTCGCTTGTATATAAACAAAGTGCACTTGTTATCTCTCATATCGATACAAAAGTCAGTAGGCTAATGGGCCAAAGAGTTCGATGTAATTCATTCCGAATCTTCGCTCTAATACTAACGTTGCGGTCTGCGGTTACACCACCTTAACCAAAGTTTCAGCCATGAAATTTGACGACAAACATTGCTTGTGGTCAACCAGAAAAACCCAGAATTAGTTGTGGTGTTCTAAAGGCCACAGTGCCCAAATTTTCTTATGAAATGAATGAGGTCAACTATAAAATGTATAGTAAACTAACTTACCTTTTCGTTTTGACGATGAACTTCCAAGACACACTTACAACATACGACTATTCTGTAAACGCCCTGGTATTTCCTCCAGTCGCAATCTGTTGAGATTCTGAGGGCCGAATGAAGAAATATTTCACCCCTAGCTAAATATATAGGATCAGATGTCCATTAATCAAAAGATGCGGGGTATGTGTCATTCCCGCCCTCAATTTGCAACTTCAAAGTTACATGTGAAGTTTTTTGGGGGATTACCTAACTATTCCTGGTTTCCCACAAATAGTCGTGGTTATACAATAATCAGCTTCACACTTATTAGGCGAACACCGTGCTGGTCGTGTCAATTACTGCAATTGGGCCCATACTGTTCCAAATGTGACTCATATGATCATGCTTTGTTTATTTGCATAGATAGTGTTACATAACCATGATAACGGTGCTGGATAGTGAGGACTTGTATCATGCCAGGAAGAGAGAAATATATTAAATTGTGTCTGCGTGCTTTCATGTTCCCCGGAAGTTTAATAGTTAGTTAGCAGATTATTAAACCTGAATTATCATTATAAATCCTTCTGCAAATAAAATGACTCTCATTTTTGGGATTTTTTATGGGGTTAAAACAGTTTTTACGCAAGTACTAATTGCTTTAAGATTGAGAACAACAAAAAACCCAAAATGTATAAATTTTGAAAAAAAAACCGAAAAAATCGCTAAAAAACATTTATATCAAAATCGATAAGGACGCCATCTAGAACATGCACTGTATAATATATTTCAGTGTACGCTTGATTGAACTGATATATATCAATGTCCAAACTGGATGTGGTGGCGTGAACGGATGAAACATGCACACTGTGAAGAAGCTATCATTACATACATGTACAGCCAGAAAAACAAAACCAGTATATTATGACACTGCGTCATTTTAGTTTGTCTTCCGCTTCACAATGTAGAACTCTGTGGTTAGATCTGTTGAGCCTATATTTTGAATAGGTAATTCCTGATTCCTGATTTGGAAAATGACGAGGAAGTTGTGTTGGAGATGAAAGCTATCATTATTTTCAATAATATAAATTATTTTTAAAAATGATGTATGAATTTTCTCGTGGTTTTTGGTGGACAATTTCACGGTTTGTAGTTGGTAAAAACCATCCTATCAATTTTTTTTTGCCAAACATGAGGGCTGTAGTACAATATTGTTGGTGGTATTTGTTGTGATGTCTACCAGCTAAATGATGAATCGACACATATTGCATAATGTTTGTGAAGTTTTTGTCAGCCCAGGTGCGTTATGGTGCCGTCTTTTATATGGGGAGTGAACGTGTACCAGGCATGGTAAATATCGTGTTTTGAGGGAGACGCATTATCAGGGGACATCATACGCCATTCTGTCTTTTAATATACATATACTTATTCATGTACTGTATTTATAATGATTCTGACCACCCCTGTAATTACATGTTGTCATCAGTATTCAAAAATGATATGGTGGGTGGGCCGGGTGGGCGTAAACATGTTCACTGTTCTGGACCCCTGAGCTCTAACCATTATCTGTTTGTGTCTGTAGATTTACCATGTTTACACGTAACATGCGAAACAGGGAATTCCCATTGTCATTTGAAGACAATTAACACTAATAGCATCACGATAACTATTCATTATCAATTATCTTCCGTGACCTATTAAATAATACACTCTTTCTCTCTCTTTTTTGTCGAGACATTATATATCTGTTTCATCATGTTCATGGGGTTTGTTTCGGATTTTTAAATTACTTTCATATGTTGTTGGGCAGTTGTATACTAATTCCATCAGGTGTACAGTAGAAACAACTACATAGACGTGGAATCAATACCCAGTATTAAGTATTCCGAGCAAACAAAACAGGGTCCGTTATCCAATCTCATAGTCCGGGGACAGAAAGTCATATCAGGCATACGAAGTGAGAGAAAACAAAAATGACAGGGAAACTCATGAACCCCCGTAAATGGCCATTAGGAGGTGAAATCAGGTGTTCCGGAAGAGCATTTCCTGCCCCACTAGTGGCACCCGTCATGAATTCCCCAAAATTAACATGAAAATAGATCTAGTTGCATGGCAGACATGGATTTGCTGTATTTTATATTATCAACCAGATCATGATGCCGTCCATAGAATTTCTTAAACGCAGCTATAAGTCCATGTATTTTATATTATCAACCAGATCATGATGCCGTCCATAGAATTTCTTAAACGCAGCTATAAGTCTTGGTAAAACATATCCTTGTCGTAGCAGTTTAGAGACTAGCTGGGCACTTCGATAGACAAAGTCCTCATATTTGCAACTAGCTCTGGAATAGCGTATAAGTTGAGAAACTGTCTGCCCCTGATGACGCCAGTGTGTCTTCGGATAAACTATTTGGTATAGCTTTGTTTCTATTGCAAAATGTTGTATTTTACGTTTGTTATTAGTATCATGAAAATCTGACGGTATTGGTGGTAACAGATTGATACTTACATTAACGACTTTTGGAGTATAATCGAATATTGAATCAAATATATCATGCCTGTTGTGATCGTGTTATTCGATTTAGAACTATCAACATGTGAAACGAATGCAGTGAATTACAAATGATAACGGCTGCTAAATACCGACAGTTCATGACCGTCAGTTCTAACATTGGACCCGCACCGAAGAACACTACTTTTTCCCCAATAAATCTGACATAAATCCAGGGGACCACCTACTTTTGCTGTCATACCAGTAAATACTATCTAATTATTATGTCTGAACCTGTACACACATTTACTGCAACTAATAGTACGGTAATTTATTACCATGTATTGAAATAATAATGGCCACTTATAAAACCACTCACCCCCACATGTACGAGAATTAGAGAGCCCGAACGCGTGGGTGTTGTAGGTCAAAAGTTATCGCAAAATCGGTGGTGCAGACGTGACATTGTAGTGTAAACGACGTTTTATGTTTCCATGTGCTATTTTTAAAACGTCAAATGAGAAAAAGTGTGATATTTTTTCTTTATTTGCGCTATGTTGATCTTTGTCCACTACATTTCAGATAGACTTCAAAACTTTCCGGAAAATTACACAACTATAACGCATTTCTGGATGCAGAGTCGGTGAGCAATATTCTAACTGACTAGAAATCCATGACTGTGATTGGCCAATTACAACAGTGATTGTATCCTCGAGCTCGAATGTACTTAGTTCTGTGTGTTCGAGCGTGGAGGTTTTGTTTTCAGTCAATGAGAACATTTACGGGACATGTAATTTTATCTACATTTATCTGTCCGTAAGCCGAATAATGTGACAAAATGGACCTCCAAACGTTGGCTTATACTCGCGCAAATATGTGTCCCATTTCCCATTGTTAACTATTCCAGTTTCCATCAGGGTACGAGCATTTCCATTCAATATTTGCATTTTCGTCCAGGAGTAAACTTTCTCTCACATTCCAAGACCGAATCGATGGATGAATTCTTTAAAACGAGTGAATTGTGGAAATTGTCATTTACATTACTATATGCATAATTTACAGATAGGTTAGAAACACATTTACGACGTACGAAAGGCCAAAATACATTCGATAACAAAACAGGTGTTTTGACTAATATAATTCGTTTGACTGCACTCATATACAGTCTGGCTGTACTCGGATTTCATTAACAAATGTGGTGGCACTGATATTTCTTCTGTGCAATTTCATACTCATACATAGAATGTTCTAATGAATTTAGATTATTGGACTCAAAGGAGAATGGATATTCCTTGGCAGTATTTGTGGGCAGTAGCTTTTCGTATTTGCAGTTCCACACCGTTTTCCAAAACACTGCTCTCATCCATACATATACCCACTTCACTCCGCATTTCATGTCTTTTTAGAAAACCTACGATTCTTGGAATACGATAATGAAATAAAATACAACCACTGAATTTCTTCGTGTTCTAGACAATCTATTTACCAAGGGTAAAAACGAATTAAAGACCTAGTAGCATGCCGATGAAAGTGCTTTTCATTTAGTCTATTATGAATAGTTTTCAATAAATTCGAACGAATTTTACAAATACAATCAATGGGTTTCGAGATATTGAACCAAATAAGCACTCCTCCCGCAAATTGCCGAAGATTTTGATCCTGACTTTAGTGTGGGTCACGTGGTTGGTGACGTCAGTTGAGGCAGACCTGAAAGTACATGTAGCCAGCCAGATAAACAGCATGTTGCATATTCATTCCCCTGATGTATGTTTGACAATTCAATTGAAGGGGTGAGATGGCAGAAATACGGCATTTTTTGTCTTAATATTTAGAATCAGTACTATTTATTCACCCAGAACGGAGGTTTGTTGATCTGCAAGATATCCAGTATTTGCTGGTTTTTGCGTGTTTTCTGTTGAATCGCATGCATTTTGAAGTGATTTTCCGTCTTTGAACTGGCCACCAAATTACGTATTTTACGTTTTCGGCGAGCCATCAAAGCACTTTCTGCCTCAACTGACGTCACGATTACGGAAATTGCCGAAGCTATTTCTTACATCGGCTAGAGAAGGCGATTGCAATAGTGGCTCAATATACTGTATTTCATGTCGCTGTTGATAGTTACCATTTAACGCAAACACCCTGTTTTTCACCAAATGTCCACAATGTCTTTATATGAACAGGAATAAAACCATATAATGGTACCTTGCTACTCTGTCTTTAACCTATCCCAAACCCAGTTTGTCCGAGTCTTTTTACTCATTTTCAGCGTATACTGCAAAACGTTACTATTGGCCAAAGGGAAGTTTCCCGACGTAATTTCTGAAACTCGGACAACTTCGGGGGCATTTGGGATAGGTCAATCAGACGAGTAGGCAAAATTGCGGGAGATTAACAAGCAAACGACAGATATGACCTAGGTTTTGAAATTATGTAGGATCATGGAACATGTACAAGACATACGGCTTACTGTAATACAAGTACTGTCGCTGAACGATGTCTTCTAGACGCTGGTACATCATATGTATATTGGTACATTGGTATGCTGTTGCATCGGTACGATGGTGCATGGTACGCCGGTGCACTGGTACAGACGAGTTATCAAAACTAGATGTCAAGGCCTAGAGATGCATTATGATTGAAGATATTTTGGTGTGGAACATAATGAACAACAAGCCGACTCTAATTCCCAAAAGAGCATAATGAATAAGCATAATGAATAATGAACAACAAGATATGTCTAAATCCCAAAAGAAATCTCTGTAAAATGCCAACTCAGCAGAAAAATCCTGAGTGAAGGTCAACGATCATACCCTATAAAACGTCAGAGTCAGAAAATAACCGTCCCTTTCGCTGTATGATATGCATGAAGCCCCAAGGATACCTCAGCAAATTTCTCCTCGTCAGATGTTCTTTGACAGCTTCCTTTGTGGTATATGGCCTTGATGGAAAATTTTGCAACAATTGCCTGAAAACTTTATAAGTTATCGTGCGGAGACCAATTGCTCCAAAACTATCGGGACACGAGATACATAACATACGTATCTCGCAGCTAAAATTTCAAGACGATCCATTGATTCATTATCAAGTTATCGCGCGGAAACGAAATTTGTGGAATGAAAAGACAGAATAATTCTGATAATATCATGAACATATGATGGAGGCATTTTTCTGCTTGAATGCCTTAAATATATATGCAAATTAACGGTAATCTGAGTATCGATATATACCAGTATTTATATTTTCCGCACGAAAATGGCAAAGCAAAGGAGACAAGAAACGAACACGTTATGATGGTGAACTCGTCTGATTGTCGTATTCACCAAGTATCGCCATTCCTGATGACCCACTTCACTTTGGAGCGAAATACTTGTCCATAAGTTATTTAACGAAATTAGGGTCCAAGTAGCGCACCTTACTCTACTAATACTATTCACCCACTGATCTGCTGATTGTATACCATATTTAATCCGTGTGACACATTTTAAATCTTAATTGAATTTAGTAGAAATAGTAACCTGCGTGGGCCAAAATGAGCTCACAGATTCAACTACCACAGACCATTTCATTATCAGGCATAACGTTTTGCGGCCCATGTAGCGCAGCTTACTATTTCTTATAAATTCAATTAAGATTAAAAATGTGCCAGACGGATTAAATATGGCATACATTCAGTGGGTGAGTAGTATTAACAGAGTAAGGTGCGCTACTTGGGCCCGTTTTGCCACTAGCAGTAAAAGTTAACAAAAATTTCTTAGATTCAATGTAAACTCGTCAAGCTTTGGCACATTGGAACTCAAGTAATATCATTGAATTCAGTTCATGGGAAGATATCAGTCCAGTCAACCAAAGATATCCTTGAGACAGATGTCTCGTCTTGTGTTGGTGATTGAGTGATGTAGAACGTTAACATGACACAAAAATCACCACTATTTTGCTTTAGTTCAAAGTGAACTCGTTCGTGTACATCTGAACCCACAGCTTTGCCAGCTCTTTGTCCAAATTATGCTGGACAATGAAGGCTGGGTTATAATACGGAAACAATCAGTGAACAACCTTTGCTTTGTAATTTGTTATTTATAATTTATTTTGATATATTATAAATGTTGATCTCCGTGGCATAGGCCCCCCTGGGATGAACCTCCAAAAAAGAGAAATGGAAACCGATAAACAGACAAGTTAATATTCCAAGACCGAATCCATGGACGAATTTCACAAAATCAGTGTGAGTAGTCAAATCAGAGTGATACTGAAGTATCAAAGTCAAAGCAATGTGAACCTGACAGACACCCAGCAAGCTGATTGTGAGATCAGGTGCTCCGGAAGAGTGAACATCTCCTACCCCACATGCGATGCTCACTCCATGTGATGCTCATCTCCTGCCCCGCATCTCCAAAAATTTTTCCAAATTTACGCATATAACTGACCAAGGTATTACATTGCTGGTACACTGTTAAAAGGCATATATGTGATTACCTGGTATCATCGATTCATACATTGCGAACTGATTCGTCTTTTCCGCTTTACATATGTTGTATCTTGTGTGACAAATAATTCATCATAAAATGTACAACGGGGTAATCATTCATGCACCTTTCCAGAAACATATTAATATTTGTCTTCATTAGGTTTGTTTCGGAATCCGAAATTGTTTTTAAAAGTTTCTGGACAGTTAAATAATAAATCTATTTAGTGTACAATCGCGAAACCTTTATTTAATACATTGCCTGATGTCGGCGTTTCGCTTCCACAAAATGTTGTAGTTTGGGATCGCTAGTGGTATCATCAGGATCTGGTTGAATAGATAGTAATAGGTTTACTCCCTATTAAAAGATTTCCCATCTTGGGCAAAATGCCTGCGATTTGATACATTATTATTACAGTATTGAGTCTATTGACAGACACAAATGTTACACAGAACGTACGCATTAGGTTTTGAAATATTAGTAATACTTTTATTGTTACGACGCAAATTGTATGATGTCAGAATGATATCACTGTTTGCATAGGAAACGATGATCTGTTTCAGCGAGGAACTTTATAAGATTATGATCTCCGTCATATTTTCTGGGTTCCCGTCATATATTCGAATAATCTCATAATCTACTGTACAACTGTACAGAGTAAATTTGTATTGTATTGTATTTAGAGCTTCAACAATAATGAATTTACGGTAGATACAAACATATACATCGTCAGAAGCCCCAACTCATCAACACAAGCAACAAAAACACTGTTCCGTACACTGTTGTATTCCGACCACGTCTGTAGTTTATGGGAATGTATCTGTGTCAATTATATGCAAAAGGAGTAACTCATCTTCCTCCAATTACCTAGTATTAAAAATAGAATGTCATTGACGTCAGCTGTAGATTTGGTTTCTGGCCTCCCTCTATGGAATTACATCGGAATTAGAGGATGTGTTTCTTTGTGGTGTACTTCGTGTAGTATGTCAAAGAGTAATATGTAAATAAGCTATTTTGGACATTTTACTTAAGCGGATACATTATTCAATGTGAAACAGTCTTAAACATTTTGAGTATACTGTTTCTACATAATATATGTTTTCTACAACGTGACTTGGGCGTGTTGTGGTGTTCTCTTCGCTTTTCAAGTGCATATCATATCCAAACTGTGTGATAATTCATCACTAATTGGATGCCCTCTTCCTTCCAGAATGACCTCATTTCTGCTAAGTGATCTCAGCCTGGTGAATGCACATCTCTCATCGGGTCATCGTTCATTCATCAGGCACGGTCGGTATTTATAACATAGGACATAAATAGATCAGTAATACACCGAATGAAGTACAATAATCGGGTCTCGACCAACCGTCATTTATAGATGGTGTATATATTTCTGTCCTCCTTAATCTTGATATAAGGGTAAACACGTCATTGTCTGATCACGTCCATGTTGGTGATGTTTTGCAGACTGAGGCTAGAAATATCGACACTGACGTCAATATCGCGGAGAAGGGGAAATCATTTATAAGATTTGTACACCAAAAGTCCAAATGTAGCTTCATCATATTTGATTTGAACGAGACAAACCTAATTCTGTGACAGTTGCGCATTGATTACTTTTGCCTTATAATGACCTATCATGTTTGTCTTTCAATCCTGACGGTCACCTGACCAAGGGAAAGTAGACGATCAACACGAAGTAATAAGAAAATATACACATATCTGAGGGTTACCCTTAATTGGCTGCCACTGGCCATACGAGACTCGTGACCCCCGCCCCTCAGGATTCGACCTTGAGAGGCTTGTGTGATGTGAACCCCGTGGAGGACAGGTAATCATCGCATTTCTCATCAAAACACGTAGCACTAGATTGACTCGATGAGTATGAACGTGGTCATGCGTCGTGAATTCAGAGCTCGAATCAGCACTGTCTGATTCCTTCCCTCCGAATCAGAAATATCCAATGACATCATTTAACTCTTCTAAAGTTGATTATTTTCCTGATATATATTGTTCAGATTGTGCATGCTCAGAAATGACATTTCATAATATTCCACCCCGTTTCAACAAATACCTATTATCACAAGTAGATCAAATGTACCCATGAAATTAATCCAAATTATAATAGCATAAATACCACATACTAGTATATCAGCACAACGTCGGATATCCTGCCATAAAAATGATGTTCCAATTGGCTGGACATTCCAAGGCCATTAAGCCGCATGATAGCCAACTGCAATCCCTTATGTTTATATTCGTCTAAACCCAACATCCGTCAAAAAATCACATCACAGATAGATCCATGATGACTTAATCCGACGAAAGACTGGGAATATCATCTAGGAAAGAAGAGTTTCATTTGCTATTGGTTGGAGGTGTGAAAAATATAGTTTTTGAATAAACGCGTGTGCTTATTAATTATAAACGATCGCGTGACAGGAAGATGTCGTGGAAGGCTATTAAATGATTTAGTTGATTTAGTAGAATCTACATCAGATTGTTCTCATTTCTGATATCAAGTTGATTTATACAAATCGGTATATACAGTACCTCTTCAACCTCAACCAATTGGGAACAAAAAGAAGAGAAACGGTAACAGATACAGTGCACAAGACAGCAGGATATAATGAATTTAATTAATTTGCATATTCCACTTGTGGACATATTGGGGCAACTGTATCTGTTATTGAAGAATATTATGTTGGGAAAAGGTGATCGAAATACGGACTTCCAGTTGATATTCTAATTACATTTATATCGCCACCGCCGCTCTCGCGGGAAACGACTTTAGTGCCAGTGCTTTCCAATCTCTCGCAGTCGTAATTGCAGACTGCGAACCAGTATCTTGTTCCACTTGTAAGTAATTACTGGGTAATTAGATGACATGCGAAATCACAAAACACACACGAGAACGTGTTTTCTGCAAAATGATTATTCCTAGACGATGCGATATTATTCCAAGCGATAAAAACGTCTGATTTCCAAAAGTTTAAATGGTCCAAATTCGACCTTAGTCGATGTTTTGATACAGTGTTTGGTCTCCTCTCATTACGAAAGTAAGTTATCAGGGACTAAAGTAATATGGATCAAATTGGAAGTAGTCTCACTTTAGTAATATCCTTTGAAGTTTTGCAGCAATCAACAATCACTCACTGTGATATTCACTCAAAGCATACGTTAAATTACATTTTCCATGGTAAATCTGATGTTGCATTTATAGATTTCCACATTTGTGGGTAATTAACATAAGCCTTTTTCACATTTCGTCATAGACAACTGGTATTCATTGGCGATATTGAAGTGTAAAGGGTGTGATTTGCATTGATCAACAACAAAAATATTTAGTATTCACTGACCATAGATTATCACGTTCATGCAAGAGTAGCCTAAAGCATGATTACTATGGTTGTCTTTGTCATCACAAGTAATCAAGTTGCAGAATGTTCTCAGAATAAGCGATAAGCCTGGGAATGTAATCAGGAGCCAGGTCATCTTCTGGTCAATCGGTTCAACAGCAGCAAACGAACGACTCGCACAACCTGTCAAAGTAGGTATGAACTAGGAGGTTGTAAGGAGCGCTACGTTTGAGATGTTTTGTGTTCGGATGGGATTAGTCATCTGATTGATTAATTTCCTGGGCATGTGAATTCATGAAGGTAACGTGGTGTTCCTAAATGTTTTGTTTGGAGCGCGATAACTAGAACACACACGTTCAGTGGTGCATGTCAGTATCCATTTTCCTAACGATACAACTAGATTTTGATGATGGCAATAAAAGTGCTTAGGTATAACATTATATGGAATGGAAACAAAGCGCGACCAAAATATTCAAAGGTGCATATAGTGTGTGTAATATAGTTGTTTCTACCATACGCCTAGTGAAATGAGTATTCAACTGCCCAAACATACCAACAAATACAATAGCAAATGTCCATATAAATTCATGTATCTAGTAGTCATTATCAGGATACCGGTTCAAAGCCCAGATTCACCACGCCAATAGAAAATGATATTTGCATTCAGACCATCATGAGCAGACACATTCGAGACACTAAACCAATACCAATCCACTCGTCTTGATGGAGCCCAATGACAAAGATCAACGACTAAACATATGGGGATCCATAAAACCCAATTCCCTTTGCGATCACAAAATGAGTCCCAGGGTCTTCAGCCACAACCGTAATATTATCAGATCGCATTACTTGATCTGATTCCATGGATTTTGCGGTCAGCGTTTGTCAATAACTTCGTTACCCTGGAAATAATGCTTTTGTCAACCCCGGCAACTGCGTTTGAAATCTTAAAATGGTTTAGTGAATGTCTCATCCGGTTTTAATGGAATGACTTCATTATTGATTAGCTGTGTATAAGTATGACAAATATGTTTGAAAAATTTGCAATTTCGAAGAAATTTTATTTCTGAAAGTCAAATACAAATTATTTTTAAATTATTCATAAATTATTTTCATAGGTTGTTGGGCAGTTGCAGACTAATTCAAACAGGTTTACAGTAGAAATAACTTCATTTACCACACTGTCTGCCCCTGATGACCCCAATGTGTCTTTTGATAAAGTATTTGGTCGGGCTTTGTCTCTATTGCAAAATGTTGTATTTTACGTTTGTTATTGGAATCATCAAAATTTGGCTGTATCGGTGGTAATAGATTGATACTTACAAATAATAATGACAAATTCCTGTAACACTAACTTCAGAATACAAATTTTACATCAAGAAACTATTCGAATAATCACGTCGTAAAAAGAGAAAAACAGAAGAGGTTACCTATTTTCCTAGTGTTTTTGTTTCTCTAAGATACCTTTTATATATGCACTGTCCTTCAGACGGGGTGATATTTCTAAACCGACATCTCGTTAGTGGCGTCAAGATGACACACTAGGAGACAACCTCGTATTTATCGAGATATATTGCGATCGTAATTTGATGAATACGACGTGAGTTGTTCTGGTAGGGTGCGGTGTAATGATACCACTGATTCAAGGCGGTGCTGATTCACAACGCTCAAGGCCACAATCTGTGGTATAAGGTCATCGCTTTGACATGGCCATGAGGCAGCCAATTACCTTTGCCTTTCGAAATGTGTTGTGCATTTATTTGTGGATGTGAGTTGTGCATGTATTTTTTTTTCTGGCGACCTTCAGGGTAAATGAGTCTTGACAGATGAATGACACAGTGAAAAAAACTAACTGCAATAATTGTTCTCGATATTACTTCATGTGAATATTCATTCACCTGATTGCCTTTATTTCACCGTGTACATGATTATCCCATTCGTCATGCTAATTGGTATTATATCGCCAGTATGTAAGTTTCGGTACATGATGATCAGAATGTTTTTCCATATCAAATACTTAAGAAGGCAACACTATCGCCAATGCATGTTTACACCATACAATTGCATGGGAAAATAATTATGGTGAATCTGACATGGAAAAATCATCCAGTTAGTGAAAAGAATGCTATCCCACTGTCACACTTGGTGATGGTAAATCTAACATTGTCACAGCTGGAATTTATAGAGCCATCATGCCTAAGTTCGATTTTCAAAAATACATAAGGCATTCACAAAATGGTATGGCAATAGATGTTTTCATGCACAATATGCTATATTATGCAGTAAGATATGAGTGATTTCATAGCCAATGAATGGCAAAGTTGAGACGATACACGAATAGAGAACCCCATATTTTTCGTGAAATATTACGATCACGACTTGATGAACACCACGAGTTGTTGTGGTAGGACGCGGTGTGATGATAATATTGATTCCCGGCTGTGCTGATGCACAACGCTCAAGGCCACATTCTGTGGTGTAGGGTCATGACTTTTCCTGTGGCCAAGACGCTGCCAATTAATGATGTCCTTCGGAAATGGTGTACATTTAAATGTGAATGTGTGTCGAGCAAATATTATTCGTTTTTTTCCGGCAACCTTCAGAATTGATAATTGTATCCCCCGAACGAAGTTCGGCGGATACTATGGATTTGTCTCCGTCGCGCCGCCGCCACGACCACCGTAGAGATTTTCTTGTGAACGCTCTACAGATTGCAAATCTTAACCGATTCTAATAATTTTTATACAGACACATCTTATGGTAAGATCCCGACACCAATCGATTTTGGTTGCCATAGCAACCAAATTGGCCGATTGGCGACACATTTTGTGCTTGAATTAGCCTGTGTAACACACATGGCTTGTGAACGCTCATGATGAATGATGACGAAATCGCACAGGCTCGATGATTTTGTTTTTTAGAATGATCGAATAAATATTGATCAGTTAATGGACTAACTTATTGCGACCAGTAAAATACCCACTTTGACATCTGTGATCACTCCAATACCCTGTACTATGAAAGAAAATGGCACTAAATTCTTGTTCAGAATGGAGAACTGTTGTTCTTGGTGAAAACAGAACAATATTATCGAATAAGTTAACTTTAGTTTCACTAGTTAAGTCTATTATTGCCCACAATAAAATGGTTAACATGAGAAACATTTATTATTAAGCTCAACAAGGTGAAGGTTTTGTCTAGTAAAGATTTCATGGGTATAACCGAATAAGTTAGCATTATTTTATGTCTTTTATTGACTACAATAAAAGTTATGTCTATTATTGACTACAATAAAAATAGTTAAAACGAGAAACATTTATTATTGAGCTCCATAAAAAATAGTTAAACCGAGAAACATTTATTATTGAGCTCAACAAGGTAAAGATTTTGTCCAGTACAGATCTCATGGGTGTAACCGAATAAGTTAACATTATTTCTCCTATTTAAGTCTATTATTGACCAGAATAAAAATAGTTAAGACAAGAAATCTTTATAATTGGGCTCAACAAGGTAAAGGTTCTGTCCAGTAGAGATTTGTTGGCTGTAACCAAATAAGTTAACATTATTTTTTGCCAGTTAAGTCTATTATTATATACCCTAATTTGGAACATATTTGGGGTGTAAAAATAAAGCTTTTTGTGAAAACATTGATCATTTTCGAGTTTTGTCATCTTGAAATGCAGTTTTGGTCAAATTTTACTTCGAGTTTCAACTTGAAACCATGTTTGGCACATATAAAGAATTAAAATATAATTTATGGTGAAAAGTTCGATCTGGCTCCAATTTCATCATCCTGAAATGCAGTTTTGATCAACTTTTACTTTGAATTTCAGCTTAGAACCATGTTTGGCACATAAAATGAATTAAAATATACTTTATGGTGAAAAGTTCGATCTGGCTCCAACTTCGTCATCCTGAAATGCAGTTTGGTCAACTTTTACTTTAAATTTCAGCTTGAAACCAAGTTTGACACATATTATGAGTTAAAATTTAACTTTGGTGAAAAGTTCGATCTGGCTCCAATTTCGTCATCCGGAAATGCAGTTTTGGTCAACTTTTACTTTGAATTCCAACTTGAAACCACGTTTGGTAATATTATGAGTCAAAATATAACTTATGGTGAAAAGTTCGATCTGGCTTCAATTTCTTCATCTTGAAATGCAGTTTTGGTCATTTTTTACTTTGAATTTCAACTTAGAACCAAGTTTGTCAAATATTCTGAGTTGAAATATAACGTCAGGTGAAAAGTTTGATCTGGCTGTAATTTCGTTATTTTATCGATCATGTCGAAATGGAAATCCATATGCAGTGATTCCAGTGGTGATCTTGAATTCAACCTTCAATAACCTTGAAAAATCAATGCAGCAATTTTGGTGGGAAAAAAGCAGTTGTGGCTTAAGATTTCACATTTCTCTGGTGATCTGTTTTAGCCCTTGCTCTAGTTTTTCACACTTATCGTTAATATATTTGGGGCAACAGGGATGATAGGGCTACGGGGGATACACCCAAGCGGTCGTAGGTGACCAGAAGCGTCTAGTTAGAATATGAATGACACATTAAAAAGACGGAAGTTTTATCATGAAGGATTAGTATTCAAAGATAGTTTTGAATATTGTGTGACCATCTATTTGTTTTTATGTGTATCGTCGTATGCACGATTATCCCATCTTTTACACTATTGTTTTCTATTCTGTATGTGCCCATAGAACTATTCGGATGTGGTTTTATTGGAACAATCGAAGAGTTGTCAAACCCATTGACAACTTATCAATGGGGCATGAGCAGAAAAACGCCTATTCGCTAGCTGGCAGCACTGTTTTAGTGGTAAAATGACGTCATAACGTTATTTATCATCAGGATACCATGGTATTACTCCAAACATACGGAATTTTTGCGCCAAATGCCACGTGCATGGTTCACAACAGACGACATTCCCTAGTGATTTGGCGCCAAATTTACCACTATTACAATGCTGCCACCTATCGAATGAGCTTTGCCCACGCCCCATTTCTGTAGCTCACTTCTGTCATATTGACTCTTTTAGACGTAATGTGTGTACATAATATTCAGAAATACAATAATATATATTATCCATTTCCGATGCATAAATAAGCGAGACACTAAACCCAACTCTGACGTCAATAACATTGTCATACTGATCAATTGAAGCAAAATGAGATGTCCACTCCTTTCGCATGTGAATTACACGGATAAAGTCAGCTATAGAGTCAGCTAAAATTACCCCCAACATGTGAGGATTATACTCGGCCGTATTGTAATGTCGTGCGTTGATACGCATGGATATAATGGATATGGTGGTTCAAAAACATATTTATTTTCGTAATAAAGCTATAATATCCAACGAGGACATTCCAACGATGCTGTCTTTTCCATATGTATAAAAAATAGTTAGACACGGGAAAAGTACGTGAACCAGCCAGCTGTCAATATCACAGTCTATATTAAGTAAGATTCCACATTAACCACCATTACTCAATCCACAACACAAAACCAGTCTTTGCAAAAACTATGAACCTCAACTGAAGTGAGTTTTATGAAGCACTCGTACGCAACTGATAATTTTGGTGCAATCCATGGACATGTTCCCGAATTTGCAATTGATTTTAACGAATTAGAACTGCATTTCTAAAATCAATCTCACAAAATGATATCCATCATGAATCCAGTTCATTGATACCGTCTGGTTTGCCTGTCATGGACAACAGAACCTCCGGAATATATTTAGGTATGATTTTCTAAACATGTCCACCTCTTGTGACATGTACATGCCAATTGACTACATTAATGATTTATATACCCTAGTGATTCACAACTGTGATGGGTCTAGGTAATATACAGAAATACAAGAAAATAAAAAAATATCATCCATTTCCGATGTAGAAGAAAGCGAGGCGCCAATGGTGTCAATGGATGGTCATGCATGGATTAAACGAATAACTCCTTATCGGCTGTCACTATACAGTGTTTGTACACCTGATCCTGATAAAGAGTGGTATGTAGTAATATTCACATTTTCTGTGTGAAGTAGCACTTACTATGTAAGACCGCAAATATCCTTGATAAATTCATTATATCAACGAGTTACCATGCAGTTTCCACGTGATATTGATTCCTGGGCTTTATTTATCAGCGAAAAACCACGACACTCTGTCAATCTAGAAAACTTGGATATTGCTGGGGTCATGATGTTTTCGGCGATATCTGGCTGCTTATTGGGACACTATCCGGGGGATACAAGCCGCAAGGCTAGGACACAGTAATAAACCTCTACATGTTTATGGTAATTGTCTGAGAGTTTTCACTCTCATTACTTTTTCACATAATATTGTTTATTAAATAGTGCAAACCATTAATATCCAGTCTAATTCATCATACACCACAGACAAGTATCATTCAAAGAGTAGCATTTCTATTTTTACAAGATTTTGTACTAGCTGACTAGAGTGACTGTGGTAGACTAAGGTCATTGCATTCAAAACGTCAATGATATGCCACATTTTTGTTCATTCTCCAGTTTAATGTGTTCGATATCAAATTTTTACCATTGTATACAAAACCACCAAAAAATTGAAAACATCTAGACATAATGAGACAAGAGGAATGTTTGGGTCTCGTGTGTGCCAATATTCTGGGGGAGAATAGTTTTCGCGGCGCCGTTGATACGCTCGGGGTACAAATTTGCCATGATATATATATTTTCCATCTGCATTCCATTATTAATAGTAATCACATGTCGTACCGGCTTTTATCGACCTCGCTTATAAACTTGGCGATTGCGTTACTGGCCTCTGCACGATGCAGAGGATGGCTCCCGCAAACAGATGTGAAACATCTCCCAATCAGGAATAAATCATCACGCCACATAAACATATTGATCTGTCTGCCTTACTGGTGATAATTATGACACATAATAATAACGAGCAGTTATATTTTGCTTATAAAGTCTTTCGAATACCAAGCCTAGCTCTGCTGAGCATGCACACCTTTCTGACATTGCATAACATAAGTTTGAAAACAGGTGGATGTGATATAGGAAGAAACTAAATACATCTACAACTTGTTAACTTTCACTTTTGTGCAATAAAGTGGTACATAATCAGCGTCTTAGTCACGAAAGTCTGTGATTTGGGGGTGACTTTCTTGCAGTTGGTGCTCGACAGACAGCATATTGGACAAAGGTGGGCTACAACTAGTCCATTGTACTCAAATGTGTGGGTTCATGGTACACAAGGAGGATCCTTCCGACGGATATTGGTTATATCTGCCCATTGGGGAGTTGTTTCGTTGGTATTAAAATACTTCTTGCCGAGGATATATCTATTGTATAAAGTGTGCGCTACACCAATGAAAGAACGCTCATTTGCAAATAAAGCACGGAACGACAGTAACTGTTATCGAATTTGAAAAAGTTTGCTTCTTGTTCGATTGTTTTGTATTATGACGTTCACTGTAAAATTCGCTGTTACCTGATAAGTTATTCATTCCCTTATTGCCTGTGTGCGATACTGCAGAAGACTACATCACTAAGGTGTGTCTTATCGATCACGAGTTTCCAGAGCACGTATTTGACCGTGCTACATCTTGAGGTGTGCGTCTGAAATATAGCAATGAATGAGCGGTCAAATACAAGATGTTTGCCCAATATACATTATTCATCAGTGGGGCAGAGTGTTTCTCAAAATAGAGATGAAAGCCCCTGTTGGTTATCAATGTCGACAACATGAATATGTGACCCCATTGGTCAACAAACTGTACCCACTGACGCATATAGTGACAGATATAGAACATATATAAAAACAAATTGATCCATGTGTCCGGTTTAGCAACGTAGCTTTTCTTCGATGCGATTAAAAACACTAACACGACCAAAAGTCAACGACAAGAACACACGCCAAATTATGAATACGGATCGGTACTGGGTATATATGCTCGAACTATATGTCACACACGTTTTTGGTGTTCTTCATAAAGTTTTTTTTTTTTTTACAATAGAATTCTAGTACAACAAGGACTGTACAACAAGACGGATTCACACGTTCTTGGACCTGGAATGAGGGTTTCCCTACCAGATCATGAAGCTATTATGGTGACCCCTAGGCCCCAAGGGTCCGGATCCTCTGGTGTTGTCTGTGTGTTGAAATGTCATAAACTATGTGAGAATATGCGTTCGGAGGGAGTTGAAGAATTATGTGTACACAGACACATTATACATATTGCTCAAAACTGTATGCTCAAGCACTTAACAAATCGATGCTGCTGCAGCGTTGAAATATGTGTTCTTCTGAATCGAGTACGTCTTACTTATTTCTTGGCCATCAGTAGCGAAGACAGGTTGCTTGTTGGCCTCTTCCAGTTTTGAATCGGCTCCTACAGCTATCCCAACGGTGAATGGACCATTGAGTTCTGGCAACCCGATCACTCTCGCCATATCGACGGCAGCACGCAGCAATTATTATAGCAACTTGACCACACAATCATACTCGCAAGGCACCGAAGTTGGCAACGATATGACCGTTGTATTGACATGATTGAGTGACGCATAAGTGTAACATTGCAGCAAATGCTTCAAAGTTTGTTATTTCGAATTGATGGTGTATGTGAATTAAGCTATCCAGGAAGTTGTCCGATGGAGAATCCTGAAAACCGGCTATGGTTTTTGAAAGGTTAAGATTCCCATCTACTGCTATTTCTTTGAAATTGCACAAGGTTTTCATCAATGCCACAAAGTATCACCAAACACTGGGAACATTTTGTCCAGTCGAGAGCCATCGTGTTTTGTAAGCGTTTGAAACTGTTGCCAGAATCCATGTCGATTTGTGATATTTCTCGTGATCCTTTCGGTTCGGGTTCACTAGTATTTGGCGAAGTTCTTCACCCACTTTCACAAATGCAGCAGACCTTTCAGGATAATCAAGCCGTTTCCACCGTTTTCATGTAGCTGACGCTCCCGTAGCTTTCAGCACAGGCAAGAGCAAACCCGTGATATTTGCAATGGGATCGGATCATGACTTGACTTGATTCCTGTGACCTCATACCAATACTAACAATTGAATAATATTATTTCCTGTTCCTTATCAATTGTCTATTCTTCACGGTCTGCCGTTGATAGCGAAATATCATATGTATTTCGCATCACAACAGAATAAACATAAATATATGTAAACACGTTGGACAAATAAGAGAATAGTGTAGATTTCGAATGTGAACTCATCATGCAGGGCTCTGTTCCCTGACGTCGTAATGTACGCAATGAATCATTGTTTATGTTATTAACCTCCGACATTGTTTTGACAACGCATTGTTGCTTTCGAATCTTCGTACGCATCATATACAATAAAACAAAACATTTGTATAAACCCATATACAGAAAATTTGCTAAGGGGCTTTACAGGTAATCAAAACAATAAGGTGACACAGGCATGTGGTGGACAAAATACATCGAACATAATTCGTGCTGCAAAAATGCACAATTAAGTCATCATAAAAACGCACTCTGATTCATATGCTCTAATTTACATGTTATTGCACTACATGTAGTAAGAAATTGCCATTTGAGCAGAGATACAGATGATATATTTTTCACCAAAAACTATTTTTAAAATATCATATCAACATAATTTGTGTATTGCAATCAGGGAATAGCAGTCGAGAACTGGTACCAGTTCAGGAAACTAGGTGTGAAGTTTTTTATTCCACTGTAGTTTCACGAATTCCGGAACATGAACAACTGATATTAATTTGATTGTTTTACACATTCGTAACAAATAGGAACGATATATTTCCTCACCATACACTTTAGATCAAGGGAACTGTCGTAATTACAATAATTGTACGTTATAGCTATTACGAGTAACTATTATTCACCTGCAGATTTTCAACGTATAACAGATACTCCATTTTTGTGTTCTGAAGTGTTTGTATCTCGAAGCACCATGGATTCGAAAAAAAGTTTTTGGGTTCACAAAGACCACAACATTACTCCTCATGATGTTTCCACATCTCCTAAAACAATGGGCATACAAAAAATCAATATAAATGTTTAAAAGTCACTTTATTTTCCGCTTCAGCATTAGATAAAATGTGTCAAGTTAAATGTGTCAAGTGAAAATCGATAACCCAAAACGGGTATCATCGATCGATCCCTCGAACACCGAGCATAAAGCAAGTTGTTGTTCTGAAGAGATCCCTTCGAGGACATTACATTATCGCATATGATATTGATCGATGATTTGCTAGAATTCTAAAAGTAAGAATTGATGATTGACATACAGTTCTTGTGTAATGTCGGGTTCAATAACCTGATTTCCATAAAGTTCCAAATTATTGCAGGATTATTTTCTTGTAGGGTGACAATCCACTCTAGATTTGTTGTTATAGGGAGTAGCACTATATTAACTCTCAAACATTATGTACCTGTGGTTTTATGAATCGTGTATCGAATATGAGTTGCTTAATTATTAAAGCTGTAATCACTTTTAGAATTTGACCAAATTTATTCATTCTGCGGTAGCTTTATATTGTTTGTAGAATGAGAAAACGCACAAATTTGGGTTTGAAAATGTGTATTACGTGCCTAAATTGAGTTGCCAAATCAAGATTCACATTCGGGCCAGTCTATTTCGCATCATTTCTTCCTCAAAGCGGCCCGCCTTGAGGGTGAGTTCTACACATAGTCTCATGACGTCATTGGTATTTGTCTAGATACTGTGGCAACCGGCAATGTAGGCAGGCCGATCATTCTCTATCCACTGTTTTCATGCACGATTAACGGCAATTTTCTGAGTATCTGTTGTCGAACTGTGCATCTTTCCTATATATTTCCGACTATCTTGAGATGTACTTTCAAGTTTGCGTGACAAACAAAAATGCAAAATTTGGCTGATTTTAAAATTGATTCCAACTTTAACCAATTTGTCTTCGCTACATGCATAATCTATTACTTTAAAGTACGGGTACAACAAGAAATCTGGAGAATCCGTCTAAGCTATTTTCACCAAATGTTATCGGATTGTTACATAGTTATTTTTCAACATTTGACATCAACAAAGATCAAAATGGACATACGAACTCAACGTATATGCAACATGTATAAAAATGTGTACTTCAACTTTGGCACCTCAGAATGTGTGTGGTGAACGCCAATTGACAAATACATGACACAGCTGTTCAATTGTTCAGTTACCTTTCTGCATTTTGTGCTTTGGAACTTTGTGTAACACAAATTCACAGTTTCTTCAGGGACCAATTCCTGCCGAACAGAAATGTTATGCGTCATACCATTAACCTTTGTCACTAGACTCTAAATCTATTTATCAGAGTACCGTTGAAGGATTGTTACAATCGTGGTGAAGCGTCGCTGCCAATTATTATACTTAACAGAACTAGACAAAGCCATTGGACAAATGTATGTACGAACCAAATGATAAAGGTCATGGTGTTTGACTGTAGATTTGAGTTCTGTCCGTATGGCCCGGATTTTAAACGCCTAACCAGAACCATAATACTTTTTAAGCATAATTTTGGTGTGCAATCGTGGAGGTGAGATAACATGATTTTACACTCTCTCTAAAAATGTCTAGAAAATAGATTTGTTGTCTTTGATTTACTCATGATTTTAGTAACCATGAAAGTCATTACACTGCAATTGGACAGCTTTTTTTGCACATACGCTAAAAGTCATTCATCCTTTCTGTTATTGAAATGGAGTCGTCCCCATTTACCAATAGTTAAACTGTATCAAGTGTGTCAAGTAAAATCAATAACCCAAAAAGGGATATTAACGATCGATTCCTACAACATTCAGAATAAGAGAAAAGTTTTCTATGTTAAAATGTTACTATTCGTGAACATCCTGCGTATGTATGAATTTACACCACAAACTACTGATGAATCGCACAGCTACAAACACAATACTTCATACAAACTACATGTTTATAATCAGATATCCATGGATAAGAACGGAAATTCCATTTTTCAATTATTGTGTGTGCGTGTAGCTATGTCGAACGAATAATACTGATCTAGAGATAATTCAAAATGGCTTCATTAATATGACTGAGAGCTATACGAGGGATGAATGATTAACAACATACTTCCATTACTGCATTTAGTTTGAGATGAAATAAGTTGCAAGACCCAAACGTTCTTAGTTGCCATGACATGTTCCTTACATGGTGTTTCGTGTGACTCTATCCAACATGG
The DNA here is from genome assembly GCA_949152475.1 of Terebella lapidaria. Lineage (NCBI taxonomy): Eukaryota > Metazoa > Annelida > Polychaeta > Terebellida > Terebellidae > Terebella > Terebella lapidaria. The sequence continues at coordinate 24,603,008 of OX424566.1, read as the reverse complement.
GCGATAAGCGCAAAAGCCATAATGGAGTGCGACAAACAGCTTATCACAAAACGGAAATTACAATCATATTTCTTCTTCTGACATCTGAATCATGCAATGATACTTCTATACGTGAGTGACTACGTATACGATTGACGTAGCACTCATCCAATATGTCTGTAGTCGAGTCATCGTCGGCATAATCTATCCCTACACTGTTATAGACGTGGAATCAATACCCAGTATCAAGTATTCCGAGCAAACAAAACAGGGTCCGTTATCCAATCTCATAGTCCGGGGACAGAAAGTCATATCAGGCATACGAAGTGAGAGAAAACAAAAATGACAGGGAAACTCATGAACCCCCGTAAATGGCCATCAGGAGGTGAAATCAGGTGTTCCGGAAAGAGTGAGCATTTCCTGCCCCACTAGTGGCACCCGTCATGAATTCCCCAAAATTAACATGAAGAAAGATCTAGTTGCATGGCAGACATGGATTTGCTGTATTTATCAACCAGATCATGATGACGTCCATAGAATTTCTTAAACGCAGCGATAAGTCTTGGTAAAACATATCCTTGTCGTAGCAGTTTAGAGACTAGCTGGGCACTTCGATAGACAAAGTCCTCATATTTGCAACTAGCTCTGGAATAGCGTATAAGTTGAGAAACAAACACACCATATACCGGTGACATAGGAATGTTGCTGCTTAGAAAAGGGAAATTGACTATGGAAAAATTGAAATCATCACGTTTGTCATATAATCTAGTTGACAGGTTAGAATCATTATCAATCTCCAACCTCAGGTCTAGATAGTTGGAAAAATTAGCGGATTCTGTAGTATCCTTAATTTCAAGTTCCTTAGGATATATGACATCCAAATAATCACCAAACTTGGGATTATTTAGCGACAATACATCATCTATGTATCGGAAAGTGAAATTAAAATTACATGTTAGTTTCTTAGAACCTCCTCTTTGTAAATGTTGGATAAAATCTGATTCATATGAGTATAAAAACAGGTCTGCCAATAATGGTGCACAGTTTGTACCCATGGGAATACCAATAGTTTGTTGAAATATTCGACCACCAAATTCCACAAAAATATTATCAATCAGAAAATTAACCATATTTACCACATCTATTTCAGTATATTTGTATGGGGCATCAGAGTCGCCTTTAACAAAATAAGCGGTATTATATTTAACTACAATATAGTGGTACCGACGTTGTCCCTTTTTAGAGAAAAGTGAATTATTGATTAGTTTTTTAAGCTGGATATAAATGACACATGCATATATGTGTGAATCACAAATATTAGAACTAATACACTGTATATGTTTTTTATGTCACCCATTTTGATACTGGGACTGATGTTACACTGCCTATAGATGGGTCAATGTCCTCCTGATTCGTCTACCTGGAAAAGGCATTGTCTTTGCTGCTTGGGATAAATCAGTCGTGTACGTGTCTTGAACTAAATAGCATCGTTTCTCCTGTTGCAGACAAATCAGATCATCATTACCGAAATTAATTCAATTCACAACGCATGGGCATGCACACATCCTTGAAACTCAAATAAATAACACAATAATCAACCACAAAATTCACACATAATGCAAATTATTTGTAATGGCACCACATTCGAAGCGACATACGAAAATATTCACGGCAGTGGCTGATGATGTTTAAAGTATGTTCATAAAAACTATACAAAAACATACAATTTAGTACAGGTTAAACAGTGAGTTTAATGGCAGTTTTTCACTACAGTTTATTTTGGTCAAATTTGATTATCTCTCAGTGAAAGCGTTTCCCCCCGAAATCAGATGCAAAGTTCTTTTTGACAAATTCATTGAATATTTTCTGCCATAAATGCCAGAACATTGTTATGCAGCATACATGTTGAGATTGCAGGTATTCGGAAGATCGTTTGGGTCAGTGAAGCGTTCAGTCCTGACTAAGGGGTGGTATTAATATCGCAGAGGCAAAAACACAGACAAAAACCTCAGTCCCATTTGCACCGATGCCTCCACCCGAAAAGACTGAAATTTGACCACTTCCGCCGGTTATCCACCGAGCGCCGTAGAGTCATCTATAATCATCGAGTAAAAAACCAGACATCGTAGAGACCTCGGTGGAGGCATCAGAAGGAAATAACGCAGTGTTATTTTTTGTGGCGACCGGTGGAATGAATGTGAATCACTAGCAAGCCTGCCTGCGACCGATCAGAGCCCCACCAGATGCCCATTATGTTGCCGAGGGGATCAAGTTGTTAGCTCACCAGGCGAGAACCGCAGGGTATCCTGCCAGGCCCCGGAGGATGCTCGGAAGGTGCCTTTCAAATAATCGACCAATTTGTACATATTGGACAGTCACCGAGCAGGACCCTGCGGTCTATGGTAGGGTATGGTTGGTTAGACAGTCTTCCTTGTAATTTTTGGAGTTTGCATGGATTTGGCGGGCAACTGTCGGGCATTGACAGATCATCCTCGGGCAGTGATCCTTGGGTAAGATCCTCCGGTCTTTTCATCACCACTCGAAAGATGTGAGAGAAGTCTCACGGGCGGTCGGAACATCGGTAAAAACCACCACATGTCCCCCATATTGGCCGGTGACCGGTGCAAATGTTACTCAGGCATAACAACTGAAGTGGCGACAAGAAAACTTGAGTCCCAATTTTTCGAAATGTGGAATACGACAGAGAATTGCATTGGATTATCTTTTTCGGCTGATTCATCTCATTTAATCCATGGAGAAATCAGTATTATTATAAGGCGAATTAGTACTGACAATTGTACGATATTCACTATCCCAAATATGGTAATGTTCATATTTGCCCATTTTTATTCCCATAGCCAGTTCTGACTAATTAGTCAGTTAGTTATCGAATAGTTATCAGATCAATTGAATACAACAGTTATTTGTTCATACAAATGTAAATGTTGCGTATTAAAAAAAGTAATGAATTTGCATTTCATATGATGTTTACATATATTAAGATTGTATGAAGTGCCAGTGCGCCCGGGCTGTTGCTTGGACCAATCACAAAAGGGACACGACATGCATTCCATATCTCAACATGTTACTCACCTCTCATCGGACATTTAGTAATACATACAAGTTTCACTTCAATTTGAATCAGCGAAAAACGCATAATAGTGGACGGTGTTACCGCAACTGATCTGAATAACATGCCACTTTAAATGCCACGCTTTGAAGTCACGATTTCTCCATTTGCTGTGTGATCTCTGTCTGTGATCTGAAATGTCACGGAAGGTATTAAGTTCGAAGAACCCACGCAAAATTACCTGAGAAAATTACTACTAGTATTATCGAATAACAGTATTATTGGGTGCACATCGCTTTACAATGTAGATGTTTGAGGGAATTTATACATGCATATTATTCAGAATAAACACAATAAATTTCAAGATATCAATACACCAATTGAATTGATTATCTTGCCTATGATTCTACTCCATGAGTGGTTTCTAATTTCTCACGACTTTACTGATCATTTTGGCAAGGAAGAGCCCTCTGATCAGGAAATATCTCATGAATTTGAGACTGGCTTGAGACAGAAATTTGAGAAAGGCTCAAATAATGGATGTCAACTAGATTTAGCACGTGTAAGCAGAGTGAATACAACAGTTATCATGAATGATATGCCCACAGTCATAACTCTAATCATATATGCTCCCTCGGTGCTCAGGATGGTATATTTCCTTAGGTACTGGATTCCAAATTTACCTGGAAGGAACTTCATCACGGCCATTGATAATAAGGCCAAAAAAAGTAATATGGTTCTGGTTAGTGGGGTTCGAAAAAAAGTGATGCGATGAAGCGATTTTCTTTTTTGTCTGTTATTTTTTTTCCCCCTAAAATGGCTGCCGATGAATAATCCGGTCAAATATGGCTCATTTGGCCAACCATTTTCCCCTAAAATTGGTTCCTGATGGCTGACCCGGTCGAACTTTGGCTATTTGGCCAGCCATACACCAAATTTTACAATGCCAAAGACACTCGCCAAAATCAGCGTACGCGTGTCAATTTACTAAAAAAAAAAAAGAGAATCGACTCTCACAAAGTGATGCGTGCGATTTTTTTTTATTTCTAAAAAAAAACGAGTGATGTGCGAGGTTCAAAGTGACGCGTGCACCTAACCAGAACCATGATACTTTTTTTTTGGCTTAACTGACTTGTCGTCTGAAATGACAACCAAGCGATCGTGGTAGAAATCGAGCTTAAGTGAGACATAACAGACACCTAGCCAGCTGAGATTGAGAACAGGTGGTAGGTGTACAGCCCCGTATACGACATATGTTATGAAATTCATAATTTCAAAATCCCAACACAACAAGTTTGTCGCAAATAAAATTCTACTAAACTGTGGTCTAGATTCCCGACACAAAATATAAAGATAGGAGACACCGAATCCTGATAGTCGACATCTCTTTCACTTCCACTTTCCAGTCACAGCAAAACCATTGATAATATCAAAACACTGCTCAAATTATTTTTGAATGTCAATTTTAAAATGGCGAACTGTTAGTCACTCTGGTAACACTTAACGTTCAAAATGTTCAAAGTTATAATTTATTTTGGTGTTCAACATTTCTACATCTTGTCATTTCGGGTATATTCTTCTTATATGTGCATCAGAAATAGCTAATAAACTTCCAGTTACCTGTTTAGTGTGTTGTGGTATTTTTTATCCGCTTCTTTGACTACATCATAACATATTCAAACTGTAATAATTCATCGCTAATTGGATGCCCCCTTCCTGCCAGAATGACCTCATTTGTGCTAAGTAGCACAGGGAATGATCTCAGCCGGGCGAAGGCACATCTCACATCAGGTCATCGTTCATTCATCAAGCACGGTCGGTATTTATAAGCAGCTAGATGGATATCTTACCGAGTGAAGTACAATACATCAGGTCTCAGGTGACCATCCATTAGGGATGATGTATATATTTATGTTCTCTTGAATAGTGATACAGGATAAACCCGTTAGTCTATGGTCACGTATATTCTGAATGTTTTTTAACAGCGTGGCTAAAAATATCCACAATTGATAAAAGAGAAGAAACAACTTCTTATAAGATATGATACTGACCGTGTATGGTGGATGACACCGGGTTTGAGATGTATTATAGGGTTATTGCACAATATGGGGTTTTATGCCCGAGGGCCAAGTCTTTGAGAAGCCGGACGCGAAGCGGATATGGCATAAAACCCCATATTGTTCAATAACCCGTTTCTCAAATGCCAGTGGATGTCGGGGACATTTTAGTATGTTTCAAATGACCAAATCATATCCGATTAGAAAGAATGAGCTAAAAATACAGCTTTTATTCACACATTTATTCGATTCACAGGCCATTTCAGAGTTCCGAGAGCATCAGCGTAAAACGTATATTGGCGGCAAAAACGTCAAACTGACGGAATCGGGTGAGGAGAGCGACCATGTGCTTTTGTTTACCCTTCAAAATTACGACGTTTTCTTGAACAGGGAGCTGCCCGGGCAAGTGTGGAATTTACAGCCCGCCGGGCAGAAGTTTATTATTGGAAATATAGGCACAGCTATTGAAAAACAAAATACATAGAAATGGTGTATTTTCAGGTCTAAGTTTGTTGACAGTAATTAAAATTACTGTATAATAGCATTAACTACGCTATTTGCATCAACTGTCATTCTGGCATATGATAAATACCCTTTCCATAGAACATTCTCGAGGTATAATCGGTGCCTGACAAGGAAAAGAAAGATCCAGTTGGTGAAAGGAAAACCACCCCACTGTCATACTATGTGATGGGTGACTTAATACAATCATTGAATATATAGATATATAACACCTAAGTTTGATTTCCGCAATACATAAGGCGCCCACATTGGGAGATGCCAGTCAGTTTGTTCGCTATTATAGGGTTATTGCACAATATGGGGTTTTATGCCCGAGGGCCAAGTCTTTGAGAAGCCCGACGCGAAGCGGAGGGCTTCTTGGAGACTTGGCCCGAGGGCATGAAACCCCATATTGTGCAATAACACGTTTATCATATGCCAGTGTACAATGTCGACGACATTATAGTATGTTTGAAATGACAGAATCATATCCGATTCAAAAGAAATAAGCAAGAAATACAGCTTTTATTCACACATTTATCGGATTCACAGGCCATCTCAGAGTTCCAAAAACGTCATACATGACGGAATCGGGCCAGGACCATGTGCTTTTGTTTACCCTTCGAAAAAGTGACGTTTTCTTGAACTGGGAGCTGCCCGGGCAAGTGTGGAATTTACAGCCCGCCGGGCAGAAGTTTGTTATTGGAAGAATAGGCACAGCTAATGAAAAACCAAATATATAGAACTGGTGTATGTTCAGGGCTAAGTTTGTTGACAGTGATATAAATTACTGTATAATAGCATTAACTAGACTATTTGCATCAACTGTCATCCTGGCATATGATAAATTTCTATGTCCGTACGCATAAAATGATACGCCACACATCACATTAATATCTTCGTGTGCGACATGATGACGTCAGACGACGCGGAAATGCGAAGGTTCACCTGTAACCAATATCAAATGATTAGTGTGTATATCATATCATTATCATGCATTGTTCGGATTAAATTGTTATATATACGTTCTAATGTATCTGATGTGAGTTTACAGTTTTGAGCAACGTATATATTCGTCAGGTAGCTGACAAAAGAACACTGCCCACTCCATAACTCCTACAAAAAATGATTTGTTAGCTACCCTGGACTCAAACTAGAGTCACAGGATTACTGCCAACAGGAATATGTGATTGCTCAAATGGAAAAGAAAGTATGCACAATTCCGAGTTGTTTATAATTTGTGCATTCGTTATAACCAGAATATCTTGCACGTTTGTATTTGAATATAATATACATGAAATATAAACATATTTTTAAAGCAATCAATTGATGTTACTAAATTTACTGTTGATATGCATGTATATGTCCTCTCAGATGTAAAGGTAATAATAATATGAAAATATAAAATACATGGGACATACAGTTATATGGAAACACTGATAGAATACACTGATACCACTGGAGGCGAGAAACCAAATCCAACACTGACGTCAGTGACATTGAAATTGTAGTGCTGATTAATTGAAGCAGAATGAGTTGCCCACTCCTTTCGCATGTAATTGACACAGAGAAGTTCCTATAAAAAGTGTCCGCTATAAATACCTCTCAAAACATGCTATGAATACAAGTATTCTAATACAGGTATATTACAAAATGTTTCGCGTTGTTCCATACGATGTGATGTGCATAGCTCTATATAGTTGACAAAAATGAAGAACAAGGCGTGCTTCGAATTGAAGCAAGGGCAATGTAGCGATATCTGAATTGCAACCAATACTGTTGTTGTTCAGCAAAGGATTTCAATATGTTCACTACTAAGGAGTTATTTCTTGTGATGATTGCAAGGAATACATTTTAACCTCAAAGGAGCATAGCATTTGACATTCCCGTAGCAGCATCGTTTTCCTCTTGCACGAAATTCGTCTGGAAGTACTACTGTACAGTTTTCAAACAATTTTGCCATTAAAGTTTCCCTTGACAGAAAATATTCAAATTGCATCACATCCGAGTGAACAAAACCAAGCCCGTTATCCAATCTTAAAGTCCAATGTCGGATGGAATCGGGAAAATTATATGGGACATCCTGATATCCAATGTATGGCCATGAAGAAAACAAATCAGATTTCCAGACAAAGTTAGCATTTCCCGCACCACTTATGGTGTTTAGTATTACGTATTTCATTTTTTAAATAAAACTAATCACTGACATATTCTTTCTGATGGAAGGTTCAATTGTCGCCAGTGTCCAGTATGATCTGGACGACTTGGTGAGGCTGTCGGGTCCAATGTGCAACAGTGCAATAACACGTAGACCTGGGGAAAAAAACACAACCAAACTATCCAGCTGCCACCTCGTATGTATCAAATAACGTTAAGATGCGTATCAAGGTACTCAGTCACCAAAAGAGGACCAGAATTTGAATACATAAATAATAAGTGGGTTTCAGGACACTGTCCCATTATCAAGTGCCACATTTTTATTCAATAGTGCATTCTAGAAGCTGTTATGGATTGTGAAGGATTATATGGATCATGGAATGTGATAACATGATGTATGTGCATCGCAAAATCGAGATGATTTATGCAGTCAGAATGTCCTGGTGAGAGCATCACATACTCAGCATAAATTTGTATATCTCTCTTGGACATGCCCCCTCCCACTTCGAAGGCACAAAACGATCAACACTCTTATCTCAAGTGACGATAACTATTATATATACATGTGAGGTAACTCTGCCAGTGGTGTTATATAGTCACACCAATATATATATATTGGTATAATAGTAGTGATATATACACTCTGAGGAACACCATACATAGGAACTAAGAAAGCAATAAACAAAATATATATTATATGGATATACCAGTTCAGATGGTAGGCAGCGAACGCAGCTCCGTAGTCGTGTACAAGGTGGAAAACTAATATGTGTTCATTGGTGAGAGACAGATATATAAAAGAAGCTCATGTGTAAAAGTTGGGCATCCTGGACGGAGGGACATTGTACTCTCTTGAGCAGCGGACTTGACGAGAATGACCATTACACCAACCAAACTACCAGATCCAGGTTGCACTAGGTACGCGCCTGGACCAATAGGAGCGAGGGGCGGAGCCTACTTCCTGGACCTGAGCGGCTGGTCACAAGGATCTGCTCAGGCGTGTCAGCAGTCAATAATCAAACTTATTTTATCCACTAAAAATTCTCAAATTATATTCTTCAAATGTTATATCATCATTAACCTATTAAACATGCTATCCCGTTTGAAAATCAGATTTGAGTTAACATAAAAAAAATTATCCACTAAAAATTCACAAATTATATTCTATGAATGTTATATATCATCAACCTAGTAAACAGACCATCCCGTTTGAAAATCACATTCAAGGCAACATCAATAAAAATTCAATGTTATTTGAGTTTTCTGAAAACTACTTTTCAGACCCAGAAAAATAGGAATCACTTTTTATCCAACAAAGTGTCATTCACAAGATATCGCTCAAAGGGCGAACGGTATAAAATTGCTTTCTATGTTGAGTATTTTAGTCTTTCTAATAGTTGTCTGAGAGACAATATTATTTCACATGACCCTGTTGTGCATAATCATGCTTACCTAGTATAATCCATTAGAATGCAGACTAATTCATTATAGGCTGCATAAAGAGATCACCTTCAGGTGCACCATTGAACATTTTGCTGGAGACTAGATCGCATAATAACCGGGGTCATTCAACTGTATTACAAATTAATACTAAGAAAAAATGCGTTCTTATAATAGAATTTATCTGCTGAAGTGGTCGAGCAATTACCGAATGCAAATGACATAATTGACTTGGTAAAACTCCATTTTCTATAGGATAAGCGCTGAGGTGGAGCGCCTCTGGAAAATAATCGACGATACCGCAGGCGGAGTAGATTATTTACCAGAGGCGCGACACCGAAGCGCTTATCCGGCTTAGTTCTCGGTTCCTCAACTCAACTAAAACTCCACCGGCATATGGACCTGCCAGTAGTAATCTGCGTGTACAACTACACCGTCACACTTGAACAGTGTTTGGAAGCAGAGGGCGACACTGTCTGAATTTGTGATGCCCAACTTTGTCACCATTATTATATCGTGAGAATACAAGTACATGTCCGCTTGCTGTGCTCGTTAGTTTCAACGATATACAACACGGTATTTACCAAATTTTGCTAACAGATGTCTACATCTAATAAATGGTTTGCATGATAATTGTTATCATATCAATTCCGGATTATGATTGGATTTTGAACACGAATAGGGTTTTACATTCACGCCCACTGTTTATGTTACCACCTTTCATTGTCTTGGTGAACTTAGAACTGGGACTCAACAGTAACACCACAACTGTTGTTCTCCTTCTCATCTACATAATATTTGCCTCGACCAAGGTTCCATGGCATGAAACGAATTAGGTTTGGACAATGATGAAAACGACTTGTTAATGCGCAAACAAACGCGTCTTATTCGAGCAGATGCAGTTTGTACACTAGCAGTTGTTGTTTTTACATGCACTATATTATATTGCAGTAGATTATTGAATACAATAATCTACTGGGAACAGTCTCCCAGTAGATTCTGAAAACTAACCTACTGCAGAAAACAATAGAACCGTGAACTAAGATATGATAAACATCAAATCATCATCACTATATATGCAGAACGTGGAAATCATTCAGACATCGCAAGTGAATGAAACATTTTTTTGCCATTACTGCTCTGTCTTATTGATAAACTTGAAAAATAGAAGAATGTTGCTATATAATGTTCGCCTTGTGTGTCCTGGAAAAAAGATGTCATGACATCTTCCAACTTGTTCAGTTCCACTTATTTGCAACAAGATGGCACATAATGAAGGTTACAGTCACGACAGTCTGTGATTTGTGGGTGTGTTGCGTGCAGTTGGTGCTTGACAGGGGGAATATTGGACACGAACGGGCTAAAACTAGTTCAATTATATTTATTAGAAATATACATGTCGTAGTCCTCGAGATATTCGGTCGCATCCCAGTTTATGACCCCTAATACACCTAATATTTAGGCCTGGATGCTTCCTGATAAACCAGCTTATCACCATCACAAGTTTGTTTTCAATGTTCATTTAGATAACGGTTGATATATTCATAAATGTAAGGTCTAACACAATCGACATGGAGTTTTGCGGTCGATGTATGCTCAGGAAAACACTTAAGGTGTCTTTTAGTCAGCGTGTATGAACATCCCTCCACATATGTGTCTACTGTAAACGTTTTTTCTGTCTCTGTCATGTTCAATCTACTAAAAAAAGACTGTTCTTATATTGATTTATGAGTTTTATTGACTTTATCAAGGTTGGGACCGTATATGTAGACATCTATTAAAAAACATGATGAACAGTAATTACAGTATCATGGGGTTATGGTATCATGGTGCAATGTATTTTGTTGTGTATTGGTTTGCTCCTACTTTTGCTACTCACTGAATATAACCCTGACCGTATGGAAACCTCGTTTAGCGGCATCCAGTGATAAGAGGATGCGTGACAAACGAAAACTATTATACACATATAATATGTGTTATAGACTGATAATACATTGCATTGAACAATACTTTTAAAAATGAAGTCCACCTCACATAGTTGAGGTAGCAGCGGAATATCAGATCCCAAAGTATCGTTTGTTGTGTCATTTATATTCAGCTTAAATGCGCACCCATTAATATCGAGTCTAATTCTTTACTTTTCTCGACGAGGACATTGTAAAGCCAATATCATGTCAAATCATGAAGGGCATAGTAATAAGGATATAGCTGGTTTACGGCAAAGTGAGTACATGTATAGGAGTGAACACACCATCACTCGCACAAGCCATACTGTATAATTATAAACAATTGATGATCAACTGAAAACGAATGTGTTCGTTTCAGCTTCTGTATATTAATACAGAATTCACAAAAAAAATCCGTAAAATTAACTTGATAAATTTGATAAAGTTGATTACTAGAAGTGATCAGCTACTACACCCACACCAGTATCAATAACCCCATTAACAACCATATTAAAGCGTTCAGACAGTATGATATCTAAGGGACGAAAGACTGGCATTGCAAAATGAAATGTCACAGAACAGCGATTCGATTTACTGACAGTGACTGTTGGCCAATCTTAGAATAACAAAACTTGTAATTCATGTGTTTGGGGGATATGGTATCTTTTTGTTTTTGATTTCCGATGTCTGGCGGAAATTTTCATGTGTACTTATGGAAAAATGAACACCGACCGTTATTAATTGGAGAATTGAAACAATTGCTAAAATCAGCGAGATATCACTTAAGGTTGTTCGATACACCGAACGCGTCATCAATGTGGCCCGTCTATGGTTGACCAAACGTGTCATAAACAGCGAATGTAACGGCGGGGTGAAATAGGGATCGGCGGGGTATGAATGTTGCCGTGCAATGGGAGTACTGGAAAATCCGGCGGTCTGTAATCAGTACGGCGGGGTCTCGACTTGAACACACAAAGTACTGGAAGCATCACAGCATATGTCTAGTATCTTTCAGTGGGCCAGCCTCGGTTAAGAAGATAATACTACTAGAACATCCATTCGTTACATAGTTTTAATATCTATATGAGTAAACGTTTGCACAACAAAACTAGTAGACCTAACAATTTCCAAATCTTCTGATTAACATAATCAAACAGATCGTAAAATTATTCAAAACACTGTTAAATAAATTGACAACACTTCTGTGGATCATGGCATAATTTTCAATACAACTCAAGCTCATGGTATTGCAGATCTCGTAGGGCTAATAAGCATGAATGTACTAGTATGGCATAACACATGGAATTTGTTGCTACTTGACTTGAGTGGACCAAGGACAAAAGATACAACGAATGCAAGAGCAAATTTGAGGGGTGGGGGGGGAAATTTGCTGGCGCAAGTGGCGCTCATTACTTTGTATATGATATCTGTGTAAGACCAATAAAACAAGTGTGAGGGTTTCTTCCGTTTCTTACCACATCCTCCCATCCGCCGAATCCTGCATTTTGTGCCCCTGTGGAGTGTTTTCTTCACAATTCCAATCTCTTAGAACTTCAAAGTTCACCACAAAATATCCAGAGGTCGTCACACACTCTTTTATAATAGTTTGTCCTATGCGCCCCTAAGTTTGTCCAAACACGCATATGCATTTCCAGTTCCACTAAGCAACATTCCATTGACATACATACTAAATGTTCACTCTTTAAGAGGAATACATCATAAGAAGAGCTCAGCTTCATTGGGCCGCAACATTTACAGCCCACCAGGCTCGATTTCGCGGGGCTCCGTTTTCGTTACAGTTGTCATTTTTGACACGTTTCGTCTACCATACCCGTTCCGCTATGTAAGCCGAATGGGGCTAACTTTTTTGTTTCCGCAGCTTATCTGCCCAGAAATTTACACTATGTTAGGCGATTTTCTGCCAAAATTCATCGAGAAGCATGAAATAGACCTATAGACGAAATAATCTCCAAAATTCACCGCGCACAGATCAGCGCTACCCTCTCAGTCAAATCCGTTATCAGCCATTTATATATAATAAGCTATATCCTCACGTTGTCCGTATGTATAGGCCTACAAGTTATCGCAAAATCCTGTGCCAAATGTGGCGGTCATATCTTGCTCAAGCTAATTGGGTGAAATTTATTCCTAAAGTTCTACTGACTTGTCAAATTTGATGGGGATATTTCAACTATTAGGCCTACTGAGTTGGCGACCGGAGAGAATCTCATCTGAGCCAATTGACCAGTAAACATCTAGTGGTTCATTCTAGCAGCCATACCGTTCATGCTAATGATCACATCTACCATGCCAGCCTTTTATACATTTCTGAGTCAAGTCAGAACATACAATATATGAAATATATGATTTTTTTTTCAATTCATACTCACAAAAATTTGAATAATTTGACATAGTATGCACTCCAAATTCATGAAATTATTGATTTTTTGTTTCCATAAAATGACACTTTTCATGTTTTAACGCTTATATCGCGAAAAGTAACCTGGATAGGTATATTTTTTACATTATTTTTACAAACCCAAAATATCATTGAAGAAATATGTGTAAAAAAATTAGAAAAAAATACTGTATTACTGACCGAGCAGTGATACTCAACGTTGTATGGATTATCAGAAGTTACTCTTTTTCTGTAAAATTTCAGTGCTGAAATATATACACATGTTCTTACTCTTGCCACGAAACATATCAAACTCAGTGCTAGCGAATTTTGTTTCATCAGTTTAATGAACCGTTGCATATACAACAGTTCTGTACTGAAAAATCCTATAAATATATAGTTTTAGGCAAAAATATGCAGTTAGATTGCATGTCATGATGTAATGGATTGTGGCTATTGCTGAGGTACTTTCAAGACTGATAGGAGGTCAACAAAATGCATCATAGCAAAAAATATCATACGGTGACCTACTATTTTTTTCTGCTTTTTGTAACCATCACATATCTAGCTATCATGAAATATAACTTTTTACTCAATAAAAACACCTTTCCGGGTGTTTCGAACAACCTTAAACTGGATATTACACCGATGAAGATAAATCATGTGAAAATTATGTAAGGGACTTCAAATTCAACTAAAAGCGACTTCAAATTCAACCAACCAGTTTTAACCTTTTCGCTACTGACCCACACCTCAGCCTCCATACTGAGCCGATTCATATATGATTTGATAGGATTTTTTATGTCTGATTATTTTCATTTAAAGATGTTTCAGAATAATTATGAGTGAAAATGAAGCCATAATATACTTCGCTATTTTCATATAATATTCTTTTCAACCCTGTGCCATTGGTAATCATGGAAACAAAACAAAAATTTAAACAAACAAGTGGCTGTGGTTCCATTTTCTCGACCATACAGCCATTTTCGTATTTTTGACGAAATATAACCCAATACGTTTTACTTGGGTACTTGTAGTCTTCTTTATTTGTGATGAAGTGAATCTCGTAGTTTTTTATAGTGCTTACAGCATGTCAATATGTTGATTAGTTATGAAGATATAAAAGTTTTAGTGGAAATTGTTCGTATTCCGGTCCATTGTAATCAGAAATTATGACGTCACAAGGTTAATGGCAAGTTAATTATTCAATTAACTAAACAGTCAATTACACTTCTAAATTTCAATCGGTGACAATATGTATATGCCAGTTTAGCGCGTAGGTACATTTTCAGTCATATATAGCAGTAAATACAATCAGTCGATAACTACCTATACATTTATTGGTTGCCAAAGTTATGGTTACGCAGCGTAACCATCAGTACAGCAGCAGGGGTGTGGTATGGTTACGCAGCGTAACCATGAGTAGTGAGAAGGTTAACACAGAAAAGTAATTGCAGTTCTGAGATAAAATGTATCCAAGACCACTGCTATAACTTTGTGCTAAGAAAATAATCATAATAAATAAACTGTACATGTGTTCTATATATTTTCCCTTGCATGGCCATCGTCAGGATCAATTTCGTGTGGAATCAATATCCACCTCCTGGTGTTTTAGGAATGGCTTTCATAGGATATTGACCCCAATAAGCAGGAGAAAAATTAATAACAGTCGAACATGACATGAATGCCTCAATAGTTAATGTGGACAAATGACACCACATCCATCATATATAAGCTGTGTATCCTAGCTCTTATTGCCCGTGGAATTGCTGTTGGACAATGACCCCCTCCTAAACAAGACCCCCTTCCCGTGATTCCAATTTATGTGAAACATGGATATGATCAGTATGTTCAATCATTCATACAAAAATCACACTCGAACTCGAACATAATGGTACGTACTCGTGAATGTGTAACGTGTAAGTACCGACCACATGACATATCGTTTTCGTCTCATTATCTTAAATTTCTTTCTTAATTCTGTTGTTTGGGTTTACACTGTAATAATTACACAGTCAATGTCTCCATGTCTATTCCTTCCAAGAGGATCACCCACAACGTATTTGCGTTCCTGTCACACAGAAACGTTATGCATCGTACCATTAACCTTTGTCACCAGACGTAAATCTATTTATTCTATTGCAGGTCGATGATTGTTATGGCCCACGTGAAGCGTCGCTGCCAATTTGCAGATTAAGCAGAACTAGACAATGCCATTAGACAAATGTATGCACTTCTCATGTGGTAGAGGTCACGGTCATAGTGGAATGTCTGTAGATTTGTGTTGAATGTTATTCTGCGATTTATATCTGTACACCACGTCAATTTACTTTATTGAGTTTTCTGAATTTTTTATATCATTCCTGCCATTGTTCTGACCACACAGTTGGTGGGTATAGATGTGGGGATGTATGAACGAACATAACAGGTTCTTTAGATGAAAACTAGACGAACTTCAAAACCACGTATGCGTACCATGTAGGTCACTGCAGTGCTCTCTGTCCAATTATCACATTGTAAAGTCCACCCGTGACGTCAGTCTATTGTTCTTACTCTCCATTACCAATAGGTAATGGAGAGCTTCGTGCGAATATTGGAGCGATATGTTTGTAATATTGGAGCTGAGTTCAACTGTGAAATATTGAGAGAAGTTTTGCTCGCTTGAGTCATTGATTGTAACACAACGGGATTAAATCATATTTACATGCATGTAGGTGCAGTATTTTTTTGTGAAGCGTACACCTCGGACGAATATTGCCGAACAACAGTAATCCCCTCGGACAAACAAGTCAAAGCATACACCGTCGTAAGGTCAATTGACATATAGCAATCGACATATAAGCGCTCAAGCTTAAACTCTTCTCCCATAAAGCCTACTTGGTCCAGGTACCTTGTACTGCTCCATAATACTACTCGTCCACTGTAAACATACCATTTAATCCGTCTCGCATCTTTTTAATCCTTATTGTATATAAAGGATCGAACGAGCAGCACAAGGTACTCACACTGGTCTGACAAATCCAGATGATATCCGCTCATTGGTTTCATGTGAAGGAATATCCAATTTCGCAATATCCATCGCATTGTGTATGATCATCAAAACACAAAACAAGAAATGTCCCTGCAAGATATATTTATATCGTGGCATATAAGCTATCCAATTTTTGGAATATCCATGAAGTCGTTGTGATTATCCCAAGTTATGCCTGCGAGTTATAATCATATCCATGACTGGTTGGGCCCAAGTATCATATACTGCGCCTTCCTCTATATTCAATAAGGATTAAAAAGGTGCGAGACGGATTAAATGGTATGTTTTCAGTGGACGAGTAATATTAAGGAGCAGTGTATGGTACTTGGGCCACTGGTTGCAATCAGCTTTCACAGTTAGGAGGAGTATACTGTCCCGTGAAATTTTAAATATAGTATGAATTTCACTTGATCAATACGATGTTGTCCCTTCAACATTTGTTTGTGAAATGAATGCAACCATTTCCCGTGTATCTCTCTTATATAACACATGTGTGCTCACGTCTTTACAACTCGCACATCTTGAGCTATAGTGATTGTGTGGAGGGGATTATTTTTGGGGGGTGGTGAACTTTACATTAGTTAAAGCCCTCGTCACGCTCCATTACCTATTAGTATTGGAAACCTCGGGCTTCGCCCTCGGTCTCCAATACCAATAGGTAATGGAGCGCTCCTCGGGCATTAACTAATACGTCATCACCGTACTTTACAATCTTGCAGTTCCACTGCAAGACGCAGTCATCCGTTAACATTCGACGCCAAGTCATTGTTTAACATTCAAGGTCAATAATATTCTAAATATGTCATGTGCTTTACCGTCGATGTCACGCATTGAAACATAGTGGTTGTACCTTTTGATTGATTTGTAGTTATCAATTGGTTATGAACAATACCATTAACACATTATACCTCAATGTTTAAGGTCACATTCACTATATAACCCATTTCGCAAAAACTTTGAATCACACATTTTAACCAATATACAACTGATGCGGTTACCACCAAAGCATTGTATGAAGACATTGCTGTCGAAGCGAGTGGCTGTGAGAACTGGTCTGAGACTGCTAATTTTGTGACAATAATTGTATACATCAAATAAGTACTACGATTGACATACCAGCCCTCAATTCACTAATGACGCCCTTTGATTAGTCAGTATTGTGTTGTCATTTAGTATTGACAATATCCGGAACTCAGGGTAAAACGTATATTGTATTGGTCCTAATAGTAGTGCGTGCCCTATGCCCTAATAGTAGAGCCCCCCCCCCCCCCACCCGTTCGATTTATTGTAACCTTGTTTGTCACTTCATATCTTTATGATGAGATCTTGTTGTTCTCCAATCCACATATTCCTATTATTTGAATCACAATGAAAGGGATTAAAGGCTATAGGTTTATTATTCAATGGTTTTCTCAAATTTGACCTAAAGTGACCTCATGTTTGCGCACGCTGCTGCAGGAGGTCTTGCGTTGGGTTGCCATGCTACTATTAGGAATAATACGGTATCAGTTGAAGATATAACTGTAAGTCCCCTGATAAGTTTCCGCTCGTTACTATGTTCCCCAACCAATATATAACACTGTATATTTTAATTATTTAAATGTATCATCATTTCCTCCCACTTCCAGCGGGAGGTTCATAGCGGTTGCTATGAATGACTCGAGATGACTACAACTATTCTCTATTACCCTGGGAATCTTTCTCATTACCCGAGAGCCCTAGTTTGGAGGAGATAAATAACATTAACATTCTTTCCAATCAGGACACCAGTCGTTATAGGACCATTGCCTGTCGCCTAAATTTGTCTGCAAAATCACTCATCCGTCCATAGGTTCAGATAGGGGCATTAACCTGCAAGGGGTGATACTATTATTTGGGTTTCTATAGCCATAGAACACGATGGGTAATATATGTATGTATAATCAATTCATTTTTCACAAATTGTTAATATTTCTAATAATAATTGTTTTAGTTCTACTGACTCGGTGCAGGAGCGAAATGCATTTTATCCTATACATGGCACAGCGATGTGATGCAGCTTATGATGTCCAACGTATTTTTATTACTTGCACTATTCTTTCATAGTGTAATTCTTTAGAGTGTCGGATAAATGACCTGTGAATTTCAGTTGGAAAAACTATTCAAATGATTATATGTAATATACAATGTCACTATTACAATATACATTTACATGTTCAGTTTGTTTCATGCAACCGCTATGAACCGTTACAATTATTATAATTATTACAAATATTAAGCACAATTAGTGGGCTTACAGTCTGCTAGTAAGGTCATGTATGGAGATGATAGAGGCACGTCAAACTATACCTGACATACTAAGACATTCTGAACAATATTGACTTCAAATCATAAACTATTTGCACACTTCCGTGATAAAACATTTAGAGCATCAGACAATGCCCTTTTGCTTGACCAGTTTATGACGAAAGTTAATGGTTGTTCCATCGGGATCGCCACATCTATTACTAAGTAAATATTCTTGACAAACCCAGGAAAGTATTTGTCCCTTGCCAGCGTCAGAACCTACCGAAGTCAACACCAAACGAAAATGTCCAGACACCTTATGGAAATGGTGGTCC
Organism: Terebella lapidaria; assembly: GCA_949152475.1. NCBI lineage: Eukaryota > Metazoa > Annelida > Polychaeta > Terebellida > Terebellidae > Terebella > Terebella lapidaria. The sequence continues at coordinate 24,583,829 of OX424566.1, read as the reverse complement.
GAAATTGATTTCGGCATTGGCATTGTGTCCTGCTTATTACCACGAGTGGTCTTGCAATATACCCCTGACACTGAACGATATTGACGTAACTTCCTGAAATAATTTCAGTGATGGTGTGATAAATATAGTACGTGGTCGCAGGCAAGTCACTGACTTCTCATCAAACAACCAAAATAACTTCACTGGTGTAGGGTATAAAGGGGTTTCAACCATCCACATTTCCCGTTAAAACTGGTATTCTGGTATGTACCCACCGACAACGCCTCGTTTCTTGAGTTTATACATCATATAATCATTCTATTTCCTGTGGTCATTGGGAGAATACCTGGGTATGTTGCTGATGGGACTATTCATTCCATGATTGAACTGGCGTGTAAATAACAAGTGCGTCACAATAATTTTTACAAAAGATAGAACTCTTATTTTCAATGGTCACGCATTGAATGTTTGTTACAAACTGCAGCCCATGATAAGAAAGGGTGTGACGAAAAACACCCTTGAGCGAGAAAAAATACTTAGGTCCGATAAATATCAACAAGTATCTAGAGAGCTGTCGTTGGAAAAAGCAATAGCGACAAAAGACTTGTGATTAGTATAACAATTCTACTTATAATGGTATGAAACAGTATGGTACGTAGAAAATAGACAAGCTCATTATTGGTTCAGATCAGTATACGCGTATATGTTGTATTATCTTTGATGATGTCCTTCATTCAAGCCGAAAGCAAATGGTAAAAGCATTCTCAAGACGTTACAAATGCAGACACACGCACCAGTTCAATATACACGTATTTCCAAATGTCACAATGGTGAGCGACGCCCTTTCCCTTTCTGTCTTATCTTTCTCTATGATCTGAAATGTCACGATATGCTATGATCTGAAATGTGAAGTATAAAAAATCTACCCAAAATTATTATCTGAAATTATTTTAAATAATTTATGTGTGATTGTACACAATAACCAGGATAGAAAACGAATAGTTCAAAGAGATCAATACAGTAAATGTTCTGTCAAAAACACATTGAAATATGATAAAACCGTCACTCACCAATGAAAACTAGATTCAATAATCACACGAACAACGTAAACCCCTTATTCATGTGTATAAGACTAAACGTAATTTGTCTAGCGTACTTCCCCAAATGTCCACCTGTCATTTGCAGCCAAGTGTTTACTGCTCATGTGTACTGGTAATAAAGCTTATTACATATAACCCAGTTTTTGGTCGAGGACCATGCCATCCAGTGCAAGCTATAGTTAATTTCATTTCGATCGTTGGGGGAGCCAAATATTGCAGTCCTGAAGTGACTCTGATGGAGGTCGTTTTGGAGTTGTGCAGTTGATGGGAATATTTCAGGGCTTGATGAAACAGACAACAACACAACCTGAAAAAAGTGAATTCAGTGGACGATTTTGAGAGCAATGTGCATAAATCAATTTTCAAATATTACACCCACAAAGTACCATTTCATGCTCAAAAAAACACATAGTTCCAAAGTAATATTCCTGTTGTAATATCGATGAGTATCTTCATGTGATGACTGGTGACTGGTTTAGATTCACCAGTCAAAACGATATTCAATGGTAAACATTCGACAGTGAAACATCGTTCACTTATCACATGTCCCTCATTACCCGTGAGTGCGAATGAAGACACTCGATACCAATTCACCAAACTACAAATGGAGGTCTAGAGCAAAGCAAAGTTGTTAATGTGCAAAGAAACTTACAATGAAATTACTGGCAGTGGTATATACAACACAACCTCTATCAATAAAACCGCATAGTGAATGTGTCAATGGCCGATCAGGGTTGTCAGTTGTGTTGATACATATTGTGGATCGTCTGACCCTTGATACTACACTTTATACAACATGCATGTCACTGAATATCATATTATCTACAAACACAGGGCCAAGGGCCCTGTAGCTCATCGGCAGGCGACCAGAATATTTCATCAAACTGATATAGATAGGTGTATGTGGTGCATAGACCTCATTATCATGTACATGAGCATATGTTCATCATACAATACTAAGCTCTATCCTCAAGTTGTGTGGCTATGAAACAATTCCCACATTCAATGTGGACTTAACCTTGACCATCTTCCAAAAGATTTGCAATATAATGATTCCCCATATCTATCCAGCTTTCAAGATTTTCTACAAAAAAAACCCACTTATATTTACACATTTTTTGAAGGATGCACCAGGATGCACCACGCATATATTAATTAATATTCCCAATATTAATTAATATTCATACTATATTTATACCTCAATATTGAAACATCAAGGTGATCCAACATCTTCCCCGTGAAACTGTCTCACACCCAAATCCGCGAAACTTTATCCCCCGTGAAACTTACCCATTTACAGTACCTCTTAACACCCCACTTGTCTTGCCACCAATGTGTTACAAATTAAGGACCTTTATTGGAAAAGCTGTGATGTTCTGTGTACTTTATTATGTGTTATAATATTTTCTCGTGCCAATATACATAAAATTCCAGTGATGAACATCAGTATAAAAGTGTGCTCTCCCTCCTGTGTATTTTATTGTTATTTCAATTACAAAATTTCATTAATTATTTATTATGTGTTATTTCCCATATTTTAATGGTATGTATTAATGTTGATGAATTATTTAGGGTACAGTATGGTGTCTTGGTACTTTTCCATGGCAAAGTGTGTGCAGATCACAACCTGTTTTTTCATACACATGGAAGTCACTACATCAAATACACACATGGAAGTCACTACTTCAAATACACACATGGAAGTCACTACATTAAATAAACACATGGAAGTCACTACATCAAATACACACATGAAAGTCACTACTTCAAATACACACATGGAAGTCACTACTTCAAATATACACATGGAGATCACTACTTCAAATACACACATGGAAGTCACTACATTAAATAAACACATGGAAGTCACTATTTCAAATACACACATGGAAGTCACTATTTCAAATGCACACATGGAAGTCACTACATCAAATACACACATGGAAGTCACTACTTCAAATACACACATGGAAGTCACTACATTAACTAAACACATGGAAGTCACTACATCAAATACACACATGAAAGTCACTACATCAAATACACACATGGAAGTCACTACTTCAAATACACACATGAAAGTCACTACATCAAATACACACATGAAAGTCACTACATCAAATACACACATGAAAATCACTACCTCATGACAAACGTGGCAGTCACTACTTCAAATAAACACATGATGGACAGGTACAAACACGAATGCACAGGACAGTCTTGTGTAGGAGAGGGCAAGAACTTGAAAAGGACAGATCGGGTACATTTAGGAGAGGGAAGAAGGGACAGGTCGAGAATATGTAGGATAAGGCACAAACACGAACAGACTGGTTGTGCAGATGTATAACATGGGCATGAACGTGAAGGGACAGGTCGGGCACATGTAGAAGAGGGCAGATGCAGGAAGGGACAGGAGAGCACTGACATGAAGGGACAGGCTGGATAAATGTAGGGGAAAAGACGTGAACACAGGTTGGGTACATATGGGAGAGGGCAGGAACATGCATGGACAGGTCGGGTATATGTAGGAGAAGGCATCAACTCAAAGAGACAGGTAAGGTAGCTGTAGGAGATGAAAGAGAGGGCATGAACACAAAGAAATGTTCTAGATACATGTAGGAGATGGAATCAACACGAAGGGACAGGTGGGCAACATGAAGGACAGGACAGGAACATGCAGGCACATGTCGCTCATATGAGAGAGCATCAACACGAAGAGGACATCAAAATGAGGGAACAGGTCAAGTACATGTAGGATAGGGCAGGAATACGACGGGACAGGTCGGGTAAATGTAAGAAGGCAGAAACACAAGGTCGGATAGATATAGGAGAGGATATCAAAAAGATGAGACAGGTCAGGTACATGTAGGTGAGGGCATCAACACAAAGGAACAGGTCGGCAACATGTAAGAGAGGGCATTGACATGAAGGGTCAATTTGGCTGTATCGATGGTAATAGATTGATATTTACAGTCAGCTCGGCAACCTGAACGAGAGGGCAGGGAACGAAACAGAAGTTTACTTGCAAAATTTAGATTAGGTATACTCCCGTTATGTGTTGAAAGTGGTAGATATAGCAATATACCGTTGGAAAATAGGCTATGCACAATTTGTAATTTAAATGTGGTGGAAGATGAATTCCATTTTCTCATGATATGTCCTCGATATACTGCCTTGCGTGAGTTTATGTTCACGAAAATATCTAGTGTACATGCCGATTTTCACACCTATGATAACGATGAACGTTTTGTATTTATTAACAATAACTGTCAAAAACAACTAGCTCTCTATATTTGTAAGGCCTGGGAAGTGCGTCAATCGTTTGTTTTTAATGTAAATGATCTGTAGTGACATATAAGCCTTGTTGGCTGGGTACAACATGTTGAAATACGATTTCCTGTATAAATATGATGAATGTACATGTCACTGAAATAAACAAAATACTACTACTACTACTACTACATTTTTTTGAAGACTTTTATCTTCAAATCTACTCCAATGTTAAATGTCAGCGGCAAATGGGATCACCTGGATTCGAGCAAATTTAGGGATTTCATGATGTTTGTTTGTGCCCATGAGCAATGTACAAATTGTGAGGTTTTTATGACAGAAAACTACAAGTGTATTCTGATCAAAACATCTTCTTGCCAAAGCACTGTACAAATCAAATATCCATTAACTTGCCAAATTGTGTTCAGATTATCAAAATTCATGGTTGAGGTGAAATTGAACGGAGTAGATTATTAACTTTTTTTCTTTCAGTTTTGAAAATAAAATGTGGTGGAAATAATATGGTTTTGTGCCAAATAGAAAGGGATCATAATTGAACCAAAATGAAGTTATGGACAAAAACCATTCGAATTTCTTTGTTGAAGTTGACTTTAGTATTTTCAAACAATGTAATATGTTCAAAAATGACTTGGGGGAGCTAACTGCTCGTTGTATCGCATTGTCCGAACCAATGCAAGTTACAACAGTTATTGATCTCCACAGCTCAATGATGACAATCATACTTATCTGCATGGTATCAGCGCCATGTCTGCGTCTCGCTATAATAACAGTGTAGCTGCTGCAATATGCAGGAGCAATAATAGATTTATATTCTTTCCACTTGATGCTGCGGGTTGTTCAATACTTTAGTAGGCAATTTAGTAGGCAATTTAATTCCCAGCTGATTCCATACACTTAAGTTCCAGAATGACGATTGGTTATGATTGGAAAATGTATTATGACACACTATTGCTTCTTTTTATCTGTGACTATCATTTTGTACAACTGTTGAACTCATCATTATCATTGATTATCATGGAGAAACAAAATTGCCCACTAAATTGAACATGTACTCCGATGCTGCGAGTCAAAAGCGAATCAAAGAAATATTTCATGACACTGCAACTTTCCTAACGTGATAGGTGCAACAGAGCAACATTTCCCGTATTTCTAAAGACAAGTCTTACCCAAGTTGGTCTTACCCAAGTGTGTGTTACGAGTGCTTCGAGTTATGGACGTGGCTGAGCTAAGATTTCGGTGTAAGTATGTCTTAGGATATACTTACGTAAGACGTCATCGAGTTAGAGGCCCCAGGGCGGCAACATGTAGGAGAGGGCATCAACATGGAGGGACAGGTCGGCAACATGTAGGATAGGGCAGAAACACAAAAGGACATGTTGTGCACAATGTCATGTAGGGGAGAGCGGGAACATGAAGGGACAAGTCATGTCGATGTAGGAGGGGACAGGAACATGAAGGGACAAGTCGTAACCATGTGGGAAAGGACAGGAACATGGAGGGACGGATCAACTACATGTAGGAGAGGGCACCAGCTTAAAGAGACATGTTAGGGAGGGCAGTAACACAAAGAGATAGGTCAGGTACAAGTAGGAGAAGGCAGGATCACGGAGGACCAGCTCGTATACATATAAGAGAGAACATGAAGGACAGGTCGGGTACATATAAGAGAGGGCAAGAACACGAAGGAACAGGTCGGGTACATATAAGAGAGGGCAAGAACAGGAAGGGATAGGTAGGGTACATACAAGAAAGGGCAAGAACACGAATGGACAGGTTGGGTACATATAAGAGAGGGCAAGAACACGAATGGACAGGTCGGGTACATGTAAGAGAAGGCAAGAACCGAAGGGACAGGTCGGGTATATATATAAGAGAAGGCAAGAACACGAAGGGACAGGTCGGGTACATAGAAGAAAGGGCAAGAACACGGAGGGACAGGTCGCGTACATAGAAGAAAGGGCAAGAACACGGAGGGACAGGTCGGGTACATTTTGGAGAGACCAGGAAAACAAAGGGACAGGTCGGATATATAGGAAAATGCAAGAACACGAAAGACAGGTCGAGTAAATGTTCGAGAGGGCAGGAAAACAACGGGACAGGTTATCAACATGTAGGAGATGTAGGACATGAAGGGACAGGTCGGGTAGATGTAGGAAAGAGCAAGATCACGAAAGTACAGGTTGGCAACATGTAGGAGAGGGCAGGAGAGGTTGTTCCGTTCTGAGTATCCAAATTATCGTTATATGTTCTGGTCTATATGAGTCAGCCAAACTGTTCTGAAACATTGATTGCTAATCAGTTCTTCCGTTCTGAGAGATTAAATTATAGTATTTTTTCGGTTCTGCGAGTTTATATGATAGCCAAGTATTGCTTAGAGAGTGTATATGCCAATCAGCATTCCTGCTTGCATAAAGAATACAGTACATGGTGTACCACGAGGGGCAATAGTCAATGACTATCTGCTCAACTTCCTGTTTTAGTGACCGAATGCAAATCTGCTGTTGTGTTCAGAGGTTGATATCATAAGATGTTATTTGCTATCTGACTGGTCTTCTGAATAAAATGTATGCAAATTAACATGTTTGTCTGTGAGTTTTTCTATCATAAATAAAAGGAAACAATGAAGAGTGTTTATCCTGCGAAAAAATCCCTCCAGACGACACAATTTCATCTGGATAAAACCAGAAATAATAGGACAAATCATTATCAGCCATGCACAGCCATACATTGCTGGAAAGGTATTTCAATGCTGATTCCAATGGGATATAACATGAAATGATTATAGTGTCCTGGACAGCAAAAAGTACTTTGGTGTAAGTATACCCTATGAAGTGTTGCTTTTTCGACTGAAAATAGCATCAAGCTGCATGTCTCGAATAAGGTTATAAGGGGAATAACGAGGTAAATCTTTGACACATGTAAGAAAAACAGATGCCATTATCAACGAAGATACTTTTCCTATCCATAGATACACCATATGTGGGGATCCTTCCTGTCAGTAAGGAACGGCAGCCTATTGAGTAACCATACACCCTAAATATCGCTAACCGGTTTTTCGCACAAAGTGTCGTATACGGTACCGTGTTTCAAAAGCTCATAACTCATTTTCCCCTAAATTGCTGGCTTGGCATCATCGTGTTCCATCAACTAGATATATACATCTGCAAGAAAAACCCTGAGGACAAATGTAGTACAGCCATGTTGGGTCACTTGAAAATTAGAGCCCTTTTAGAGTTGGCCCTGCAGCACTAATAAGAAAATGTGACGCGATAAGGAATGACGCACAATAGTCAACAGTTCTTGGACGACAGATAGTAAGTTACGATGAGAACGTTATGATTTTCAATTAGACTTAAAATTTCCCAAGTTTACTAATTAGTGTAAACCGATTTAGTTTATGCAACAGCTGCCTTTGAAATAACACATGAATTGTGTCCGGTATTATCTGATTATGTCTTCATCAGTTCGTGGTTCAACTTAGTCGGCCATATTCTGTTGATCCATATTAGGAAACTTTCGTCGATAGCCGAAGGTTAGGTTCTCCACTGATTGGCCATCCACCAATAAGATTACAATACGTCACGATTTGTTTATGGATAGGCTAAATCGTCGTTGGTCGGGAAGATTCGGAAAGTTTGACGGAAATAAATTAACCAACATCGGAAACTTTCCGGCCGTACTTCCCTTAAACACTGCAAAACAAATATATTTATGCTTTGACATACGGACTACAGTGGAATTCAAAACGTAACAACAAATTATTCACAAAAAAACACAGGTATCCGCTTCTGTCAGAACTGTCATGACCCGATAAATCGTGTTTCTTGGTGGAAGTTCGAAGGTAAACAAACATTCGCCATTTGCAATTGAAATGTCCCCTCTGCGCATGCGCTGACCTTCCACCCACAACCCGTATGTATAAACAAGAGCACATGTATAGTAAAACTAATGTTTAATCGTTAAATTTCTCCAGAAAACTTTTGGAATTTTCACCTAAGCATACTTTACTTTGGAGAGCACACAATAAGCGAACAGTATGCCAAGTTTGGGTACAATAGCAATAGCACTTTCGGCGGAGAAGATTCTGAAAGATTTGGGTCAGGAAAACATGGGACAGACACGACAGACACCGTGTCAATCCATCCCAATAGCTCTACGGCTTACAGCCGATGAGCTAAAAATGGGCAGGGTGTATAAAGTATACATACTTGATTTGTTGGAGATGTAAATGTTTTAACACAAAGTGATACCTCAATGTTATGGTTGTCTTTGTTATCTCCACACTCTTATTTCAGACGTTATAAATATAAAGCATCTGGAACAGTATCGTGTACCATGAGAGATGATTTCCAAACGTTATATTTTGGTAAGACTAAATGACACGAATACCGATATTGAATATAGCTTGGTCAGAAGATAATGATGCGTGTGATAGCAGCACATCCTCTGAAATTGTTGTAGGAAACATATACAAGCTCTCAGCAATGGGGTACCTGCTGATGCCATGTGCTTTTGGGGCTCTGAAACAGTCTATTATGCCTAAAAAGTACAAAAAACGTCATGTCCATTGTCTGCATTATGCAAAACAAAAATGACAAAATTTTAAAGCAACATTATTACGTTTTTGTATTATAAGGCACAGTAGACTGTTTCTATGGTTTATCTATACCCGAATTACATGGTGGCGATCCTGGTGGCAAACAGGAACCTCATTACTCTGACAAATTTTGTCATACGTGCATACAAAAGTGGAAGGCCGTGCCAATTTGTAGTCGGCATTCGGCAGTTCTGGCCGGTATATATTTCAACAACAGACATCAAGATGCGTTGGCATCTGGAAGCAGCAGTGGTAATAACCTCATTAGTAGAATAATTATATATGAAGAAAGCCCAATATTTACTGCCGCTTGGCCCACTGTTGATATCGTTCTCACTGAAGTTATGTTCAAAAGATAATATGTTGGTAAAAAAGAGTAGAGAAGTTTAAATTAAATCATATATTGGTTCAACTCAGTGTAAACACCTGCTATGTTTTCTTGGATGATGTCCTCTAATCAAACTAACATTAAATTTTAAAAGCATTTCCAACACGCTGTAACACACATACAAAGAATCAATATCTGTAAATGTCACACTCTCAAGTGACGATGCTCTTCTTCCTGAGTGATCGTTCTCTGTGATCTGAAATGTCATGGAAAATGTGAAGTAATATGAACAATGGCTATTACTTTGCAATATTGATGGGCACTTGCGCTGAATTTCTGCCTGATTGTATACAATATTCATCACATAGAAAAAAAATGTTGAAATAAGTCAAATTAGGAATTTTGGAAATCACTGGATTCACACTATCCAAAATACACTGACTATGATAAAACTATCACTCATCGATGAGAAACTAGTGACTCAACCGATCACAGAAGCAACATAAACTACTGTTCCCTATATACAATGTATGTACACTAGAAATAATCGTGATTTGTTATAGTACTGCCCCCGAATATCCACCTGTCAGTTGCAGGCAAGTATTCACTCCTGATATATATTGGTAAGAAATCGTATCACATAATACCCAGCTTTTACCAGGACAGTATTTACTTGTGCGAGTTTTAATCTTGCCAGACCTCAAGTGACTATGATATAAGTTGTTTGGGACGTAAGCGATTCAGGGAAACATTATACGGATTAATGAACCAGGCAATAGACAAATTTTCTAAAATAATCTTCACGTAGTACACTAGCAAGAGCATTCCAACTTTTTCCCTTGGACAAAACGCATAACAACATATTGACCTAAAGGAATGGTAATATCATATAATCAGTTCGATTGGCATAGCCATATCACTGTTAATTTCATAACGAAACCAAATTACAGCTTATTTTGGTTCATCAGACGTAAGTTGTTTTACAAGTATTTTACCGTGAATATTCAACACTAAAACATTATGCATTTATCGCATGGGATCGAATACTCATGATACTACTCATTTACCGCATTATATATGTGTACATGGAGACATTCGAATCCAATATTCTCCAATGTACAAAACGGGGTCTGTATTGTTATATGTCAAGAACGCACACACAAAAAAACAATATGGGGCACTTCAAATACGAAACCACGAGGAATGCACTAGCTTCACCTCATTTCAAGTGGACTTGATCGATGGACTGTTTTTGTTCAAATTCAACTCCGGATGTGAATCACGATACATCATATGTTGCAATGGATGGGAATATGACAATGGCCAATCGTGGTTGTCCTTAGTTGCATTACTATATATGAGATGAGACTCACACTGCTAAATTTTCTTGAATGTTCATAGATTTTAACATTCGAACAGATGATCTATCAACTATTAGACCAGAAACTATACATTCCTTCACACGAACTGTGATGAATATCGTTCACGGCCGATATCAAGCCGAATTAATCTAGAGCGTCGTGTGATTTAAAAGGCCGGCAGATTAGTTCAATGATTTATTCCGATGATAAGAGTCCAATGTCTCATGTATCCCACAATATAAAGGCCGTTCACACCTATGTCGACGATACTCCCAGTCAAATTATATATTCCGTATACACCGTTCTTCTGATATCACAGTTTATATATCCAATTTATATATCACAGTTTGTATTTAGTCCATAGATATTCTATATGTTACTCGTCAATCTTCTAAACACGTCTATTCACTGGGAAGTCTCAACTCTTCTGCGCGGGGCCGACAGGGAAGCACGTGGAAGTTTTCCCGCCTCGTGTATGCGGGGTTGTGATTGGTTGGTGTATGCTGATCTCACCGGGAAAGTGGAATTCCCCGGTGCGTGTCTTGATTTGTCTTGTCTGTAACTGTACACGTGATGTGAGTGTTATGCGTGTCATGTTCTATGTATAGAAGTAGGTGCTTGTAAAGGTCAAGGCCGAGCTTACTGGGTCGCATGTACTGTATAACGGGGCCGAAAGTGCACGTGATCTGACCTGTGTTTGTATACATGGTTCCGGTGTTATTTATGCTTGTGATCGTATAGTTTGTACCTGAACTGTAAGTCATGTAGAATGTATATGTTGTGATAAGAATGTGTAGTGCGCGGGAGGGACGGGAGTTACTGTCACTAAAATTACTACAGAACTCCGAGAGATAAATGCCTCAACGAGAGGCATATTCAGGCACACCTGTCCTGAACAGTGTATGGTAAATAGATACCTCTGCAATATTATAGTCCATGCATTGACGTGTCTTTCGGGCATGATCTTATTGCTCGTATTGTACTAATTGATCGCTGTTTATAAATCGTGATCACGATTCTACCATTTCATAACGTATTGTGTGGACAAATTCACAATGACATTCCAGGTCACTATTTGTAATGCTTGTAATTTGTAATGTCTGTGGCGATTGGTATGTTGAGGTGTTCAGCAAAAAAACCTACATGTTAACACTGTCTGATTATGGTTACACAAGTAAAATTCTATGGGCATGAAAAGAAAATGAATCAGAAAATGATTACATTATTGTCAGACCTGCAAAAAAAAACAGGGAATTGCACTTTTACCAGTTCATAGTTACAACTGCTGGACTATCATGCGACCGCAAAGATAAACCATTAAAAGGGATTGTGACTTGGTGACGTGGATATGTGGAACTCAGAATCAAAATCGGCTCCCTAAATTTGGTCAACCCTGCGACAAAATATTGATAATGATATCACAGCTATAAGGAAACCATGAATGTAATGAAACTTATCTTTACCAACAAAATCTTAGTAAAAAACAAGTTAAAATGTTTCTCATGGTGTCCGTATAAGAGAAGCATGAAATATAAGTGTGTTCGTTGTGATCAAGTTCTGCAATTGCCCTTCACAAGGGGTTAAATTACTGAAAGAGCAACAGTCTTCCACCGGAAGAGAGCCTACGAATTATTTGGTGTCGAGGCTGTTTCCTGTTTCTGACCTGCACTGAAGGGTCTTAGCAGGAAATGAATGAAAGGATTTCAAGAATCTACTTCCAACTCCCGTCAGATATGTGCACATTCCTTACACCGAGTACATGCTTCAGTGCCAGTATCGAGAACGAAGTCACACATCCAGTCACTGAAAATGTATTATGAACTTTAGACAGCTGTCATGTACATGTGTGTTTCCCCAAAATTAATGCTTCTGTGAGATGCATCCAGGTGCAGGTCGATTTACCTCGAGTATAATTAAAGATAGCTGTTAATTATATTCATATAGATCACACTCGGGTAGATTAGGCAAAACGCCAGACTCAATCCTGTTGATTATGTGTCTATTATCATCGTTAATTACAGGTTAACTGTCATCTTCAACATATCCAACAATAGACAACAACGTGGAAGTGTCCGTCGTCTGCCAATCACTCGAACGGATTTATGGTGAAGATTTATAGTGACGATTCATGTGACTCGAGCTAAGTGAGGCATTTGGTGCTGAGTAAGCACGTAGTAGCACATGTTTTGCTGTGAGCAATATGACCATGGAACCCGACAATGGGGTTGACAACCCTATCGTGATGTTTATTCGTACAAAGATACAACTTTCTGCTCAAAAATGTTTTCAAAAAGTATTCTGCACTCTGATGACATAATGTAGCAATCGGTCATGAAAGACTACGAATTACACTAAAACATCAACAATCCATTCATAACCTATTAGTTCAACCCGTCAACACATCAATAAATAACAAAACAGAAAATTGTTGATGAGTGGCATTTGCACTGAGTTAACATTCCATAAGCCTGGTCATGGCGTATATAAAAATAGTGAACCCAGGCCGCAGGTGTGAATATCGTGGAAGGGCGAGCTTGTCATTCCCTATGTGTAAAGTCGATGACAGATCCGGTGTGATGAGAATGTTCCCAGTAATGCGAAAATTACCATCGCAATGACGAAGTTGATACTTCAGGGCAAATCATCGTGAGATAAAGTGCACAAGTCATGAGAACAGCAACTGAATTCTAGTTACTATCCATACCAACATGAATCACACCATTGAAATAGTTTGTTCATCGGTTCTCACATGGCATTGTCACTTCCTGACCCACAATGTATGCACCGAATTAGAATATAGTGGATTTCACAATGGGGCAATCATTCAGCAATTACGAAATCGACAGATGACCCATGAATATTTTTGTGCAATCCAACTGACCAACTTTTCACCTTTCAATCAATAGATGTAGATCATCGTAGACGGACCATTCCACGACAATCATGTCTAAAATAGATATATGTTGGAACAAATAATGAAATGTAAAATCAATTCGGTGCCTCACTTTAAGAATACTGATATCATAATATATGCATACCGATTTCTTCTAGATGCAAGTGAGCATTTGTCATTGAATTGAATCGTCCGTATGTAACAAAGTGGATTTCATAACAATGGGCATAACGTAGGACACCATAACTAACAGTTCGAATACCCCCCCCCCCCAGCACCCCCCCCCCCATTAATACACGGTTTGGAGAGAGATATATAGTGCATAATATCATGAAAGGTTGTCGTACCGAATTTATGTGCTAAAAACTTGCATCAACTTAGCCCATCAACTTAGCCCACACGTCCCATTCAGGGATATCCCAGGCCTGAATATTATGCCTCTAAAAAAATGAGTGTATGAAGTATAATGAATTGATATTCATTCCATTATAATATTTGAGTAGAATCAATGATTTTACAGCATTACAAATAACTACAGTGCTCTGGTTTCAGGCAACTAAGAAATTGAAGCACAATAACAAACTGGAATGCAAAGGTCGTACTCACAAAAATGCTGTAGCATAGATGTTTACAATCAAAACACACATGGATGAGTAAAGTTGAGATCGAGTGGATGATTGATTTGCCCTGGTAAAGACGGTAACGCTAATGTGATAAGGTGCTTCAGTACGTTTGAACTCCGACCAATAAGTCCACCCAGGCTGCTAATGTGTAAATAATTAGATCAGTTGTACATCATCACTCCAGTATATAGGTCATACAAGGAATGTGATTTACATTTAGTTTTGGGTACCATGGTGAACAACAAATAAACTATTTGTGTTCCAACTACCTTGGTGATTGGCTAAAGACGATGTTGTACTATATGAGTAAATATTACATTGATAATGAGTCTGATGAATATTTCGTGTTGTTCTACATATTCATATAACAAAGTCGTCTAATATGAATGTGTGACCTAACGAAGGCTGATTCGTTCCTGTTGAGTCTGGAAAACACTGTCAAATGGTATACAGTCTAGACATATCACGGACATGAACATCAAAGAGTGAAACACAGTGGAATATTTACTTTTTTCGTTCATTGTGTAGGTGAAAGTGATACCTCTTTAAAACGGCGATAGATGTCTGTTGCTACTTTGAGGCTAATTTTTTTTTTCTGTTATATGTATAGGATGAAACGAATGTCAAATGTGTTGTTGATTAAAATGTTATTGTTTGAAAATAAAATAATATCATAAAACTTGTAAATGTGCTTTGATATAAATTCAACAGGCCTATGTTATAATTAGGAATGCACTCATATTTGGATAATGAGAAGGTTCCAAAACTTGGCTTGTGAATTTGAATAGTTTGATTAGAACGAACTATGAGATAAAATATTTGATATATTATTTAATCAAGGTACGGATAACGAGTGGTTAGATAAACTGATATGGGAATACGACGAACAAGCTTTTTGGTGCATACGTCGAATACTCATGTCAGATATGATCTATTGTAGACATCGTATATAAAGCATGATATCAAAACCTACGTTTACACATACAAAATGGCAGACACGTAATATACTCTTTGAAACTGTCTGAGTGGAAATGACAGAATCAAGGCTACGTGTCTGTAACTTATATAGTTCAAACTGTATGTGATCGCTCACAGAAAATCAAATGTGGTCGTGTGGTTAAAAGGATGCATGTATTGGTCTGGACAGGTATTCTATATCATTTACCTTTAACAACCAATACCTTTTACCCGAAATCCGGGGTACATGTATCACAACTACTATTTCGTTAAGAAAAGGAAGAAGAAAACGATTCGTTCGGGCAGGTCTATTCAAAGCTCCTGTGGAAGCAAGTAATAACACCAACAAACTATATTTTATGACCATTATTCTAAAAAATAAATTAACAACCTTACGAGCTCCACGTTAATATTTTGAATATTTCAGTTTATTCTAAAAAAAACTCAATTCTGACACCATTAATAGTCACTGACAGTTAAAAACCATTTTTCGTAACAACCTGCGATTTGCAAATAAAACAGATTAATTGATTGTATCGTTGTTGATTACAACAGGGTTCCATACCTTAATTCTCAATAACCTCGGCCATCAAATAATCTACCACATTAAACCCTCATAAAGGATTCAAGAACACATGATGATGCGTATTACCAAATTCCCATTATTGTTTAACCGAATACGCATTGTGATCCATTGTTTTGTGATTGAACTTTGAGTAGGGTTTTCAGATGAAGAGTTAATAGCAGTTCATATGTCCCCTGAACCTAACAATCCATAATATCCTTGTACTATGTTTACATTTGGGGTTTGAGAGAATCTTGAGACACCTATGTAGTTTACAAAATCCCAAACAATGAGAGAACAAATACAAACGTGGGGAAGAGCGAATAAAGACAAAATCTCAATACATCCCAATAAAATTGGCATACTGGTACATTAATAAAAATCATGGCTAAAAGATTACATGTCAACATAGTCGAAAATGCAGCATCCTCACGTCCAAATGTGTTCATCGAGTAGGCAAATTCAACCTTGACATTTTCTATATTTGGATGAATCGAAAACATACCCTGATACGTATATTATTTTCTGCGCTTTGCTCACTATTGATTGAGTTAACAAAAGAACAGTTTGTATAGTCAGTAATACGGCTTTGATTTTTATTGTTATAGTCGCCATTTGGAAACAATGGGCATACATAGTAACTTGCAAACTTTTATGGTTCACCTTGTATATAACAACACATAGTATGTATGTTTTTGTTTTCTTGTTTTGCATCAGTTATAGATATGTCCAATGACGCTATTTTGGGTGGAGTCAAACTCAAACCCAGGGTTCATCAAACCATCATGGTTGACCACCATGGTAAATTTGATTCGTGATAAGCACATGAAATAAAAATCGAATGAGTATTTCTCTTTGAAACAAAAACTTCCATGAAAATAAAAATTAGAGAGGAATATGACCTATTTCACTGACAAGAAGCAAAAGAGACATCAACATTATCAGGAGGAGCCAGCCACAATCCTTGTACTGATCTCTCCTCGTGGAGAGCAATATCGTTTTGACCCAGGAAGGGATTACGAGTGTGCCCTTGTGGCCACAATCACATTACTGCATGCAGAGGTGTGAAATTTCTGACGTGGTTTCTGTCACATATTTCCCAAGGTCATTATCATGCTCCAGTTCCACGATTATTTTGATTCCCTGTGAATTAAAATTTATTTTCGTTTCTAATGGGGTACATGCGCCAATCGCAAATTCATTGAAGTCATTCGTTAAAGACCAACCTTACATTTCAATGCCCTCTTTCGTGAAAATGCTTCATGTATATGAAAGTCAGTATTGTTAACTAATTTAGTCATTTTACTGGTCAGCACCGACCATATCCTTTCAATATCGATTAATTTCAGTCATGCATGATTAAACTACAGACATTGGGATATCTTCAAACGGCAAAGTGAGTCTATATAGAGAGAAAGACACGAACAATTTGTATCTTTCGATAGTATACCCCCATTATATAGAAACAGATAACTTGAAATGCAAAATCTTAAAAAAACAATATTCCACTTGTGATTTTCCCTAGGATGTTGTTATGATAAGTGTTGTGTGGAACATATCACTTGAAAAAAAAACTGAATTTGCCCATAGACATATTATCAACAAAAATATCTCTATACTATATCTTCAGGTATTTGAACTATCAATCGAAATAGAACGAAAACAAAAACTAATTCCGCAGAGAGATGATTACTATAAAAACCCAATAATATCTTTAATCATGTCTACCAACATTTTTGAAATCATTCATTATGTTTGGCCCCATATCGCATAGGCTTAATGACATCGTTTTGTTAATGTCATGGGCAACATTGGGCAGACTCATGTATATGCCGTTTTAAATTACAATTTATATGTCTGTTAAACATCAATCATCAACTGACGTCTGATGTCACGAATGCGGATTTCATATTGATTGGTTAATTGATATCGTATTCGATTATTAAAGACAAAACACAAAATCCAGACTACTTGCAATCATTCAGTGTACATTCGATCACTAGATGTATGTGACAGTCGCTGTATAATATTAGTTTAGGAAGAGCATTGTATATCGCTGCTGTTGTGGAATAGGCATAATCATTAACCTTTTTAGAATCAATTGTTCTTTTAATGTTAAAGGTTAATTTTCCCTCCCCAAAACGCCAAAGTCAAAATGACAATTCTCACACTGATCATTAGCACACACGATCTGTAACTTATCATGGAATGTCAATCTTAAGCTTTTGCCTAATCTCCTTGTTGTGAAAAGCAATATCTTAATGATCCAGGGAAGGATTACGAATGTGACGAAGCGATTACAGTCACATTACTGTGTGGAGGTTTGTAGAATTTTTTGTTGTTGGATCCTTTGGTACAGTTCGCAAGGTCATTGCCTTGCATCGGGAATCTTGTCCTAGCGGTTTTGTACATGCAGCTATTTACAGGTATATATAATCGATCTGCAATATTTATTGTTCCCAGTGTAGGTTATGTTCTATTGTAATGTTAACTTGTAGTGTTACATCACACCTATGAGTTAACTATGTAATGAGTACTTGCGTTGTTATATTGTAATGATATTTATCCGCGAGGTGACTTCTGAATAATTGTCATCCATAGTGTTTTGGCACATATGAGTAATTAAATGGCATAGTCTCACCAATTAGAAACAATCTCAAATGAAATACTGGTGACCAGGTATGTATCTATCTGATGTATTCAGTAATCTTGCTGCGTGAGTGAGCTGACATGCTGAGAGAATTTTCTCTATCCAAGGTAATTAGTGATGATTGGAAGTGAAATGATATTATGATAAATTGTGGGTATATGTACGGCAAATCAACTGATGTTCATGATAATTATATGGTTTAACACAGAATGAAGACAATAGACACATGAACACAAACTGGTACAGACATGTTCCTTCATAAACACTGCTTAAACGTGTGTTGCTCATCTGTAGCGTGTGCCAATTTGCTCAATCACAGTCTAAAGCACATTGGGCGCACAAAATGTTTGTTTGGAAGTGAACTTATCCAGGAACCACCCGGCACAAGAATTACAAATGGGAAAACAGGGTCTTCCTTGATTGATTGCAGAACTTCTCGTCACTGACAGTTTGGCCCCAGTGGATGTCCATGTGTTGAGGATACTGAAAGTTCATTGCACTAGAATGGTTTGCTCTGCGAATGACACTTGACTTTGGAGACTACCAGCCAAAAACACAAGCTGTCAGGTGAATGGTTAACTGCTCGAGGGTTATGTTTTCAGTGATTTATGAACTTTTACATAATGGAAAAGTACCTGCAGAAATGAAGGACATATACTCAAACTTTCAACAACATTCATAAGCGGTCTCTAAAATAATGAATATACGTGTACTGCCACATGTCTGTGGAAAGTAGATGAGTTACATCGTTATGAACGATAAATATAAGCGATGTAGCATTGATGGAGTATGTTTTTGTGTCTGATTTCCAATGTATTATGTCATCGGGGTGATATAGTCATAGTCATATTTTGAGTATTAATTGTATATGTGTTTCATATATATGTATTCTATAAACTATCGGTTTGTAAGTACGAATCTATGAACTACTTCTTATTCATAAGTCATTTATTATTCATGCAAAGTTTTAAATTGAAGTTTAATTGCTGACTCATGAAATACACGAAATTACCAAAGGAAAGGCATATAGGAAGATAATGCATGGGAGTACAGATGCTCAGAAAGAGTTATTAGTATAGTGCTGGTTAAGTCACATACAGTCCCGGTGTGATTCTGGTGAGAACTTTTTAGGGCTCCAATTACTCGGGTATTACAAAAAGTGTATGTTCATACTGTAAAGTCACGTGATTTATCAGCCTTATTTTTGGGTACTGAAGATTTCCGTCAGAATGTTCAATGTATGACTGCACTAAAACACTTATGGTCTGGAAACAGCACATCGAAGTCAATTAGCTGATCACTGTCTCATTCATAGTTGGCCTTCAATGAAACACAGTGGCCTGTTAGTCCTCGGGCATGTATGAATTCGCATCCTGATATAGCGAAATATCCGGTTACTTTGGGCATATGTAGTAATTTTAGCGACTGTTACTCCCGTCCCTCCCGCGCACTACATATTTCCACAACAAACATTCATTCTACATGACTTACATACAGGACAAGTACACACTATACGATCACAAGCATAAACTCCATGTAGTCATGGTTACATACACAGGTCAAACCACGCACCTGCGGCCCCGCTAGCTCAGTACACTCGGCCCCGTTTACTCGACCTTGACCTTTACATGCACTGACTTCTAAACATAGAACTTGACACACATACTCCATACATCACGTGCACACATACAGGCATTACAAGCATTGACACGAGCCGGGGAAACCCACTTTCCCGGTGACATCAGCGCATTGCACCACACATTCAACCTATCACAACACCGCTTACACTTGGCGGGAAATTACACAGCCACATGGTCCTTCGGCCCCGGTCTACTGCGCAGAAGAGTAGTGTAAATCCCAGTGACAGGACGTCTATACAAAAAGCTCCTGTGAAGTCTGTCGATTATCAATATACGAACTGAATACAAGTGATATAGAAACCATTGGATATATGTACAAGTTATATAAAGGACTATACTAGGAATATATATAATTCGACTGGGATATCACCCGACGTAGGTGAGAGTGCGGCCCTGATTGTGAGTGATTGATCATTAGACTTTATCACCGCAATAAACAGTTAAATTGAAACTGCCGGCTTATTGAATCACACGACGACCCAGTTAAACCGGCTTAATATCGGCCGTGAACGATATTCTTCACATTGGCGCCGTTCGACCAGGATCTGAGCTAGTCTCGGATTATCGACCCAGACCTGACCGGCATTGATGGCATTGGCCCCGGGAGCCTCCCGCGGTGAGCCACTCGACCCTACGGATGATGAAGTGACGATCAATCCGAATCCGGCCTTCCGACCTTCCGGCCCTCGCTCAGTTGCCATGAGCGATACAGTTCCACTGTCGCAGGAGCAACAACCGTCCGGCCTTTTCGACTCCATTGGCGACCATTCGTCCCTGAGATCGTTTTCGCCGCCTACCGACCTGGTGCAGGAGTTCCTAGACGAAGACCCGCTCGCGCCGTCACATACAGTAAGTGACATTCTGCGTGCACACGCTAGAGCGTACTCGGCTACGCCCGCTAGAGCGACTCAGAAAAGTGACTTTGCCGACAGAAACTATACGCGCTCACGTCAAAGAGCGAGCGTAGATCGTGATATCGACCCAGAACAATTAGCAGTGAACGTTCGGCCGGTAACCATAGACACGTCAATGGTTACGCACCCACCAAGTAACTCTCGGATACGACAGTGGGTTTGTCAGTCTGACAATGTTCCGGAATCGACCCCGCCGAACGCTTATTCGGCCAATCGACCCCTGGCGCCGTCCATGACGCCGAGACAACACGGCCCCGCGCCAGAAATGTACTCACGCATACCGACCGAGCCTACGGTGGTAGAGTACACACGACCCAGCCAGACGGGAGCGACATCCGAAGACATCCTGATGACGACCGCTACCCGGATCGCGACGCCGCTACGACAACAACGACCCAGCGACACAATGGCGGAACCTCGCGCCACCATGCGACAAGCGCGACCCCGACAAGCACCCTCGACATCAAGTCGCCGACCCTGCGACCCCGACACGCCGACTTCCGACACACGCGCTCCCGCGCCGACCACGCACCGACCATCGCCGACTACCGGAGAACAACCGCGCTTCGATCCGTCGCAAGATCAAGTTGTGTCTGCTCCGGCAGAAAATGTTGTGCCAATGATCGGACCTCCGATCTCACAATCAGTCGGAAACACCAACGGATATGGTGTACCGCCAGTCGGATACCCTGGCGCAACAAGCGGTGTTCCAAATGGAGTAGCTGTCGGATACTATTCACCGCATGTCGGCTACGCGAACCCACCGCCTGGATATGGTGGCATTCCCAGCGTGATCGCTGACACCGGCTATCATGGTGCACAACCCGGATTAGTGTACCATGGTGTATGCCCAGATGGATCGGTATACCGATATCCACCACCGGCTGTATTCCCACCCTCAGTCGGGATACCATGGGTGACGCCTCCATACAGTCAACCGGCCCCCGCTGCACAAGCACCACACGACCCCAGTCACACGACGGCACCACCCGCCGCATCGCTCGCCGTCTCCGCGACGACAGCACCGACCGCCCCCGCTAACGCGACCCCGATCGGCCCAGATACGACGGCTCCGGCGACTTCGGCTGTTCCGACTCCGACGGCCACTACAGCGACTACACCAGTTGCGGTGAGTGTTGACACGCCCACGCCACAGAGACTCACGTCTGAGCCCCAAACGTTGGCTACGGCTAAAATGGCTCAATGGCGTGCGACCTTCAAGGAGGGCAATCTCACTCAATACATTCGGAGTTTCGAACAATTCACTGCGGCCTTTACTTACTCCGACCTCAACAAGACGACGACCTTCCGGAGCACGCTACGCGGCCGCGCTGAAGCGCTAGCTCTAAATATCCCGGTCGCAACTCCCTGGGGAGAGTTCCGTCGCCAACTCCTAGAGGGCTGGGAACCCGAGCCCCGTCGACAGTCGAAACGGGACGATTTCCCGTTCCTCAAGCGGGAACGAAAAGAGGACGCGGAACACTACATGGAGCGACTCCAGGCCCTGGCGGAGCAAGTGTTCGACGACGTTACGCCAACGTCGCGGCAACGAACCGTAATTGCACAATTCGTGAACGGCCAACCCGACCCCATTGCCGATAAACTGTGTGCCCTCACTTTTAACAGTTACAGTGAGGCACTTACGGCCGTTCTCAAGGTAGAGAGTCGTCAACAGAGGACAGCCAGAGATCGACATCGAGGCACACGACGTGCTGACATTTCCGCAAGCGGATACGCGGAAGACGACCCTGTCAATGAGGAACTGTCCTGTGCCATGGGACAAGTCACTCAGGGGGAAACACTAACCCCAGAGCAAATTGCGGCCTACTACGACCCCGCGGACAGTGACACTACCGGCCTACAAGGTTGCGACGAACACTCAGTGCCAACCAGCTCACGCGAGTGGGTGGCCGAAGCCTTCCAGTGTGTCCTTAGTGACGAGAATGGACTATGCGAGGAAACGGCTATCTTCTCTGTCCTACGAACAACGGCCCCGATGAAAGGTGATCGACCCCCGCAACCCGGACGACCCATGGTGTGCTTCTTTTGCAAGAAGCCCGGCCATCGCTGGATGCGGTGCTTTCGGCTTAAGGATGTGCTAGTACGTAACGGCATGAAACCGCTAGCATTTCGGCCCAATGGTCCCGGTACTGACAGAAGGACAGCTCAAGTGTTGTCAGTACCTAACCAAACCGGTAACCAAACCAAACCGGCCCCACCAACACCTCCGACCCCGTCGTCAAACCAGTAGGGGAAGGTGCTGAGGAGCAAGGACCTTCCAGACAACAGGACAACGTTCCCCGCTCCACATCTGCGGTTGTCACGACTACTGTACCGGTAACGACACCAATAACGACCCCGCAGCCGGCCCAGCCCACACCTCAGCTCCTTGAAGGGGTGTGTACAAAATGTCAAGCTCCGACCCCGAAATCGGCCTCTTTTCATGAAGGGGTGTCCGCACCGCGGCCACAGCGACCACCACGTGGAGACCGTCGTCCTGAAGGGGTGTCACCCCCGACCGCCAACGGCACCGGAACGGACAGCATGTCCGAGATCGAGTGGATCTCCGACGACGGAGGATTCTACGCTTTTCCGAGTGGACCGGAATCCAAACTGCCGCCTCTGCACACACTCTTCCGGCCACCGCTAGACGACCCCGAAATTCCGGCTGTCATCAACAACTCCAGCGCCACCAATCACAAATGCTGGAAGTTGCCGGTACACGTCGGAAACAAGACGATAAAGGCTGTACTCGACTCCGGAGCACAGATCTCCCTGCTCCGACGCGATCAGCTACGTCACGTCCCCGCTGACCAGCGACATTTGCGGTCTACTTCGGCTATTATTCGTGACGTCACCGGACAGTCAAGCCCGATCGATGGACTGATCGACCTCTCAATACAGGTCGGAACTAACCATATGGTCGTAACCTTTTGTGTGGCTGACATACATGACGACATGATTCTCGGCATGAACTTTTTTCGGCAAGCTCACGCTGTAGTGAATTACGGTGAAGGAACGATACAGGTACACAAAGAAATCCTGTTCGCACATAAAGACATTGAGGCCAATGTTGTCAGAATGGCCGTGCGACGAGCTGTCACCGTCCCCGCACGCAGCGAAGCAATAGTGGAGCTGGTCCCGACTTCCCGAGTTCGAGTTCGACAACACCCGAGGATAGTCCAGCCACTTACGACCTTTCCCGAGGAAACCGACCTCATCATGGGGAGAACACTTACGACCCTGAATCGGCAGTGCGTAAAGGTGTCGGTAGTCAATCCAGCAGATACCGGCATTACGCTCACCCGTTCCGACCCTGTCGCCATAGCAAGCCCTGTTGAAAGTGTCGTCGGAGCTCTGCCACGACCCGGAGAGGAGCCCGACCCGGCCTCGGTAGACGCCAGTCACTACCGCGACCTACCGCCATATCTACAAGAAATGGTGGATCGCGCCGGACTAGCGCCGAAACAGCATCGGCGTTGCGCCAACCTGGTTCACCAATACCAGGACACATTTATGCACCCAGACGGCCAACTGGGACGGACCCAAGTCGTCCAGCATAGAATCGACACCGGCAACTCGGCCCCAATTCGACAACGACAGCGACGCGTCCCTCAGGCGCAGCAAAGCATCATCGACGAGGAGATCGACAAGATGCTCCGCTTGGGGTGTATTGAGCCGTCCGATTCGCCCTGGAGCGCACAGGTAGTGCTCGTGCGGAAGAAGAACGGACAAGTACGCTTCTGTGTCGACTATCGGCTCCTGAATGACGTCACCCGCAAGGATTCGTATCCCTTGCCCAACATTCAGGACACTCATGACGCCCTGGCAGGCGCCAACTACTTCTCGGCCCTAGACCTGGCCTCTGGCTACTGGCAGGTTGAAGTCGACCCCAGCGACAGACCCAAGACTGCCTTCGCCACAAGGAAGGGACTCTATCAGTTTAAGGTCATGCCATTCGGCCTTAGCAACGCCCCGGCAACCTTCGAACGGCTTATGGAGACCATACTCCGTGGTTACTTGTGGACCCGGTGTATGTGCTATCTCGACGACGTGATAGCTTACGGCAGAACATTCGACCAGGCACTCGCAAACCTGGAAGCGGTCCTGGATCGAATCAGATCGGCAGGCCTGAAACTTCAGCCCAAGAAGTGTGAGTTGTTCCAACGGGAAATCTTGTACTTAGGGTTCATAGTGAGCGGCCAAGGAATCCGAGTCGACCCCAACAAAGTCAAAGCCATCAGAGAATGGCCGACCCCGTGCGAGATCACCGACGTCAGGGCTTTCCTTGGTTTTGCCAACTACCACAGGCGATTCATCAAGGACTACGCTGAGATCGCTGAACCTCTCGTAGCGCTTACCCGAGGTGAATGCCACTTCACTTGGGGACCGGCCCAGCGACGAGCTTTCCAGCGACTCCGTGACGCCCTCATCAAGGCGCCCAAGCTCGCTCATCCGACCCAGAATCCGGAGGACTACTTCATCCTCGATACGGATGCAAGCGGCTTTGCTGTGGGAGGAGCCCTCTCACAAAGGGTTAACGGGAAGGAGATCCCCATCGGGTTCGCCAGCAAGACCCTGTCCCGGACCCAGCGGAACTATTGCACCACCTATCGGGAACTACTGGCAGTAGTTGAGATGGTGCAACACTATCGGCACTACCTCTGGGGTAGGAAATTCCTCCTCCGAACCGACCATAGCTCGCTAAGGTGGCTGAAAAACTACAGCGACGCCGACGGCATGCTTGCTAGGTGGCTCGCCAAGCTACAGCAGTATGACTTTCGGATAGAGCATCGACCCGGAAAATTACACGGTAACGCCGACGGCTTGTCACGGTGCCACAGTTGCAAACACCAAGACTGTCCCGGACGACTCGTCACACCTCCGACCGACCCAGAAACAAGTTCCGGAGAACTTCCAGTTCGTCGGATAACTGTTGTTCCGACCCAGACAAGGGCAGACCTCCTGGACAGTGATTCGATAACATCACCGGTCTTGCCCCAGCTAGTTTCGGCACGCCAAGTTGTTCGAGTCCGTGCTTTGGACGCCACACTTGATGGACAAAAGTGGCTTTCGGACTATTCGACCCAGGACATTGTCGCGGCACAGCAAGCCGACCCCAGCGTCGGAAGAGTGCGGCAATGGATGTTAGCCGGCACCAAGCCCGACTCTAGAGAAGTCGCCCGCCAAGGAGAGGAGGTAAAGACACTTGTTTCCCGCTGGAACCTCCTGGCGTTACAAGACGGAGTGCTGGTTCGACATATAAAACCCGACCCTGCTGGACGGCCCGTGGTGCAAACCATGCTCCCCGTAGCACTCAGGACACAAGTTCTGCACCAACTGCACGACCTCAAGATTGTCGGACATCTCGGCATACAGCGTACCATCGAGAGAGTCAGGCGCCGATTCTACTGGCCCGGCTTGGCGCTGGACGTCGCCCGCTGGTGTGCCCGCTGCCCGCAATGTGTGACCCGCAAGGGTAAACCGGCCCCAAAAAGATCGCCCCTGACACAGCTACCGACAGGAGCGCCGTTCGACAGAATAGCGATGGACATCCTCGACACCCACAAGGTCACGGGAAGAGGCTATCGGTATGTACTAGTCGTGTCGGACTACTTTACGAAGTATACTGACGCTTTTCCGCTACGGCGACATACGGCCAAAAATGTTGCCGACACCCTGGTGAATCGGTGGATAGTCTACCACGGTGTCCCCAAAGCGGTCCATAGCGATCAAGGTACTGAGTTTGAGTCGTCCCTGTTCCGGCATGTTGTGCGTCTACTGGGCGCTAAGAAGATTCGTACGACCCCATACCGACCCCAGAGCGACGGCCAGGTTGAGCGATTCAACAGGACATTGCTCAACATGCTGAGTGCGTTCGTCAGCGATCGTGCAAACGATTGGGACTTGCACTTGCCATATGTGTTAATGGCCTATCGAACCTCAGTACACTCGTCCACGGGATGCACCCCGCATCTGATGGTGTATGGACACGAGTGTAACTTGCCAGTCGACCTCATGTTTCCGACCTACGACCCTGAGCCTCTACCTCCGTGTGGTCCGGAGTATGTGGAGTATTTGCGGCAAGCCATCAGAACGGCCCACGGTTTCGCCCAAGACCATCTCGCAAAAGCGGCAATTCGGCAAAAGATGGGTTATGACGCCCACGCGAAACCACGACCCCAGTTTCAACCCGGCGAACTGGTCCGGTATTATTATCTGCCACTCACGCAGAATAATAAGTTCGCTCGGCCCTGGACTGGTCCCTGGAGGATCATCGACCGTGTAACCGAGGTGGATTACCGTATCGCCCTGGTTTCCAACCCTCGGAACACTCGTGTTGTTCATCTGGATGTGCTCAAGCCATACGAAGGTGACAACCAAGCGGCCCACATCTACTCCGACCCTGTACGACCCACGTCGTCGTCAAGCAAGTCCGACCCAGAACAGTCACCCGACCCCATGGGACTTCTCAAGGAGTTCTATTACCCTTGGGAGGTAACAGTCCAAGATCGGCATACCGATTCAGACCAAACAGCTGAGTCTGATTCGCCCACGACCCAGAATCGCCAATCGCGATCTCCGACTTCATCCGGCTCAAGTCGACATCGACAACGGAAAAGATCACACAGATCAAGTTCCGACACTCCAAAACCGGCACGCAAGACACGCAGGCAAAAGCCTGTAGTATCTTCCGACCCCGAGACAAGCGAGGCTACGCCCCCGCCTGCACGACCAAATCGACCCAGACGCCACGCACGCAGACCGGCCCGATACAGATAACCCCGGCCTTGTTATCTGATTGATATCATTGATGATGAATTATGCATGTCTAATGGACTATGATATCATGTCTTTCCCAATAATAATATATTATATTACAATAACAATATATGCATTTAATATGTACAAGATGTCAGTGAGGCAAACTCGATATATACACACTAGATATGATATTATAATTATGATGCTGGTGAAAAATTGGTTGCATTATGATATGTGTTTCGACCCCGTATAACATGTACCATTGATCAAAGCGTATGTTACGCAATGACTAAAATTATCATGTAAAGCTTCCATCCATGTGCCAGCCGAAGAGGATAATAACCAGTCACACCGTGAGTAAGGCCACTTAGTTGTCGAAGAGGTGATAGTGTGATTCGTTCTGGAGTATGCGTCGACAGAGCCTCTACTCACTCCATGTAATATTCGGAGGAACGGCCCAGTGGTACGTGAACCAGTCACTACATAGCTATCATGCCAAGATGCGGCCTGTCATCAAATTCATCACCCAAAATATTCAAAGCGCCGCGGTGTGACCGACCCAGATCATTGCAATTTCGACCCCTACAATATTTGCGGCCCCGTCGTCCTGTGAACTGGCTGAAAATGAATGGAACGATGTCCGCCCCTGTGAGTGATTGATATTCATATCTCAGCCTTTAATAACTGTGTGTCGTCTGTGAAACAGCAACTCGACCCCGTAGTTTATTGTGCGCTAACTTGTGGGAGAAGGAATGATAGACTGATGAGTTCACAAGGCACGCACGAGTGTTTACAGCACCTACATGAAGTCGCCCCTAATAATTACAATAGTGAGTCGTCGGGCAAAAAGAGCCCAGTAATCTGAACAGTCGACTAGTATAAAAAGACAATGATTCGGCACGAGTTATCCAGGGGACGGCAGATGGACATACGGAAATCTGGACAGTGTGAGGACACCCCTACTGTCGTAATGGACTGACCCAAGAGGTCAGAGAAGGATCGCTCCGCGTTTCCTTGACGACGGCCCCGCCTTGCTGTGTGTACGCTTGGAACAATGATACATAGCGTAAAGACGTTTTCTATACAGATAGAGAGCGCCCCCCGGCCCAGTTCTAAGAATCGAGATGCTGTCAGCATCTTTGTGTACGGCATTGAAGATTAGCGGCAATCAGGTCACTTGTGCCTGAGACTTTGAAGGAGGAAGACGGACTTGAAGTTTCGGCTATTGAGATACAGACTATTGTTCTAAAGACTGTGATAATCATATATAATTGTCGGCCTATAAACTGTGATATTATTGAAATCCTGGTCACAAGACTTTGGAGTTAATTCGGCTTGGATTATCGACATTTGAACTAGGCTGGTTTTGAAGAAATCCAGACTTTGTTACAACCAGCCTAGTCAGTACTTGGGAAGTACTTCGGCTTGATTTCGGCCCGTCAGCATGGCTGACAAACCCGGAGACGACCGGGAAAATGGCGACCCAGGTGACAATCGGCCCCGCACAGTTAAGTTGGACGGCGATAACATCACCGTCCAGGTAATCGACACCGGGGATGAATCAGATCATCCCATAATCGTCCCCGACAACGAAGTTTCGTCCGGCCCCGACTCGCAGCCTGAGCAGCGCGATCCAGTCACGCTCAGTGACACGGCAAGTGGATCGGAAAAGGGAGCGCGACCCAAAACGGCCCGGAACAAAACGGCTGGCGCAACGAGGAGAGCGCCACACACCGAGCCCGACTCCGGACGACATCTTCAATATCGACCCCGAACGCTTCCGCCGACTCGAGGAGGGCGGAAGTATCGTCCAGCGTGCAATTGAAGCACGACAAGCGGCCCAAGAAGCTCAACGAGTCGCCACCGCGAGCCGCCAACCCGACCCAGCAAATCAAGTGATCGCCCCGATCGCTCCGGCCCCGACTTCACCCGCTTCCGGTTCAGCGGTAGCACGACCTGCGGCCTCCCGTTCTCCAAACAAGAGAACTTATACTTCTTTCAAGAAGAAGCATGGAGCGGGAGCCCGATCGACCTCCAGCAGTTCGTCACGCTCCAGCGGCGGATCTGCTATTACGGCCCCGACCTCGACTTTCCGTCGGCAAGTGGCGGAATTGATGGAATTGGTGCCACCTCACGTGACACCCTACGGAACTCGGCCCATAGACTGGAACAAGGTTCCACTTAACAAGCGAAATCGAAGCGCGGGATACGGCCACATCCATAACTTCGATGAGCAATCGACCCTGTCGGAGGGAAACCTCCTCACATTGGCCCCGCTACAGCGTGGAGACGGTCGATTCGAGTGCCCCTTCTGCATCGGCGAAGAGGAGGGAGCAGGAGAGCGACAGTGGTCCTCCGTGCCACGACGCGGACCTTTCCGGACGGCCCAGAGTCTCGATGCGCACGTGCTAGCGTATCATTTTCCATTCCTGCGCTACTTCGTGTGTCCGGCCCGCGACGGCTTCCGGACATTGGCCCAGGAGGAGATGTTCCGGCATCTGTCTCAAGCGACCCCGCAACACGTGACGTCGTTCCCCTTCTACCAGGAGGGACGACTATCGGCATCCGGCCCCATGCTCGTCAGGTTCGCGCTACGCTGCAGAGTCGACATGCAGCCGAACCCGAATTATCGACCCCCAAGAGTTCCGGCCAACATCCCGATCTTCAGGAGGGATGTCAACACCGTCCTGACGTTCGGCATCTGGCACATGGCGCCAGAGCTCTTTGAACAGTATCCGCCCAACTCGGCCCCGGAAGTGCAACAGGTACTCCGTCGACTGGAGTACAATCGTGCTTCGACCCCGGCAGACGAGATTCGGCTTACCCGCATGGTCAGTGACATCGAGACCATGAACACGCGGGTTCGAATTCGACGACCCAGTACGATCTTCTTCGTTCGGCCCATAAACTACCAGACAACATCGGTGAGCACGGCGGAGGAGGTCCCGACAACGACCACCGGTGTTTCGGCCTCGGCAGTCGTCACGACGGCTTCGTTCGCGACAGTGGTGTCGCCAGCGACAACTCGACCGGTCACCACAGTGACATCTTCGACCCCGTCTAGAGCTCGGCCGTCGGATATCATACCCCGGCGGATGGTTGTGGAACGACCCACGGCCTCTAACGTCACGGACTACCGAGTCCGTGAGGGATTGGTCCCTCCACCTGAGGAGTATCCGCCACTCCCGAGCCGAAGAGTCCAGTTGAGGATCGGCCACCTCCACTCAGGGAGATTGCACCCGGTTCTCCTGTACGTGCGACCCCGACACCGTTTTCGACCCCGGAATCTTCACCAGAGCCTTCACGACGGATGGTGGAACCCGTCCCGCTCCCGCCGTACCTCACGGAGGAAGTGGAACCTCTGTGCTCCGTCCCGACACGCGGCACCGATAGAGACCGGCCCCGACTCCAAGTGGACGACCCGGAGCAGCTTGAGTCACTCCACAGAGACCTCGACGAGCGTCTACCGCTTCATGGATCCGGCGAGTTCGCGGCCGATTTCCAGTTCCTGCGGCAACACGGCAGACGTCTGGCGACCCGCTCGCTTCCCGGCCTGCAGGCGCTACCCGGCCAGAACCCCGACCTCACAGACTTTCTGCGGGATGAGGACGCCCAGCGGCTCCCGAACTACCTCGGATTTCACGAGGACTTTTGGACGGCTCGTCTCGAACAGGCCGCCCATAACGCCGACCCCTTGCTCCTGCCGTCAGAACCGGAGGAGCACCTTCCGACCCTGTCACTCGCCCGCGCTGACGATTTAGCGCACCAGTACTTGCGACTAATTCGTCGGGAGTATCTGTCGGCCCTGGACCATCACATCAGACAGGCAGAGTACAACGGCCTGTCTGTCGGCTTTGGGATGGGCGCCCTACATGAGCGCCACCAGCCCACGTTCCCGGACGCCCTGTCCGAGGAAAATCTTCGGCTCCGAGTTCGCGTGACTCAGTTGGAGGATCGAGTTGATAACCTCCAACAGGAAAACGCTCGGCTCCAAGCAGCGTCGACCCCAACTACTCCGGAGGCAACAGCCCCGACGACCCCGTCTACACCGACCATTCCGGGGGAGCTTTTGGCCACAATTGTGTCCATTCTGCCAAGGTTACCCCCGGATGAGCAGTTGCAGCTCATGCGACAAGCATCGCCAGCGGCCCCGCCTCCTCCCGCCAGCAGGCGTGAACGGGAAGAGAAGTAGACTCGGCCCCGAACTGTTCGGCCCCTCTGATGCGGCCCAGTGGTGACCGATCATCCTGGTCACAGGTTTATTTGTGTAAATAGTTGTATATATATTTCATCCTAGTCACGGTTTTTCGTTTTTATACATGTAATTTAGTTAAATTTAATCTACATTTTATTTCAGTTTAATAGACTCTCAAAGTTATAGTTCCGTTCCACTTTGAAACGTCGAGGAGTTTTGTTTATCATTCCATCTCTAACATTCCATTTCTCATCAGTCATTGTTATGAATGTATTTGTATATGTATCATCGTAGAGACTGCTGACGGACTGACTGCTGACGTTTATTTTGACAGTTAGGAATTTTTATTGTATGTAGTGTTTTCTCATTTCGCGCGGCGTGTGTGTGTGAGTGTTTTTGGGTTTGACCTTTAGGACTTTTTAGATTTTTATTGTTTAGTTTTTGGCGACGGTAGGGTCCGGGAAGGGTAATCCCGAGGGCGTAGGATTAATGAAGGGGTGTTATGTAGTAATTTTAGCGACTGTTACTCCCGTCCCTCCCGCGCACTACACATTTCCACAACAAACATTCATTCTACATGACTTACATACAGGACAAGTACACACTATACGATCACAAGCATAAACTCCATGTAGTCATGGTTACATACACAGGTCAAACCACGCACCTGCGGCCCCGCTAGCTCAGTACACTCGGCCCCGTTTACTCGACCTTGACCTTTACATGCACTGACTTCTAAACATAGAACTTGACACACATACTCCATACATCACGTGCACACATACAGGCATTACAAGCATTGACACGAGCCGGGGAAACCCACTTTCCCGGTGACATCAGCGCATTGCACCACACATTCAACCTATCACAACACCGCTTACACTTGGCGGGAAATTACACAGCCACATGGTCCTTCGGCCCCGGTCTACTGCGCAGAAGAGTAGTGTAAATCCCAGTGACAGGACGTCTATACAAAAAGCTCCTGTGAAGTCTGTCGATTATCAATATACGAACTGAATACAAGTGATATAGAAACCATTGGATATATGTACAAGTTATATAAAGGACTATACTAGGAATATATATAATTCGACTGGGATATCACCCGACGTAGGTGAGAGTGCGGCCCTGATTGTGAGTGATTGATCATTAGACTTTATCACCGCAATAAACAGTTAAATTGAAACTGCCGGCTTATTGAATCACACGACGACCCAGTTAAACCGGCTTAATATCGGCCGTGAACGATATTCTTCACACATATAAGGGATTATATATATATGGAAGCCATTAACCATCAGAGGACAAGAGAACATTGAGTATATTGTCTGCGAAATAGGTTTGGACGGGTGCGTCTGGCATTGAATCAAGTAGAGTGTTAGGTGAAAATTCAAGTAAACGGCGAGAAAGAACGTACAAAAAGTTAACATTTTCACTGAAGAACTATTTAAACAAAATAAAATGAAATTTATTTAATTTCGTAATTTTTTGTGTAGCTCAGCAATTTATGAAGTAGATTTTGTTCGTATCAATGGAATTCATGTACAATGTGTTTGTGCATAACATAAACACGTTGTGTTATGTTCAACAATCATATTTTGATATCAGTAATCATGTC
Source organism: Terebella lapidaria (assembly GCA_949152475.1). Classification (NCBI taxonomy): domain Eukaryota; kingdom Metazoa; phylum Annelida; class Polychaeta; order Terebellida; family Terebellidae; genus Terebella; species Terebella lapidaria. The sequence continues at coordinate 24,550,353 of OX424566.1, read as the reverse complement.
TAATGACTCCTCTTGATGTAGGGTAATCGAGACACAGACAAGAGCGCAAAATGGTTTGTACAGTGTTTATCTCATTGTTCGAGGTAATTACCAAGGAAGGAAATCGATTCCAAGCTAATTAGTGAAGATAGTGTCTTTCTCGGATAACACCCTTATCATCATAACGATTCTTACAACTGGCATATTTGTATGGAACAACCTTAGCTTGCTACTGCTCATCCGTATCAATCACTCATCTTGGTACTCCAGTGTTCTATACATATACAGCCTCCCAGCACTTTTTTTAAATATTAAAATATTAAGTGCTTAACGGCTCAAGCTCTCCAATGGGACATACGTAATATCTTCATGACAAATAAAACTTATCCATAGATACGTTTAGACATGCTTTGAGGCTTCCTTTCAGAGCGATCTGAAAAAAAAATATTTAATTCGATCGAATAACCAACAACGCCTTGAAAGTGTCAGTTGTATAATCCCAATGTTATTTGTAGGCTAGTGATTCCAGTTTTATTTGCTGCAACTAAAGTTCTTGACCGAATGGGGCACTGTGGCTTTGCTTCTCTAAATTAGCAAGCAGGTTGTATTGGAATGAGTTCGTGTACACTATTTATTTTGAGCCCTGTCTATTGCGGTGAAAAATAATGTGGGCATTTCCATTTTTCATTTAGTATTACTAATATTTCGTTGCTTCCATGTGTCATATAAGTTGTGAATGAGGAAGTTGGGAATGCTTCCAAATGAGGAACTAAATAGAACCGAAGAGGACGCAGGTAAATTGATATTAGGATGACGAAAACAATGTAAGATGTGCACCTCAGTTGAATAGGACGTGACTGTAATTATATTTCACATAAACTAATCATACCTGGTAACAATACCACTAGCTCTAACCAACACAGAGTATCACAATAGAACAGACGTTCCAACAATTACACTGTTGGAAAACAATTTCATAATGGCGGAAGCAATGACTTTATGCCAGGCATTAAGTAAAAATGGAAGAAACCTTGTGTTCTCCAGTCACCTTATACCGGGCAGAATGATTTACAGGAACATTTTACACTGTATTTGTACCTTTGTCTGAATTACAATGATCTCTAGTTCACCTGCAGTGACAAGCATGCACTCCACTTCACTTGATTACATATATATTTTGGATTCATAACATTTCTGAATTGAACTTCACAAAGTCAGAATTTTAATTCGAATGTTGGATCTTTTGGTGTTTCATATTGGAAAATATTGGAAATATCAATTGAGTAACAACATTATATTCCACATATTGATATTTATTTGGAATTTATGTAAAATATGTTTACCAGGTAATGTACCAGGTAATTCACTGAAAGTGTGTACCAGGTAATTCACTGATAGTGGAAAACGAGGTTCTTCAGACAACACTGACAGGACAAAACCAATGATTTGTTCTGTAAATGAGGTGTTTCGTGGATAATTGGAATTAGTATGCCTTTCCAACCACTGGAGCCATAAGAAGAGCCTTCAGGGATGACATTTTAATGGAGTTTTTCGAGTGGTTTTTGCCATAGCATATAACCACAGACTCTTTGGACACTAATGTCAATTCTAAACGTGCAATGAGAACAATTATAACTTCCAATGACAGTTTTATCATGCATGTGTAATAAACAAACTGCCGAATAATCAAAGGTCTCTCTCTACATGCACTTGTGGGCTATTTAAGTATTTTTATTAATGCTTGATGAGGCATGACAGGAAGAAACAGTTGAGTACATTCGGTAAAAAATTGAACTTCTAAATTATCCAAAAAGAGAAAAATACACATTTTATGTAACCAGCATTTTCATAATACAATATATGAGCAAATTTTGACATGGAGCTCATAAGACATGGAGCTCATAAGCCTGGAGATATGTTTTTCGTGAGACGTGGGGCTGCATGTGCAAAATCCATTGTCTATGTATAATCAATATCCTTGGATCTTTTCCCTTGGCCTCTGTTGAGGGATAGAGTGTTTCACTCGATGTGCAGGGTTGCAGCAGTGATTTCAAGTACTCGTGTGCATAGTAACAACACGATTAATTGCATGTACGATGTCAGTTCTCGAACTATAACATTTATGTGAAGGTCATATAGCTAGATCATTCAGCTTGTTTTGGCTCATATTTGCACATACTTCGATGGCATATTTAAGCACGACAAACGTAGCCTTCATGTTCACGAGAACGAATATGACCGGGATTTATACAATACCAGATAATAGCCTCGCATTCTCGAAAATCAAAGACTAGCAAACCGGAGTATGCATTCACCTGGATTCATGTAAATCATCCCAACATAAATGGACAATCATCATCGACCTACATTTATGTGTCAATTTAATTTTTATATGTGCTATGATCTTGTGCTTTAGCGATCATAGCTGATGGAATTCTAAATATTTTTTTTATAAGTAAGTGACAATTTCCAATAGATACCACAGGAACTTCATTAGAAATGAGAAACAAAACACAGTGTTGCAACTTACGAACGTAGCTTCGTCATGAGGGTGGTTCAACATAAACCATTTACACACAATGATTATGCATTTATATTCCATATTTGATTAGATTTAGAAATCGCAATACGAAGAGCTCAGTTTGCGAAAACATTCAGCATATCTGACTTGCTGGTGGACGATCAACTGGATCACTGTATTCAACAATAAATCAATCCCAGTTGGCTGATAACCTGACATTGCATGGATACCTAATGGATGAAAACCGAGAAGATAAATATTTATAAGGGGTAGGCTGTGCCTTTGCTCAAACAACCAGCACACAGGAGCACATGCTGGGCACTCTCCAAAACATCCAACACCATTATACCTCAGATCTGGATTTGGTTATGGGTCTTTTGTATGAATAAATTGCATATATCATATGTTCATATTGATATTCGAAGATCCATTCTTTATCAAGACGTGTGGAAATATGTCTCACATGGATCAGCATTATTATCAAAGTACGTTGTAGAAGTGTTCATACTGTATATACGTATGCCAAATAACGGAAGTATTGTAACAACATTCCACTGATGTCATCAGTTCTATTCAGCGTATATAGATTGTATGTATTTTTCATACATGAGGTCTACCGGTTACCAGACACATTTAGAAATGCCACTTAACTCCATTGTAAAGTTTTATAAAAATCACTTTCAAAATGGTTCAATTTTGATAAAATTTCAGTATGTTGAAGCAATATATACGGAGCCCCTGAGGTGACATACCAGATATATTTATTAATCTGTGCGCATGAATTAGTAAACGGTGCGCACGAATTAGTAAACCGTGGCCACGAATTAGTAAACTGTGCGCACCGTGCGTGTGATCACGAATCAGTATTTCGTGGCCACGGATTGGTATAACTAATCCGTGGGCACGATTTACCAATTCGTGGGCACGAATTAGTAAATCGTGCCCACGGTTGTTAAATTGTGCGCACGGTTTGGTAATTCGTGCGCACGGATTGGTAAACCGTGCGCTCGAATTAATAAATATTTTCGGTATGTCACCTCAGGGGCTCCGTAATATATATATATATATATATAACTTACAAAATATAAAAAAAATCAGCACATGTTGTAGGAATAGATCACATGCTATAAGCATTTGACCGTAAGCTACTGACACCTGGCGAATTCATCAGAAAGCGAACTCCCAAACAGGGACGGGTTTGTTCATATGCATTCATGCGCACAGTAACAGCTCCAATCAAAACGAGAACTCATATGTTCATAGAAGAATGCCTCTATTACAACTATACACCCCAAAAGAGTTTTTAAAATGATATAGTACCTTCTACTTCATTTTGACCATATAAGGAAAGCAATAGTACTCAGTGACCTTGAATATAATATCAATTTTCTTCATATCTTGCCATTGTATCACCTCACATACAGTGGTGAAACTCCCCAGTTATTGAGCTCTTACGTGAAAAGATAATATTTGTAGAGAAGAGATAAAACAACAAAGGATGAAAAAGTGAGTTTTCATTCGAAAGTCTTGATGGCACGCACAATCAGAAATGCAAAAGACGATTTTGGTTTTTTCAAGTATACGTATTTACCCATATATTACCACCAGTTTGATTCCCTTTGGACTAAATGTGTCAAAAGAGTCGATTGTCATACCGCTCTGTTCACTACCCACACGGTCTGCCATACCGGTGTCTACATCAACACAGTTCGAATGTATCAAAATGCTACCACCACATTACTAATATATTATATTTCTAATTTAAACGAAGATTCCAAGATTTTGATTTTAATAAAATACATAAAAGTAGACATTTTGCTAATGAGGGAAGCCACCGGGTTCTTTGAAGTTTAAAACCACTATGCATGTACATACCAAATAGTTCACTGGAGTGTTCTGTTTGGTCAGCTGTCCAATTATAACAGTGTCGATAATCAGCACATTTATTATGTGTATTTATCTATCGTACTTGATGATCCTGTAGTTCGGCTGGTTTGACACACAGTATTATTGCTGTACATTCGCAGTCAAAACGTTGTCACTATGAGATGTGCTTTACGACTTGTGTCGCAGATTGGAACATAATGGTTACCTGCATGGTTGTAATAACCAATTGATTATAATGTCACAATAATGATGCTTCAATTTGTACATCATATGAATTATACAACCCATATCACGAACATTTTCCAAATCTCATGTCCTAACCAATATACAACTGATGCGGTTATTACCAAAGCAATTTCATGAAGACATTGACCTCAAAGAGATTTGGGTAGGGGCGATCTAGGAATGCTAATTTTGTGACAATAATTTTATACACGAAATTATGAACAACGATAGCAACGTACAGACCCTAGGCTCATTCATATCGCCCTTTGATGTTACACTGGATACCAGTTATAAATAAAAGTATTCTGCTATATATTGGGTGAGGAACCAAGTAATGAGCGGAACCTTATCAGTGAATACTAAATGACAACGCAATGCTGACTTGTGTATACTATTCCTATAGTCCATGAGCCCAGGGGGTCCACCGTGAACCCCCCCCCCCCCCCAGGACTCTCTTCGAGGGGGGTCATTTTGTTCAGGGTACCAATGAGCTTCAAAATTAACTTGTTAACACTCGATATCCTGGGTTGAACTATCCAATATGGCGGCTTTCCGAAATGGCCGCCATCAAAACCGAGAGATTTCTTGATAACCTGATCGCCCCTAATTGTGCTAGAGACAGGAAATTGGTACCTAAACATATGTTTTAGAGGGCAAGAAATGCAATAATAATCAATAATCAACAAAAAACAAAATCGCGACGAAACCGCATTTAATCAACAATAAACAAAATTGCATAGATCTGAACAAAATGAGTCCTGGGGGGGGGCACGGTGGACCCCATGGGCTCATGTACTACTACACTACCAGCGGTGATTCCCACCCACTTTCTACGCTTATAGTAATATTTCTCATTACACCGGGAATAGTTCGAAAAATATAAATAACATCAACGTTCTTTCCCATCAGGACACCAGTCGTTACCGAGCCCTAGGCTGTCACCTAAATTTTGTCTGCAAAATCACTCGGGCATCCCGGCTCTCAGCTAGAGATATTACCTTGTAAGGAATGGTGAAATAATTTGGGTTTATCCAGCCATTTAACACGATGAAAATGTATTCTACATACGTATTCTACATACGTTAAATTAACATATTTCCCAAATTGTTATTTGCTGATTCTAATAATCATTGTTGGTAACTTCCAACTTTTACAAAGGAATGCCAGGAGCGATCGGTAGACTTTTACTGATTCGGTCCAGGAGTACAATTTTAAACGGTTCCATACAAATATATGTGACAACATAGTATGCTGCGATGTATTTTGTGTACCGTACTTCCAGTTCTTGCAATTTTCCTTCAACAAACCATTCACGTTAAATGTTTTTCATTGATATATCTGATAAAAGAAACACGAAGTTCATTTGGAATACCTACTCCATTGATTGAACACTGCCATTCTCACAATGTAAATTACATGTGCAGTTTGTTTCACTTAAATATTTATCAACAGCACTAACATTCTTACGTGTATGGCAAACATATAATTGAGCTGAAATTCTGCGAATAAGTTCAGGTAAGGATATGACAGAAGCACGTCAAGCTTAATCGACAAACATTGGTCAAAACAGGTCATACATTTACCTCGTCATTCTTCAAATATTTACCCCAACTCAAAATTTACTTGGGATTGACAGTACATTCGAAATAATAATAATAAAGTATCATAATAATATCGAGTATCACAAGAACATTTTGCTTGGCCAGTTTATGATGTGAGATGACATTAACTCCACCAGGATCGCCACATCTTTTACTGAATACATATTCTTGGCAAACCCAGGAATGTGTATATCCCTTGACAATACCAGCAACTACCAAAGTCAATACCAAACGAAAATGTCCAGACACCTTATGGAATTGTGGGCTGAAACTCAATCCACATTGGCACATTGGAACTCAATCCACATTGGCATTGTGTGCTGTTTACTACCACGAATGGTCTCGCAATAGACCTTATGTCACTGAGAGACATCGGTGTAACTCCCTGAAATCATTTCATCGATGGTGTGCCAAATATAGTAAATAGTCGAAGACAAGTCATTGACCTTTCCTCAAGCATCCGCGATGATTTCACCGGGAAATCCCGGTGGCAGGCGGAAAGTTGATTTCATCCATAGGAATTTATCTTTAGAATTGGAATACTAACATAACTCTTCATGTGCCCACAGCTGATGCACTGGTTTTTCATGGTGAGCAAATAGTTAGTCATTTCTTTTCGTGTAATCACTCTGGAGTAACATAAAGACTGTGTGTTTTATCGATAGAATCATCCATCCCATGATTGAACTGGTTTGTGACTAATATGAGCATCACGAAAATTTTTAAAATATTGTAAGGTCTTCAACGGTCCTGCACTGAATGTTTGTTATTGAGAGTAACCCATCATACGGGAGGATGTTGATAAACAATGGTATATTCAGGAATTTAACCATTGTTTCCTTCAAAATGGTGTATATATGAAATAAACTCCTAGACAATGTCAACTTAATTGACAAATTTTTAAAAACAAAAAAAATGCCTTGTGATTTAAAACTATGTTTCCAGTAACTTTTCCTGTTATTTTGGCTGATTTTAAGAATCACGCACGTCTACGTTTACTCGTAGGGCTAAAATACTACAATGTATGCATTGTGAGAATGAACATAATTACCCATGTCGAGAATCGAAAAAAGACTCTGGGAAAAAATGTCTAAATCAATATATTCATCACTTGATGTGTATTCCCTGCAGTGGTGTTGGGACCAGTGTACCATATACATCCTGCAATTCCATGACTTTTTTTGTATAATTGGAATAAACATATTATGTGCGGAATTATTATATTATTATGGTAAAAACATTCATGTATGCTTATATTATTATGGTAAAAACATTCATGCATGCTGCTCTATATAAACCAGTGATGTGCGTGTTTTGAAATAGATCATATCATTTCTTCTGTTGCAGACATTTACATGTAATATGTCGTCATCACTGGAATTATTTACACCAGAGAGTGTAGAACACACTCTCTGTTCACACATAACACATGAACGACTGCACATGCTCCTAATTATGTTCTAGTGACATGCAGTACTCCGGTTGGTAATGATGACTGACCACAAAACACAATGTCTATCTTGAACAACTTGGACAAAAATGCGAAATAATTAATCTCAGTACATTTTATTGTTCAGTGTGCATGTTGGTGTTGCATTATACTAGTAGATATATACGTCCATCTATTGTCGGTAGATATGGATAGCGGACTCATAATACACATTCACCATGTCATTGAAGATCATATCAATTACGAAAATTACGTGAAAGGGTGTGAAAATGAACGTTAAAAGTGTTTCTTGTTTAATTGTTACCTGAGTTGTTAGGAATATCGATCCAATAACAAATGGACTGAATCGTTTCTAAGGAAAAAGGACTGAACACAAAATGATCACTTTTCCAAAGAAAAAAAAAAGAAAAATAAGTTTGAAAATTGTATTTCAGACATACTAACTTTCTCACCCAAATGTCACGGTCGTCATTGGTATACATGTACAGTATATCTCTTTTTTTCAAGGAGGAAATTTTAGTTGTGATATCATATCATAGATGATATCATAGAGGACAGCGTCAATTTTCTGGAACAGTATCGTGTACCATGAGAGATGTGATTTTCAGAAGTTGTAAAAAAGGATAACAGGAATACGGATATGAAATATAACTACTTTGGAAGACCATAATGATTGTGTCAGTTGCAAATCCTCTATAGTTGAAGCATGAGACTAATTCGATTATGTCATATGATTACCTAGCAATCATCGACTAGTAGAAAGCTGTGTCAACTTGTAGTCAGCAGTTAAGGTTTACATATACTACCATGTACTCGGATGAGTTGACGTTGAAAGCTGCAGTGACACTGGCATTGTAATTTGTATAAGAATTCTGTTTGAAAAAAAAAAACGGTTTCTGCTACTTGGCACACAGGGGTTATTGCCGCTTTCGGTGTGTTTAATACGGAAATTACGATTAGGTTTTATAGAACAGTAAGGTTGTCATGAATTAGAACACATTTTAATTCAGCTCAGTATCAATACCTATTGTATTTTTTATATCCATCATTTGCACCAAATACAAATGCATGGCTGGGAGGAAACTTCACACAACTTTGCAAATACACACTCACGCAACGAATCGATATATTCAAATGCCACACTGTTAAGTGACAGGTTTTTCCTTTCTATGTAATCTTTGTCCGTGGTCTGAAATGTCACGGTAAAAGTTGAAGTACTGAGCACCCACGCAAAATCATTATCTGAGAATATGAAACATGTGTATTATTTTGCAATATCAAGGAGATCAGTATACCATTTTTTCGGAAATCAGCAGATTGAAACAGTCAAAATTACACCTGGATAGGATAAATCGACTGTATCACTACGCAATGACAAACTAGAGATTCGATCATTCACACAAGCAACATGATACCATTGTAACGTGACCTATAAACGTGTTATAGGTATCCGCACTAATTGGATGGAAATGATGATATCTGGTACTTATGTAAACCACGATCTTGTTCGTCCTGATCATACGTCAAGGTTATATTTGTTTGCTTCTATCTCCTGTCTATAGGGGGTATGCAATGAATTAGAGCAAGCTAAGTGGTCTCTGATATCTAAGGTGCAATTTATCGTATTGTCGATATGCACCAGACTCACTGACACCAATGCTGGGACCTTGCACATTGACTAGAACCATCATTCCCTCAACAGAAGCCAAGCTGAATTTTACAGGCACACGGGATATATATAGGCAGTGTTCTTTTGCTCATGCAGTCCCTCATCTCTAAAATATGGAAGCCCATAGGTGACAGGTGCGGGAAAATTTTTTTGTGTTTTTTTCTATTAAAAACCTTGCACGTTCGAACATAGAAAGTTCAAAACTACCACGTTCGCACGTGGAAGCATTAAGCGCTATCACGTTCGCACGTGGAAACTTTAAAACTTATCACGTTCGCACGTAGAAAGGTTTTATGCTTCCACGTTCACACGTAGAAAGTCCAAAGCTACCACGTTCACACGTGGAAACATTATATGCTTTCACGTTCGCACGTAAAAACTTTAAAACCTATCACGTTCGCACGTAGAAAGATGTAGGTTTCCACGTTCACACGTAGAAAGTTTCAAAGCTACCAAGTTCACACGTGGAAGCATTTATACCTTTCCACGTTCGCACGATTTAGGTTTCTACGTTCACACGTAGAGAGACTCAAAGCTACTACGTTCACACGTGAAAGCATTTGATACTACCACACTCAAATCTTTGCACGTGCGAACGTGGTAGCTCCTGAAGTTTCCACGTGCGAACGTGGAAGCGTTAAATGCTTCCACGTGTGAACGTGGTAACTTCAGACTTTCCACGTGTGAACGCAATAGCCTTAACTGTTTCCACGTGCGAACGTGATAGTGGTAAATGCTCCCACGTTCGAACGTGCTAGCTTTTTGCTGGAAATGACATAGAAAATTTTTACGCGCATGTCACCTATGGGCTTCCGTACTAAAACAATCGCTGCGTGTCTGTGATAATGTTGACGTTTTCAGATCTGCCCTTGAAAAGAAAAGTGCCGTCAGAAGTGCTGTTAGACTGTTACAGCAGTAGTGTTCGCTATTATTCATCATTGTTGATGCTTCGAAATGTAAATTTCTCTTTGTATTTGCATGATATATAGTTTAACACTTGTTACAAGGCAGAGAGCTTTTATTTCATTGCATTTTTTTAAAAAATAAACAATTAAAAACAGCATATTATATTATTTCGATCAGTATCAGCCAACATTTCTCCACTATGAATTGAAATAAGAGGGAAATAGTTGAATCCTTATAGGATCATGGATGATGTAAGTTTGTACATTGTACATTGTATTATAAGATGCCGATTACATAGAATGGTGTTTTTCAGTTTCTCAGCTTACTTCAAACTTCAATGTTTAAATGTTTTCAGTTGTTTATCTCTGTAATAACTCATATAGCGGGAAACAATACTAAAACAAACTAACAATTGCATGGAGTGAGGCCTTGTTCGATCCAATCGGCAGTTTACCCATAATGTATGCATAATGAAAATGCCTTATGAAATTAGTGTTCTCATTGTACATTCAGAATTGGCATTAGTGCTCAGAGAGTGGTTATAAGCTGTGGCGAATACCACTTGAAAACCCAATTAAAATGTCATCCATGAAAGGTCACCTCATAGTTCTAGTGGTTGGAAGGGAATACTCATTCCAACTATTTTTAAAACTTCTCATTTACTGAACAATGTATAAGTTTTGCCCTGTCGTATTGACTGAGGAACCTCGTTATCCGCTATCATCAATATCCTCGTACATACCTTTCCAAAAAGGTATTTGTTGGTTTCAAAAGATAAAGCATATTTTAAGGGAACACCAAATGAATAGCAATATGACAATCATTTGGAGTACAATTTTGTTACCGAATTAATATTAAACGAACAAATACTTTCCAAAAAAAATTTCTGGAATTTTGAAATCAAATCCGGAATTATTATGAATCAAGAATAAATGTAATCAACTAAGCTCGAGTACATGAATGCCACGGTGAGTGAACTAGAGATCATCGTCGTTCAGCCAACAGTGCAAAAACAGTGTATAACGTTCAGTTTTCTTGGAATGAGGTGACCGGAGAACACCAAGTTACATCCAGTGAAGTCATTTTTTACTTCAATGCCTAGCATAAAACCATTGCTTCCGCCATTATGAAATTGCTTTCTAGTAGCATAATCGTTGTAACATTTGTTCTATTGTAGAATTCTGGCCTGGCTTGAACTGACAGGACTGCTACAGGCATGATTTTGTCATATGAAATATAATTATATACATGTTCGTCATAGTCGACTGTGGTACACATTTCACATTGTTTTGATTACCAATACTTCATTACTGGAAATTCTAATTCCCTATATGTTCCTTCTCGCCATTGCTTAAACTCATTTAACTTGTTGATTCAATGTCATACACACCCGTCCAAACCTATTTCGCACACAATATACCCAATGCTCTTGTTGTGGTCTGATGGTTAATAGCTCCTATATACATAAGCCCTTATATGCCCAAGGTACCCAATGTTTCGCTATATCAGGACGTATATCCACACATGCCCCAGGACTAACTGGTCACTGTGTTTCATTGAAGGTCATCTTTAAATGAGACAATGATCAGCTGATTGAGTTGGATGTTACCAAACCATACGTGTTTAGTGCTGCCCTACATTCAAGAATATGACGGAAATCCTCAGTATCCTATAACAAGGCTGATAAATCACGTGACTTCACAGTATGAAGTTACACAGTTTGTATTATCTGAGTAATTGGAGCCCAAAAAGTTTTTTTTCACCAGAATCATACCGGAACTGTATGCGACTTACCAGCACTATACTAATAACTCTTTCTTAACATCTGTATTCCCATGCATTATCTATCATTATGTTTTCCCTTTGGTATTTGTAAAGAGTTATGGTACATGTATTTCACAAGTCAACATTTGAATTTCAATTCATAACTTTGCATGAATAATGAACGATTTATGAAAAAGAAGTTCATAGATTTGTATTAACGTATTGATCGTTTAGAAAATACATATGCATGAAAACCTTATAAAGTTAATCCTCAAAATATAGCAATATTGTATGTAATGTGTACCTGTGACTATATCACTCAATAAACTCCATCAATCGCTTATATTTTAAATGTTCATTACAATCAGAATCTTCTACGTTCCACAGACTTTCATGCTGCAGTATATGTATTTTCATTATTTGGGAGAGCGATAGTTATGAATGTTCTTGAACGTTTTAGTATGCATCCTTCAAGTCTGCAGACATATGCAGGTTAACCATTCACCTGACCACTTGTTTTTTTGCTGGCAGTCTTCGTAGTCATGTGTCATTCACAGAGCAAACCATTCTAGTGCAATGAACTTACAGTGTCCTCAACACATGGACATCCACTGGGGCCAAACTGTCAGTGACGACAAGTTCTGCAATCAATCAGAGAAGACCCTGTTTTGCCATTCGTAAAATATCTTGTACCGGGTGGTTCCTGGATGAGACTACTTACACACAAACATTGTATGCAACCATTGTTGCGGAGACTGTGATTGAGCTAATTGGTACATACTACAGATGAGCAACACGTGTTTCTTGCAATGTTAATAAAGGAGCATGCCTGTGCCATTTTGGAGCACCATTGATAATGCGAACCACTTTGCATTTCTGTAAAAATGTCAAATTCAAAACGATAATGTGCTCATTCTGTGTTAAACCATATAAATATCATCAAAATATCATATCATTTCCAATCACCACTAATTACCTTGGATAGAGAAAATTCTCTCAGCATGGCAGTTGACACACGCAGCAAGATTACTGTAAACATCAGAAAAATAACACGAGGTCATCAGTACTGCAGTGGAGGTCGTTTCTGTAGGTGTGACATTGCCATTACACATATGTGCCAACACACTGTAGATGACAATTATTCAGTAGACACTTTGCTGATGATTATCGTTGCATTGTGACAACGCAGGGACTCATTAAAATAGTATTGACAAATAATCATGTGAAAACAAAATATTGATGGATATCCATCTGGATATTATTCAGAAAAAAAAAATCCGTGCGTTATGTTATTGATCATTGAAATTTTTGGAACATAATTCTTGAGTCTTAAACTTTTGTGACCAGTGTAGGTAATTATGTAAGTATAAAACCCAAGTAAACACTACAATAAAGCGTGACCTACATTGGAAGGAACTACTGCACAACCAATTGAATATACTTGTGGATGTCTAGAAAACCACAAGAACAAGATTCCTAATAGGGACATGCGACAAATCGCGTTAGTAGGCACGTTTATTTAAACGGCACGTATACGTATAACTCCACGTTTAGGCCGCATATGAAGGGGATAATTATTATTTCATGTTGTAAATGCCCTCGCATATGCATGAAAGTTCACCATATAGTCGGGCATAAATAGATGTGCCTGCCCCCTCTCCCCCTATTATCATCATACTCAGGCCTGTTCTCTCAAAAAATTATTTTCCGGGCCTTTTTTTCAAAATGGCTTCCAACCTCCCATGTCAACACCTCCTAGATACATTAAGGTAATGCATGTCACATATCATTCTAGTTAAACAACTACACGCATTCTCGATGAAGGATTTACATCATTCACATAGAAACGTTTGAAAGAATTAACATTCATGACCTAAATGGGTGAAGAGCACATGTTGACAGAACATATATACAACGGCATAATATCAGTATCTTGCATGTACACACAAACTTTCCCATGTTGCTGAGAACTATAGATTTGTGTCATCTCTTGCAAAATGCAAGATGTGTGCAGAGACCATTACTTTGTACTACAAGGCACACTATCACAGGTTATTTGTAAGAAGAATGAGTGGTATGGACGAGATCTAGACCCATTTAGGCCATTGATGTGTGGTATGAACGAGATAAATTGCAGGGTGTATGTCACACAACGGTGTGGGAAGAATTGTAACAACATTTTTCTGTGTTTATCACGCGAAGACTGACAAACACCAAGCATCTGCTCATGAACTCATTTGTTGAACAATACTGTCCATACATGCTGAGCTCTGGCGGCAATGGGCGCTTGGCTCTTAACTTAAAATGCTCAATTTGCGTAAATTATTGCGGAATAAAATAATCATACAGTAGTTTAAGTGTATGAATATGACATAATTACTAAGTTTCCAAACAAGCGATAGCAGGAGACATCACCATTGGCCTCGAGAATGTTACGAGAATCCTTATCATAGAAATTAAGAAACACCATTGCGCTTGATTTTATCAAGAAACTCCCTAACTTTTCACTGAGTTTGATTTTTAAAATTTTTTCCCTGCAGTGAATTTTTTTCAGCCTTTTGCTCGTTTCTATGAACTGTGGGTTACAACATAAAATAATAATTACTCCCCTCATATACAGCCTAAACGTGGAGTTATATGTATACGTGCCGTTTAAATAAACGTGCCTACTAACGCGATCTGTCGCATGTCCCTAATACAAGGAAGTTGTCCTTGGGGAACGTGCCGAAGAATACGGTCAAAAACAGTACAAACCTTCATGCAGTAACGTGACTGTAACTGCATCGTCACATTCGTAATTCTCCCGGGCTCAATAAGATATTGCTTTTCACAACGAGGAGATCAGGAAACGGTTTGCAATTGACATTCCGTGAGTGGAAGGTTACAGGCCGTGCATGGTAATGGTGAATGCGAGAATTCTCATTTTGATTTTGGCGTGTTAGGGAAATAGAATGAACCCTCTGCGTAGAATGAAGAATTGATTCTAACAAGGTTAATGATCATGCCTATTTCACCACGGCAGTGATGTACAAAGCTCTGCCTAAGTTAATCTTTTACAGTGACTCTCACATTAGTTGGACTGTCAAATATTCATTGAATGATTACAAATATTCTTGATTGTTTTTTTTTTTACTTTGAGAGCCAGATACGATATCAATTAACCAATCGATATGGATCCTCATTCATGAACTCAGAAGTCAGATAATGGTTGATGTTCACCAGCCATGTAAATTGTAATTCGAAACGGCATGCAGAGTTGTCTGCCCGATGTTGCCCATGACGTTCAAAACGATCGCATTAAGCCTAAACAATACAAAGCCAAACATAATGAATTTGTTCTTAAAATGTAGGTAAATACAATTATATTTTTTTCATTGTACACGTGAACAACAATGACCCATTGTCCCATTGTTGTGTTTTATAACAATCACCTGCTTCGGAAATTAGTTCTTGTTTCTGTTTAATATCAAATGAGAGTTGCATAACTGAAGATATAATATAGTGAGGGTTTTGTTGATTATCTGTCCATGGAAAACTTTGATTTCTCAACTGATATGTCCCACACAACTATAACGGAATCATAGGTAAACTCTCAACCAGAATTGGGGTGTTTCACGCTTTTGTATTTCAAGTTATTTGTTTCTATATAATTTGATACGAAAATATAGTATTATTCGCCGGGAACTAACATAATCGGAACATGACAATGCCCTTGGAAAACCTGTGAAAGAAACCCAGTCAGAAATTTCACAGGCCTATATACAGTAATGCGATTGTGACCACAATGGCACACTTGTAATCCCTTCCTGGGTCATTATGGTATTGCTTCCCACGGGTTGAGATCAGTACGAGTATTGAGTATGGCTTCTCGTGATAGGTTTGAGGTTTCTCTTGCCTTCTGTCAGTGTAATGGAGACACCATTCTCTCATTTTTTTTTCATGAAAGTCGATTTTGGTTCACAGAGAAATAAGTCATTTGAGGTTATTATTTCATGTGCTTATCATCACAAACAATGACATAATTATAAGTGATTCTGGGCGGGTCATGATTATCACTTGCCAATGACATGAACGACGTGAATGGAGTAATGGTTTCCGTTTGATAAAGATTCGGAAATATATGTGAGAATGGGATGAGAAACTGAAATTGTTATTTACGGCATTTCGTTTTCACAACTGGTACCGTATTACCCCGCATATAGGCGGATGCGCCTATAATTGAAACAGCGCCTTTTGAGAAGTTGTGAAAATATTAACTGGCTTCATTTATAGGCGCATGCGCCTATAACTGAAACTAGGCGCATGCGCCTATAAGTGAATCATGCTCTATAAACATTTATATAGGCCGTATGCCATAGGCTAGGTACAGACCTACACATCTCCTGATTTTGACGCGGACTTATTATAGCCTAATATAAACATCACATAGGCCTATGTAACGTAAACTTTGACACACATTCCGTTCTAAAAGCCAACAAGTAGATCTAATCCCAAGATAATATTAGTTATCCCACGTATATATTTCGGTATTACATGAACAGATATGGGGTAACGAATTTATCACTGACTGAAAACGAGACTCGCAAGGGATACGGGAATTCGTATCTAAGGTGGCGCGTGCCAATTTAGATATTCAGGATACTAAGGTTTATATCACCGTTGAGGGTGGCCAATCACAGTCTCGGCTTTGTGTTCAGTCACTGATAATACTATATTTTCTCGTTCATACAATCCAACATACTTTAACGTCGGCATGGTATGGAGTTGAGGGTATCTGTGATATATGTTAACTCCCCTGATTGTGTTTTAATTAAAACGTGACCATGGAAAACTCAATCAACTTCGAACAATCTCAGGGTTTTACATATATTTTTCGGTTGCCTGCACACTGGTCAAAAGCATGAAGCAAGTTTCACTTATAGGCGCACCAGCTCGTGCAAAATTTAACCAACTTCATTTACAGGCACATGCGCCTATAAATGAAGCTAGGCGCACCTTCACTTATTGGCGCATGCGCCTATATGCGGGGTAATACGGTATGTTCGTATTTTTATGTCACTTACCCAACTTATAATGTGATATGATTTTCAAATCTGTTTCTACATATACCAAAACGACAGATGAATGGACAATAAAAAAACCCCAAAACATACTGATATTTTGGAATATGAGGGTTCATGAAATTTCTTAATTTTTTTTCGGATTTTGCCTGATCTTTGCGATTGAGTAATGTACTCGGTTTCTTCGCTCGGAACACACCATAATTGGACATTGGTTCCATGTTTATTGTTGTTTAGCATGTTATAGATATTCTAAATTCGTCCATATGTTTGTCCATATTCTAAATTCGTCTCGTTATTTTTCATCATACACACGTCCAAAAATTCGTATACTTCTGTCTCATTCATGTAAAACAGTCTTCAATCGAAGAGGAATACAGAATAACCATTATGGAAAATGATATCTACATCCTGTGTCAAGTACCGAAAATAAATCGCACCAACTTTATTCATGTGATAATTTTCCATATCAATAGGATCACATTTACGAAGGTTTGAATTTTGGACTAACATTGTTTCATGTTTCCAAAGAACATGGTGTTTCATTAGTTGTGCCATACTATTATATTTTACAGTAAACCACGGAATCGATTTGAATTTGGCGCCACCCAAAATAATGCCACTGGACATTGGACATAGCTGATGCAAAACAAGAAAACGAGACAATCGGAGATTGCAGACCCTCGCCCCTTCTGATTTATTTACTAAAATTAAAGCTGATGACCTTTACATTGTCGACCTTGGGGGGAAAATGGGAATTTGGATCGTACGACAATCGATCATTTATAGCAAATGATGTGGAATTGACTATCGAAAAATACAAAATTAATGACGGAAATTAATAGTGAAGATAAGCAGAGCTATTGCGACTTTTCGATTTTGACCTTTTCTGTGACCTTGACCTTGTCGCTCAATATTGTGCTGTAAAATTTCGCAATGTTATTTGTATTATCAAGGCACTGAACGAAAACTGTTAAAAAGATTGAAAATGGCTTCGCAACATGTCATGGTCGTGGATCTCAGAACACCCAAAGTCATAAAATTGTGACCCCCAATTTTTCGACATTGGGCGATAATGGAGAGTTTTCGTTGAACTACCATCAGCCGTACACCATACGATCCGGAAAACGATCTGTCAAAGACAAAAATAGTTGGAAAAATAAAAGCCGTACACCATACGATCCGGATTACGATCTGTCAAAGACGAAAATAGTTGGAAAAATTTATATTAAGTAGAACCGTTATAGACAATTATGTGATTTTCACTTTTTCCGTTGCCATGGCAACCTGTTCCATCTGATTTTGACAAAATTTGTGGGGGACCGAGCCAAAATTTCAGATCGATTGGATCGTGTGTCGTCGAGTTTTGAGCACAGCCATGCACTGAAAAGTCGCTGTAAACAAGAAAATGTAGCAAACTGTGGAAGACGACTTTAGAGCTTGAGCACATCATCAGCACCACGACAGCTGAATGTATCTTACACAACGTTACCCCCCCCCCCCCCAAAGAAAAAAAAAAGAAGCCATAATTTTATCCCCTACATGATTCCAATTCATTTCCGTATACTAGGATGAAAAACATGGCCTACTTCATTCATATTACTAATAGGTAAACATTTATTTAAAAATCGATCAATGTAACAGATACGCCTGAACCTCATTAAACATTTAAAATATCCTCACAACATTGGAATTTATGAGGAATATCTGCATCTGATATCATCAGATATAGCCTAACACATGCCTTTACTGGGCAAATTAAAATACCAGTTAAGAATAAAAAGACTTTGCAATCCAACACAGAACAGAACACCAGCTTAATTGTCATTTTATAAAATACGTCAAATTCCGTTAAATGTAGCCGTGGCATCGCAGACGAATCGTTGTGTTTACTTCATAAAGCCAAAAATGTCCACACGCAGATGCCCACATGCATGTATGTCAACGTCAATTTCCATCGGCTCCGCCATTTTGGGACGTTTTTAGATTATTTGATCATTTTACCTAATTTTCTCAAACCTAGCACATCGATTCATGCCTGATATATCTGTGGAATAGTCAAAGTTTCCCATCAGTTCGAGAGATTTTATGTCAAGGACGAAGAAAATCCTCATTTGAAGTAGGTATCTAAACGTTTTACATTCCAAAACGTGCGTCGATAGGTTGACGTGAAACCTCCATGAAAAAGTCAGCACATAGACATGTAGAGGGTTGGGGGCTTCGCCCCCAACGCTCTAATGTCAAAAATAACCAATGTCATGACCCCCAATTTTTCAACATCGGGTGATAATGGAGTTTTCACCCTACGATCATCGGTCGTTCACCATACGATTGGGAATTGGCCAAAGAAAATACAAAAATAGTTAGAAAAATTAATTTTAAGTAGAACTGGAGTTATAGCCAATTATGTGATTTTCACGTATTCCGCTGCCATGGCAACCGTTTTTATCCGATTCTCACAAAATTTGAGGATTACCGAGCCACTGCCATACCGCAGTGAAGTCTATAGAACCATATGTCGTCCAGTTATGCGCGCGAAAGGACAGACAGACCCATATGCAATACCCTCTCCCCCTATCGGGGCGAGGGTAACAAAATAAACATACTATTTGTTGTGATATACAAAGTGACCCATAACAGTTCGTAAGTTACTCTGTATGCCCATTGTTTTTAAATGACCAATATAGCAGCAATAATCAGTGCCGTATTACTGACTATACAAACTGTTTCTGTGCGCTGGCAAGCTAACTCAATGTGCACCTGTCTAGACCAATATAAGCATTTTTTACCATATGATCACATGTGATTTTTTTGTGAGCGATCAAATACAGTTGGAAATATATAAACCACAGAAAAGGTAGCATTGATACTGTCATATCTACTGAGTCAGTTTGAATGAGTTTAATACGTGTATGCCACTTTCATGTGAAAACTTAAGTTTTGATATCATGCTTGATGTACAATTCACAATTCATATCTTCAGTATGCAACATGTGCACCAAACAACTCGTTAGCTGTATTCTATCTTTGTTGCAAACGGGTCAACAGATCTCACATTTATCTACAAAATTAACGACAAAGGTAGATTCCATTGGGTTTCACTCTTTGATGTTCATGTCCGTGATATGTCTGGGCCCTATATCATTTGATAGTGTTCTTCAGAATAAGCAGGTACGAATGAGACTTCGACAGGTCAGATATTCATACAACACAACTTTTTGATACGGATATGTAGAACACCATCAAATATTCATTATTAAAGTAATATTCACTCATATATTACATCATTTTCAACCCATCAGTACGTTAGTTAGAATGCAAATAATACGAATAATGTATTTGTTGTTCTGCCATTGTACCAAACCTATTTGTAAATCACATTAGTGGCATTACCT
The DNA here is from genome assembly GCA_949152475.1 of Terebella lapidaria. NCBI lineage: Eukaryota > Metazoa > Annelida > Polychaeta > Terebellida > Terebellidae > Terebella > Terebella lapidaria. Next base: position 24,529,896 of record OX424566.1, on the reverse strand, counting down.
ATATACTAGAGTGATGAGGTACAACTAATGGAATTAATTGCACATCAGCAGCCTCGGTGGACTTATTGGTTGGAGTTCAAACGTCTTGTAGCACCTGATCACAGTGTTGTCGTCTTTACCAGGGCATACCAATCAGCAGCAGGATCTCAACTTTACTTATCAATGTGTGTTTAGATTGTAAACACATATGTCACATCATTTTTGTGAGTACGGTCGTTGTTTATATTTGTTATTGTTTCAGATTCTTATCGGCCAGACAACCTGATACTAGTTCATATTATTTTTTGATGCATCATTGATTCCTTTTAAACTTTATTAGTCTTCATAGACTTATTGTTATATGTATATAATATTCAGGACTATGACATCATTAAACTGAACGTGTTTCAAGTGAAGGGCTCAGTTGACGCAGATGGAACTGGAAGTCTTTAGCATTGAATTGTTTGACAACCTTTAATGTAGCATATGATACATATATCCACAAACCATGTTTGAAAGGGAGATATTCAAACCTTTATTTCTTTTGTTCGACGCACTCATCTGTTATGTCAATCGTTATGTAATCCACTCTGTTAAAGACGAACATTTAATTCAATCACAGATGTTCACTGGCATTCGGCAGAAATTGGTATGCAAATTCAATATTGGTATTCTTGTATTGGGGGCACCGAATTGATTTCACCTTTAATTATTTGTTCTGACATATATATCAATTTTGTGATGGACGTGGAAAGGTGAGGTCCGTCTATAAACTTCAACGATGATCTACATCCATGGATTGAGAGGACAAATGTTGGTCATTTGTATTGCACATAAATATATATGGGTTCTCAGTCGATCCAGTAACTGTTGAATGATTGTCCTAACGTGGAATCCACTATATTCTAAATGGGTGCAGGAAGTGACAATCATGTGAGAATCAAAGGACATACGATTCCAAAAGGTGCCATCTTCGTGGGGATACGATATACATTTTAGTTGATATACTCAATACTGGAGCACTTGTCTCACAATGGTTTGTCATGAAGTATCAACAATGCTCATTGTGATGCTAACTTTGGCATGTACCCAGAACGTTCGCATCACATCGGGACATGTATAAGTCTACTGGTTCATTCTCCTTTGTGGTGCTATGATAATTGAAATGATTTCAATGTAAAGAGTCAATGTGCAATACATTTTATCTTATTCGGCTTTCTAACAAAAGCGATGACATGTAACAGAAGTCAAAACATGTTTATACAAGATACACATAGTATATGAGTCATGCATTTATTCATGTTCCATAATCGTGGGACCTGTCATCGACTTTTGACAAACAAGGTATGACATACTCGAGCTTCCACTATATTCGCACTTGCAGCTCGGAGTTACTATTTTTATATATGCTTTGACCAGGCTTGTGGAATGTAACAAGTGCCACTCATCAACAATTTTCTGTTCTGTTATTCATTGATGTGCTGACGGATTGAACGGATTGTTGTTTAGTCGGTGTTTCATTCTAATTCGTAGTCTTTCATGGCCGAGTGGTAAAGTAGTTCATGACAGTGCAAAATACTTTATTATTAACATTTTTGGGCAGAAGGATGTATCCCTCTACGGGCGGACATCATTATAGTGGTTCAAACCCATTTTCCGGATTTATGCTCATATTGCTCACAACAAAACCTGTGCTACTACGTGCTTACTCAGCACAAAACCCCTCAATTGGCTCGAATCATATCTTCACCATAAATCTTCTCCATAAATCCGTTCGAGTGTTGGAAGATGACGGACACTTCCACGTTGTATGTGGATGTTGAAGACATCTGTTAACCTGTAATTAAAGGGCCATGGACACGAAAAAGTGACTTGTTTTAATAATGAAGTTAAGCATCTACTGAGTATGTACACAGCAGAAATAGTATCAATTAGGACTCGGGTTGTCGAGAAATTGACCTGAAAGCTGTTGCGAGAGATTATTGGCATTTTACGTTCTTTGTTATCTGTGACGTCACGGGGGAACGACCGCGCTGGTAAAGACGTTTGTCGTTTGCAGGTGGTTGTTTAATTGCGGGTTTTTGGAGGGATTCCATTCATCACTACTATATCAATAGGTATGGGAATTTTGTAATTATGCAGCATGGGTAACCGTACGTAGTGTCGGCGAAGGTTCTACACATCGGGAAGGTGTCAGCCTTTTCTACTTTCCGAATGATCCATGGCATAGCCAGTTTACACAGGCCTACATACGCATAGCTTCTGTCTGTAGTTCAGCGATATGCGTATCGTGATGTAACTTGACAAACGTATGCCAATATTTTTGGCAGGTCTACTTCACCTGGGAATCAAACGGCGATTTAATTCTTTCAGCTCAAAAAAGCTAGCATTATCAGAGCCGTAGGCCTATTACCGCACAGGCCAACTAGGCCCAGGCCTAGGGGGTGGAATTTTAGGCGGGCGCCATTTTTCAGGGAACTTTTTTACGCAGATTATCGTTGTTGTTGAATCGGAATACGATCACGCATACAATGATATTCTGCCAATAACCCCCCCCCCCCCCCACCTCTTTCTCCTAAAATCTTGAATCCTAATGAAAGCTAATGAGCCCGCCACAACCAGGCGCAGTGAGCGTGTACGGGGTTTGGGGTGGGGTAGACGCAGGTTTTTCTTGAAAGAAAAAAATCAACTGTTGCCGTAAAACAAACAAATCCAATACGCTACAGTATATTGAACAGTGTGGTTTTCCTGTTAAAAAAACATTACAAATATATATCTAGACATAAATCCCCATATTCTTCTGCTGCCCGCCACCTAAGAAGAATGTTGTTTAAAAATCCCTTGAAATGAATGATCTAAAAATCAAGTTGACAATGTCTAAATCTGGAACATGATCTTGAATTCAGATAATTCGCATAAAAAAACTCATTGTCTGAGAAGTTCAAAATTGAAATCGGGAGCGTCACAGAATGCTCCTGCGCAATCAACGAATGAGGCTTCAGCTGCTTTTGGGGCCCCTGGGCGGGCCCCAAATCACCGGCCCTGAGTCCACACTCGAGTCCACATTTTCTGCTTATTTTGGGTTAAATGGTGCAATCCTTTGAGATCAGCATTTTTGTGTGAAAAAGGCTACACCCCAACGTCTTCTTATGGGTCTAGCACACAGTATGCTTCTAAACGGGAATCGATTCCTGAGCTTTCAGTTTTTGGCTGACATGTTGTAGAAAAACGGTGTGGCAGAATTTTTAAAATATGAGTAGCCTACGTGTATTGTGTATATCGATACGAACACCAGAAACTACGGACATGGCCCTACATCTCAATGAGGGGTTAGTGGGTCGAACCAGAAGGAGAAGGAGGGGGTGCGTTGGCCTAAACGGACAATATCAGAGTTCTCACTGTAATGAACCCTATTTAATAAGCAAAAGAATCGATATTTGAGCGTTTGTTTCAGTAGAGGTCGAAACTGTGATTTTGTGAAAATATTGCCAAGATCATTCCCACTATAACACACCTATATCCTCATTTTCAGGTTGGTAGTACTTGTTATATAAAGGTAATGCGTATAAACTAAATATCGATTGATATTGTATTGCTTTCCAATATATAAATGTAGAAGAAAGCAAATAATTGATTTATAGGCCTCACAACGAGATTTCTCGAAACTGTGTGGCATACCATTCTACAGTATAACCATTATGCCTGATCACAGAGTAGGCCTAGCATTACATGTTAATTTCCGCCAACAAACAAGTCAGTCATTTGTCTGATCGCTGGCATATCGAAAAAATAATGTAATTATACCAGTGTTAATATAATATCGGACACATTCATTTGAATATCTATTTATTACGCCCCAAACTTAACCCCCACCCCTCCCGCAAGATCGCATCGAGGTTTATCCTGTCTGGATTTTCACCTGCTGGGGAGAAGGGTGTGTGTGTGCTGGGTAGAGGTTTTACGTGTTAATCCCCCATGTCACTCACAGTATTGGATGTATGTGTGATAGTTTACCGTATCATATCCATAATTTCTACTTTGTATTTTGTATATCATTTGTAGGCCCACCTGGTATGCATGTTTAGCTCTAGCGAAACATTGTACAACTGGTGTGAATCAGATCCCGATTGGATCGTGTATCTTGTGCCCCCCCCCCCCCCGCCCCCACAAACAGCCTGAAACACATCTTCGTCATACAAACCTCCCCCCCCCCCTCACCCCAGCCCTAATCCCGTTCATCAATGCTTTGTCCCATACAAGATTGCAACCACTTCCCAGCGTCAAAGATTCTGTACAGAGAATCTTTTCCCCCGTGACGTCAGAAACGTCATTTTACGTAAAAAGATGCTGACCGCTTTCCACGTGGAATATCGGTCTTCGGACCGCTGTAGATCTCATCTGTGTGTTCAGAAAGGCTCTATTTCCGTCTGTATGCATATATATATGAATGGTATTGCATGTAGAACAATTTAATAATCACATCAAATATCATGTCCATGGCCCTTTAACAATGACAATAGGCACACAATCAAAAGGAATGTATTATCTACCCGAGTGTGAATTATAGGAACTTCAAGATAAATAATGGGTATCTTTAAGTACACTTGGGATAGCTTGACCAGGACCCGATTGCATCTCTCAGAAACATTGATCATGGGGACACACACATGTGCATGAAAGATGTGTGAAGTTCATGTTCATTTTCTGACGGGAGTTGGAAGTAATTACTTGAATTCATGAACTGGGTGGATGGCGTGTCCTTCCAGGCACCAGGATTTCATACAATGGTATAATGCACCGAACGTGATTAATTAAATCCCTGATTTACAATTTTTCAAAGATGTTCATTCCCATTCAGTGATTTATGTGTTCCCATCTCTACACGTGAGATCACGAGCCCTGGATATAGGAATGTGTCTTTAACTTTTGTGATACAGGTTTGTTATTTTGCCATTCTGGAGGTTCATGAATACAGCGGACACAATGTGTCCGTGAAAGCTACGATAGAAATTGACGTGATTACTACAATACATGATTATCCACGGTGTTCATCCTTCATTTTGGTACTTATCACTTGACACAATACCAAAGCACATGATATGTGAATGTGATTTCTTTATGTTCTTTATTTCGTTATGTTAAAAATACAAACTCAGTCTTGAGAGAAAAATCATTAACATTACATTACAGTAATATGTTTTGTATTGTTCGATTTCTCCACGTCCATGACAGGTGCGAAGAAATCCTCGCCTACGTTCTGCATAGTTTTCCTCCCCTTCTCTCTTGTCGATTTTTTCTCTATTCCCTCTTTCTCTATGTCATTGAAAATCGATTTTCTGAGTTATCTTTTATATATGCTCACTATCGTTGAAACCACAAATTGTTATACACAATTCCATTGTAGATCCGTATAGTTTTCTATCGTTCCTCCTAATTTGTTTCAAAAATTACTATTGTCTCACGCATAAATAATCGACTCATACGGGCGTCCGACAAACCAAGTATACACAATATATCATAATCTAAGATCACAGCCTCTTGGCTCTTTTTTCACCCTGTTTTCTGTTGTACATAATTTTCCGAACAAAAAAATAAGTACTGTAATTACTCTCTCTCTCTCTCTCTCTCTCTCACTCTCTCTCCATCGTACAGCCTCATATGTGCAGCTTAATAACATTTCTCACTTAGAAAAGACGTTTCAAATTATAAAGTTCATGAAAGTATTTAATATTGGTATGAGTATGGATGTATTTCTAGCAAACCGGTTCCATGTCGCGTAATAGTCCAGGTCTTATGTCTCGTGATAGTCCAGCGTGTGGACTAATTTTGCATGGGTATCTATACTTGAAATGAGATGAAGGTAGTGCATTCATCGCGGTTTTGTATTTGAATGGCCCCACAAAACTGTGTGTGCGTTCTTGGCATATAACAACACATGCCCCATTTTGTACATTTGAGAATTGGCTTTGACTGTCTCCTTTAACACTCACGGACCTCGGTTAAGGAGTAGTATTTGATCCCATGTGATAAATGCATAAGGTTTTAGTACTGAATATTCACCTTAAAATTCTTGTTAAATCATTTACGTCTGATCAGCTTACAACCGAAATCAGCTGTAATTTGGTTGCATTATAAAATAAACAGTGACACGGCAATACCATTCGTACTGATATGACCATTGCAATGAGTCAATGTGTGGTTATACAGTTTGCCCAAAGGATATAGTTTGAATGTACCATGCGAAGATTATTTTAGTAACTTGCACCGGATAGCTTTTACCGACTTTATCTCTCCAAGCTGTTTGTTGCCTGTGTCATTAAGCCGTATAATGTTTCCCTGGAGTGTTATCTCCTAAGCGACCTCTATTAGTAGCACTTTTGGACTGCAATGGTTGGTTCCTCAACAATCACAACCAGATATAACTCTAACTCTAACACTGACTTACACGGTCTTGGTAAAAAACTGGGTTAAAATGTGATACGATTTCTTACCAGTACCCATGAGGGGAAACACTGCCTGCGCTGGACAGTTGGATATCGGGGGGGGGGGGGAGTACTCTAGCAAATCACGTGTATTGCACATGGATATGGTACAGTACGATTATGTGATTGATTGAATCTTTAGTTTGTCATTGATGAATGAGAGTTATATCATATTGCAGTGTATTGCTGACTGTGTGAATTATTAACTATGTTGACATCTTTGAAGGTTTTTGCTCTCTTTGGTGAAAAATTTAACCCGTCAATATTTCATATCAATAGTCATGGTTCAAATTACCTTAAAATCATCCTTTTTTTCGATACTCCACATTTTCCATGACAATTCAGATCACAGAGAACGATCACACAGAAAGAGGAGCATCGTCACTTTGAGACATGTGAAGATATTGATCATTTGCATCGCCCATGTGTTTAGTCTGACGTTCGTATATTTATTATCTTAATGCTTGTACTAAAGATATGTCGTAATTAATAAAAAAAAGGTCGCTACTATCAGCAAAATACGTTGGAGAAATGTGCGTTGGAGAAATGTGCACATACATGTCGTAATAAAAGCAATAAAACAACATATATGTTGCAATGTCCTTCAGCCACATGTCATTGGTTGATTTGCACACAGCGAGCACAAGTATACAATCAAAATTTTCCCGAATGTGATTGATTCTATTTAGTGTTCAGAAACCATCCATGTTTTTTTTAATATAAGGTCTACTAAGGTCCATTGAGGTCTACTAATATAAGGTCCAACTATCAATACATATTCAATTCGCCTGCTATGAAGTGATTAGAACATACAACGTTACAACCAGTAATATGAATGATTTATTGTTGTTATTCGATTATTGTTATTCATAACATGATTGCCCCTCCTTCGCGGATTTGTTTCCTCACAATATATGCGTTGAATAAACGTATTTAATGACCCAGAGTGTGAAATAACCACATCGATCCTTTCGGATGACGAGGACTACAGTTACTTATAAACGGAACTGTGATCGTTAGCATACAGATTGCTTTGAAATGGGAAACCTTCTTACCCTTCGCTTTTTATTGTGAAACTGTGCTTATGAAGACAATTCATTGGTTTTCTTTATTTCTGGTTCGGAGAAGAATACTGTGGGGTTTTTTTACTCACCGAAGGTGAGTATATGGGATCGACCGTGTGTATGTTTGGATGTATGTATGTCACAAACGTGGCACGTTTTGTTGTATGGGGACGGATTTTTTCCATTTGGGGCACGTTCTTGTCCTATCTGCTCCCTCTATCGATATGCCAACTTTGGAATTTCTCCGTGCATCCATGTTGACGTAGTTGCAAATTTAATTGTCGAGTCGGACAATTTCCGCACGCAACGCCAGTCACCAACATGTATCTAAGATCGGAGGGAGGGAGATATGATAGACGTGACAGCCGTGTGTTATGGGTTCTGAGATGGGCGAACGCAGGGCTCCACACTAAGGACCTCCCGACCTCCCGGGGCAAGTAATAATTGGGTGAGGGCAAGTGAGCAAATACGAGCAGTCGCCCGACGGGCAACCACAAATTTGCGGCCAAATCATAGACATATTATTCAAATAAATGTGTTCGTTTTTGTCTCACAACCTGTCAAGATTGATTCACCACCGTATTGATTTACCGAGTGCTGGATGACACATCAATACTTTGTATGTATATAAATTATGCAAATTACGCAGTTAGCCAATAGCATTTGCGGGTTTACCATGACACAGCAGAACTTTGTATGTACATAAATTATGCAAATTACAAGTCAGCCAATAGCATGCGCGGGTTTCTCAGATCGCGTGCATGTTTACGATGTTGCATAGCAACGCATCCACCGAACGAACATGTTCCAAGTATTTGAAGCGTGCCGAATAAGTAGGCGAGATACGGTGGGTGCTGTTTTCCAGTTACAAAGCGATACTGTACTATGTTACTGTTAATATCAGAATATAATATAATTTGATATTTGAAAGGAAGAAATTTTGATCTAGAGTACAATAACAAGTTATTAACAACACCATGCATTTCATTGACTGAAATATTGTGTATTCTGGCACTCCGAATGCATTGCCCCATGAGAACAGTGCCAGGAAAAACCCATCTGGCACTCTCTGTGGTTGTCAAGCAAAACGTCATGAAAAAGACAGAAAACGTTATCATTGCAAAAGCTACGTAGGCCATGTAAACACTGGCAAAATGGACAGTGTTTTGGTTTGAAACTCGTTGATTTCGTGGATATTTCTGTTGTTTTGGACAAAAGGCTCGGCCTAGATCACAGAGACTTGTGCCAAGATAAACCCATCTGGCAGTCGAAACAATGCCATATGCATATAGGTAACTTGTCAGTCACGCGTGCATGTTCACGATGGGTACATTATGATGGGTATATTAATACAAGCCCGTCATAATGTACCCATATGTACCCATCTTCGGTGAGTACGGCGCCCCATGGGCCCTTGTTTCTTTACAAAATAAACATAAATGGTACTCAGCTGTACCACAGAAACATGTAATTTGAGACGAAGGTATGAAGATACACGGCGTATTTCGTAAATAACCTTGCACATGTTACATACGTCCATCTATACATGGATGGACCAATTATATTTTATTGATCATGGCCTTGTCGGTCATCAGTTCCTGTTGGTAGTACTTTTGAAATATGCCATCACTTGGTACCATCCACTGAGTGTGGTAACATTTCCATCCCTTACCCGCAATACTGGACGCAACTGACTCAGAAGACATGATGCACATCAAATACCGCGATAAATGTATAGTAGAATATATAGAACACAATGTAGTAATTATTGTTAATTAATCTGTGTGCACATAGAAGGTGGACTAATAACATCTTATATGTTAATTGATATGTTAATAATATTTTTTCATTGATATTGTATTTTGTCAGAATTTGGTGAGAAGAATTTGTTCTAGTCATGCTACTCCCATTGAATGTTTCATTATTCCTGGAAGAAAATAGCACAAAATAAATCAGAATTAGTGTGCTAATCCCCGATTGTTTTATTTTAATGAATCCACCATCTTTTCTCGAATGTACCCAACAGGTGGTAGTCGGACAGTTTTCTATTTGGAAGTAGAACCGAGTGTACATTGATTATTTTTCTGTCTACGCATGTCAGCTGATGAAGACAACTTAATGATTTGATCCATTGGTACACATGCCTTTATACCATCTGTAGAAGGGTAATCTGCAACTGGATTGCAACTTCATCGACAATAGCTCTTTCTTTATTCGTTGGATAGATATATTCCTGCAAGAACAATAATATCAATATATAAATATTAACTGCTTTAAGAAGAACATGGCAAAATGCTTTATCCTTCCCACAATGGAGACAATGTTACCCAAGGGAATCCGAGGTAACCTTGTTTTGATAATGTTGATGGACCAATCACGGCGTGGATTCTAACATAAGGTAAAATAACATAGCTGTTTTTATTTTGCTCTCAGTCTGGTTGAGAATGCACTTCATAATCGCCAGAGCTTTCGGAATCAGTAATTTTCGGAATCAGTGAAATAACAGCCACAGTTCAGGATATAATTACCTTGTGTGTGCTAGTCACCATACGCCAGGCGAAGTGAATCGTCACAGCCGTAAACTCTTGTCGACAGAAAACGACATTGTTCATCAATGGTGTGGGAATCAATTATAAGATAAGGAGAAACTACATACATGTAGAGCAGATTACTGATCAATGCATTGTTTTTCGAATTGAGAATTGGAGATAATTAGGACGACCAGACCATAAACGCCATCATAATATCGATTTTTCAGTGTCAGCAGGAGTAAAACAGTATCGTTGCCCGATTGTCTTAGAATACACTGCAGTTCTGTCCATTAATTGCTGATAAATTCATTCATGTTCGCAATTGCAGATGAAAGGCTGAAGAAAAAAACCGAACTGGTACTCCTTATTGTCTATTGGCCGCCTGTCATCTTCAGCTCAATTATCATAGGCTTACCATCCTAACGATTATCTGATAACAAGGTACATAAAGCTGATTGTACACCCACGTGACCGATTTAAATCCTCATTGATGACAACATGTCCATGGACGTCAATTATGATTAGATTTAGCTATTCTTTACCAGAAACAAATCACTGACACAAATATGGATGCCTTTAATACGTGTATATGTACCTTATTGATGTATGTTAATGTCGATTGCATTTTGAAATGTCCCGGGTCCATGATCTTGTATAATGAGAGGCGATGAATATTGAAAAACGTTTGGTATTATCAGCGTGGGGGTCAGCATATTGTCAGAAGTGCACGTGCCCCCCATGGATTTCGCTTGTTCACCTGATAGTTACAACTTCATTGAGTGAAACATTGCATGAGATACATGGACTCGTCGTTTAATACACAAAAAATGTCTGTTATATCCAAACATTATCAACGAAATGATACAGTATAAAAATTCGAGATCACAATTTAACTGACTCTCGATCAGGACAAAAGACTGACGATCTGACGTGTCTTTGTTTCTGTGAATGAGGATATCTCTGAGCAATGGAGTGCGACGAATACGCTTTACCCAAATAATATCATCATATTGTGAACATCAACACACACGCAAGTCATGGCAAACATATAAATTGTCATATTTTTCGCTCCAGAAAATGATGACTCCGCTCTTGAAACATTGATGAATTGCAACTAAACACTGACGAGACATGCTTCCTGTGCAACATCCAATCAGTGTCGAATACACAAAACTGCCCTAACGCATGAAGAATATACTGTGAATAACGTTCTTGCAACATCCTCCATTGCACTTTCAGCTAAACGTTAATATTCATGCATTGTTCTGAGAACGAGCTGCCGATTAAGATGATGAAGAATTAGTATCCAGGTGCAGCTTACCAGCTTATCGACCTTGTTAATGATATTTTGATGTGCCAAGTCGTCAATTAACGGCCAAGTCATCAAGTTTTTCTTCATAAGCTGACAGGCAAAGATAAGAAAGTGAAATCAATACACATTCGAGTCCTTCCCGAATCGCTGAGACAAGAACTCACAATCTGCCACATGGCTGCCATTTCATTGCAACAAAGATTCACACGGTTGTTACGGTTGGTGATGTGCAATGTAATAAAGTATTTCCTAGACACCATGTGTGTGCAGAGTTCATACAAGTAAATTGGATCCAGGTTTTGGATTTTGATGTTTTGGGGGTGGATGCATTCCTGAAACAGTGTAACATGTTTATTATCTCCCCCATACAGAAAGTGATGATTACTCAAGCCCACACAATTTTGTATGTTTATAGGTGTATATACATTATATGCAAGAACACGAACATTTGATCTTTTCCCTGAGTTCTGTCCGAAGTGATTCAGGTGTAATATAAATAATATAAAAAATGAAGTTAGATCAATAACATATATTTACGTTTACATATTCACATAATGTCATGGAAGTCAGGAATTTTCTGTAGCTTGTCGAGTATAAATATGCAACGTAAAAGCATGCCACTGGCATTCTGTGAACTCTTCGCACGTTATACCGACAGTTGCTGCCTGGTATAATAAGGCAATATCTGTTCGAAACAAGGTTGTACGAATGCACAACATCGTCTAGCGGGAGTGATTGGTCCAGAAATGCTACGATATGGTGATTCCATAATATCACAACATGTCACAGTTCCTGATCAGGTTCTCACTTATGACAAAAATTCAAATTTCGAGCAGGTCATATGAAATGTAAGAATTTATTTTCGAATATAGTGAGATACGTCGTCACCATGCGAGTGGATTGCATTAACCTGAACCTTTATACAAAATTGGGTTTTCAATAAAACCAAAGCTCTATTATTTGTCAGACAGAGCACTCATGGAATATTCCCATAACGTATTTTGACGGCTCATGTGAGAAATATTACCACAAATCCCCAGCACAAAAAGAGATCAATCCACCAATATAATTCTGAAAGTCAACAACATTACGAAAAGAGGATATCATTTTTTCATACCATACGCCCATAACAATGTCTAGATGTAGATTATAGTGGGATCATTGGATGTTCAGGATAGTGCCCAGCCTGTGATCCTCGATGTTAGCTGTTTGAGCAAGAGACAGCGTTGTAGAACGCATATCCTACTTATCATAGATCAGTTGATTCATACAATAATCCAGTTGAAATTGACCTATCCCAAATCCAGTTTGTCCAAGTCTTTTTACGTCATTTCCGACGTTTTCTGCAAAACGTTAATATTGGCCAAAGATAAGTTTTCTGACGTATTTTGTGAAACTCGGACAACTTTTGGGGGCATCTGGGATAGGTCAATTCCATCAATAGTTCAGATTCCAAACTACAACCGTAACTAAAATGTGCATGATGTGGGTAATGAACAAGCCAAGATCTTGAGTGATTAAGCTGTCAAGATAGTATGAAATTCATTACTGTAATACATGTAATACATCCACATATGTGCGATTTGTTCATCATAAACATGTTTGTATTGTCAATAGTTTCCGTGTAGTCTATTACATATGAATACATTTTACAGTTTAATAATTTGTTCAGTCCTCATTTGTGGCACCTATTGGAAACTAAAACCAACTTATAAAAAATGCATAAGTCGCATGAGACTCTGATTAGACCGATGGCATGAATCAGCAACATGTCTGGTGTTGTATATACTCTGGTACATTTCCCATTCCATTACCACTTGTCAAAAGCATTATATATAATAACATTATTCCGCTGACACAAAATTGGTGTGCAATGATATTGAGTTTTTTAGAAAGTAAAACGGAACGAACTATGACACTATAATATTGATCAAACTACACTGAATTATACGCTTTTTCCCATTCGATCATTGATCAGTGACAAGTGAAAAAAACAGCTGTTCTCCTATTCAAGTTGGCTGAGAAATATTTGTCTGTACCTACTTGAGATCAAATATGATACAGTGCAGTAAATGGATAAAAGTGATAACAATTAATACAGAACAATTGCAAATCGACACACTTCAAAGCAATTCGCTAATGCACAAAAAAATAAGATGATGAGTGGTTAATACTATCATAATTAATCTATAGTGTCATTTCATTCATCATTTAACATTATGTTTGATGTATATGTTTATTAATATAAACAATTTCAGCAAAGTGTAATAGAGGAATGAAGATATTTGTTTTACCTTAATGGTTCGAAAGAGCTGCCTCTTCAAGAAGGCACAGTTATTCAAGTGATTTGATTTGGGTAATTACGCGTATGACGTGTGTAATGCTACCTCGTATGTATTAATGCGAAATGGTTGAGACTAATAGACAACCTATTTGTTCAATGACAATTCGCATTCCATCATACATCAGTCTATTTATGCTATATTTTAATTAAGTATTCAAAATGTGGTACTTTTCTTTGGTTCAACGAGCTAAGATAGATTTTGGCTTGCAGAACCAAATCCCTTCAATGGTTAAGTATTATTAAGTGCATTTGATTACAAATTATAAAATCACACAGAACTAAATCAGTCCAGTTCAAATTCGGTCGAAGTCATTAGCCAAATCTCAACGCCTATATCCACATAGTTATGGCAATTGAAATTCACATATTATATTCACGTATTCTATTCGATTACTCTATATCAAAATATATTCACTTGGACCCATCTTTCATTGGTATTGTAATACAAATACTCTCGCAGTTTTATGTGGAAAGACCACCTGCAATGTTGCCTACGCAATCACATGAACGGCGAAGGAAAACATTCGACATTGTGTCAAGTAGTGCTTCTTTGATGTGTCTTTGTTTTGTGATTGTTTCTCTTGATATTATACATGTACATAACAGTAGACCATGTTTATACTATTTCCGGGGTAATGTCATACAAATACCGAATATAACTACGCATTGTAATATCTGAAACATAATGACTGAAAATGTGCACAAAAGTTTGTAGTCAGCCATATGTCATCAAAGATCATCGCGTTCTATAGTGAGTATGTATTGAGTGGACATGTTGAAGATGTAACATACCTGACTTAAATATCAACAAGTATAAACATTATCGGGTCCTATTTGCATATTTTCACAACTGATTATATTGATACTACACTTTATGAAGAGATAAATCTTGTTCGATCTGATTGACAGTTTATCTGTTTGGATGCATGATCAAAATGTCATTTGGAGCTATGGTTCTTATTGCATATTTTGAATTTGACATTATTGTCCAGAATATTGTCTATTTACTGTGGTGGAAACGACTTGGACAACTCCATTAAAATGTCATCCCTGGAGGGTCGTCTTCCTATTCGCTTGGTTGGAAGGGACTACTAATTACTGTCATTCACAAAGCATCTCACAAAACAGAACATAAATTCAAGTTTTGCTCTATGCGTGCTGCTCGAACGGACCTGGTCTCTGCATTATTGTGCATATTGTACGAGCGTTTCCTGAAAGGCATTGCTGAACAAGCTTCGCCGTGTCTATCCACTGGGTCCAGAAGTAAATCTCGTCAATCACTAGAATCCTGGGCTGTGTGTTGACCGATAATTCATAGATGTAATTCAGAAATATAGAATGGATACACTGTTCTGAAGAAAAGGTCGCCTCTATCACCAAAATATTTTGTATAAATGTGCATTTGCCTACCGACATGTAACATATATATGTTGCAATATCTTTCAGCCACATGTCATTGGTTTATTTTTACACATCGAACACATGTATACAATTCAAATTTCTCGGAATGTGATTGTCTCTATTTAGTGTTTAGAAACCACCCATAATATAAGGTCTACTTCTTCAACCATCAATGCCATTCAATTCGCTTGGTATGAAGTGACTAAAACATACAGCGCGACAACCAATAACATGGATGATTTATTGTTGTTATTTGATTATTGTTATTCATAACATGATTGCCCCTCCTTCACGGGATTGTTTCCTCAAAATATATTCTCTGAGTATATGTATTCAATGATCCAGAGTGTGATATAACCACAGTGTCCCTTTGCGGTGACTAGGAGTGGATTTGCTATAAACGGAACTGTGATCGTTAGCATATAGATTGCACTGAAACGGGAAACCTACTCACCCTTTCCTTTTTTAAATAGAAAACTGTGCTCTTGAAGACAGTTTATTGGTTTCCTTAATTTCTGGTTCAGCGAAAAATATTATGTTTTAAAAAAAAATAAATATACATGCTACTCGGTTGTATATCAGAAATATGTAATTTGGGACGAAAGCCCATGATGTAATGAAGATACACATCGCATGTTTGTAAATAATAGTTTCGTTTTTCTGCCCCCCTTGCCATATATTAAATGTCACACTCACTATGCACACGATACATAAATATATTCGTCCATCTATACACCGACCAATTATATTTTATTGATTATGGCCTTGTGGGTCATCGCTTCCTGTTGGATATGGGCAGTAAACATGTTTCACTTTCCTATTGGAAGGTACTAAAACTTGGTAATATCCCTTGAGTGTGGTAACATTTCCATCCCATACCCGCAAAACCTGGACGCAACTGACTCAGAAGACCTAATGCACATTAAATAACGCAACATCTGGATAGTAGAATATGGAATTATGTGTGCACATAAAAGGCAGCCTAACAATATCTTATAGATAATTGATATGTTATTCTGATTTTGTTTTCATTGATTTTGGATTTTTGTCAGAATTTGGTAAAAAGGAATTTGTTTTAGTCATGCTACTCCCATTGAATGTTTCATTTTCCCTGAAAATAGCACCACGATAAATCAGAATTAGTGTGATAATCTCCATTTGTTTCATCAATGAATATACCATGATTTCTCAAATGTACCCAATAGGTGGTAGTCGGGCAGTTTTCTGTTCGGAACTAGACTTGGGTGTACAATGATTAATTTACATGTCCGCTGATGAAGACAACTTGATGCATTTGTACACATGCCTTTACACCACCTGTAGCAGGGTAACCTGAAACTGGACTACAAATATATCAAATATAGCTCTTTTTTAATTCGTTGGATGAATATATACCTGCAAAAACAATAATATTAATATATAAATATTGACTGGTTTAAGAAGAACATGGCAAAATGCCCCCTCCTCACAGTTGAGACAATGTTTCCCGAGGCGAAGCCGAAGTAACGTTGTCTCGAAAATGTTGATAAACCAATCACGGCGGGTATAATAACATAGTCGCCAAAGTTTTCGGAGTCAGTGAAATAACAACCACAATTTAGGACATACAGGTAACCTTGTGTGTTTTCTAGTCACCTTACACCAGGCGAAGTGAATCGTCACAACCCTAAACTCTCGTCGACAGAAAGCGACATTGTTCATCAATGATCTGGGAATCAATTATAAAATAAGGAGAAACACTACATACATGTTTGAGCAGATTACTGATCAATGCATTGTTTTTCAAAATGAGCATTGCAGGTAATCACGATGACCGGACCATAAACACCATCATAATATCGATTTTCCAGGTAGTGTCAGCAAGAGTAAAACAGTATTGTTGATCGATAATCCTAGCATACACTACAGTTCTGCCCATCAATTGCTGATAAATTAATTCATGTCCGCAAATACAGACAAAAAGCTGAAGACAAAACCGATCTGGCACTTATTATTGTCTATTGGCCGCCGTTATCTTCAGCTCAATTATCATAGGCTTACCGCGATTCACCATGGTAACAAGATATATAAAGCTGATAGTACGCACACGTGACTGATTTGAATCCCCATTGATTACAGAATGTCCGTGGCCGTCAATTATGATTAGATTGAGCTATTCTTCACCAGAAACAAATCACTGTGGGGGTCAGCATATTGTCAGAAGTGCACGTGCCCCCATTGATTTCGCTTGTTTACCTGATAGTTACAACTTTATTGAGTGGAACTTGCATGAGAAACATGGACTCGTTGTTTAATACACGAAAAATATGTTATATCCAGACATTATCAAAAAATGATACAATAAAACAATTTGAAATCATAATTTAAGAGATTGACGACCAGGAAAAGAAACTATGGATGTTCCGTGTCTTTGTTGTTGTGAATGAGGATATCTCTGAGCAATTATGTCTCTGAACAATGGAGTGCAACAAATACACTTTACCCAATAACATCACATTTTGAACATCGACGCACACGCAAGTCATGGCAAACACAGGAAGTGTCATATTTTTCACTTTGGAAAGTGATGACCTTGTTTTTGAAACAATTACAAATTGGCACTAAACACAAACGAGACATGCTTCCTGTGCAACATCCAATCAGTGTCAAAAACACTAAACTGCAATAACGCATGAAGAATATACTGTAAATAACGTCCTTACAGCATCCTCCATTGCCGTTTTAGCTAAACGTTAATATTCATACATTGTTCAGAGAACGAGCTGCCGATTAAGATGATGAAAAATGAGCATCCAGGTGCAGATTACCAGCTCATCGACCTATGTTAATGATATTTTGATGTACCAAGTCGTTAATTCACCGTCAAGTCATCAAGCTTTTCTTCATAAGCTGACAGGCATGGATAAGAAAATGAAATCAATACACATTCCAATCCTTTCCGAATGGCTGAGACAAACACTCACAATCTGCCACATGGCTGCCATTTTATTGCAACAAAGATTCACACGGTTGTTATGGTTGGTGATGTGCATATAAGAAAGTATTTCCTGGACACCATGTGTGTGCAGAGTTCATACAAGTAAATTGGATCCAGGTTCTGAATTTTGATGTTTCGGGATGGGTGCATTCCTGAAGGAGTGTAACATGTTCATTATCTCCACCACACAGAAAGTGATGATCACCCAAGGCCACAACCCATACAATTTTGTATGTTTATAGGTATATACATTATATGCAAGAACACGAACATTTGATCTTTTCCCTGAGTTCTGTCCAAAGTGACTCATGAGTAATATAAATAATAAAAAAAAAAGAAGTTAGAGCAATAACATATATTTACGTTAACATATTCACATAATATCATGGAAGTCAGGAATTTTCTGTAGCTTGTCCAGTACAAATATGCAACGTAAAAGCATGCCACTGGCACTCTGTGAACTCTTCGCAAGTTAAACCGACATTTGCTGCCTGGTATAATAAGGCAGTATTTGTTCGAAACATAGTAGCGGAGTTGTACGAATGCACAATATCGTCTAGCGGGAGTGACAGGTCCAGAAATGCTACGATATTCCATTTTATCACAATATATTACATTTCCTGATCAGCTTCTGAATTATGATGAAAATTCTAATTTCAAGCAGGTCATATGGAATGTAAGAATTTATGTTCGAATATAGTGAGATATGTGGTCACCATGTGTGTAGATGTAATATAAAGGTTACGTGCGCGCTGAGGGTTTACCATGAATAAAACCAGATTTGTATGATTTCAATACCCTACAACTATATACGACTTTTTTTTCAATTAAACCAATGCACTACATTTTTTTCAGCAAATGCATCATCAAACACCCGGTCATCAGCGGTATACATTGTATTATTGTGATTTCGTTATTCGTTTGACAGAGCACTCATGAAATACTCCCACAATGTATTTTGACGGCTCATGTGAGATATATTACCACAAATCCCCAGCACAAACAGAGGAGAGATCGATCCACCAATATGAATCTGAACATCAACAACAATCCGAAAAGAGGATATGATTTATTCATACCACACGCCCATAACCATGTCCAGATCTAAGATATAGTGGGATTATTGGATGTTTAGGAAAGTGCCCAGCGTGTGCTCCTCGATGTTAGCTGTTTGATCAAGGGACCAGGTTACCTCAGATACATATTCATCTTCTAGGTTTTTATCATATATCATCCCAGGAACATATCAGGAAATGTTCGTAGAACGCACATCCTATTTAAATTGGATCAGTTGGCACATACAGTAATCCAGTTGAATTCCATCAATATATCAGATTCCGAACTACAACTGTAAACTAAACTGTGCATGATGTGGGTAATAAACAAGCCGAGATCTTGGTTATTATGCTGTCAAGATGGCATAAAATTATATGCTGTGTAATACGTGCACAGATGTGATAATGAAGCTACTTTTATAAAATTGTGTTTTGTTCATCATGAACATGTTTGTATTGTCAATAGTGTCCATTAGTATTATACATACATTTTACAGTTTCTCAACTTGTTCTGTCCTTATTTGTGGCACCTTTGGAAACTATGACCAACTTGTCAAAAATCGAACAAGTCGCCTGAGGCTCTCATTAGACTGATAGCATGAATCAGCGATATAGCAATATGACTAACACGGTGTGCATATTAACATCATGGAAAGACCTTACATATTTGAGTCGGGAGTTTTATATACTCTGGTCCATTTCCCTTTCCATTACTACTTGTCAAACCTCTTTTGCTGTCAGCGGTACCAAGTGCTAATGTTTAGGCAGATTTATATAATTTGGTCTTTGTCACTAGTGAATGCTCCATGCAGAAGTAAGTCCAAATACTTGTGGTTTCATCTAAATCGATTAATATGTAATATCATTATTCCGATGACGCATAAATGGTGTAGCACTATGACGCTATAATATTGATATCAGATTTCACTGAATAGACGCTTTTTCCCATTTGATCATTGATCATGTGACACATGAAAAAACAGCTGTTCTCCAATTCAAGTTTGCTGGGAAATATTTGTCTGTACCTACTTGACATCAAATATGATACAGTGCAGTGAATGGATAAAATGATAGCAACTGATACAGAACAATTGCAAATCGACACACTTCGACACAACTCGCTAATGCACAAAAAATAAGATGATGAGTGGTTAATACTATCATTATTTATCTATGGTGTCATCTCGTTCAAATACGTTCATTTTCCAACATTATATTTGATGAATATTATTCTTAATATAAACAATATCAGCAAAGTGTTATAGAGGAATGAAAACATTTATGACGTTATTGGTGTGAAAGTCCTGCCTCTTCAAGAATGTACATTCACTGAAGTGATTTGAATGGTGTAATTACGCGTATGGCGTGTGTGATGCTACCTCGTGTGTATCAATCAAAAACATTTAAGACTAATAGACAACCAATTGGTTCAATGACAGTTCACATTTCATTATGCACCACTCCATTTATGCTATATTTTATTGAATATTCAAATTGTGGTACTTTTCTTCCGTTCATTGCTATTAGGTGTATCTGATTACAAATTAAAAAATCACACAGAACTAAATCATTCCAGTCCATTTTTGGTCCAAGTCATTAGCCAAATCTGAACGCTCTTTGAACGTCGGTCATGAAGTACACCCATATCCACATAGTTATGGCAATTGAAATTCACATTATATTATATTCACGTATTCTTTTCGATTCTTCTATATCAAAACATATTAATAGGACCCATCTTTCATTGGTATTGTAATACAAATACTCTCGCAGTTTTATTGGAAAGACCACCTGCAATGTTGCCTACGCAATCACATGAACGGCAAATGAAAACTTTCGACATTGTGCCATGTAGTGCTTCTTTGATGTGTCTTTGTTATGTGATAGGTCTTTCGATATTATACATGTACATAACAGTGGACCATGTTTATACTATTTCCAGGGTAATGTCATATAAATACTGAATATACCAATACTTTGATTTTCCTAACTCGTTTACATTGTTTTTCACTGATTTTTTTTGCGATGCTTAACGGTATCGTTCTATAACTTGGCATACTTCACTTGGGAGTCAACAGCAATATTCTACCTAATTACACATTCCTATCGCGAAAATTGAAAAAGTTGGCAATCTACCCCAATGTTAGCCCTGTCATTCAAATTCTGGGTCGACACACAATTTTGTCCATTTATCGGTTTTGTAGCAGTGCAATCTTTCGAAATCAAAATGTTTGTGTATAATAGACCCCAATGTAATTTTTCGTCCCTAATGACAATGATATTTTGAATCCTGATAGATGTAAGCAGGACCAAATCCTCGAATATGTTCAGATTCTCGAAATCCCGTTTTGGGCTGAAATTTAACATTGGGTTAGATTGCCAACTTCTTCAAATTGTGCGATAAAAGTCTTGGCTCGTGACTTGTGCCAACTTATAGAACGATAAAATTTAGCATCGCGAAAATATCGTCAAAAACCAGTGTAAACAAGTTAGAAAAATCAGAGTATATGCATTCTCTTTGTGAATGCCCACTCTTCAAATGTATCTTCAAACATCCCACGGAATGTATGTCTGACTGAAATGTGCACGAAAGTTTGTGGTCAGTTATATGTCATCTAACACCATCACGTTCCATATTGAGTATGCATTGAGTCTATTCAAAGCTATAATCACTTTTAGAATTGACAAAATTTATTCATCCTGCGATAGCTTTATTTTGTCTATAGAATGAAAAATCGTAGAATTTGGGTCTGGAAATGTGTATGACGTGCCTAAGTTTTTCTTTGAGGCAGCGATTCGATATACCTTCCATTGAAAACAATGAAGGGTATATAAATTAACTGAAAACATAGCCCTCGAGCGATTAGTCATTCACTGTCAGCTTGAGGTTTCCAGCTGACAGTTCGTGCATATGTGTCATTCGCACAGCAAACCATTCAAGTGCTCTTCTATGAACTTGCAGTGTCCTCAACACATGAACATCCACTGGGGCCAAGCTGTCAGTGAAGACAATTTCTGAAATCCATCAAGAATTAACCCATTTGCGAAATATCTTGTGTTTGGTTGCTAATGCTTGTGTTTGAGTTCACTTCCAGAAGAAAATAAAAACATTTTGTGCTACAATTTTTGTTAGAAATATGACTGAGCTAATTGATTCATGGTACGAATGAACATCGCGTGTATTCACAATCTAAATGACGGAGCATGTTGGTGCCACTTCGGTGAGAGCAAGGAATCTTTCAAAGCTCTGTTGCCGAGTCGAAGGTATAAGTACGATATTCTGGAAAAGAGGTCTCATATCCTCTGTTCAAATTAATAACAGTTTGTAATAGGTCATTTTTCCCCAAACTAATTCGCAATAATGCATAAACTCACAGTTCATCAAATATATAATAATTAAAGTTTCTTTTGTCAACTGATTTTGTCTCTAGGCCGTGAACTAGAGAAAACACCATCAATTTTCTTAAAATGAGGTTTCATATCGTCTGTTCAATTATATAACAGTTTGTGATTTTTTCAGTAATTTTTCCCTAAACTAATTCGCTACAATGCATAAAATCACAGTTCATCAAATATATATTAATTGAAGTTTCTACATTTCTATTGTTCTGTTGTCATGGTCTACATTTTGTTTTTTTGTGGTGTCAGCATGATCTTGGAAACTGGCCCAGAATGCACATAGATTTCATTATCTCTGTCAGCATGTCAGCTGGGTCGATCAGCGTGATGACTTACTGAGACAGTACTTGCAAGGTCAACTGTAATCTAGGTTTTCTACGAGACTGAGTGTACATAGTTCGTTATGTGTCAATACAAAATATATTATCATAAACTTATTTTTTTGGAACAGGACTGCAAATGATCTTTTCATATCCATCAACTCACATCGGTAACAATAATAATTTCTGTGTTTACTCTGTGTTTACTTTTTACTTGTATATTCTCTTTATAAAAATTATAGGAAGTATATTTCTTTTGAAAATTATATTATATTATAATAATTCAGCCATAGAAAAACATTTTCAAGCATGACAATGACTGGACACAAGTATGATCTGGTTGATAGTTTTTCTTATTTGCATATACGTCCTCGTGATAGTGTGTATATTTATTAGCTTTTCAAGTTGTCAGTGAGAATGAAGTAACATCTCCGCTCTCATAGGGTATTCCTCACCCTTCCGGTGCAGACAATCTCACATTTAGTTGGCTGAGTGCCTATGACATTCCAATAGTTTTTCTGTACTGAAATTATCACCCAAAGTTTAACCACTTTAATTATGTTAGGCTCGCCCATGAATTCAATCATGGGAATGAGAATTTTTTATGGTAATTATATTTTTTTGAGCATGGCTCATTGTAGCAACTACCATTTTGAAGAGTACGTATGGTTGTAATCGTGTGATCGTTCATGCTAACATATTTGATTCAAATCATCAAGTTCTTTATACTTGCATCAATCGGAAATAAAAACTGAAAAATTGATGGTTGCATCGGGAGATAAACATTTTTTTCTATTCATTTCACATTGTATCTCTTTTACGTGCATGATCAAAATGTCATTTGAAGATGTTGTTCTGATAGCACATTTGGATTTGACATTAGTCACCACAGTATCGCGTAATTACTGTGGTGGAAACGACTTAGACAAGTCCATTAAAATGTCATCCCTGGAGGATCGTGTTGCTGTTGGTATGGCTGGAAAGGAATACTAATTCACATGGTTCACAAAGCGTTTCGTTTACAGAACAGTACATCAAATCAAGTATTGCCCTCTCCATGCTGATGGAATGGACACTATCTTCACTATCAATGAAATAATCTTGTACAAACTTTTCAAGGAAGCATATTTGTCAGCAAACAATAGCAGCAATATAACAATGTTTCAACTGAAAATTCACTCAAATATCGTTATATTACGAAACATCCAATTTTCAACGCGAATACCTTAAATTGCATTTATATAAATAGCTGCTTCTGTTTGAGTTCATTTACAGAGCTTGTCATCTACCATGATTAGGTCACTTGAAATAAGATATTCAACGGTAGTACTTGAATATAACCCATTAAATCAGAAGCACGTATTTACCATGCTGAGTGGACAGAAGGCCAACCTCATTCAGCCAAAATCCATTCGCCTGGTATAACGTATAAACACAGAGAGTAACATCCAATAAGGTGGTTTTTACTGTATTGACATGCATGAAGTCATTGCTTTGGCCGTTATGAAATTGCAGAAGATCACAGAAGATTTGTTTTATCATGTCTTTCATTAAGAAATTCGATCAGGGCTTGAACTTTATGTTCTTACCCGGTAAAATCAACTATATATTATATATATATATCATATATATTGGATCGCGTTCATACATTCGGCGGCTGTCTTTGAGGATGCATGATACTAAAACAAAATGGAATGCTTACCTACTCATATTCTCGAAAATTCCATATTTCATGACAAGATATTGTTAGTTTTTATGCAAGTTTGCTTAGATCAGAAATATTGATTACAATCCCCAGATGTGTATATAGAAGACCAGTCGCAATGTCATTTGTATGCTACCGATCTCAGTTCCATTTGCTTCAAATAAAGACCTTGTCCAACCAGGGTACTCTGACTTTGCCATAAATTAGCAAGTTGGTGCAATGGTCTGGTTTCCTGTACTTTGTGAGACATTGCGAGGAACTTGAGATGGGTTAGAAGGGACTCTCCCTGTTCGTTCTGAGACACAGCTGTGTGATGACTACATGCTTCGTAAATGAGGCAAAGAGGTTAATTTTATTTTGAATGGAAAAATTGCGAATAATTAACGATTGAGGTAATACAACGTTTCCGAACCCTACACAGAGTAACAATTACAGCGTGCATATTATTCCATCAACCCAAGTTCTGACCATTAGCAGATTGATCAACAATGAGCAAAAGCTGAATCCTTCACTCATATATCACAAGTCTGCTAACATACAACAGATTGGTGATAGTGGGAACAATGCTATACACGTCTGATTTATTTTGTTGTGTATTGTTTCGTTTATCTGGCTGCATTAGGTTTTATTATTCCCATAATATCACTTGGTGATACGTGTGATATAATGGGAGAAATAGTACCACACCTCTCCGCAATCAGTCTTTAGCATGACTATGACTCCCAACATATGTATAAAGAAAATGAGAGGTGCTATGTGTTCATACCACAGGTCCATAGTTATGTCCAGAAATGAATTATAATGAGCTTTTCGGATGTTAAAGAGTGGTGTGCGTGCGTGTCTGGCTGCTAGCGGCTTGAACAAAAGAACAGGTCACACCATACATATTTATCTTTCAGGTTTTATCCTCTTTTTAAGTTCCAGCAATGTGTGCTGGAATGCATAATGCATATCAACCATCTGGCCATTGCTTCATCGATTGTCAAGGTATCCAATTACTGAAACTCAGCAGTATGTAGCATGTGAGAACTGGGCAAGCATATTTTAGGAGACTACACTTGAAAGAATACGTATGCTCGTGTTGTATCCCGCGCAATGATTTGCTAAATTGTCCTGCTCTAATATGTGGCATCCATTGAAAAATCGTCATAAAGGTGTGAAAAGACTGGAAACACGAGAGAGTTGGTCTCTTCAGATGACAAGAGAGAGAGAGATGGGGAATGTCATGAAGATAGGTCGACAATTATGACACATTACTGCCTGGATGATATAGATGTCAAATGAAGAGTCACTGGTGCATACCCCTCTTAGATAATCGTTGTGTTGTTCCACTAAGTGAGATAATGAATATTGAATATAATACTTTCTTGAAGCAATAAGAAAAGTAGCTGCAGTATGAATACTTCTGTGAACATGACCTGTATCACTTTGGATGATTACCAAAAAACCATGTGAATATTTACAGTAATCAAGAACAATTACCGCTTGTCAAAAGTGATACTGAATAATCGGGTGAGTGGTAAGTAGTTTGCCACAAGCGCCTCAGATGATGCATCACACTTCATTATAACTTCGTTTTCTGTAAGTAAGGGTAACTTCATTGGATGTGAATGGTGTTGTATAATGAAACGATGATCGTGTTATTCCATGGCAAACGTCAAGCCAGTTTTTCCTGCATGTTCTCCATTTAAATGTGTGCTCTTATCAGCTGAAACGAGCTGAATAAACGTGGGAGGACAAGTGCACCCATGGCCTTTTGTTTTGTGTTGTCCATCAGAACTTCGGATGTGGGTTCTATAATGTATAACATGCAACATGACATGCCATTTGTTTGCATAGTCTGTCATTAGATAGGACGCTGTAGTAACAGCATTGCAAACTGCATGATCAGACTATATCGCCACGTACTCCACGTGCGATTTATGTATGTACACTGTTCAAACCATGAAAACTAAGTGTGTTATAACTTTGATTTATATTGTGTTTTTATCGGTATTATATTATTGATCACACATACCACTTGCGAATACCATACCTCTTGCGGTGTGATTTGTGTCTGGAAGCAGCATCCCATATATTATTCCCTGGAAAATAGAAGTAATCCGATAATAATTGGCGCTGGGAAAGACTAGCAATACACTTTATATGGTGGATATTAGACACCATATTATTTTGCCTTCCTTTGTGATTTCTCACAGACATCAATTAATTGACAGTTAATTTATATTATGGCACATTGAGGTATATCTGGTTCAAGGTTGTGGTTTCACTACCTTTTGCTTGGCAAGGATAGTTCATACTAAAGTGAAATTTCATCAGTGTAGCTTTCATGTTCAGTTTCATTTTATAATTTTTCATCTGGCAATGTCCATGTTGATCACTCAAATGTAAGTCATCCCGATTTAAAGCAATTCGGGACAGGATTGTTCCTCCCTGTTTTCCTCATAATTATATACAATCATCTAGCAAAATATATAATGGAAAAAAAGTTGTAGCACAAAACTAAAACCGGACGTTTCTGATGTGAGAAAAATAATGGCTGACTAAGGAGAAAAAAGAGTACAATTATTCAAGCATTATGGCTTGGTTAAACGAATTAGTATGACTATAAATTTCTACCATAATCATATACACATTAGTGTGCTACAAAAATTATTTTTGTACTATTAAACGTAATTGTTTGAAGAAACATGTATCTATCATCGTGAAATACTCCATAGGACAAAAATTTTGTCCATAGTATTTTAGAGACCTGTTTCTTCATAGGAGAGGAATTACGAGGAGGGAATCACACTAACATTACTATTCCTATCAAACAAGTTTCCGAATAGATTCGGAGTCAGCATGGGGTAACTGTACCTATGAATCTGGCACAATCCCCTGCTGACACGTTTTTTTTTCGGTGGACAAAATAGTAGTCTTTGTTTTTTGGGTGAAGCGTGATATGTGATATTGACTGTTTAACCTAAATGGAACGGAACACCTGTCAATGCCAATATAAGCATCATGTGATCGGAGGATCGAACTTGATCTCAATTTGAGCCTGCAAAAATATAAAGTTATGTAAACAACAGGCCATGTATCCTTGTTACTGTCATTTCAGTTCAATCATTAGGTTTCCGACTATGATATCACACCTGATATGCAATTAGAATATCATCTTTATGGAATATTCCATCTTTTTTTGAGATTCCACTCTCTGGAAACACATCTCAGTGATGATAATGTTCTCATGGTCGAGTTTGATTACAAAAGATATAAAACTACATTTTTTTCAAATTTGAATTTGATTGCCTTCAAATGTTCTGAGCCTTAAGCCGGAACTCTCTAGACATTCTAAACCCACCTTATTACGCATGAATCTGTTGATTATAATGAGGACTACTAAAATCATATTATACTACGTTTTATATGCTTTGTTGGATTTCATTATTTCTGAATAATTTCATTAAAACGTATTGGCCATAACTTCCATAGTTCGAGTACATTGAGATATATCTAATCTACCTATATAGTAGGGTGGTTCTTATTTTTCGAAGTTTAAAATTACATGCTCCTACATTCCTAAATTGTTCCTAATTATGAAGTATTAATTATGGGAAAATTATTCACAGATCAAATAATATTTAGTGGTAGCTCAAGGGTGTTCGATATTTCGAAAATATTGTCCATTTTGCACAAGTTCGAGATTTTTCAGGGAATCACAACATTAACAATATCCAGTATTTTAGTTCTGAGTAAGAGCTAAAGCTGATACTTACCTGTCAGTGTGGTTTAAATAGGATTATTAGCTCTTCATATGATTTTTCTATTTGTGTGATGTCGGTACTATGCTTGAAAATGTTTCATAGTACCTGTACATATAAAATCGAATTT
This sequence comes from Terebella lapidaria, assembly GCA_949152475.1. NCBI lineage: Eukaryota > Metazoa > Annelida > Polychaeta > Terebellida > Terebellidae > Terebella > Terebella lapidaria. The sequence continues at coordinate 24,501,451 of OX424566.1, read as the reverse complement.
CCATAACGTATTACTATTGTCATATTGCACATGCAGGTGTCTACCGGTACTAGTATAATAAAGTATATATAAAATCTTGACAGCCATACTAGATTGTACCATATGGCTTTTTTATGACAATTGTATCCATAACGACACGTCTTAACAAGAGTAACAAACTACTGGTAACCATGGCAACATTGTCTAGTATCTGCTAAATTGGACAAACATTCCACTTCATACCTGATAGTGGTACCTCCGAAACATGACTTGCAATTGGATTAATGTACATGATGTATTAGAGTTGACTTTCCCTCTGAGTTTGTACTTAATAGGCCTACCGGACTAGTGTTACAAAATGGCTACGAGTACGAGAGCGAAAACTGAGATTTACCTTTTAGGTCAACCTATATTCGAGCTGAATAGTGCACGCCTTCCTTCCAAGGGTGATGTATTGGGGTTGCTGATACATTTGCATATTGATGAAGGACAACAAATTCGATCAGCAGCAGCAGAAGTAATTGCCCAAGTGACTGCTATATGGGACAAAGCTCGTATTCCAATGAGTCGCAAGGATAACTGCATCAAGAAGCTGGAGAAGTTACACACAGAGTGGCTGCGGCTCAAGAAGAACAGAAGTCGACAGACAGCAACCCAAGAACAAAATGAATTAAAGTTTGCAGAGGATGCCAACAACCTTTTTGATGTTGCACATGCAGATGCGCTAAAACTCATCAAAATCCAGGAAGATCGTGACTTTCTACTTGCACAGCGGGAGCCAGGTCGTCGAGGTTACATGGCGTCTGTCGACCAAGCATTGACAAATATGGAGGAGCGTAGGCTTCAAAGATACAATGCTGCTGAACAGAGAAAACTGCGTGCACAAGCTGAGATGGATCTGACATCGAGTTGTGTGGCTCCACCCAGCAGCAGCGATGATGAAGACACCCAGGAATCACAGAGAACACGCAGAGCAGCATCTCCACAAGCTCAGGACTGGCAGGAGGAACCTGTGACGGGTCCTGTTCCTTCCAAGAAGCCTCGCGGTACACGAAATGTCATTACCCCATCGTTAGCTGCTGCACTGGATCGTACAAAGACAACTGACAGAAATGCCACCTATGTCATTACAGCAACAGCCCAGAGCCTTGGTCACAATGTTGATGAACTTGCCCTCAATCGTAGCACAATCAAACGACAACGTGAACAGCATCGTAAAGAGCGGACCAGAGCCTTGAAGGCTGAATTCCAGGGAAATGTGCCACTTGTTGTCCACTGGGATGGAAAGCTGATGTCGGACTTGACAGGGAACGATCATGTAGACCGACTACCCATACTAGTTTCTGGTAGTGGTGTATCCCAGTTGTTAAAGGTGGCAATAACAAGTGGAAGTGGAGAGGACCAAGCACGGGTCGTAGTAGAGACGCTACAGGACTGGACCCTGGAAACAAGTGTGGTTGGCCTCTGTTTCGACACCACATCATCCAACACAGGTTGTCGCTCAGGTGCTTGCGTGATGATCGAGCAGAAATTAGGGAAGGATTTACTCCATTTTGCCTGTCGTCACCACATCCTAGAGTTGATAGCTGGGGCTGCATTTACCTCACTGCTTGGTGAAACATCTGGTCCTGAAGTCTTGCTCTTCAAACGTTTCAAGAAGAACTGGAAGAACATTGATCGTGACAACTTTTCCACAGGCCCCGACAATGAGGATGTTGCCAGAGTGATAGCTCCAGTGAAAGATAACATCATCTTGTTTGCGGAGAAGTATCTCATGGATCAACAACCGAGAGATGACTACCGAGAACTGCTGGAACTCTCTGTGATATTTCTTGGAGGCGTTCCTTCACGTGGAGTCCGTTTCATGGCCCCAGGTGCTATGCATCATGCACGGTGGATGTCAAAAATCATCTATGCCTTGAAGGTTTGGATGTTTCGCCGTCAGTTCAAGCTGACTGTATCTGAAGAAAGGGGCCTTCGAGAGTTCTGTGTGTTTGCTGTTTTGGTGTATCTGAAAGCATGGTTCACTGCACCGATAGCCATCGCTGCTCCACACAATGATCTACTGTTGCTGAAGGAACTTCACAACTACACGAACGAAAAAGTTTCTAAGGTCACATCAGCTAAACTTGGACTGCACCTCTGGTATCTATCTGAGCAGCTTGTGGGCCTCGCTTTCTTTGACTCAGATGTCGCACTGTCCACAAAACGCGAGATGGTCAAGTCCCTTCAGACCAGAGAAGGGGAGAGTGAACCTCTGAAACGCATCAAAGTTGCGACCCGCTTAGTTCCAGAGATCCGGCTGGAGGATTTTGTGACCCAGAACACAAGAGGTCTCTTCGAGAAGCTATCGATATCTACCGATTTCATGGAGCATGATCCAGAAACTTGGACGAGCCATCAAAGTTTTTCAAAGGGACTGAATACTGTGGAGAACATAAAAGTCGTAAATGACAATGCAGAGAGGGGAGTAGCTCTTGTGCAGGACTTCAACCGCACCCTCACACAAAATGATGACCAGCTGCAGTTCGTTTTGCAAGTTGTATCAGAATATCGTCGTCAGTTCCCAGACAGCAAAAAGTCAACACTGGCAGCCAGTTGTGGTGATCAGTCGGACAGCGACTAATGAAAAAGAACCGGTTTCGGACATGAAATGGACAGTTTTGTACATGAATTCATTTGGATTGTGGTGACAATTACTTATGTCAAAATGCATATATCTCCTGTATCTAATTCGCATGAGATAATGTACATATTTTCACACATCTGAAACTATGTCTTGTTGATGTTGATACTTGTTCCGTTGAGCTGCGTAATGTACGTATGCTTGGCGAAGCCAAACTGAGTTCATTTTACTTTGCTGTTGAGCTACCACTAAATATACTCAGATTCCAATAAAACGTTGTTTACAACGATCTCCATTCGTATATGAACCAATCTCAGGGGTAGGAGCATGACATTTATGAAAAACAAAATATTTCTATGATTAAGGACCACCCTACTATATAGTAATAAGTAGTTTCCGTGATAATGTTGCCATGATGTTATACAGGAAAGTTGATCATATACTAGATATGTCCAACATTATGATGTCATCATGAATAAAGTGTGAGAACTAAAATATTAGGCATTCCATGTTTCTTTGAACATCAGGTGGAATTTACATCTGAGGGAGTTGTCTAGTCAAATCCCACAGCATACTCAAAAACAAGTATGTAACATACCAGATTACATATAAAAAATATAAATATTATCAGGTCATGTTTCCATGCCAAGGTGATTGATATGCAATGATAACTAATTGTAATATTATTGGTAGTAGCAGCAAAGGTATTGCAGAACTTTTTTTTACATAGATTTGTATATCGTATCGTGACGTGTGTACTGGATTCGTTGTTGTTCAACCATACTTTTCCAACATATTTGTAAATATACTCGATGAAATCAGCAGGTGCACTGCATTTCGATACAAAACACCTGTAGCACCCAATCACACCAGCTCTTCATATGAAAGCCAGGACCAGAACTGTACCCGCTAATAACAATCAACCGCTGGCTCTGAACTCTGAGCAAACAAATGTTTTGATTGGTAACATGTGGAAAACATTGCAGTAAGTTTTGTAAACGAATAAATAGTGTTATTATTTGGGTCTGTTTATATACACAATAATACGTTATACCGAACGTCTGTGTCGTATAAGGAATTTACTAGCATTTTTTTTTATTTTTACGGCTTATGCTGAATGATGGCTTAAAGCTAGCGGAGTTTCGCGTGATTCAACCTCGCTAACCCAGCTACTGCCAATGATATTTTAGGCCAAATCAGTTGAATCAATACTGGATACCGCAATATATAACAACGATAACAGACAACATTTTTACATATTGTATCTTGCAATTGCTGAATTTTGTATTGGTCATTGTGTTTAGTTCGATTTTTCCTACCTACAACATGGAATCATCAAAGGGTTAGTGTCACAGATGAAATGGGGAAGGCCAACATAACATATTCCCAATTCCTCGCAATCTCTGACAAAGTACACTATATCGGGGCAATGCATAGGGATTGCTAGTTCAGCGTGTGTCAAAGTTAGAGTGCCCCATTTTGGCCAAGTACATTATTTGCGGCAAATGGAACTGAAATCACCAGCATACAAATGACGTTGAAAGTAGACATCTGACGTTCTCAGAGCAGTATTGTTTATTCTAGTGCACTCACGAAATGTTCCAATTTGTTCCAATTTGATACAATCATTCATAACTTACAACGTACAAGTACCCACCAGTTTATTACCATGAATTATAATATATTATTGCCCAAATCGAGAGCTTTATCTTGCAGGAATTATAATTTGATAACACCATTAAACTTCAGTTGACAGGGTTTGTGCACGTCAGTGCAAGTATCAACATAAACGATTCATATGGATGAACATAAGCTAAGTTAGTGTTAAGATACAATATGTCGCATGTCCAATCAGTTGTGATTGGGAAATGGGTACAAAAAACAACTAATTGATTTGACTTAATATTCAGTTTCGCCTAATTAATATTCATTATCGTAACCAATGAAATGATATGTGTAAATATGCCAAAGTACCTTACCGGCCAATCGTGTATTATTCGCGGGAGTGCTGACCGTCATCGATATATCACACTGCGTGTTGGCTGACCCACAAATATCAGAAATATGGAAAATTCAACCGAACTATACTTTGGCAAAATTGTTGCGCATAACACAATGTGTTTGGCATGTGTGTGACCCGATTTCAAACAAAAACATATCCAATTGATTGCGCCACTATATATAACATATTTTTCATGTCAGACAAATTCTTTACCACATTGCATCAATCTATTAAATTTCAATCTCAGAAAAAAAAACTTGACAATTTCCGCTCTTTATATGTTCTTCCTCTCGCTACTTAGATTCACTCAACATTGCACTTGATTCAAAGCCAAGCGCGTCCGTCCAAATCTATTTCACAGACAATAGATACAATGTGCTGTTCTGGTGGTTAATGCTTTCCAAATATACGGTGCCATCTGCGAGTTCCCATAGATACTCGCCATTCCAGGATGTAATTTCATATATGCCCGATGGCTTGCTGGTCATTGTATTCCCATGAAGGTCATCCATAAATGAGATAGTGATCAGGTTATTGAATTGGATGGGCTGATATCAAACCATACCTGCTTTAGTGTTGTCCTACATTTCATGAACTAAAAGTATTCAGTGCCCCATTACTTATAATTCTATGAAAGAACTATACTTACATGCATTTATATCACATTATAGATTATCGTCTATTTCCACGGTCAATTTTTGGAATGAATCTTTTTCAACGTAATGATTCTTTTTCAAAACTAGTTCAACTATTCCCGATAACCAATCTGGTATTAGCACAAACAGTTGAAAACATACGGGGGTTTGAATTTGGTGCAAGCACTTTGGTTTTTTTGTGCCGAGGACGAATGCCATGACCTTTTTCAGTAGTTTGAACATTTCGGACACTAGCTAGCCCTGTACACAGATTGATCACCATCGTGGCGTCGGTTGTGTGAGAGTTGCGTCCGTGTTGTTGTAATGCAGGAGACATGTGTTCTGTGTGATTGTAGAAGTCGGAATATCCTGAAGTGTAGAAATCAAAATACCATGTTCCAGTTAATCGTGCGTTTTTAATACAGTCGTTGTCAACACCGAAAACTGCAATCCGTGCAGAACGTGTATGTTATTGCACCAGTCAAATTTCTCGAGTTCTAGGATAACTTTGAAAAGTCGAATATCAAAAGTAGAATGTTAACCGTTCTCAAACTGTACTCACGCGATTGTTTGCTTATTTCCCACCAAAAAGTGGAATCTTCTGAGTAGTAAGACAGCTTGCAAATCGGAACATGACTGTGTGACTTCCAGCGGAAGTGTTTTGGAATGAGAAATAAACATTGGATTTTCGTATATGAATGATAATACATTTGTGGTGGATGCAAAAAAGTTGTAGTGTCCACATAAAGTAAGTCGCTACTGAGCAGTTTCATACACATACAATACAGAGCTGATTTAAACAATAGTGACGGAACGTCTTAGGCATCTGAAGTACTAGTATCATATTGTGATTTCATTTCTTTTGCATATCCGTGCACGCCATATGGAACAGAGATTTCAGGTAATAGGCGTTGAATAGTGTAGAAAACAGCTTCGGGCAAAGTTATCGCTCCTTTCTGCCATAGATGCACTTGGCTGGTATTCCATATCAATCAACATTACCGAATTCACTGAAGCGATACAAATAGCCCCTTGATGTGAGAATTAATGTTCTATCCAGGAGATAACCCATGTGGTTTTCTGGTTATACGCTGACCTTGATACCTGGCAGATAAATGGCAGTTTTTATTTGTAGTTTCATCGATATCACTGTGTGCAGCGCTTCACTCTGTCGACAACAGTTTATTCCATTCCCCCATGAATTATTCAGTTTTATTCTAGTTATCAAACCTCTTATTAAACAGTCGGTAACATATGTATAGTTTGCATTGATAGCCAGCATTAATTATTTGGCTCTACCAAAAATACAGTATGAAGTATTATGGAAGAAAATCAGGTTTCGTTTTTTTTTTCGATGAGTAAAATGTCCATAGAAAGCGATAGGTTCGGGGATACCATGAAAGCGATAAACATTGTGTGCTAATATTGTCTTGCAAATATATTTTGCGAGAGGTGTCCTAACATTTGGTAATGTTATCAAGTGTCAGCATTTGGATTTCTGATTTCGCATATTTCGACTATGAATTCAACAGTATGTCGATGAGACAAAACTGTGATAGATCCACCGAAAACATGAGGTGACTCCCGAGAGCAATAAGACATTCACCTAAAAGCATAGGATTTTTGACACTCAATCTGCCCACTCATATATCATTCACAGAGCATGCCATTCAAGTGCAATGAACTTACAGTGTCCTCAACACGTGAACATCCACTGGGGCCAAACTGTCAGTGAAGACAAGTTCTGCAATCAATCAGAGAGGAACCCTACCTAACCCATTTGCAAAATAGCTCCTGTCTGGTTGTAAATATATTTCGATGAGTCCCCTTGCGATAAACAACATTCTCGTGCTCATTTTTTAATGCAAAAGTTGACCTTCTTGATTCACTGTACTAATGAGCAACACATGTTTCGAACATGCTCGAGCCATTTGTGAAAAGAAGAACACCATTCAAGACTGTGATTGATTTATGGTTCAAATGTTGCGGAATATACTAATATTGCTCAAGCTCGTTTGTATTTTTTGTCCAATTAAAAGGTGTAAACGATAATATCATAGAATATTGTGTTCATGTAATATGTTCTTCCCTGTTTGAAACTCGAATGAATACACTGAATAATATATAAAACACACAGTTTATCAAGTATATTGTCACTTTTAATCACCACTAATAACTTTAGCCTGAGATCATTACATTTGTGCTTCTTCATAACCATATCACTATGTTGGTGATAAATAACCTGCTAGGTGCAGTGTTAATATTATCTGTCTCAGTATGTGTGTGCAGACGCACGCAGCAAGATGACCGGATTCATCGGAACGATATGTACATGACCACCGGTAGCCTATTTGAAGTCGTTTAAACACGCCATCACGCTATTCATCAGGATTTTCTATTAGATAGTCTAATTTGTATTGTAAATAACCAATTAATCATTTGGCATCCATCACAACATGGCTGCAATCAATATCGCACAACCAGCTGTATATGGATACCAGTAAATCCTTTAGAAAAACATTTTGAATGCGTGACAATAACTTTGGGATTTGTGTCAAAGGAAACGGCCAGAAGCTCTTCCAACCTACTTACAGTATTACGATATACCTTAAAGCAGCTGCCTTCGAAACCAGTCAATACTTTTTGGAAACTATATTTCATATTAAACATGCTAAACTAACTGAATGAAACATACTCACATCAAATGTAATGAAAATAACCAGTCGTCAGGGAAATTTTGCTCATTTGAACAGGCGGTTCTCGCGTAAATACAGAAACTGTATCCATCATACGCAGATGTAAACAAAGCATAAAATTGCGAGATAGACTGACAATTCTAAGCAGTGTAAGCACATCATGGTATATCACTGATTATTTCTCACAACTACACTATATATGCACATACAAACTGGAAAATGTACTCGATGTGGACTTTTAAGCAGATTTGAGCGTTTGTTTACATTCGGGTTTGATGGATACACTTCGTTTGTTTATTTACAAAACCGGTACGAAATGAGCACTAAAACGGATGAAAAGACAACTCGGACGGACTGTAATGGTCAAAATCATTGAGCACACCTTTTGTTATATTGCATCGAAGGCAGCAGCTTTAAAACACTTTAGCAAAATAGAGAAACTGATTGGATACTAAATGATCACGTGGTATGTAATATTTCTATGTGTTCCGAATACTGGCGGTCAACAATTTTTCGATATTCACCTGCGACCAATACCGATTTTACCGCACTTAAATGACCTCTGCTATGTAGCATTTGCCATGTTTTTTTTCGTTTTGAACGACGTTTTTCCCCGTTTTTCGTTCGAAAGTGTGGAATGTTTTTCCCCCACGCTGTTCTCATTCAGTCGCAGTTTATGTCAGAATTTCGTTTCTGGCATGTCAGACCGAACATATATGATATACACGTAAGCATGGTCTGTGATATAAGTATATAATAAAACAAATAGTGACCTTTGTTGTCGATGAATACATTTTTATCTTTCCCTCCCACAAAAGACGTATTCTCCTTTTATTCGGAGGGGAAAAAAATGTATAAATCTCCACAAAGGCCAATATTTGTATAATGTCACTGTACTTGCAGGGATACATTTGTAATCCTTCCCTGGATCATTATGATTTAGCCTTTCATAAACAGAAGATTTGTACCAGGTTTGGGAGTGGCTTTTGGTGATAGCCTTCATGTCGCATATGTTCTTTGCTAATGTGAGAATTCTCAGATTGAATTAGCGTTGCTGGGTACGTGAAATGAACCTTTCACTTGGGCATACTATATTATTTTTAAACATTACATATTTCTAGTAGTATTGGTTGTCGTTCATCGAAGTATTTGATGAAAAATACAAGCTTGAACTTTGTTTTCAGCTTTCAGTGATAGATACAATATCAATTAGCCGACCAATGTAGAACTGATTCATAAACTAAGACATCCTTTAATAGTTACCAGACATGTAAATTGTACTTTGAAAAAACATATACAAATGCGTGCCCAAATGACGCCCATGACAGTATAACTCACATTGGTGGCAGCACTCGCTCAAAACCCAAAATGAATTATAACTCACGTTTAACCAAATTGTTAGAGAACCATAGAAATAATATCTATAAAGCATGACAATGACATCGGAAGATGTGTGAAAGAAATACAGTAGAAATTTCGGTCTGTATACAGTAATGCGATTGTGACCACGTTGGTACACTCGCAATCCCTTCCTGGATCATTACGATATTGCTTTTCCGAGGAGAGATCAGTCCAGGAATTGAGACTGGTTTCCAGTGATAGTTTCACATCTCGTATGCTGGTGATGTACGAATTTGAAATAACATTTTCTGATTTTCAATAAGCTATTATCTTATGCTGATCCTATGACATAGAATGCATAAAGTTCTACATGTGAAATAATACATGTGCATGCCACTGATTTATCTAGGACACACAAATCCTGAAATCAAGAGGAACAAAATAAGTTGTAAACGGCGTTGAGGCGGAATATAGTCGTTATTGTGTTGTAACGTTTGGTTATAAATATATATATCTGCCTGTCTGAATGTTATCTTAACGTTCTAAGACGAAATACTGTCACGAGCCTAACGAGGTTATGTTCATTTTATACATCCTGCATGTATCACTAACCAGTCGTTGTGGAAAAAAACATATACCTCAGTACGTATTTCCTGTTTATCAGACATGCCGATAGAAATTTCATAGCTAGATACTTGCCTATTGACCACCAGGGCATCTGATAACGACATCATTAACCCAGACAGCTCAAATACATAATCAAAACAATGTTTACAATCATGTATCAACGAGACTCGTTCATTCTGTATACCATACAGTTTGTCGTACAAGTATGTATTGTTTCAAGTGGGAGAGTATTGACTGTTTTATATATTTTCCAAAGTTGTGGAAGCATATTTTTAAGAAAACAAAAATCCGAATTTCGCCATCAGGTAATAGGTGTTTCAGGTTTGTCTTCCTTTATGCATAATGCTAGAAGTGCCAAAATAATAAACATCACGCCATGCCACGTCTGATAATTGTTTTTCATCCCTGTAAATCAATCGATGTAGCTGGATAAGTGTATAATATCGTGTTTTGATGTGATATTTTCCATTATCCTCTGCCATTGTTAATCAAAATTATCTGCCAATTGCAGAAAAATAAAACCAACAAACAGTAATACAACTATATTTACATCTTCATCCAGTTTCAAGAACTATTGTCCAGCCATTTTGAGACAAAATCGATAAACAGATGCTAATTATATGCTATTTATAAATAAATAATACGCTTAATTATAGGATAAATATTTTAGAACCTCAGTGATAACACAAAGATGACGACAATTTTTGCAAAATTGTTCACGTGTATGAGACATACAAATATTATTCCAGCACTAAAATCATACTTTGGAAAAGAGTGAAAACCAACTTACAGGTGGTTTGCATTCTGGACTAAAATTGATTCATACCTTCAACACGTGTTTAAACACTGTGTTTTCATTAGTTTTGCCACTGATCCGGATATTTGCACACACGAGTTTTTGTTATGATTCAAGCTCAAACAGGTTCGATTAAACGCCACATTACCGACCTGTTATCGTAGTGTAATGTGCTAGGTTTATATGCCTCATAAATCCACCCTTGAACGTGTAGTGTCAACGTTCGTGATGACATTTATGTAGTTTATTGTGTCAGACGAGTTCCAGTTAGATGATCAAATCCAATACTGTTCATTAATAGCTAGGAGAATTATTCAGAGACACTTCATTAGTGTAGGTATTACACTTGAAGATTGCTACAACCTCCAATGCTAATCATGAAATGTATCTATGAGAACAGCAGTGTTCCATAAGACCAAAATATAGGGATAGGCTGTAAACAACCGTTGTCGTACAATTGACTCCTGTGATCGTAGTTGATGATGAATATACCGGATCTGGCAGAAGGTCACACCGAGAGTAATATCTTACCTGGAGGGAGAAATGTATTTCTGATTTAACGCTCCAGCAATGCATCAAATTTCCTTCCCAACCACGTTTGATAAATCATTGTGGAATTCATTTCAACTTCAAATGTTGTCAGGGGTATTCATTTTACTAAACATTGGGGTTTCTCACTAAAATGAGCTACATGTCACGTGACATATACTCCAATCAGAAACAAAACGAACACCCTAAAAATAGTAACATAACTATTATAATCCATGTATTCACAGGCTGACATCGTAAATGGTTGTAATTTACTATACGAATCAGCAATACCCTACAAACAGTGTAATAACAAGCCAACTTAATCAATATCTGGTTATAGTGGGGAAAGCTAATCTAGATACAATGACAATCCTTCAGAAGCATCCAAATATAGAAACCGTCAAGGTTAAATTTACATTTCCGATAGACATTCACAAACGTCAACGACACTGACCTTGCGGATGTACAAACATGCAGCTTTCAGTTTAGCAATGTGATTTAGTTGACAAGTATTATTTCGAGTCCAATGAGTTTATCCATCTAATACAATAATTCATCAGACGAAATGTCGATATGATATTTTCTCCATTAGTTTTTTTTTGTTCTTCATAATTTGTGTATTTGGTGTTGATTTCGTACTTTTTGACAAAACGCAGTAAACTGGTATGTGAAAGATATGTTCAGCGCATTCAATGAAAACATGGTCCGTGTCAGTGGATATGAAACAAGTCAGAACACAATCGGTTTATGACCACCGATAGGGGCAATGCTTCAACTCACACTTAAGTGCGGATCTTGATATGAAACACGGCTCATGTTTCGACAACGACTGTTCGAAAATTCGGATGTATATCAAACTGCATTCGCGGAGGCACTTCGAACTTGACCTGCGAAGGCATGCGTGATAGCTTTCCGAGATAGTGTTGATGGTATACTACTTTATGGTGAACACCAGGTGGGATAATGTGATGTATATCATTTGGTTGCCGTGGATATTGATGATTACATTATGGACCCCAGTTATAGCCTAATCAGCCATCCTATTCAGCCTTGATATTTCCGATTTAGGACCGCTATGGCTAAAAACGAATCGATTTTGCGTTGCAAAATGATCAAAGAAATATCCAGTGTCCGTTGTTAGTGATATTGTGATTAGACTAATTACTGCAACTAATCACCGCACTTATTACTACGAATGACCACGATGAGTTTGTTTCGACGAACAGGAGGACATGTTGCAGTACACAGAGCTCGTTATCCCCTTGATAACAACGTGCATTTAATATTTCTTGGCAGACTAAAACATTTCACTGTGCATGGATATACATGTATTTTTTATCATTTAGGCCGTGTTTTTTTTTTATTCCCGGCAGCAGGCGGGTGAAAATAGCAAATATTTTGAAAAAAAACCACAAACGTTTCGGTCTTTTTTCCCCTTAAAAATGATGTTTTTCTAGCCCCAAAAACACAGAACTCCGTGAAGGATAGTGAATAGTTTCCATTTTGCTGTTTCCCTCTCTGTTATCATCAATAAAGTATTTAATAGCTAAGCAAATGGTCCAAGTGCCATTTATTTTACATTTTTGGCAAGAGTTACTTTGTGAAGAAAGATGGTATTGTCATGATGAACCTCTGTGGGTTTTTTTCTGTGTTTGTTTTTTTTTTCCTGGCTGGCTGGTACTTTTCGAAAAAAAAAGTTGACGGGAAACAAAGAAAAAACACAACATGACCTTACTTAATCTGACATTTTGGCTCACCAGTCGTCTAATACTGCACGGATCAATTTCAAATTTGTCTACTCGGCAGTTGGCTCTCTGTGACATCTAAGCAATTGGTCTGGGGTATGCATTGATTCAATTATCCATCTCAGTTTTATCTCAGAATTATACTGTGATGACTGATTAAAACACATGAGAACAGACCCCTCAAGGCCACCAGTAATATTGTCTGAATGAATTACTCCCCGTGTCCACAATACATGCCAGCCTTTATATAATACGGTGTGGAGGATAAAGTGGTAAAATCCATCCTACGAATTCAAATGGGCGAGATTCGGAGGTATGTTTTTCCGCTGTACATTTACTGCACAACGGGAAATTAATAATCAACGAGGCCTCACTAACCATTAAGACTGGTTATATGTTCATATTCCGTGAAACGATTGTACCATAAATGTCACGTCACGTCGTCACGTCTTTTCTAATCTAATCAGGTGATAATCAGCCCAGTTAGTAAACAATGGTAAACCATATTACCGAGTAATTTTGATTATCGATGAAGAATTCGTCGATCATAAAAAGGTGGAACCTGGAAACCTCAATTATTTTCTGAGACGCCATGAGATGTTTTCATCAGAAAAGTAAATTGGACTATCTATTGGACCATCATATGAATAGATGAACAGATAATGACGATCGAGGCATAAAAAACCCGTCTCATTATCCGTATTCGATACACAACACAATCATGTATCACGAATGAGCTAATTTCTACATATGAATAATTTTGAATAGTTATGATTCTGGGCCGCAGTCGGATATAAAAATACACTTGATATCACTGTTGACACATGGTTTAAGGCGCACATATGACGATCACTAATAAATATGTCTTTCGATGAAACCGATAATGGTGTTTCGTCGAAGTATCAGACATGATTTATCACGTGGCAGAATCTCAGCCCTGTATAACAGATACACTCGCACTTTATTGACAAACTATACAGTGGGGTCCAAAAGTCCTAGACCACCCTGAAAATATCACCAAAACCTATCATTAAAATATAATTTTTTCCATCTAAGTTATATGTTATGTGTTCTTTCCGTCACTTCCACGTATGTATGCACAAATAACAGTAGAAATCCAAAACCTCGAATTGTGAAACCCTAGAATATATGATTGTACATGTATGAGTACATGGACAATCTCTGTCATATATGAGTACATGGATAATCTTCACAATAGCTTGAACTTTAAGGGAATATCTTTATGTAGGCCTGAACGAATTTCAGATGGATCAAACGTGTTTTCTTCACTGCTTTCCATTACATGTTGCGTCATTTTTATGTGGAGCGTGCCTTGAAACTTGTGTTCGTTTGCTATTCACAGGCTCGTCACCTGTTGTGTTTACAAAATGGTTTTGTTTGATCAATATCGTTTACAATAGTAAACACCAACAGCAGTAGATCTTCCTATAATTATCCTGATAAATACGCCGAACCTAAAACTTTCTCATAGATTTCACACCAAGAAACATTTCTAACCCCCGAGGAGTAACGCTCCTACAAAGCTTCTGATCTTTACGCCCATGTTTGATAAATTGTTGTAATACTGCCGATCTGAGGCGGAACATTGCATTGGTTTGCATTCCAGCTGCAGAAAGGGCTCAGATTCACCTGCTGGAACATACTTTGCCTTCTTATTGGGGCCTATAAGTCCCCGAGCGAACACAATGCTCATGTGAGTATTTCGTCGAAAAGGAATTATTTTCTTCGATGAAGGAATACTCACATGGTTCAACATAATCTCAGCATGTAATATTAATAATGGTCAATATTGTATTTTTTAGCTGGATGAATTTTCAAGTATTTTACGCATAGTATACACGCATAATATCAAATTTCACGGTATAACGATATCGTCATAATACTTAGCTGTAATTCTTCGAGGTGTGTCAATGATCGCTTCTGAAAATGAAGAATTGAATGTAAAGGACAATTTATATAAAATAAATTGAAGCTACCTGAGCTGCACCATTTGTTTTCTCTGACTTTTCTCTGTCTGTATCTTCGGGAGCTGCTATTCGAACTCCTGATTGTGTGGTAGAAATAGGGTGACATTGTCAAGGCCAAAGTATTGTTACGTCGTGTTGCTCACTGACGTGAGAATACACCTGGGAGTTAATTGTGAAAAACTGAAAAGGTTTTTAATGTAAATGCAAGAGTTCAAGCAATTTAAAATTTCACTCGTACCTCTTCGTTCGACAAATCAATGGGGAGAACACGGTAAATTTGCCAAGGTGAAATGTGATTTTCTGTTCATCAACAACAAACGCGTGCATGTTCAATGTTTGGTGCAAATGGCCATACAAATTGCGAGCATATATGACATGCATTTCACGCATTAATACCTGTTGAACGGCAATACCATTTACTATTCAATTGAATGCATTTCGAAAACAGCAGCAACAACTAGAAACGTACTATGTGAACTATATTATTTCCTTGCATTACCTGTAAAAACTGCGAATGTGGTAGAATCTTTTGTGATGCTATTTGTAAAGAACGAGTGATGTATGAATTGTACAGAAAAGATCCCCACTTTGTACCTGTATGAAAATAGGCGATTCCAAGTATATATAGGAATCATTATACATACTGCTGCTTCCTAAACACTGAAAAAAAATTAAAAAGGTGAAGGGAGAATAATATTCTGTTTGATCCGGAAAGTGAAAAGGAGAACGTGTTTCATATTTCGATAAAGGAATCCTATGGAAGAAAATTAGCCCAATGGGCTAGAAAGGTTACCGGAGAAATATACAGAGTTAAGCCGAGAAAGTTGACGGTCAAATTCAAGGTGACCACTGAAATCGCCATATCTCTAACCTTGAAAATGGGATCAAAGGTTAAATTCTAGATCACCAAACTTTTCAGCATACATCATTTCCTATATGTTCACTATGGACCCCTAAGCTGTAAATTTGATAATAAGCGAGATATAAGCCATTTTGTAATCTGACTTCGTAAATAAAATGACTGACCTTGAAATTTAGGTCAAAGGTCAAATTCAGTATCATTAAAATATTCAGAATATATCATTTCCTATATGTTCACAATTGATTCCTAAGCTGTAAAGTCGATAATAAGCAAGATATTAGCCATTTTGTCCTGTTGACCTTGAAAATGAGGTCAAAAGTCAAATTCAAGGTCACCAGAATATTCAGCATATATCATTTCCTATATGTTCACAATTGATTCCTAAGCTGCAAAGTCGCTAATAAGCAAGATATTGGCCATTTTGTCCTGTGACCTTGAAAATGAGGTCAAAGGTCAAATTCAAGGTCACGAGAATATTCAGCATATATCATTTCCTATATGTTCACAAATGATTCCTAAGCTGTAAAGTCGATAATAAGTGAGATATTAGCAATTTTGTCCTGTGACCTTAGAAATGAGGTCAAAGGTCAAATTCAAGAACACGAGAATATTCAGCATACATCATTTCCTATATGTTCACAATTGATTCCTAAGCTGTAAAGTCGATAATAAGCGAGATATTAGCCATTTTGTCATGTGACCTTGAAAATGAGGTCAAAGGTCAAATTCAAGGTCATGAGAATTTTCAGCATATATCATTTCCTATATGTTCACAATTGATTCCTAAGCTGTAAAGTCGCTAATAAGCAAGATATTGGCCATTTTGTCCAGTGACCTTGAAAATGAGGTCAAAGGTCAAACTCAAGGTCACGAGAATTTTCAGCATATAACGTTTCCTATATGTTCACAATTGATTCCTAAACTGTAAAGTCGATAATAAGCAAGATATTGGCCATTTTGTCCTGTGACCTTGAAAATGAGGTCAAAGGTCAAATTCAAGGTCACGAGAATATCCAGCATATATCATTTCCTATATGTTCACAATTGATTCCTAAGCTGTAAAGTCGATAATAAGCGAGATATTAGCAATTTTGTCCTGTGGCCTTGGAAATGAGGTCAAAGGTCAAATTCAAGGTCACGAAAATATTCAGCATATATCATTTCCTATATGTTCACAATTGATTCCTAAACTGTAAAGTCGATAATAAGCGAGATATTAGCCATTTTGTCATGTGACCTTGAAAATGAGGTCAAAGGTCAAATTCAAGGTCATGAGAATTTTCAGCATATATCATTTCCTATATGTTCACAATTGATTCCTAAGCTGTAAAGTCGCTAATAAGCAAGATATTGGCCATTTTGTCCAGTGACCTTGAAAATGAGGTCAAAGGTCAAACTCAAGGTCACGAGAATTTTCAGCATATAACGTTTCCTATATGTTCACAATTGATTCCTAAACTGTAAAGTCGATAATAAGCAAGATATTCGCCATTTTGTCCTGTGACCTTGAAAATGAGGTCAAAGGTCAAATTCAAGGTCACGAGAATATCCAGCATATATCATTTCCTATATGTTCACAATTGATTCCTAAGCTGTAAAGTCGATAATAAGCGAGATATTAGCAATTTTGTCCTGTGGCCTTGGAAATGAGGTCAAAGGTCAAATTCAAGGTCACGAAAATATTCAGCATATATCATTTCCTATATGTTCACAATTGATTCCTAAACTGTAAAGTCGATAATAAGCGAGATATTAGCCATTTTGTCATGTGACCTTGAAAATGAGGTCGAAGGTCAAATTCAAAGTCACGAGAATATTCAGCATATATCATTTCCTATATGTTTACAATTGATTCCTAAGCTGTAAAGTCGATAATAAGCGAGATATTAGCCATTTTGTCCTGTGACCTTGAAAATGAGGTCAAAAGTCAAATTCAAGGTCACGAGAATATTCAGCATATATCATTTTCTATATGTCCACAATTCATTCCTAGTCTCTAATTTCAATATTAAGTGAGATATTAGGCTTAATGAGTCCCATTATAAAGCATTGGAAAATTTAACATGGGAAAGTCACATTTGGGCCGAGTTTGGGCCCAAAATGGCCCACTTCAAGCGATTCAAGGGCAACGAAATTTATACATGTCACAGGGGTACGTACATATGAGGAATGTTTTTCATCAATAAGAAAAAAAAGTTACTGAAAAGATTTTGAGAAAACGACCGTCAAAGTCCAAAATTGGCCATTTTTCGACGAAAACGGCCGCTCTGACCTTGAAACCAAGGTCAGAGGTCAAATTCAAGGTCACGACAATATTCAGCATATATCATTTCCTATATGTCCACAATTGATTCCTAGTCTCTAATCTCAATATTAAGTGAGATATTAGGCTTTAATGTGTCCCATTATAACATGTTATGAAGCATAGGAGAATTTAACATGGGAAAGTCCCATTTGGGCCGAGTAATGGCCCACTTCGAGCGATTCAAGGGCAACGAAATTTATACATGTCACAGGGGTACATATGAGGAGTGTTATGCATAAATTAAAAAAAAGTTACTGAACAGATTTTGAGAAAATGGCCGCCATAGCCCAAAATTGACCGATTTTCGACGAAAACGACAAATTCAAAATGGCCGCCACACGCAGACCAGCGAATCAAGGGCAACGAAACTTATACACATTATGAAGGACATAATAAGGCATCCTTGTGCAAAAAAAGAAAAAAAGTTACTGAACAGATTTTGAGAAAATGGCCGCCAAAGTCCAAAATTGGCCGATTTTCGACGAAAACGGCCGCCATTTTGAAAATATTGTGAAAATCAAAAAACTAAAAAATACCTCCTTCTTGAATTATTTTTGTGCATTTTTGTGCAAAATTTCGGAAAGATTGGTCCGTAAACAAAAAAGATAAAAATGTGAACGCCGACGCCGACACCGGACGCCGGACGCAACGCCATGCCAATAGGTTATCGGACCATAGGTCCGGTAACCTAAAAAACCTTTAAGACTCACATTCAAATGGCAAAGTTCGAGATAATATTATTTTGACACCCACAACGTATTTTTTTGCTGGAAATCATGTTCCATTACAATTATACAGATAACATTCATTTGCAAAATGCTCGAATTTTCATCTAAAATAGTAGTTCAACACACGATGCGTAATAATTGATGATTGCCCCTGTCTTCCAACCCACACAAAAACGAAGTAATACTAGAAAAAACACTCAGGAGAAGAAGAAAACAGAGGCCAAAGTTATCAAAATAAACGCACTAGCCTCAAGATCACACGATGGCTGTACTCATTCTACGTGATGTATAACATGTGTTACAATTAGACTGAACGAGATATCAATAATAACAGCCGAAGGAACATGTCCATCGTAGGAGTAGCCATTAGCAGGAAAAATATGGGTTGCTCTTTAAATGGATTTGTACAAATGAAGTCAAGGATTCTTTGTTTACGTTTGATTGATTGCCTAACTTCAAGATTGTTGGCTTTATCACACTTAAATATGTAGACTGTAACGTCACGAAATATTGTGTTCATAACCGAGTATGGATTAAAATTGTAAGCCAAAATCACGGATATGGTGATGTTCGCCTTACAGCGCATTTGTGTTTTGTCTAATGGTAGTTTTCGTATTCTCACCCTCTGTCAAAATACGCCATGTATATGGGATAGTGAAAATTTGTCTGGTGTGACCCGACCTGGTAAAAACCTATCCCGGGCCTGTTGTGTCACGTGGTATGACGTAACAATACAAATGACGCGTTTGGTTGGTTATAACAATGGATAATCATGGATGATCGAGCACCGAATTTCTTCCACAAAAAGTGGCAAAACATGTGAAAAACTAAAGAAATGATATGAAAAACTGACAATACGGGACTGGACGGACGAGATAAAGAATCCCATGTCATTTTTGTGTGGGATAAAGATTTCCCGACTCGTCCTCAGTGCATCCCAGGCTCGCCTTGGATTCCCACTGACGACTCGTCGGGAAATCTCTATCCCACACAAAAATGACATGGGATTCTCTTATTGACGCATGCACAATAGCTACGTCGGAAGTAGCATCCTTTTTACCAAATCAATGACTAATCTGCATTAAGTAAATCTTTCTGCACTCGGATGGTATGACCCACCTTGATGGCATTTCACTCTACATGTAACGTCCGTGCGAGGGCACGGAGTTTCTAATTACTTTCATGAGAAAAATACTCCTCCCCAGCGGTGCCATTCTATTACGAGACCATGCCTTTGTCTGTGTCAATAATTGACAATCAATTAACTTGAACATTTGAAAAAACAGCATGCGGTCTGAAGTGTTTTCAACTGAATGAGGCTTAAATACTTGTCATAAGGTAAAGTATAACATTGTACTGATTTGTTATTATTTGTGATAAAACGCTCATTAGGCTTACACAGGATATGCCTGGAGAGCCTTTTTAAAAAAAATCTTATGACGCCACTGGATCCTTGATGTGTATCGTGGAAGTAAATATGACTTCCTATGCCTTTGAATACTTTAATTGGAAAATACTTCATTAAAGCTGGACTATTCGTTAAGGACCGTTAGGTTTGATCACAGAAACTTACAATCTATGTTTTTATTTATTATGAAAACTGTGTCAAGGTACCATCTAACAACATGGTACAGAATATGAATATTGACTCTGCTATATCAACTGACAGAGTGTAATATAACGTATTGTATTCTTTCGATAGGTGAGGAATTGCGAATAGCATTATGCACATTTGACTCAAGAGTCATGATGCAATTAAAAATTGGCCATATTCATAACAACGTATACATTCGATATTTACATATGAATACGACAACTGTATACACCATGTAGGTTGAAAATATTTGGTGACAACAAAGATTGTACTCATCAAATATTTGACGATAATTACCAGATAAGATTCTGTGAGAAAGTATATGTCATCTGCAAAGTTTGAAATGTTGATAAGGGACCCCACCCCCGTAATTTACCTTGACATTTACGAGATATGGTTGCATGAATCATCAACAGTGTTTTTTGTCCATTTTCAATTTACAGTAATATTTGATTTTTTATTGAATACCAGTATATCAAAGTTTCATATATTATTTTATGATACCAATTAATATTGATTACAAATTATCTTTTAAAACAGATACGAAATATGCAATTAAAATGATTTCCAATCCATTGAGTTGACAAACCTATTACAAGCATTTACATCAACAGATCTTTAAATTACATTCCTCTTGATAAATACACTGAATCGGACATTTTGTCAAAGATTCAACACCAAAAGAAGTTTGTTCCTCAGGTTTAACGTTCCAACAAGGTGTCTGATCTCCTTCCCGACCATGTTTGATAAATGATGACAATGCTGACGACTGTGACGAGCTGACGCAGGAGATTATATCGGTCTGCATTTGAGCCATTGTGAGGTGACAGATTCACTTGTACGAACACAACCCTACTCTTCCTATCTGGGTCTATAATGAATCTGCTGAATAGATATCACATTAGTAATGCTTGTGAATATGTAGTTGGGGAGAATACCTTTTCGTGAAAATCTAAGTTCATCGTGGTCCTCACTGTTGTGAAGACAATATGTCTTTGATTGTGTAATCAAGGACGCAAGCGGCTGATTCGCACGAAAATAAAGCTTCGTTGTTGTTTTGTAAAAAAAAAAAACACCTTTGACTGACATTACCTGTTTTCTGGACAAGTTTTCACTGTTGCTTCTTTGTTCATCGAATCAATGGGGGTAACACCACAGGAAAGATGAGATTTTGTTTTCATCAACAACAAGCGTGTGTATGTCCGAACCAAGCGATCACCGAGTGCAAATGGCTATTGAATTTTCGAAGCATATGCCATGCATTTCACACATTAATACCTGTTGAATGGTAATACCGTCTACAACATATTTAAATGTATATTGAAGACAAAGGAGATAACAAGAAACGTACTGTGTGACCTATATTATTGCATTGTATTAGCTGTTGAAAACTACGAATGTGCAAATGCTTTGTTGTGGTGTCATTTCTAAAGAATGAAGAAGTGATGCATAAATTATATAGAAATGATACCCACTTTGAACCTGTATGAATAACATGCGATTCCAGGTACATAGAAGAATAATTGTGCATATTACTGCCTCATAGGCGCTGAAAAATAAAATATAATAGGGGAAACGGCAAGCGTGGTCATATTTCAATAAAGGACTAATAAAGGAAGAAAATGCATAAATATTCACACTCAAAATAATATGTAAACGGTCAATGACGATCGAAACCCCAATAAACAACTTCATTTACCATATTTGGTATACAACACATGTAACACATGTAGCATGAGCTAGGTTCCAGATGATAAGATATGAACAAATGATATAAGGGAGACTGTTGGTGATGACTAATGACGTCTTTACTCATACCTTCGTCTTCGATGAAACCAAAGTCGGTGTTTCTTCAAACAATCAGACATTATTTATCTCGTGGTAAAATCCAGTCCTGTTAAAATGATGTGATCACATATTGTAGACGAATTATAACAACCACAATCGTGATACATTACGTTCATTCGATAGATGAGGAATTGAGAAATGTATACATTCGACACACGAGTTCATTACAAGCCATAATAGTGATATTAATTTATTCATGAGTATACAGTTTGTATACAGGCGGCAGGCTGCAACTAGTTGTCGACGATACATATGTTACCCAGTGAATATTTCAGGACCGACATCAAATATGAGAGTAATATAGTATATGCCAGAAGAGTGCATCATGGGCCTTATAATTTCCCTCGAGATCAACAAAAATTTGATGTTTCATTGCATGGATCATCGACAGTGTTTTACTGCTTTTTTTTTCATTCAAAGCAGTGTTTGACAATATGAGCGATCTTGGTTAGGCCAAACTAAACTCAAATGGAGTTTTAACGGAAACTAAACGGATTTAAATGGTGCGCTTCCGTACTTGCTGTGCTTATAGAAGTACGCATTTTCATCAGTAGAACGATATGATGTATTGCTCCTGATCAATTCGCCAAATTTGACACTTTGACCAAGATCTAGCACCAAAAGGTATTTGTACCTCCGGAGTTGAGAACAGTCCAACAAAGCATCTGATCTCCTTCTCGCCCATGTTTGATAAATTATGGTAAGTTATGGCGAACTGGTGAAAAATTCACATCAGTTTGCATTCCAGTCGTTGTGAGGTGGCAGATTCACTTGCTCGAACATGACCTTAGTCTTCCTATCCGGGTCTATAATGTATCTGCTAATTCCATATCTCATGTAAAAAAAACTAGGCAAATATTGTCTGAATTTTGTATTTACTTCATCCAGTGAAAGAACACTCACTGATTGCAATTAAATGAGATGGGATGTAAAAATAAAAAATGTGAAACTATAATATTTTACTACCTATAGTAATTGCAAACATATACAGATTATGAATCACACTTGGGAATGTAGGTGAACTATGGCAGTTGATATTGGAGGATAATCCCACCTGAAGCAATCAATGCTGACACTTTTGTTTCTATTGCAAAATGTTGTATTTTACGTTTGTTATTGGCATCATCAAAATCTGATTGTATTGGTGGTATTAGATTGATACTTACACACATACGATTGCACTCAGTACTTTAGTGGAACTATATTTCCTTTTAGACTTTCATAATTTTGGTAATATTTTCAAGAGCTGCTCAAACTTATGTACTGCACACGTTGAACATTAAGTGTCACTATAATATAAGCATAATATTGTGCGCAGTGGTCAAAACAATGCTACTATTAGAGTAAAAGCCGGCAACGATTATTTACCCTTGGGTAATTTAACTGCATAATAATTCGATTCCTTAAAGTGTGGCATCCAGTCCGTTATGAATATTGAATATGGATAACACAATTTGGATGATATAGCACTATGATATTTAAAATATTAAAACTTAAAAAAAAAAAACAAGTTTCAGACTTGGGGATATGTTTGAGATTTGCAAATGAAGCAGTCAATACCAATATCTATACAATTTTGCAACATTTTCTTTGGAATTATTAATCGGATCTTATATTTCCATTATTTTGGGTTTATCGAAGGCATTTTCATTCCAATCACTGCTCAAACGTATGCAGGGCACAAGAACAACATTAGACATGATATATGTATAGTGCTTTCAGCTTATAAATTATACGCTGGTAGCGAGCGTTCATCCTTGAATAATGTGAACTTCAACCTTTTTGAAAAAAAAAGTTTTCAAATTGAAATAAGATATGGATAATAATAGGTATAAAAGAATTTGAAACTACTTTTGCTGCGCCGTTCTTCTCTATCATCATGATACCTGTAGCAATTGACAACTGTTATTTGCAAAGTAGTTATGCTTGTAAATCGTGTGAATTGGGGACAATAATCTTCTGCCAATTTCTAGATGCCTAGTGTTGCTCACTGTTGATGAACAATTTAACTTGTATTTGATTGTGAAATCAAGAACGCAAGAGGCGGGATCGCATAAAACTGAAAGTGTTGTATTGTATTGTAAAAATCGTATATCTAGATATTGACTATTATTACTTGTGTTCTGGACAATGTATTACTACTCTTAAATCTTTGTTTACCAAATCAATGGGGGTAACACGGTAAACTTGCACTGGTGAGATGTGATTTTGTTTTTACCAACAACAAACGCGTGCCTGTTCAATCAAATGATTCACCGGGTGCGAATGGCTATTGCAGCTGTGATCATATAACACGCATTCACGCATTAATACCTGTTGAATGGTAATACCGCTTACCATTGATTCGAGTTTATATCGTAGACAAAAGGTATGAATAGAAACGTACTATGTGAACTCTGTCATCGTATTGCATTAGCTCTCGAGAACTACGAATGTGGTAGAATACGGTTCGCTTTTCAATATAAAAGGAAAAAGATTAAAGAAAGGAAATAAGATTCACATTCAGTTGGCATAGTTCAAGTTAGAGATATTATTGTTCTGACGCATTGTTCAGAGTATCATGTCCCATTATAATTATGCATATAACATGCATTCTCAAAACTTGTAAGTTATTTTCTCATTTTTTATTGCCATGTAAACTGTACGACGGTAGTTTACTTTCCGTCCTGTTACGTTACATGTAAATCATTGGTTACACGTTTCATCCACCTCCTAAAAAGGACGGTTAATTT
This sequence comes from Terebella lapidaria, assembly GCA_949152475.1. Taxonomy (NCBI): domain Eukaryota; kingdom Metazoa; phylum Annelida; class Polychaeta; order Terebellida; family Terebellidae; genus Terebella; species Terebella lapidaria. The sequence goes on along the minus strand of OX424566.1, from coordinate 24,476,416 downwards.
TTCATCCAACAGAAAAAACCGATTTCAATGAACTGGATATTTACCACACGATCACTGTTCTTATTACACGTCAAGGGAAACACGTGTTGGTTATTTGTATGGAGTAGCAATTAGACCGAACGAGATATCAATAATAACGGCCAGAGGAACGTGACCCCCCATTGTACGAGTAGCCATCAATAAGGGGACATTGCTAGAGGGAATAAGGGTTGCTTTTCGGAGAAATATGTACGAACGAAGTCAGGGATCCTTTTTTTTGCCTTTGATTGAATGTCGAAGCTAGCGACTGTTGGCTTTGTCGCACTTAAATATAGAGACTGTGAACTAAGTAAATATTGTTTTCACCGAATATGGGCTAAAAAACAAGAAACTAAACAAACTGGAGAGTTTGATTCTTTCAGACATCACTTTCTTTGTGGGTAGGGTTATATAGTCAGGTTGTCAAAGGTTTTTTTTTTCCAGTGTAACCTTGCATGGAATGTTGAAAGTTTTTTCCTCGATGGATTAGACACTACTAGGGTCTTCATAAAGCATATCATGCGGATATCGAGAGGAAAAATCCTTGGTCAATTGGATAAATCAACCTGAATCCAAAATGACTGCCATATCGATTTCGAGAGACAAAAATACAAAAAGCTGAGTAGTCGAACTAGAATAACATGTAATACCACTTTTCCGTATGAATTTGATACGACAAACTCATTTCCGTGGTCATAATTTTGCTTGAAGTTCAATAACAGTCACAACGAGACAATCAGAGATTGCAGACCCTCGCCCTTCAGATTTAGTAACTAAAATTAGACGATAATTGAGAGTTTTGGTCTTAAGACCATCGGTTGTACGCCATACGATTGGGAATTGGCCAAAGAAAAATACAAAAATAAGTTGAAAATTTAATATTGATTTGAACCGGAGTTATAGCCAATTATGTGATTTTCTTCTTTCCGTTGCCATGGCAACCGTTTTTACCCGATTTTGGCAAAATTTCAAAGAATCTGAGCCACTACCATAGCACTCCAGCCCTAAAAAACCGTTTGCCTCCGAGTTATGAGCGCAGACATTTGCACGGAAACGTCGCTGGCCAAACATAACCGAAATCCTGACCCTCAATTTTTCGACATCGGGCGATAATAGAGAATTTTCGTCGTACGACCGTCGCTCGTACACCAAACGATTGGGAATTGGCCAAAGAAAAATACAAAAATAGTTGGAAAAATTAATATCAGGTAGAACCGGAGTTAGAGCCAATTATGTGATTTTCTTTTTTCCGTTGCCATGGCAACCGTTTTCATCCGATTTTGGCAAAATTTTAGAGAATCTGAGCCACTACCATAGCACTCTTGCCCAATAAATTTCAAATCGATCGGACCGTTTGCCTTTGAGTTATGAGCGCAGACATTTGCACTGAAACGTCGCTGGCCAAAAAAATCGAAATCGTGACCCCCAATTTATCGACATCGGGCGATAATGGAGAGTTTTGGTCGTACGACTACGGGCCATATATTAGATGATCAGGAATTGGCCATAGAAAAATACAAAATGAGTTAGAAAAAAATATCTTGATTAGAACCGAAGTTATGGTCAATTATTAATTATTACATTTTCCGTTGCCATGGCAACAGTTTTTGTCCGATTTTGACCAGATTCGAGGAGGACCGAGCCGATTAGATACCGCTTCATCTCTATAAGTTTCATGTTGATCGGACTATTCTCCTTTGAGATATGCGCGCGGACAGACAGACAGGGAGACAGACATACAAACGGACAGATCCAATTACAATACCCTCTGCCCCTATCGGGGCGAGGGTAAATATCAAGTTCAATATCAATTCTATTTGATATTTCACATCAAAACAATATGTTGCATAAAAAAAATTCTTGACATCAGCAGATTGATACTTACATTGAAGGGTATATATCACGAAAATTGGATATTGGTTTTTGTTATATATGTGAAAGCATTATTTGAACTGAACAAAATGGCCTTCACAGCATATTGATACCATGATTCATTCCAAAAATATGGCAATTTAAACATGTAGATATCTGGCCACAGAATCTGACAGCTAATTAATATGTAAATGAGATCTCTGACGTCATTGACAGACTGCTTTTTAATTAGGCATTTTGAAATGGAATATTAATACCATTAGTATCCATATTTTTTTTCACCAAAGTCCATTTTTATGGTTCTTAGTTGGAATAGTGAATTTTAATGAACTTTGTGGTTGCCATGGTTGCTCGGGTCAGTATCTAATTAAAAACGAGATATACATGAATGAAACCATTCCAGACAACAGAGTAATAGGAATGTATTGAGGATTATATCAGCAAAATGCATACATTAACTTCAAATCGCTCTAAACGTCCGTGATATCTCAGATCAGTATCGGTTGCTAAGGAGTGTTTTTGTACTTTCTGTTGATCAATTCCATATAATATTGTCACTACCATGGAATCTAAATTGGATTTATACTTTTATGTTTCGTTTTAACTTGAATACCAGCCTTATCAACCTGGTTGCTAAGGGCCAAATCAGCCCATGGATACCGTGGCAACTAGAATTGACATGTACTCACTGACTATTCCTACTGATCGATCATGAGTTCTAGTGACCTAACATGAGCTTAAATGTCTAATTGTGATATGTTTGAACGCCTCAGTAAAAAGTAAACTGTCAATGACATTACACATCTTATTTGCATACTAATTAGGTGACAGATTTTTCAAGACTATCTGGAGAAACTTGCCGGATTTTTAATATCAAACTAGCTATAACTTTTCAACAAAATCATGATATCAACATTCTGTATAACATTCATGATATCAACATTCTGTTCTTTTCAGCTCAACGAGTGGCTTCAGATGAGCTGATATCATATTTACGTGATATATATACTCTTCAATTCTAGAGGTCATCAAGTTCTCAAATGTATGTTTGTTGTGGCAGCCATCCTCTCCTCCGCACTTGCAGAATATGGTGCAATTCAATGCGTTTGCCTTGCAGCTAATTTTCTCGAGGAACGTGACTTGTCGCTGCCTTACATGTGTTTAGTTCCAGGTGTTTGGGGACAGCGGAAGCTCGCCTTTGCGTAACTTGTTATGAACCTGCTCATCTCAGACGGACTGCCATTCTGCGTACAAATACGTGAGTACGTATTACCTGACCAAAGTTACTTGTACGGCCCCGTTATAGTACTCGTCAAGTCAAAATATATGATTCAATCCGTCTCAACCTACCCATAACACCCGCGTTGGTATGGTGTACGACGGCGGCCATTTTTGGATCTCGTGTTTTCGCCTTAAAAGGTAGGGCGAGAACGCGAAAACGCGAAAGTACGAAGCGAAAAGACGAAACTACGAAGCGAAAACCCGAAGCGAAAACTCGAAACTGGATCTCGCCTTGTAGCTTCGTGTTTTCATATTTTCGCTTCGTGCTTTCGTGTTTTCGCTTCGCGTTCTCGCCCATTTTTATGGGTGAAAACCCGAGATCCCAAAATGGCCACCATCGTGTGGACTGAATGCTGTATATCTGACCTGACGAGTCAACAATAATTATCCGCTAGACATGGCTGACTGATAAAGAACAAATGTCTGAAATGTCTTTATTGAATGAAATACAACTATTAATAATAGCAATGTTTTGTGCTTTTGAGAGAGACTGAACTGATTGATATCATTTATATTTTACAAGATTTTATGGGGTATTATACATTACATTTCAGTGTCTCTCCATCCATGATAAGCGGCCGTCACGGGCCGCTAATCATTGATATCCGGCCACTAAATATGTTTGACGCCCTATAAAATCATGTATAATATAAATGATCTAGTTTTGATCCGTCAATCAGTACCCCTGCAACACCCCTCACGAAGCGAAAACACGAAACGAAAAGACGAGATTCAGTTTCGAGTTTTCGCTTCGTGTTTTCGGGTTATTGCTTCGTAGTTTCGTCTTTTCGCTTCGTACTTTCGTGTTCTCGCCCAACTTTTTAGGCGCAAAAAACGAGATCCAAAAATGGCCGCCGTCGTACAACATACGTTGGGCATTATGACCTGTAAACTATCGTTCGCCCTCGAATAATGTGAACTGCAACATAATTGTGTCATTGACTCTTTTTTTATGGAAATGGAGCATAAACTGTATATCATATGAAAGTACTTGAAATTACCTGAGCTGTACCATTATGTCTCTATCATCTTGATATCTGTAATAATTGACAACTGTTTTTCAGAAAATAGTTATGCTTGTGAATGTGTAGTGATAATGTCAATGTCAAAGGACGTCGTGTTGATCACTGCTAGGGGCACCTCAACTCGTTTTTTTTGGTTATGAAATCAAGACGCATGACGCTGAATCGCACGTCCTCGTTTTTCCAAATCAATGGGGGTAACACGGTGAATTTGCTCAGCTGTGATGTGACTTTCGTTTTAACAACAAAAAGCACGTGAATGTTCAATTAAATGATTCACGGGATGCAAATGGCTTCTGCAGTTGTCAGTATATGGCATGCATTATGACCTTTTGAATGGTGATACTGTTCACCGTTCATTCCAATTTATATCGAAGAAAAAAGGGATGAATGAAAACGTACTATGTGCACTTTGTTATCGTATTGTATTATCTGTTAAAGTTGGAATCAATTCTAAAATCAGCCAAATTCATCATTCTTGTTTGTAACACAAACTTGAAAGTACATCTCGAGATAGTCGGGAATATATGGGAAATATGCACAGTCCGACAACAGATACTCAGAAAATTGCCGTTTATTGTGCATGAAAACAGTGGATAGAGAATAATCGGCCTGACTACATTGCCGGTTGCCACAGTATCTAGACAAATACCAATGACGTCATCCGACTGTGTATAGAACTTCCCCGCTTCGAGGAAAATATTGATGCGAGATTGACTGGCCCGAATTTGAATCTTGATTTGGAAACTCAATTCAGGCATGTAACACACATTTTCAGACCCAAATTTGTACAATTTCTCATTCTATAGACAAAATAAAGCTATCGCAGAATGAATAAATTTTGTCAATTCTAAAAGTGATTATAGCTTTAAAAGACAAGTATGATACCAAACACCAAACAATCCGCAAGACTAAACTCAAAATCCATGGACAAAATTTACACAATCGGTATGTTAAGGTTGGACAAAAATTCAAAATTGGTGATCAAGGTCCGAGCAATTTGAATATCACAGACATCCGGCGAAGCCAAATTGTGAATGTGGTGAGATCCTTTGTGAGGATCCTTTGTCCTTTCTAAAGAATGAACCAGTGATCATTCTATAAATTATGTAGAAAGGGTTCACACTTTGCACCTGTGTGAACAGGCGATTCATGCAAGTATAATATATATATAGGAATGTTTAAGCATAGTGCTTAAAGCACAATATATAATGGGGGCAAACAGAGGATATGGTTTATATTTCAATGAAGGATTATTATTAAAGAAAAGACATTACGATTCATATACAATAGTAAAGTTCAAGTTCCAGGTATTATTATCAATTCTGACACGCCAACGTTATTGTTCTGGGTATCATGTTTCATTCAAATTATAGCGATAATATGCATTTTCCAAATCCTTCCTGATGTATCATGTACAATTGTACCATGACTGTTTCATTCATTTTCGTCGTGTGACGTTGCATGTTGATTAGTGGTTACCAATTTAAACCCACACATCAACGGAAATATAGTTCTGCCAGATTGAGAAGAAGAAAAACACCATTGGATAATACCATTGGATTCATCCAACAGCAAAACAACCCCTATGGGCTGGCTATTTTTCACCAGTGAAGGTCAGTTGTATGTAGTAGCAATTAGACTGAATGAGATAATAATGATAAAGGCCATTATTAAAGGCCATTAGACAATTAAGGGTTTGTTCTCCGAAAAAAACCCCGTACGAATGAGGTTAGGGATTATTTGTTTATGTTTGATTGCTCACCGAATCTCGCGACCGGGGCGTTGTCGCACTTAATTACGGCGACTGTGACATCACGAATACTGTTCTAATAACGGAGCTAACGTATGACTTAAAAAGCACAAACAAGAACACTGAGAGGGCTGACAACACATCCATTGTTCTTTGTTTATTGGTACATGTAGCTTTTATATCGACGCATGAAAAACAGCTCTGTCGGCAGGTGCATCCTTTTTACTGTGGCCTTGAAACAATCCTTAACACTGCAACAAAATGATTCACATGCATTTATTAATCCATTCTGTACTCAGATGTTATATATAAGACCCAAGTTGAACACTGTTAAAGGCACTCCACTTTGCTGCCAACGCGAAAATTTCTGGCGAGGGCACTGAGTTTCTAAATACACCTGTAATGTGGAAAAAAATAGAAGGAAGGAAATGGTAATTGAGGTAGCAACAATAGGCAATTCCATGAGCGAAGTGCCCCTCCCCAACAGCGCCATTCTATTACGATGCGTTCCTTCTGTCTGTGCGGTTAATTGCCAACCAATTAGCGCAATCGCGGCATTGCACACAAAGCAATGCATTGCTACATGTACCTCCTATCAGCACACTGGAACTTCGATGCTCGATCTCTTGCTCTAAGTTACTGCTTATTATGTCATTTGTAAAAATGACAATAATGACAATTAAAGAGTGATTCTTAATTTTGAATTCTAAGTATATCATAATTCACCCTTTCTGTAATGTATGGTAAACCATTGTTCTGATAACTAGTATTTATTCTCGTAGAATTCATTAAAGTCGGCGCATAATTTATTGGCGCGAACATATCTCATGAAATCTCGGAACTTACTGACTTGTATTATATGAAATTCAGGCAACGTTTGAACAAGACTGTGTCCAAAGTTGCTGACGTGAAATTGAAGTTTGTTCTTCACACAGAAAATAATTATTTCAATAAATACAATTTTAAATGGGATTTTACCATTGTACCATTGAGCGGGAAAGCGGAACGTTAAAACAGTGGTGAATGGCAATGCAACAGCTCATTAATGCAAAGAAAAATCATTGGTCTGACCAGTGGTTTGCAACGGTCTGAGAAGTAACATTGTAATGACTTATCTTGTTCCAAAATTGATAGTGGTCATATTTTGATGTCCCGGAAAGGCTGAGAATGTTGGTTTATATTTGGGTGTGAAACTTTATATCAGGCCGAACAGGACAAAAATTAAACTAAACAGACGAACATATTCAGTTTTCATGAATATGAATTGAGGATTTGGGGTGTCTAATTTTTTACCAGCTTTGTATCGTGCCCGGCTATGCTCACGTTGATCTGGCCTTTGAGTGCAATTAAAATTCTCTGAGTTCAGCTCAGTTCTGGTTAAGGGACTGTCTCAAAGAAGCTATGGAACATATTTCAGAAAAATGACAAAATGTTTGTGCTTGATCGCGCTGTTGATCATTCAAGCAAAACTTTGTTTCTGATAATATATTTTCAACGTACAGCGCATATACCTATATTCCTTAACAGATGAGCCAAAATACCCGTAACCTATAACACATGTAGGCCTATACATACATGTATGATATCTATGCGCGTAACATGAAGTTGTCGTTCAAAGTCATCGACTAGATCCACATTGATCGGGTCGTCATACATCTTGGTGAATTCAACAGTTCAGATTCGGACTGAAGAATTAGGGGGATATTGTGTGATTGTGATTTCTGTAATGTGAAATATATTCAAGCATGAGTAATAGAATGAATTTATATCATTACGTTTTCTTTGAGAAGGCCCCTATTCAAATCGGCTATTCCAATGATTTGTCTCAATCCCATCCAGCATCAAAATGGCAAGCTAGAATTCCCATGTTAAAACCCCATAAGGATATATATTTTCCTAGATATACCGACGAGAAACGCACGAGGCAGAAAAACAGCCATTGTTTCACAATGGTCACGTTGCCGTTTTCACTTTATATAAATTTCAAATAATACAAGTCAGTATGTTCCAAGATATGACGAGATAGGTTCGCGCCAATAAATTATGCGCCGACTTTAGTCATATTCATGTTAAACCTGGCAACATCACTTACTTTCTCAGCCACAGTTGTGTACAAGTGCTAGGCTGCAACTAGTTGATGACATTAAATGTTACCCAGTAAATATTTTCACGACTTGTTGCCCAGTAAATATTTTGACGATAAAGCGTGAAATATGGGAGCAGATACAAATATTATATATCAGCAGCAGATGTTGAAAAGTATGTTATGGACCCCTATACGTTTCTTTGGCATTGACCAAATATGGTGATCGACGAATTGATCTTTCATTGCACGAATCTTCAACAGTATTTTACTCCTAATAATTTATATTCGAATCTCACATCAATTTGCATTTCAGTGGTTGTGAGGTGGCAGATTCACTTGCTCGAACATGACCTTAGTCTTCCTATCGGGGTGTATAATGTATATGCTGAATACGTGTCTCTTGTAAACTTCTAGGTGAATTTTGTCTGTATTCTTTTGTGTTCATTTCATCCAGTGTATGATCACTCACATGGTGCAAATGGGATGGTATGGGACTGGATGTAAGAATACAAAAGGTAAAAATCTAATATTCTATTACATATATCTATTGCAAATATCATACAAATTCTGAATCAGACTTTGGAATATATATGAGCTCTGGCAATCAATTTTGAAGGATAATACCACCTGAAGCATTCAATGCTGATACAAATACAATTAAACTGTATGCTTTTGTGGAATTGTATCTCTCTTTTTAGTGTTTCATAAGTTTGGTGATGTTTCCAAGAGCTGCTCAAACTCATAGATATTCAATGTTAATATCTATATAATTGTGCAACATGTTGTGGGAATAGGAATCGTTTCCTAAATTTTCATTACTTGGTTTTATCAAATGCATTTTCATTTCAATCGCTGCTCTAAGACACAAGAAAAACCACTACGCGTCATCATATATGCGTTGTATTGTACAGCTTTTAGATTATAAGCTGGCAACCATCGTTGAATAATGTGAACTGCAACGTAATTCTACAATCCGTGTCGTTGCCCCTTTTTAAAAGGAGAATACGGTCTGGATAATAAATAATATGAAAGAAATTGAATCTACCGTTGCTGTGCCATTCTTTCTCAGCCATTATTATATCTGTGCCAATTGGCAACTGTTATTCGAATTCTAGTTATGGCTGTCAATGTGTAGAGAGAATTAGGGAGAAGATTCTTCTGGCACTTAACTTGTTTTTATTGTGATATCAAGAACGCAAGAGGCTGAATTGCATGAAAACTGAGAGGATTGTTGTTGTAAGGTAAAAATCATATATCCAGGTATTGACTGGTCTTGCCTATTCTCTTGACATTTGTTTTACTCTTAAATCTTCTTCTACCAAATCAATGTGGGTGACACAATAAAGTTGCCCAGGCGATATGTGAGTTTCTTTTTATCAACAACAAGCGCGTGCATATTCAATACAACCGTTCACGGAGCAAATGCCTATTGAATTTGAGAGTATATGGCATGCATTTCACACATTAATACCTGTTGAATGGTAATACCATTCCCTATTCACTTGAGGTAAAATCGTAGACAAAGGGATGAATAGGAACGTACTATGTGAACTATATTATCGTAATGCATTAGATGTTGAAAACTAAGAATGTGGTAGAAATCATTTTTGATCTAAGTGATCATTCTTTGAATTATATAGAGAGATGCCCACTTTGCACCTGTATGACCAGGCGATTACTGGTATATAGAGGTAGGATTATGCTGCTTTCTAGACACTGAGAAATATATTGGGCACGGAGAATATGGTTAAGATTTCAATAAATTAGACTTTTATTAAAGAAAGGGCAGTATTATAACATTCACAGTCAATGGCATATTTCAAGTTATTATTATTATTATTATTATTCATAACCAGCAACGCATTTTTCTGGGCATCATATTATATTATAATTTTACATATAACATGCATTTGCAAAACGTGTGAATTATTTTTCTCATTTTTGATTGTCATTTAAAATTTACAATGGTAGTTTAATTTCCGCCGTGTCACGTTGCATGTAAATTAATGGTTACGCATTTTTTCACCGACACGTCGACGATGTAACACTTCTCACACAGAAGTGAAAAAAACACTAGAGAATAATCTCTCATCTAACAGAAGAATAATATCAAAGGACTGGATATTTACCACACGATCACTTACTCATTATACCTCAAGGGAAACACGTGTTGGTCATTTGTATGGAGTAGCAATTAGACCAAACGAGATATCAATAATAATGGCCAGAGGAACGTGTCCATTGTACGAGCGGCCATCAATAAGGAGACATTGACGTGGAAAATAAGGGTTGCTCTTCGAAAAAAAATATATACAAATGAAATCAAGGATTCTTTGTTTATGTTTGATTGATTGCCGAAGCCGGCGACTGTTGGCTTTGTCGCACTTAAATATAGAGACTGTGACATCACGAAATATTGTTTTGATGATGGAGAATGGGTTGAAAAACGCAAGTAAAACACCGATAGGCTGATGTTCACATCACAGCCCTTCTGTACTTTGTTTATTGGTAGCTTTTATATTGACGCATGAAAAACAGCTCTGTCGAAAGTAGCGTCCTTTTTACCGCCATGAAAAAATCTAACGCTGCGATAAAAATGAATCACCCGCATTTATCAAACCATTCTGTACTCGGATGTTGAATTTGACCCAAGTTGAACACTGTTAAGTGCACTTCACTGTTCTGCACACATGTAACATTCTGGCGAGGGCACTGCGTTTCTAATTACACCTGTAATGTAGGAAAATAGATGAGAGGAAAGGGTATTTAGCGTAGCAACAATAGGCATTTCCATGGGAAAATACCCTTCCCCAGCGGTGCCATTCTATTACGATGCGCTCCTTTTGTCTGTGCGGTTAATTGCTAATCAATTAGCGAAATCGCAGCCTTGCGCAGAAGACGAAAGCAATGCATTGCTACCTTCCATCAGCACACTCTTGCACTTCATTGCTCGCTCTCTTGCTCTGAATCGCTGGCAGACGAAGGGACATCACCTTTGCAGGGGGTCCGCCCCAGTGTTACTGCAACTCCCCCGTGCGTCAGCAAGCAGCGGTCGGCGCCTGTGTTTGCAAACGACGGGCCTCTCTGCACAGTACTCGTTGCTTGCTCGCTCGCTGTGAAATGCATTGCTCACACAGGGCGAGCTTTCCGTCTGCAGTGGTGTCGACTGATTGGAGACTGACGACATCCGTGCCACCGCAGGTTACAAAAGTGTTGTAACTTCTCGCGGGCATTAGACAGAGAAGGTGAAAGCAAACCCACCGCGGTGCGGGAAATTAAAAGCCAGACTGTGATACACAATCGGATTATACTTGGAGGCATAAAAGAACGTCTTTTAGCGAAAGTGGTCATTTTCTGCAAACGCGAGTTGGATAATTTTTGAGAAACGATGGATATTTCGTGTTTTTCGTCTTGTTAGCAAGGCATAACATGGGGGCTACAGTTTTGTTTCCCGCGAGAAATTGGACGGTTTCGGCCGGGCTTTTGCGAGGTCATGGTAACTTATCGGATAACATTTCAACGACTGTTCCAACTGTACAATCCATCATCACTGATGCGATGGGACCGATTCCATTCTTTGATACTTATTTTTCTTTGCCAAGATTTGCCGTGGAAACCACTCTGGCCAGCATGGCGACGTGCTTAAACTTCTTAACGCTGGTCGCAATGCGAAGTGCAAGGTACCATCGGAGCAAGGCCGTGTACAATACGCTATTTATCAACTTATCCACGGCGAATGTTTTGACATGTATCTTATCATGGCTCTGCAATAATGTGTTATTCCTCTTCAGCAAACCGATTTGGGATATGGTCTATGAAACGTACAATATCTGCAAATTATTTGTGTATCTGACGGCCGCCGTTTTTGTATCGTCCGCTTTTGGGATCGTGAGCTCCGTTACGATGCTTGGTTTCACAGTGGTGCAATACTTTGCGATTTGCAACCCTCTGCACCACCAGTCCATTTTACGCAAGAAAAAAGTACGCATTTTCATTGGCTGTTCCTGGATGACGTCACTGGTTGCAGCGATCGTTCCGTTTCTCGTTCTTCTCTACATCGCGGAAAGACGACAATGCGATGAGGATCTTCTGGATATTATTGCTAAAGTTGTCGTGTGTGGTGTAAATACATGCATGGGATTCATCAGTGTTGGGTTCATAATAACTCTCGCCTTATGTATACGGATATTTGTGCAAATACGACGCATGAGTCATCGCGTCGTACATCACCGACATGACCGTCATATGATGAAAGGAGAAAAACGAGCCTTTGTTACCATTGTGATTCTCATCGTGACCTTGGCAACGCTTGTTATTCCATACACAATTATGTACGTACTATCGTTGAACTCTCGCAGCGAGACGGGAATTCACAGCCAAGCTGTGATTTACTACATGAATTTGCTGCCCTACTTCAAATTCCTCTCTGATCCTCTCATATATGGATTACGCATGCGCGAGTTCAAGGACGGTTGCGTGCGCATCGGCGCCAAGTGCGGGTTCAAGTATTGCGGGTGCTGGAAAGTCGGGCCTCTGACGAGAGGACCCAGTTACTCTCTGCAACCCGTACATTCTGCGCATTCATGCTCGAGTTGAGCCAACTATAGAGACGTGGGAGTGTTGATTATATTTGGTATCCATACATACCACAAGAAAAGTATATTTCCCAGGGTTTTAAAATTTCAATATACCACACTACCACTCCAAGTGCTCGTGTGAATGTGTTGTTTTGAATAGTGTCAGCTGAGTTGTGCTTCGAGTAAATGGTAATAAAGCATTGAAAATATTCATGCGCATTATAGTGGTGTAAATTATAAAACTAGATGGGGCTTGTTCCGTCTGCGTACTTTCCAGAAATTTTGAAAGCCAAACGTATTTTCGTGCGTTTTTGTTGACCATTGACAGTCGCCATCACGGTAAAGCTGAAATGTCTATACCGTGGAAGCAAGTGGCTTATTGGCCTCGGTTTGGTGGTCGAAAACAGAAATTTGTTACACGGGAGTTACACGCTGCCAAGTTTGAAGTTCAAGTAGGCCCAGAGCAAACACAAATACCGACAAGCCGACTGTTGTACAGCGTTGAGCGGGTGTATTTAAACCACAACTGTTGCAAACCTGACTGGGATGAAAAACATCACATTCCCAGCAGTTTTAATGAAATGCATGAACAGTGAGTAATTCGAATTAAATGTATTCAAATGATTATAATCGATAATAACCGCTATGAGATATTGCGGTTTTCATACCGTTGTGGTAGGTATCTTAGGAAAATAATGAGCGATTGCGAGAATTCATTCCATTTTTACAGCTTTTTGATGCTGAAAAATCATTTCTGCTCGCCACATAAATAATTTTCTTCACTGTAGTTATCTCTCGCCCAAATGAACAACACCACTCTTGATAACAATAACACAATTACCGATTACTGGCTGGACGGTAAAACTTCCATGGCAGATCATTCTGCGTCGGGGTATTTTGTGCAATTCATATGAATTTCTGATGCCATGGAAATAAAACTCTGGATGGGATAACACTGACATGTTGATCGCATGTGTGCATGTTAATATCTGTTGGCTTAGCGTTTTTGTCCAAACACCCCGCAAATCATTGATTCGTATTAGGTTTGTGGCATGGCTCATGGGGTTTTTTGTTTGTTTGTTATAGAGCATGGAAATCATGCATTTTAGCACTAACTCATATAGGCCCACATCGTCATTTTTTTCTGATTGCTTTTGCAATGATTAAAAGGTGGCATTCCCATCAGATCAGACAACATTCCCGACACAGTTGCTGTTAATTTTGCAATTATTACATCATATATTATGTTCATTACTATGCCTTTTGTAGATTTATTTGAGTGATAGTATCCGGTTTTAAGCAGTAATTTACAAAGTAGTTAGGTTATAATATCAACAACAAAACAACCCTAGCAGGACCGAAATGTAAACGAATTTCGACGACGCAATTGCAATGAAATTGTCATAAGAATTATTGTTATGTCAACCCCAAATATTGTTTCTACGCTGCCCTTGCGTGATCGGGAGCTCGGATATGTACATTACCGGCAGCTGGCACAAACGAAACCTACAAATTATATCAGATGTTGTTCATCATAACATGATGATCCGCCATGTATGATACTCCCGCTGTGACGTTCGTTAGAAGCGCTTGTGGGTGTGATAAATGAAGTTATCCCGCGGTGTTGACCGAATTACGCACGTCGTCGTTGTTTGCAAACATTCGGGCACTGTTATCGTATTCCTACGCGTCAAGGATGGTTGCGCGATTAGGCGCAGCAGTTCCCGAAGCATATGCGTAACTCGAATCCAAAGGTGCAATTAGCGATTTTCTCCTAACCCTAAATCTGAGAGCACCGCTACTGAGGCCTGGTTAGTTAAATAATGCAATCAAGGGTAATGGGTTGACCACATGTTTCCAAGGGGCCTAATCCTCAATCCAGAGGGATTTACATATATCTTGACTGTCTGTGATTACTGTTTGCAATTATCTGTGTGCGCACATGATGGAATCAGTAGTGGCAATCACATTAATGTCATGATTGCGACTGTCGGATTGTCTGAAAAGGAGAGGGAGGTGGTTATGAAATAGCTGGGATGCTGTGTGTGAGGCCAGCGAAATTATCGGATTTGAGCATATTTCGCTGATGGGTCTGATTGTCCAGACCAAACGAAGCGTTACCACACAGACACACATGCGTAATGGCGTTGTGTGATATACGCAGACACGGTGTGTGAAAACATTAGCCGCCGAGTTTGAATCATAGAGCGTAAGGTCCTGCCCTGGATAATTTTATTTGCGCAACAATTGTTGATACCCAAGTTGTGTTGATTGCTAGTAAACAATACCAACGAGTGGGATTGAGAAAAATCGTTATCCAGTTTTCTGTTGAATTTGTCATGAATGTAAACGTAACCAATGGAAATCTACAGGTCCTTGAACAAGTGGAAAGCAAATAGTTTGCAATGGTAATTACCAGTAACGAAGTTCAAGGTAATCATTAGCGTGTGACCTTTCGTGTTCAAACAATTTATAGAACTGTTCTTCACAGATAGTGGTGGAGTTTCTCTGGATGGGTGTCTCAAGATTCCTAGTTGTGTTCTTTAAATAATAGTGTGTCGGTGGGAGGGGAGGGGGGGGGGGCTCATTTTTCTATTATCATTATGCAGACCGCATTTGGTCTTTCGGCGGCCCTCTACTAATATCCGCGATTAGCGATCGTACCTTTTTTGCTATATCGCTTACACTTCATACCAGACAGAAAACAAGATCAGGGCACTAAGTATTGTTTGATCTTAGGGAATTAGACTTGCTTTAAAAAGCTCTCACTTTCTTGAATTACATCTAAATTTATCCGGAAAGGAACGAAAACATCAGATTATCCTAATGGGTGGTTTCTTTAAGATCTCTTGAAACTAGGTTGGGCATTGTCCGCTCAAATTGAATGTTTTTGAATGAATTTAAAGCGATCTATTCAGAAAAAAGTGCTTCTGCAAAAGAGCTCAGCTATTTAACGTAAAACTCATTCAATATTCTGTTAATGTTTGCCTTTGTTTCGTGCAACTATTTTGGTCCTATATTGGTGCAAAGTATGGCGTGCGTCATTGGTACACATTTTGCACAATATGGCCAAAAGTCTGTTCATGACAAATTATTCCACTGACAATATAAATAAACCCCAGCATTAACCCAAAAGAAGTTTTGAATAGCCCATAATTAATAACAACAAAGCATCCAAAAGTTAGCATCCAGTCATCGTTTTATTGATATCTGTTCGAAAGATTTTTGATCAGCAAGATGCAGGTTTTTTTAATTTATTAACTTGATGGAAAGACCTAATCAAAACAATGTCGTAGATCGTGAAGATATCGATGCATATTCCATTAGACTAACGAGACATACATGACCGGAGACGTTCGCGGTGCATCTCACAATCTTGCTCTCACAGTTTTGTGTTTATCGTGGCTTTTGTAACGATGGCCTGTCAAACAAAGAGTGGTAATTTTAATGCGTATTGGTGAACAAACTGTACACGTCTGACCAACAAGCTTTTTACAGGTAATAAGTTCCGGAAACATATTTCGCTCACGTTTTGGTTGTTGTTTTTCTGATTTGTTAGTGGTTGACTGTTCCTTTGCAAATTTCCTGCTATATGTAATTATATCTGACTCTGAGTTAGGAATCGATCATTGTGCCTCAGATAAATGTCACTTGTCAGTGGAGGTTCTCAGAATGGACGACGGTGCATGTGTGTTGTTGAAGGCATTCATAAAATTTGCATCGATTGTAAACGTGCTCGGAACCTTGAGCTGTCACAGTGGGGCGGCAGGTCTGGTTGACGTACTTAGACTCGTTGAGTTCGAAATGGACATTTATTGACTCGAATCGTGTTTCAAACGTTCGTCATAAAATTCAATAATAGATTTCGAACGAGCTTGGCAAAAAACTGAACATTTGAATTTACCTAGGAGACAATTTATGTCTCACAAATTATGGCTATCTTTCATTTGAGTTTTGATGGAAAATCTACCGTTGAGTCGTGCAATATCATGTTGGTCAATGGTACGCGTTGGTATCTGATAATGTCAGATGTTCAGTACAAGAATAATTGATTGGAGCGAATGAACTCGTGTGATGTGTTTGTGTCTTGGCGCCTGGATTCAGATAAATATAACCTTGGATGAGTCCAAAATTCACCGATTATTGGTTTATTTTCGATTGAAATCCGACTAACCCAAAGCAAAACAAAGTTTTGTATGTACAGTGCATGATGGTGGTTGTTTTGATACTGTTATAGATTCGTCCATAAAACATTTATATTTATATACTTGATAATCAATTGTGATTATAAACATTGCAAAGTCAATGTCTCATAAATATTATATTTTTGCATAATTATTTATGAACTCAGTCTTCAAGCTCAAATCCATCAGAACATGGCGATGTCAAAACAATTTCATGTAATATACACCTAGGGCATGCTACGGTTTTACTACGCCAATGATATAGTATCGATTACAGGTTTCTCACTCGATGAAAGTAAAACACTCTGGTGCGATATCCAGACCGAACATCGTCGAAGTATCCCTAGAAATCGCTTCGAAAATAATCATCCTATGTTCCTTGTATTATCCGCCACTATATAATATTTGTCATATGCATATTGTGAATATTTTACTGGTAGCGAAGTGGCATTGACTTTTGTGGAGTCCATATTCAGTTATCTAACACAACATTCCACAATCGAGCAAAATTAATTCCGTTTATAATTAGTTCACATGTTGAATTCTTTTCATTATTATAATGATTATATTTTAATCAATTTCAAATACATAGGACTAATGTAATAGTTCATTCATGACTCACAGTGAATTCGCGTATACTCGTCAAATAACGACCTACAGATGCTTGCACGTATGATATTTACAAAATATCAAGATGTTCCATTTTTACATCCAATGTTAGCATAGCTATCACTCCACTGAGTATTTTTACACCTGAAAATCGTTATAAAGTTGTGTCTTTGATGTTAGGTTTCCCTCTAATGTATGAACATACCATTGTCCTCGAATGTGGAATGAACACTTAACACTGGGATATCACAAGTACTCCTTCAAAGTTCGAGCATACAATATTATACACACAGATATGCAGATATGATATTACTGATGAATCTAAACTATGGATAACATAGTTGTATTATAGACAGCACATGCATTACATTATTGACTATAACTGAAATCAGTTGAACTCGCTGGGTTTATGGGTTCCACGGACCACCAAAATATTGAATAATTATTTAAATTTATTATTTCCACAATTTTTAGGATATATTTACAATGCCATGTCATTTCCTCGACAATGGTCATGGCTACGAGTTGGTGATCACTGGCAGTAAGATATGCAGGAAACGGAGGTTTGCGAATTAATGAATGGTGTAGATTTGTGCGAGTAAATGAATTGAATTTTTTGGCATTTTTTCATTTTCATTCATTTTTTTGCTCATTTTTTTTGCTCACCCTCGCCTATTTCGTTAAAACCGTAAAAATCTTCCTTTCATATACTTTCATATAAGTCATGCTTATCCGGCATTGAACTTGGCAATAATCAGTCGGAACCACTTTCCGACTGCCTGGGGTCCATCGACAATCACCTATTTGTCAGGGACTTGTCGTGCCATTACTGGCACAAGGTGACTAGAACACAGGTACAATTGCCAAAACTGCCAAAGCGGTGTTCAATTATACGACTGGTGAACAGGGACACCCTGGGATACACAACTTGCCTAAGGGTGTTAAACGGCCAACACAGCAGCGCCAGCGTCGGGGATCGAACCAGGAACCTACTGGTAACGAGGCGACCGTCTTAACCACTCCACTACCTGCCCCACACACCGGACCGTAACCTTTGATATCGTGGTTTGGTTGATAGACTGTATTCTCATCTCATGCAGTTTTGAAATATAAATGTACACTATGAAAACAGTATAAACATGTGCCGATTGATCAGATATTTGCATAATATTTGTCATTCAGTTCAGAGGATTGACTTGGCGCACATCAATTGAACCCATCTACACAGGAGAACCATTCCTTCAAATCTCCAGATGGCTCAAAATAAAATTATTGTAACTGGTGATATATTTGATGTTTTACGTTCATCCAAAACTGTAGTACGAGCTTGGGGAATCATAATGGTTCAATTGCCATCATTCTGTTCCAATACTAGTCATCATGTGGACCTGTCTGTTAGCTATTTTTTGAAAAAAAATATGTGCTTTTAGTCTGTTTATGCAGTACAAAAAGTGCAGTACAATTTCAATTGTTGATAATTATCAAGTCAACACATTCATGACCGATTTCAAGTGTCCAATGACTGATGTCCAACATACAATATGTATATTCATAAAATAGGGCTGTATGAAAACAGAAAAAGCACAAATGGATACCGACAAACAGACAAATTCCAATATTTACAAAAATGATTAAAAAATATTTACAAAAATGATGATTATTTTTTTTAATCAGGTATTTTTATTTTTTAATCAAGCTCAAATCTTGAGCTTTTATGTAAGACTTTTTATGTTATGTTTTATGTTTTGTTATGTTATGTTTTGTTATGTTTTGCCTTTTTATGTTATGTTTTATGTTATATAAGAATTTTTATGTTTCATGATGGTTTTTCGATGGTTTGATTATTTGCCACACAATGCAAGTATAACATGAGGACCATAAGACCACACATGATGATATAATTACGATATCTTCTGCAAACGTAAATAAAGTAAAAACAAATATTGCAGATAAAGTCATTAGTAGTACATTGCAATAACACATTACACTTGAAAACTTGCATCACTTTCCGTGTTTATGATATCTGTTCAAATTTGTTTGATATCGATTGTAAAAGTGATGCAAACCTTGGGCTCTCATAATCCGATAGTTAGGTACTTGAAATGTGGTGTTCGGAATGAAAATTTATTGACTCCGACTTGTTCCGAATATTTCCTCAATAAATGCATCATAGATTCCCAGGATGACGGGCTATGAGTTGAACCTGTGGTATTTACGGTGTATCAGAGAAATGTGTCTGTGTAATTTCCGGCTACTTTCCATCTGAGTTTTAAATGAAAACATAGTTCCAATGTTGTATATAATGCGCCATGGCGACTCATAATGTCAGATGTAGCGAAAATGATTATTATGTACTAGTGCATACACATTTATTAGTTCATATGTATGTGTTTGAGTGGACGCTTGTAACATGATATAAATATGGCCTTGTATATGACGATGTTTTTGGCAATAAATGACCTTGGTTGCTTGCGACAGGTTCTCCGATAAAATGTACATGAAGTTGATGATCAATTTTGATTACAACCAAAAAGTCAGCATTGCAAAGTCATAGTCTCAATCAAAAACATATATTCCAGCAGAATTTTCACGACTTTCAGTTTCCAGGTCTTATCTCCCTGAATATGTCGCAACAATTACTAAATCTATGCCGACGTTGAAGGTATTGTATCGATTACAAGCTTTCCTGCATAGAAAGTACTACGATAATATACCACGATTATTTTCCGTCCTAATATCATCCAACTGCATTGTAATTTTCATTTCAAATCCGTTTCAACGACGCCATCAATGTTTGATCGATGTATTGCTCGCTCGCCACCACCAACATGACCAAATGCATATTGTAAATATTTTACTGGGAGTCAAATATTATTGAGTTCCATGGAGTGTGAATTTTTATACCAACCATAGAATCCCACAACCGACTAATATTAATTTGATATTTCATTAGTGCACATGATAAAATTGTTTTCTCAATATTTATAATGATTATCTTTCCAGTTATTCAAGTTGTCTGTAATTATCATCCAACCTATCGATCAATAAACCATATATTGCTACATGTTACAGTGGTGCCGTGACCCTTATCTATTTTCTATAGCAGATGTTTTGGTCCCAATAAAAGCGCACAATGATCGCTATCCAGCTTACCTTAATATATATATAGCTAATTTATATTTCTTTGGTTAATTTTAGTGTGATTTTCCAAGAACGACCTATATGTACTTGTATCAATGAAGGTGACATCAGCAACATGTCAATATGTTTTGATATTAGTGCTGTAATTGTTTCTTAACTACGATTAAAATTTACTCGCCTACCCATCCTAGTGGCAGACTCGAATCTTCGATTCCCTGAATTGATCGGGACCTTGTAGAACACCGACACCCTTGCAGAAAACAGCATGTTCAAATAATATACCCATCATAACGTTTTGAATAATGTGGAATAAAATGTAAGTATATTGTTCTTCGGCATTATTTCTTGCACGCATAAAAATGCATTGTATACATTGCGCACATTTCAATCTAGTGCGAAAGGTCATTATCATATGCATGAACACGTATTTATTAGTTACCATATAAACGACTAAGCCATAGTTTCGCGCATTGCAATAGTACTAAGACCACAAGCGCATGCAGCCATCTGATAGGAGCAGTGATGGAATGTCGCTAGTTTCGATATACTTCCGCAACAACTGGATAAGTTGTACCACTGTGACAAGTCTCCACGAGCACCATTACTGTTCTCTGTTGAGATATAGAATATTTGCTTATTCTACCATGAACAACTTGGTGCAGAGTGTCGATATCATACATACATCATTATTAAAATAAAGTGCATATCTCGAGCATGCATACATCATGAAATCCACCCACTTTATTATGTATAATTGACAAGTTGTTCAGCAAACAGGGGACAAAAACGACAAAAACACGAGAGTACATGAGAAGGTCCCTGAACGGATCTGTAATATAGTCCATCCGACTGTGACATTTCCATGTCATATTCAATAACCGATAGTGGGAGTACGAATCTTCATCTGGCATACTTCTGAAGCATCCCTATTAAAACATCTAACACTAGCAGAGTTATCTTAACAAGTACCCATTAGAACATGTTCTGTGGTTTTCTAGGTAAATCGATAAACACGTTTCTACATTTAGAGTGGTTCCCGCGATATGAGTTTCCTCTTTAATGTGTTTGTTTCCTTATATAAACATAGCAATGCTCGCGGGAGTGGAATGAACGCAGAATGATGCTGCACGACAGCGATCGCAGTTTGCTGTCATGTATCGGTCATTGGTCCGTGGATGTAATGTCGTTAATATCCAGGTAATACCTTCAAAGCACATGAACACATGTATAGATAAGATATTGACGAACCTTCCTGTGAGAAGCACGTATTCGTCATGTGAACATCATTTCATTCATCTGACAGTGAATAATTGTTATTATTATCACGCACAATAGGCTGGATTACTTTTATCACGCACAATACGAATATGGAATATTAATGTAAAGTTTGATATTGGGGAAGTTAGTTATTTTTGCAATGCTATGCTATTTTCTTCCATGGTCGCGGATAGGTATGATGATAACTGTAGTTGCTAAACCATTGTGCAGGAAACATCTTGAAACTTTTGTTTGTTCCAATATCGTCATCAATTTTTCAAAACAATCCGTCCGACATAAATTGACCTATATCAGGTGTTGAACTTGAATTTTAAATTGATACTACGATTCGATCATTGAAAAGTATACCGATACAGTTTTAATATGAAGAGGCGGCGAGTGGCCCATGTTTGCGTGCATTTGTATTGCAGTTGAGTCAATTGAATCGAAGTGAATTAATTATTCAGAAATCAATGTATACAATGAACCCACACGTTCCCTAGTTCTATTCTTGGTGATAATGTATGTTGATGTTGTCATGGCGTTCAACTATCAGAGCGTATACATAAAACCAAGTGGTCACTGTGTTCAAATAGTATCACCCCTAGCCTCCACTATAACATGAAGAGCAAACGTGTACTCCTGGAAAATCATTCACAGTTTCCTCTGCCAACGTATAGGAAATATACCAACAATTCTAGACATGTAGCATACAATAATGATTGATAGCAACGAAATTTCCAGAAATCTGCATCCATCCATTGAATTCTTTAAACATGAACGATTGATTGACAATTTGATTAATTTAACTCATGGAGGCATCATAACGTTTGCTCCTGGCACCAGTCATAACGTTTGATCCTGAAAACTTTGACGCAGACTAAATCTGACGGGTAAATGACATACATATGAATCCCATAATTATTTACAGACGACGAGTTCTGAATTAACCAGAAAAAGAACGTAGCGTACGTCGTTCTTTTTTTCTGCTAGTCAGTCGATGGTTGCTTCTTCGCGAATTTATGTCATAAATGTGAAATTACTTGACTCAAACTAGTATTCAATCAATGCGCCTCAAAGAGTGTCACTTGTCAGTGTTGGTTTTCAGAATATAAAACTCTCCATGTGCGTTGTTGAAGGCATTCATAAAATGTGTATTGATTTTAAACACGCTGGGAACCTTGAGCTGTCAAGTGTAGACTGTAGTCAGAGGAACGCGATTTGTGAAGTTCGAAATTGACATTTATTGCTTCGACTCGTGTACCGAATATCCCATCGTCAGAGTCGTTATGAATTGCCACATCGCCGAGCAATGATTTGATCCTGTGGCATTTACGGAATCAGAGATATATGTTGGTTTGCAATTTCCGCGTATTTTTCATCAGAGTTTTATTGGACAATCTATCAATAAGAAATGTTATACATATAGTCTGGTGGCAGAGCTCATGATTTTCACCGAACGTGGTTTGGGCGTCCAGACGCAATTTTTTTGCTGTTTTGAAAAAACTAGCTTATACAGAATCCAATTCTGGCGGGTGCCAGATTGGCACCCTTGAGGGTTTTGAAAAAATCACATTCGAAGTGAGGGTCCCCTAAGCCTTATATCGAAATAAAATTCTAAAATGGTAAAAGTGAAATAATGCATATTGGTCCAGCAGCTAAGCAGCATGATCGTACAAATTGTTATACAGACATGAAATATTGCACAAATGTTGAGTATATACTGCTTTTAAAAATGGAACTTGCAGCCACTCTGAAAAAACAAAATGGCCGCCATTTTTCAAGATGGCCGCCATTATGTCAATGTCAGGGCAGAAGTATGCATTACGGTTTGCAAGAAGATGTTGTAAAGGTTTTATAAGGATAATCAAACCTTTCCAACAGTGAATCTGATGGGCGCCATCCTTGCATTTCCCACAAATTCATAAATATGCTAATTAGGGGCCGCCATTCTACACTCTCTGCTGAAATTGAACTCACGCATCAAGGTGAAATGAGGTCAAGCACCAAGCACTACCGTTTACATGAGAATGATACTCCTCGTTTGGAATTACAATAAATCCTGTATATTGAAGTATAATTATTGCTTTATTTATTGTTATATCTTGATAAAGGAAGTGAAGCCAATAAACGAGGGTGGTGGTGTTTTTATTGTTAGTGGCGGTTACTAAGGCAACGCCACACACCAAAACTAAATCACCGCACCATTGGCAGTACGAAGGCCAAAATTGTTTTGATAAAAAATTGGGTTTCATAAAAATCGGAATTTTATTTTGAATATTACGTCGTTAAAGTTTCCATGGCAACTATTGTTACATCCGGATTAGATCAACCTTCAGCACACCACTACCACGGTGGCTAGGCGTTACGCGTTATTCAGGGAGTGCCGCGTAAAATCGTGAGTATTACGCGTTATTCGTGAGGAAATTGCACAGGAAACGACATAGGTCCCCACTTCAAATGAGGTGAGTTCGTGAAAAAGTTCATTTTCTTCCTAAAATTTTGTTTCCACGGAACATCCCAATGAACAAACATCACGTATGATACTATGAAATACTTGCATACATCGTTATATTTACGAAAATGGACACACAGTTCGTGACAACACCCGCACGCTTGCGACTCGTTTGTGAAATATCATCGGCTATCAATTGAAACCAACAAAGTGCATGTTGGTAAATCATGGAATGTTCGCAGAAGTCTTTCTTTATTGTTACACTATGCAATCAGCTGTTCTAATCGAGTATTTCATGAAATGAGAAGCTTTTTATGGTTTACGCGTATCAGCCTGAGGGAGAAAATCTACACACGCGTTACGGCATGAGGAAACATGTGAGCATTGTCGGGGATGGTAGAGATGGCAATGCATACATATATATTTTTAAAGTATGATTGCAGGCTGCACATGTTCCAAGTACTGACGATACTTCTCATTTATCATTATCCTCTAGATGTTCCTCCCAATCATCATAAATCTGAAATTGACAATACTAAGAGCTTTTCGTGTCTTTTACACAAAAGCTCACCAAGTGAAAACATTATCCCTTGAACTTGAATTTATCCCATCAATTGAGCAGTAAAAACTGGAGTAAAAATTCGCATTAAAAAAAGAAATATCCCTCACCTCAACAAACTATTTACTCATGCACATACGCGTAATGCCCTCACGCAAATCGCGTAAAGTATAGCAAATAAACAAATGACACATTCAACCTAGATTCGTGGCGCTTGCGACCATTGTGAAACATTTTGAAGACAGCCACATGTGAAGCCCATACTATCAATATCATAGATCTCTCATTGTATCTACAATAATGCCGATATATAACAATTTTCAACCCCAAAACCGAGGAGAGCGGCTGTCGAAGCAAAATTGACAGATATTGTGCAGCCCAAGGTATCGCTACGCTGGTTTATTTATTTAATTTGAACTCTCAACAACAACCATGAATATGTGTAATGTTCCGTGCAAACCCAAATCCGACATTTCAAAACGGTAAAATTAGCGAAATTGTGTGTTTTTCCTGCTCGGGGTCAACCAGAGGCTGCCATTTCCTCACGAATAACGCGTAAAACTCATGATTTTACGCGGCACTCCCTGAATAACGCGTAACGCCTAGCCACCGTGACTACACACACGAGATGTGTTTTCATGTGTGTAACAGGAGTATCATGGACTAGAGGACGAATATAAGAGGTAAGCATTTATTTGCATTTGGTGAAAAGTCCAGTACTAGATCTACTAAGTTTTTAAAGAATATATTTCTTATCACGAATACCCTTTAACAAATGAATATATACATGTATAGGTATATAACTGCCTAGCATCAATTGCCCACGGTCGGTCCAAGACCGTCATCAAATACAGTTAGAATAAAACGTTTACTTGTATAAGTGTACGGTATACTGTACTAGATTAATTTTGGAAGAATATGCTTTCACTGCATAGAAGTGAGACAATCTATTTTCATTGAAAGGTACATTTAATTTATTTTTGTAAAACATGTGTAAAAGCAGGAAATTGTGATTTTCTAGATATAACTGGATAGAGTCACAAAAAAAAACTTGATATAATTGATATGGCAACATGATATAGTTCGTTTTCAATTTTCCAAAAAAACATGAGTCATATCAAGCCTCTTTACTATCAAATTTTCATTATTTACAGGCAAATTCAAGGCACGATTTTTTAAAGTCAACAATGTCTATTGAAGTGTCCTTTCCTGATGGCTGCCAACGCGTACTCTATCGCACCGTGTGCTTTGATCCCGAATGATTTCAGATGTCATCTACAAGCTACTATCGTGCAGGTACTTTACATAGATCCCTAAACCCAAAGACATATTTTCTCACCCACCAGCTGGGATTCCCTGGCTAAGTAATAGTTGTATCCACGCTCTCGTCCCATTGTTCCCGTCCCCGTCCCCGTCCGTCCTCATCCTCATCCCCATGCCCCCGTTGCCTTCTCCCATCCCCCTGTCCCGTCCCCTACCCCCCCCCCCCCCTCGCCGTTGCTGTCATTCCGTCAACTTGTCCCCAGCACTAACCCCTCCCTCGCCCCAGCCCCGTCCCCGTCCCCCTTCACTGTCCCCCTTCCTGCATCCCTGTCCCTGAAATTGCCGTTCCCCATCCCCCTCTCCCTGTCCCTCCAACCCCCCCCCCGCCCCCCCCCCTAACACGAATACCCTTTAACAAATAAATATATATAGGCATATAACCGCCTAGCATCAATCGCCCACGGTCGGTCCAAGACCGTCATCAAATACAGTTAGAATAAAACGTTTACTTGTATAAGTGTACGGTATACTGTACTAGATTAATTTTGGAAGAATATGCTTTCACTGCATAGAAGTGAGACAATCTATTTTCATTGAAAGGTATATTTAATTTTTTATTGAAAACATGTGTAAAAGCAGGAAATTGTGATTTTCTAGATATAACTGGATAGAGTCACAAAAAAACTTGATATAATTGATATGGTAACATGATATAGCTCGTTTTCAATTTTCCAAAAACATGAGTCATATCAAGCCTCTTTACTATCAAATTTTCATTATTTACAGGCAAATTCAAGGCACGATTTTTGAAAGTCAACAATGTCTATTGAAGTGTCCTTTCCTGATGGCTGCCAACGCGTACTCTATCGCACCGTGTGCTTTGATCCCGAATGATTTCAGATGTCATCTACAAGCTACTATCGTGCAGGTATTTTACATAGTTCCCTAAAACCAAAGACATATTTTCTCACCCACCAGCTGGGATTCCCTGGCTAAGTAATAGTTGTATCCACGCTCTCGTCCCCGTCCCCGTCCGTCCTCATCCTCATCCCCATGCCCCCGTTGCCTTCACCCATCCCCCTGTCCCGTCCCCCCCCCCCCCCCCCCGTTGCTGACATTCCGTCAACTTGTCCCCAGCACTAATCCTTCCCTTCCCCCGTCCCCGTCTCCCATCACTTTCCCCTTTCCTGCATCCATGTCCCTTCCGCCCCCCCCCCCCAATCCCCCCCCCCATTGCCGTTCCCCATCCCCTTCTCCCTGTCCCTCCGCCACCCCCCCCCCCCCCAGTCGCCATTCCCGTCTGCGTCCCCCCCATCCCTGTCCCCTTCCCCAATCCCCCATTGTCACTGACCTCCCCCGGTGTCCCCGTCCGTCCGCCACTACCCCCCCCCCCCCCCCCTCTGCCGTCATCCCATCCCCTTGTCCATAGCCTCCCAGCCCCGTCCCTGTCCCCGTCCCCGCAGCCCTGACCCCCTCCCCCCCCCCCCCGCCGTTGCTGTCCCCCATCCCCTTCCCTCCGTCTCGTGCCCCCCCCCCCCCCTCCATTGCCGTCATCCCGTCCCCACCCCCCCTCTCCCCCATTCTCGTCCCAGTCCCCCCATCCCTGTCCTCGTCCCCGCATCTCTATCCCCGACCTCCCATCCAAGCACGAAGAACACACCGATATGACCCAAAATAACAGTTTGTAGCCTGGATTTATAATATGTGTGTACAAGAGTCAGTTTTCTGATTGCAGGTGACTGAACAACATCAGAAAATAAAACAGATCAAATGGCTGACTCACAACAAATGGGGGAATCCCCACCAACAGAACAGACATGTTATTTTAATTGTAGTGATGGATCTAGCAAATTACTAACGGCTGGCCCAGTGCGGATCAACAACATAGTAAAATGCAGTAAACTCAGGGGTGATGGTTTGCATGTAGACCTAGAAGAAAAACTCAAACACAGTCAAGCCATTTTGTGCCATAAGTCATGTGTCTCTACGTACACCTCCAAGTCCCACTTGAAGAGATTGACGATCAATTCTCCTCCTAACGAACCTTGCTCTAAGCGAGTATGTCGTTCTGCTCTGCCCGTCTTTGATTTCCAGTCTGACTGCATTTTCTGTGGGAACAGATGTGAGACAGAACCAGACCAACGTAACCCTGATAGATGGCGAAGAGTAGTGAAATGTGGGACTGTCAATTTCAAAGATGTCGTATTGAAAGTGTGCGATTCTCGAGGAGATGATCTCGCCGATGAAGTCCGCATTCGACTGCAGGGTGCATTGTCTGATCTGCGTGCTGCTGATGCAGTGTATCACAAGGATTGCAGTGTCACTTTCATGTCGCCACGTTCGATAGCTGCTGCATGCAGGAAAACTGCAACTCACACTTCCAAAAATGACGAGGCATTCGAGAAAGTTGTTGAAGAGCTGGAGCATGACCGGACTCATATTCGGAACTCTGTTGACTTATACACCATGTACACATCTCATGGGGGTAGCAAAATGACTAGGCGTGCCTTGATGCAACGGTTGTCTGAACACTTCGGTTCAGACATGCTACTACTCTCAGGCAAAGGAGTGGCCAATCTGCTAGTGTTTCGTAGCCATGCTAGCAGTACACTTCGACTTGTAGACGACGAGGATGACGTTTGTGCTTCCTTGGATGCCATAACCCCACGTATCATTCACGAATGCAAACAACAGAAGAGTGATCATCGTTCATACCAGACACGCATTGACCTCGCTGACGCAATCAACTGTTGCAGTCATACTCTTCTGGCACTACTCGGACAAATATCACAAAAGCTGGACACTTCCATGCCTGCAGCACTGATTGGCAACATAGTGACATCCAGTATTACAAACCAGCCAACAACACTCCAAGTAGGGCTTGGTGTACTATTCAGGGACAAGACTCTTCTTGAACAGTGCTACAAGTATGGCATTACTTGTTCATACGATGAAGTCCTTAGGTTCAAAGCCTCAGCTGCAGCAGCATCTAATCGGCAGTCAGAGTAGACAGGCATCCTCAACAGTAAAGCTGGTTTAGTTCAAGCAGTGGTGGACAATTTTGATGCCACGATATCATCACCTAATGGACTTCGTAGGACACACTCACTAGCCTTGCTCATGACTCAAGTACAAGGTGACAAAATCCAAAGTCACGAAACTGCTGTAAATGAGGACAAGCAAAACACCATTCCACGCATTCGCAAGGAAGATATGAAGAATGAACTTGAAAGATCAATAACCATTCACCGGTACAATGGGGAAAAGAACCCAAAAATGAATGCTGGTAGCGAGGATGGATGTATTTCTCCATTGCGTGTCTTGGCTCAGCAAGTGCTGTCTGTCGAAAGAGCCAAGGACATCGACTTTGACTTTCTACAAAAGATATGCAATGATCCCACAACTCCTGAGTTCAATGGGTTCAACACACGCCTGACAAGAGAGCAAGGTCAAATGAGCAAGCCTGCAACAAAAGCTGTGTATACACCTCTAATCGATATGACACCCTCCGACCCGGACACAATGATGACAGCAATGCTGGAGTCGCAGAGGTTAACCCATCAAACAGGACAAAGTGTGACCATATTCACTGCTGATCAACAACTGTACAGAGTAGCTGTACAAATAACATGGGTATATCCTGATCTGTTCAGTCGGTTTGTTCTACGTTTGGGAGGGATGCACATGCTCATGAGCTTCTGTGGCGCAATTGGCACTCTCATGGAAAACAGTGGACTAGAAGAAGTCATGAAGGCAGCATTTGGAGGGGTCTCAAAAATGCTGTCTGGGAAAAAATTCCCCCAAAACTGCCGAGCTCTACGCATGGTAATGGAAGAAATCCTGCGGGGAGTTATCTCCGACACAGCTTCACATGATGACTTGATGAAGATCTTGGAGTCCAGGGCAGCTCAGAGTCGGACAGCCAAACACTGGTTGGACAACCTAATCAAGCCAGTGATGCTGATAATGACCTTCGTGAGAGCTGAACGCGAGGCTGATTGGCCACTGCACCTGTGGACAGTGAGACAGATGATGCCGTACTTCTTTGCAGCAGGGCACATGAATTACGCCAGGTACCAATTTTAGATATCAGTACCTTGGTTACTCTCATGCAAAAAAAGCATCATGATAACCAAGCGTCTGTATGTTTTTCTCTTCTTCTTCTTCAGGTATGGCTTGTACTACCTCCGATCCATGGAAAAACTGCCACCTGACGTTCTGGAAGAGTTCAGAAAGGGACATCATGTGACACGCCACCACCAAGGCCTGTGGAATGGGATATGGACTGATATGTTCATAGAAACAACATTTATGAGGTACGGCCATGGACCCGGGGGTATTATTGGTATCACACTACAGCCCAACACACTAACGCGATGGGCCCTCAGTCTGCATATCTGTAGCCGCATTACTGGGGATGTGTCATCCATGGAGAACAACACACAGAAGAATGTCATCAAACACAAGGAAGAGATGCCTTCTCGAGTACAACAAGATGGTGAAGACTGACAGAAATTGCGCTCAAAACTCAATAGTGCAGTGGATCCTCTGCAGCTGAATGACCACCCCACTTCCATCATCAACATTGTGTCTGGTCAGCTCACCACCGACACTGTCACAGTTGACAACTCTGTACGCATTGGTGAGGCACAGATGAAGGAGTTTGAGTCTGCACTGCCTAGGGGCTTCTACAATGCGATACCCAAAGGAGTGACAACCATGGCAACAACCAAGAAGCATATCCAAGTCGGTCAGGTTCCAGTGTATGACACCAACTTGATATATTCACGAGTTCTTGCTCTGCATCAGTCACGACAAATTGAACTCGAAGATGTCATTTCGTATGAGCTATCACCAGTTCCAACTTCTTTGTTTGAAAACAATGGAGACTTGAGAATCACAAAGTCAAAATCTGTGCTGAAGAACAAGTTACAAGTTGAAGAGTCAGACAGGGTACAACATATTCCTCAGTGTGTTGTAATCGACGGATGTGCCCTGATGTGGGTGATTCATTGGCCTGCATCCGGCACTGTTATGGACTATGCCACAAACTTCATATCGTTCATCCATAATCAGCTGTTAAAGTCTGATGTGCATCTGATATTTGATAAATACCACACACCGAGCATTAAGGATGCAACAAGGCTGGCCAGGGTTGGGAAGGATGCAACAAGAAGTCATGTACTGAAGACAAACACACCTCTACCCAGTCAAAAGGTGGTGTTGACTGTAACAAAAAACAAGCTGCAGCTGATAGCGATAATCTGCCAACTAATCAAAGATCAACAAGCATTGTTGCCCGCTGAACACACACTGGTCGTGACGGAGCAAAATCCAGTCCCATTTCAAGTCAAGAATGGGGTCACCACTGAACGAGAAGATCTTCGAACAACGCATGAAGAAGCTGATGTCATCATCGTCCAACAAGTGGTCAAACTCGCGAAAGGTGATGGGAAAACTCAAATAGATGTTGTATGTGATGACACAGACGTCTTCATACTACTGATACACTTCTATGCCCTGGAAAACCTGAATGTCATCTTCGGATGGTAGGCACCAACTCCAGTAGGAAGGTGGTTGACATCACTGCTACGGTCGAGAGGAATTCCGACATCTCTGACAAGCTGCTGGCTGCACATGCCTTATCAGGATGTGACACCGTGTCTCAGTTGTTCGGGATCGGCAAAGGCACTGTTATAAAAAAGCTCAGGTTGGGCTTTACACTGGAAAACCTTGGCAAATCAGGAGTAGACATGGCGGAAGTGATTGCAGAGTCCACGTCCTTCATTGCAGCATGCTATGGGTCAAACGAGACATCCAATATGTCTGCCGTCAGGTACAGTGTATGGTTGATGAAAATGGGCAACCCAAAGATCTCAGCATCTCCACCCCTGAAATCCTTACCACCAACAACAGAAGCCTTCAAAGAACATGTTCTCCGAGCACATTTCCAGGCTGCAATCTGGCGATGTGCACTTGAGCCTGATCCACCTCTGATGTATGCCGAAGACCATGGATGGTTCTTTGAAAAACACAACCAGGCACTTGTTCCAACAACATTGCCACCCAGTTCAGCTTCGGCTCCTGCAAATGTCTTGCAACTGATGCGCTGTGGATGTGCATCCAACCTGCCATGTTCAACCACAAGATGTGGGTGTTTGGCTGCTCAGCTCTCATGCTCAGTCTTCTGCAGCTGCCACCAACAGGGTAACTGTTGCAATGCCAAAACCAAAACTGGTCCTTCCTGTGATGACAGTGATGAAGATCAGAATGATGATGATAATGAACTTGCAGACTCTTGAATGGACATAGGAATGGACATGTGACCAGCCTCATGGTTAACGAACAGTTCATGAATGAATATAGTTACTAGCATAGTAAATGACAATCGTTACGTGTTTATTGCAACTGATACTTTTTTCATGTGTGTACATGTATTATATAAAACATATTTCCCTTTTGTAATGTCTATGCAATTTTACGGGGCAGAATAAACCCCCAAAGCGTGAGGGTAGTCTACCCCTATGATCGCTATGAATCTTTATCATATATATTTACATATAGTGTAGCATATAGATCTGACTGTGTGAATTGAATGAAAGTATTTAATGAATAAATTATGTTTTCATCCGGTAATGGTCAGTTCATTCAATGCCTTGGATATCATTAGGTTTTGAGCATGTTGCAGAGTTTTTGACTCTTATCTTCTTGTTTATTCTGAAACCTAACTTAAAACACAGTATATTCATGATATTTCAATAATGTCAAATAATTTCAATAATGCCGTAATCGTGTTATTTGACCTTTAAAACATAGGCATAGACACTTCAATCAACTTGATTGGATGCTTAGTCCCAAAGATATTGCCAAACGCAGATATTTTAGTAATGGTGGCTTCTAATTTGCATATTACTGAATAAATTTACATAAATCACAACTTTGAAAGGCGTTGTCGTGTTATTTGACCATGAAAACATAGGTATAGGCACTTTAATCAACTTGATTAGATGCTTAGTTCTCAAGATATTGCCAAAATCAGATATTCCAGTAATGGCGGCTTCTAATTTGCATATTACGGAATAAATTTACATAAATCACACATTTGAAAGGCGTAGTCGTGTTATTTGACCATGAAAACATAGGTGTAGACACTTCAGTCATTGTGATTGGATGCTTATTTATCGATATATTACTAAAAACAAATATTGCAGTAATGGTGGCTCCCGGGGGCGGCTCCTAATTTGCATATTATTTGCACGGGTTTTGCAAAATGTCAGGATGTCGCCCATCAGGATACATTTAATAAGATTTCATGACCTAAAATCTTCGAAAACTCTACTTGTGGACCATTTATGCATACTCATATGTAATTTATATGGAATGAAGAGCCCCGAGATAGACACTATGGCGGCCATCTTAGAAAATGGCGGCCATTTTGATTTTCCAGATTGGCTAAAGGTTGAACTTCGAGAAGCGACCTGCGGTCAACGTTTATGTAAAATTGCATGCTTGTATCACAATTTGTACTATATGTTGTTTAGCTGCTGGACTGATATGTATTATTCCACTTTAACCATTTTAGAAATATTTTTTTATATTACGGCTTAGGGGGGGGGGGGGGGGGGGGTGGCTCACTTCGAATGTGATTTTATCCAAACCCTCAAGGGTGCCACTCTGGCACCTGCCAGAATTGAGCGTCTGGACGCCCGAACCACCTTTCATGACTGTGCCACCAGACTAATATGGGCCAGAATTGAGATCAACATTATTGTTGCTTGATGCATTTTCAAAAACATCTTCCTTCATCGCTATGATGCATCGTGTTCCATTCCTCATGCTTAGTTGCACATAATTGTACATTTTTGGTTCGTCATCAACCTTTTCAATTCTATCAAAAACACACATTTTGACATGCTGTAGGGTATTTTCTATGGCAGTTGAAAAAGTCCCAAATGAAACACAAGCAGCTTCTCTGAATAACCACGTATGCATTACATAATTCATTATGCTTCAAAGTAAATTCAGGTATACTTTCCCTAAAACGACCTACATTTACTTGCGTTTGATGACTTTGCCAACAAGTCAATATGTTCCATTATAGCATCTAACGTTAGTGCTATTGTCATCACACGAACCAACCATCCGGGCGATTTTTATGGTTCTCTTAGTGAATCAATAACACAATTTTACATCTGAAGTCGTTTCCCGAGATAAAGTTTCCTCTTTCATGTAGGAACTTCCTCATATAAACATAAAAGTGTTCGCGAAAGTGGAATGAACGCTAAATGATGTGACACAGAAGCAGTTTGCTGTCAAGTATCGAGACATTGGTCCGTGGATGTAATATCATTAATACCCAAGCCTTGTTTATTCCTTCAAAGTGTTCATGTGCAAGGTCGAATATGAAATTATTGACGAATACACGAAGTTTGTAGTTCAGAAGTACTACTGTTACTAAAGTCACGCCATTGTGATTTGATGCACGTTTTCGTCCAACTGTTCTGATTTTAAGTATCAACCTATTACCACCAATACAGTCAGCTTTTGATGATGCCAAAAACAAACGTAAAGTACAACTTTTTGGAAAACGGAACAAAGCCCGACCGAGTAGTTCATCCAAAGACACACTGGCGTCATCAGGGGCAGAGAGTGTGTTTAATGTAGTTGTGTCTATTGTACGCCTGATGGAATTAGTATACAACTGCCCAGCAACCTATGAAAATAATTTGGAAATCCGAAACAAGCCCCATGGAATAGATATATGACAAGTACATAAGTACCTGATCACAAGCCAGAAGGCTACTGATGTTTGTCCTATGTAATTACTTGGCTTATGGACAATTGCTGTGTAGTGCCGTATTTCATATATACAGTACTTACATTTTCTCAATACGGTAGGCAACGTAAAATATTAACATAGTGATGTTATTCAATGATAATCGTGACACTGTTGTCCATGAAAAACGAAATTCGTATACGTTGTTGTTGTGTTTCTGATACGTTAGGGGATGGTTGTTTATCTAGTGGTATTTGTGTAATTATATGCTAGTAATCGATCAATGTGCCTCACATAAATGTCACCTCTCAGTGGAGATTTTCAGAATGGGAGACTTTGCATGTGCGTTGTTAAAGGTTGTCATGAAATTGCATCGATTGCAAACCATGCTGATTACCTTGAGCTGTCAGACTTGCACAGCACCTAGAAGTACATTGACTTGTGGAGTTTGAAATGAACATTCATTGAATCCACTCCTGCTTCGAAAGTTCATCATTAAAGTCATTATAGATTTCGACAAAGCAGTGCAATGAGTCAGGGCCTCTGCAAGTACACCATATACTGAATAAAAACAGTATCTGATATCATAAATTAATATCATAACTTCATAAATTTATGATATCTCAATATCATAAATTTATCTACTGATATCATAAATTGTGCCGAATGATACCAAATCATGTAATCACAATACTTTGAAATGTATGACGATGGTGTTTCAAATGTGATGGTTTGTTGATAAAATAATTATATGCTTGTACTTAGGGGCGGATTCAGGGGTACAAGTTAGTATATTATCTGCCTGGGCCCCCCCCCCTAACACATCTTCCTGGATCCGCCCCTGCTTGTACTTGGCGTTCAAGTAGAAACACAAGGATTTCTAAAGTGAGTGTTGCTTGAACGTGCATCTGCTTTCATGATAATCTACCACTTTCCTTCTTCCAGGTCATTATCCTAGAACATGTCAAAAAAGTTTATAAAGTGTATGCGCAAAGTTCTATTGATTATTGATTGAAGATACTCTCGCAATGAAAGCGTTATACTGCACTTCAACTATTTGCAGACCAAACATAATTAAATTTTATCATATTGTTCATTAAAAATTGTTATGACGATAATAATGTATGATCGATGTATTATCCACCACTATTTGTCATATGCACAAAGCAAGTATATTCTACCCCCAGTGAAATGGTATTGGCTTTTATGTAGTCCATATTGAGGTATCCAAAACAGCATTCCGGGACCGATTAATTTGGTTTCAAATTAGTTCACATGTTGACATTTAAAAAAATATATTTCGATTGATCCTATTCTGACTAATTTCAATGAAAAGAAAACAACGAACACAACGAACCCACATGGGTTGACTAGTTATTATTATTCAGTTGTTTCTGGTAGTAACATACAATTATGATTAACAAAATCTCGGTCATAAATCTCGTATCATGATATGATGTATCGTGATATGATGTATCCCTGTATCGTTAATTATTCTTTATAGCATATATGGTTGCAATTCAAACACACAAAATACCGTTAGGTATCTTTGACTACATGTACATGTATTGAGCCATCTCGACTAGTTGGATTTACGTAAGACATAAAGTGAATCCTTGCAGGAATTCGTCCCAGGAACGACCTATCTGTACTTGATTCAATGACGTTGACAACTTGTGAATATATTCCATTTCAGTATCAGCACATATGTCTTCACCCGTACCCATTGCAGCACGTTTCTGTGGTTTTCTCATTCAATCAATAGCACATTTTTACTTTTGAAGTCGTTTCCGGGGATAGGAGTTTCCTCCTTAATGTACGCGCATCCTTAAATGAACACACCAACGTTTGCCAGAGTGGAATGAACCCTGAAAGATGTCACATGATAGGTCATTTAGTTTGTTGTCGTACATCGGTCATTGGTCTATGAATGTGATGTCGTAAATATCCAAGCCTCGATCTGCGCACGTACATATAAATGACTAGGACATTATTTACACGTCTGCATGTACGTAGCAGGTAGCCGTCCTATACACATCACTCGTCATGTATTTTCATGAATAAATGATCATTGAAGCGGCTGAATACTTTGTTCATGTGCAACCAAAATATCGAATATTTAGATTTAGATATTTAATACTAAATATTTAGTTATTTTTCCAATGCCTTGTCATGTTCTCTGTTATGGTCGTGGCTAGAACATTATGCAAGATACATATCCTTGTGATTTAGCGAATGTTATATATTATTTGTTCCAAAGAAGGAGTTGGTTCAATTAGCAATTTCACGCAATTTGAATTCTGCATTACAATATCAGGAAAATATGCAATGTATGGGTATTTTTCATTGGAGTTTCGTTCACCAATCCAAAGCATATATGATCTGTACGGACGAGAATTTTCCATATTCCTTTTGCTTGATTTATGTTTTATCATGATTCATGAATCTTCCTTTATCGCTAAAGCGCATAATGAATCATTCTTCATGCTTTGTTCATTGAGAATGATTCCTCATTGAAAATACACCAGATAAACAGTCATTTTTCCCTGCATAATTCTGCATTTTTTATTCATCATCAAGCATTTGACTTTTATTAGAGTTTCGGTCATAATTTGATATGGATCATACATGATCCATAATTTAATTTATATTTTCATTCGTCGTGCGTATATATCCAGGGGGTACTGCCTCAGGCTGAGCTATGTTTTGGCAAATAACTGCTCTCTTCGAAAAATAATTATGGAATCCCGTGGAAAAAGTACATATGCCAATGAAATGCATTATACAACCTTTCATTTTGCCATATATATATTAATGATATGATTTTATCACCTAAGCTATTCTGTCACCTCTACCATTTTTGTTATGGAAATGTACGTACTATCGAACGCTGAATGCTATCCATGACAATGAACACGTAGATTTATCTACACGAGCAGTTAGTTACTCCCTAAGAGCTTGGCCAGCAATCCCTGTGTCAGTGTCAATAACAGACTTTACACATGAAGTTGATTTCGGAGATAAAGTTTCGTCTTTATTGTGTGGGTTTTCTTATGAAAACACATCGATGTTCTCGAAAGTGGAATGCATTTGGCACGGTAGCAGTTGCAGATCTCTGTCATATATCGGTCATTGGTCCGTGAATTTAAATCAACTGCCTTCGAAACCAGTCAATATTTTTTTAAAACAATATTTGATAATAAACATGCTAAATTAACTGAATGAGACATACTCACATCAAATTTGACTATGACTATGACCAGTCCTTTGGTAAATTTTGCTCATTTGAATAGGCGGTTCTCGCGAAAATACAGGAATTGTATCCATCACACGAAGATGTAAACAAAGCATACATGCACGAAGTGCATGATGGACTGACAATTCCACGTATATCATGGTATATCACTGATTATTTTCTCATAACTACACTATATATGCACACACGGACTTGAAAATGTACTCGATGTGGACTTTTAAGCGTGGTTTGGGAATTTGTTTACATTCGGGTTTGATGGATACACTTCAATTGTTTGTACACACAACTGGTATAAAAATTGTATTAAAACGGATAAAATTAGAACTCGGACAATTGTAATCGTCAAAATCAGTGAGTAAACCTTTTGTTATATTGCATTAGATGTGTTGCACAAAAATTTCGTTTTGTAAAAAATATTGCATACACTCGAAGGCAGTAGCTTTAATGTTTAAATGTCAACGCCTCAATAATAGTGCCAAATAACGTCGTTGAAACGAATTCATTTTCAAAGGCATAGCCTAGCCTTGATTCTTTTCAAAGAACACGCACATATAAACTATTGGTATAGATGAAATATTATAATTTCCGATTTGTATTTTTTTAATTTTTGCTATCAAAGCTTGTTTTTCCTATGTATATATATATTTTTTTCTCGCATGATCAGCGCCAGGTCGGTGCTCACTCTAGGTGCAATATATAGTTCAGAATCAGCGAATGTTATATATTGGTTTGGATATTAATAAGTAGGGTTGATGAGTAGGGTTGATTCCTGGCCTTTTCCATGAGCAGAAATGTATCAGCGCTTTTGCTTATTGTCACAAACGTGCAGCTCATCAAATGCACAATCAATCATGGTAACTTGACGATGAAATTAATGAAACTAGAATATACATTGGGATTCCATACCGCGATTTGACTAAATCTCGTAGAGTTAAAGTATAAACACCATACAACATGATCAGCGGATAAGTGACTGGGATGTTTTCATGACCTAAAACTGCAACAGTTCATCTGGTGCACATACAATTCATATATTCATACATACAACAAAGCTGTTCATTCCGTCATTTATTGCAAACTTTTATGGTCATATATTTGAGATGGCTCATGATAAAACAATAGTGTCTCGAGAGAATCGAAGTAAACTTCTTATCCAACAAAAGTGTCTGGTGAGAACTAAAATAAAATATTTATCGAATCGACTCAATTCCAACCTCAAGTGTGATACAAAGCTTATGAAACCATATATTGTTTAAATAATACCATTTTTCCAATAACTGTCGTCATTGGGACCCGTCACCAATCAGATGATTGCTTTTGGCCATTTGCTCATAATTTTGTTTGTGTGTGTGTGCTCTTACTGTTCTGTAATAAAGAAATTTACATGAGTAGAATATAATTCCCTATATCAAGGTTTGGTGATTGTTAAGTTGACACATCCATGACCAAGTTCAATTGTCAAATATCGAAAGTTCAATTGTCCAATGTCCAAATACAACCTTGTGAAGGACCAAAACAAAAATTAACAACCAGAACATGCACTTTTTTCATTCTTGATTTTGAAGAGAAATTCCTGTCGATGATGTCATAACGTTCAACTATCCACGTAAACGTGACACCAAGTATTAATGGTTTTGAACCAATATTTTCCACTGGACGCTTGTAATATGATATTCGTGTAATATTATGGCATTCATTATGCTGGATAAAAAATCTGCATGTGCACTAAAATATCGATGCTAGTAACGGCATAAAATTCCGTAAGTCGTTGAACCTGTTCCTTCAATAGATGGTAATGCAATATTGATTAATCGTTTTTGTCATTTCTAGAGAAAACAAAGAATCTTTACTCTGGTCACTATGGCGTCCGTAGAATTGGTTTTATTGTTTGAAGTGTTAGCAGGCCTGGTTATGACAATTGATGACTTTGCTTGAAAATGGTTAGCGACATGTGCGTCCCAAACAAATGTCAACCTTATTTCATTGTTTCGCGATGAATTAAGTTTAGGGAAATGGCTCATTAGGTAAGTAGTGTATATGGTATAGTTCGAAATGTTACATATCGGACTCATTTTACTGTAAGGTACAGCTCAAAATCATACTGTAATATTGATCCTCAGACTGACGAAAAAAATCGATTCAGCTGAAAAATCGATTTTGCTCAGCATTTAGAAATCTGCAAAACTGTGATATTGAATGTATTCCACACGTATTGTATGACGTTACCATTACCTATTTTATTCATTTCGAGCCAACGTATTCTGAACGTTTTTTAATATACATACAAATCTGATACGGGGAAGACAATGTATCATTATCAAGAACAACTTATTCATCCCATACTATATGTCTGTGTTTTCAAGTATAGTCTCCTCCTGATCGATCTTTGCAACGCAAAGTCCGTATGTGTTGATTTGTTTCCACGATTCATCAATGTGATTTCGTTGTTGTACACATCGAACCGACGGTTCATATTCGTTCCCGTGAAATGTGGGGTGAAAGTAGGATTTTATTGCATTATGATCAAACGCTTTAGAACTCACGCATCGAGAGCGGAAGCATTATGACAGGATATGCCCCTACCGCCTTTGCTTAAGTGCAAAATTCAGTACGTTCAGATGAAAAATTTTATGGATAAAAATTTATGAATCAATCGATGAAATATATATTATCATTGTTTCTCCACGCATACCCTGCATCCTTAGTCGTGTGGTGTTGCTCTATAATGATGCGAAACCAACATATACAATGATATAACTGCATATAACAAATAACCTCGAATAGTATTTTTCGATATTTCTACAACTGTAGCCAACCGCAACATTACCCAGCGGTTACCTTTATAACGTGTAATGACTCCGGGCTTCTGTGTAGTTGTCGTTGTCAGCAGATAGCGGAGACGCTCTGATAAACCAACGTCGATCTCTTTAACATCACATATTGCCCCCTGTAGAAAGCAGACAATCGCATAAGCATTGGAAAAAGTGTTGTTCAGTCAGTACTCTAATTACA
Source organism: Terebella lapidaria (assembly GCA_949152475.1). Classification (NCBI taxonomy): domain Eukaryota; kingdom Metazoa; phylum Annelida; class Polychaeta; order Terebellida; family Terebellidae; genus Terebella; species Terebella lapidaria. Next base: position 24,435,295 of record OX424566.1, on the reverse strand, counting down.
GCGGGGGTTTCAATAACCATGTTGCCTTGTGTATTATGCATTCACACATATCAAATTATCTAAAATAATTGAATCGAATGTGTGATTTATGTTTTTCACATCTCCGCTAAAACATTACTATTTATATATAAAATATAATATCCGCTCAATACAAATATTTATGAAATACATGTATAATATACGCTAAATGAAAATATCCGCTAAAATATTAATATGTAGCCAGATTCTGGCGCTCTACTATTGAATCGTTTCATGAAACAGATAGGTTTTATCAAAAAAAAGGCCCAATACCATTTTTTTCTTCAAACTATGCCATTAAATCAGACCATTGGGCAATGGCCTCCGGAAAATCACAATAATCGAAGCAACTGCTGTTACAACCGTTTTTCTTTTCAACTCACCCTTCGTACAATCTGTCATTATCTCACAGGTGTTTGTTATTTACGGCCTATATATTGCATTATTTTGACGCTGAACTGAATTAACACACATTTGTGTCATTTTGAAAGACGTATCGGTTTGGGACATGATTTATTGACAGTGTTCGAAACATATGAGTCAAACGTCGGATATTGTGCATTAAAACCATCCCTATATCGTTTATTTTCATTTTCACGAAAAATGAAACTTCATCATTTCTGTTTCACAACCATACGGCCATTGTTCAGACGCTAATGTCTCACTGTTATCTTGTGAATATACCGCAACTGTGTAAAAAACACTAACATGATGCTCTGCGTGTCAACATTGAGAAAATAATTCGACCAGTTCTCTTTTATCTGTCATTTGTTACAGGTAAAAGTGGAAAATAACTCAGCAACATTTCCATGACACACTGTCACGTGCATCATCTTCACGCGCACAGGACATACAATACATATGTAATGTAAGATATCGTGTTTTGTTCTGGTTTTTTTTAACCCAGACTGGAGATGTCGCGACGCTGGAGTCAGTGTCCTTACAGAAAATGATTGTGATACTGCACGATGCCCTCTACCCTCAACTATCGTTCAGATAGCTCAGAAACCATTCACCCAAATGTATATAGTCGGGGGAGGGGGGGGGGTATTTATAAAGCATGTACCTGGTTTATATGGTGTAATATTAAATGAATGTAATATTAAATGAAAATACTGATTCTATTTTTGATGCAGTACCAAAAGGATATCTCACATTAATGTCAACTTTATAAAACGTCGGACACATGCACGTATGTGCATAGTTAAAGGATGTTAGGAAATGTATGTATCAATCTACTACAACGCAATCATGTGGTGATACCGATAGTAACCTGCAATCAACCAGAGAGTTTGCTGGAGAAATGCACAACGCTAAGCCACAGTTTCTTCTCATGGTGTTTAGCACAGTACCGATATTGTTTAACAATATAGCAATTAAAAATTCAATTATATATTATGTCTTGTCAAAATGAATCATGTTTCAATAACTTATCAGCTTTTATACATGATGCAATTGTTGTTCGTCGTGGCCAGTGAATATGTTATACATTATGTTCTGACGTATGTTATGATATGTACATTATGATTTTTTGTGTGTGGATAACTGCACAGACTCTTGTGTATTGTCTGGAATAAGTATATGGGCCCGATGCTTTTTGTGAAATAAAGTCATTCCTTCGTGACATGTTCTACGATATTTTGTTTTACAAATGGGGGTTTATATTTGTTACCGTGAATTGTCCGGTAAAGGTGGAATTCTGTTGCATTATGATACTGCTCTCTTTGGACCTCAGTCACCCACAGTGGGAGCATTATGGCAGGATATGTCCACAGGGACTTTGCTTAAAGCTGCTGCCTTCGAATGTATGCAACATCTTTTTTCCATTTTTTTAAGAACACATCTAATGCAATATAACAAAAGGTCCAAATTGATTTTGACGATTACAGTTTGTCCGATTTGTCTTTTCATCCGTTTGAGTGCCCATTTTGTACCGTTTTTGTAAATAAACAAACGAAGTGTATCCATCAAACCCGAATGTAAGCAAATGCTCAAATCGCGCTTAAAAGCCCATTTTCGAGTCCATTTTCCAGTTCGTATGTGCATATATGGTGTAGTTGTGAGACAATAATCAGTGATATACCATGATGTGCGTGGAATGGGGTACCTGCTGATGCCATGTGCTTTTGGGGCTCTGAAATAGTCTATTATGCCTAAAAAGTACAAAAAACGTCATGTCCATTGTCTGCATTATGCAAAAACAAACATGACAAAATTTTAATGCAACATTATCACGTTTTTGTATCATATGACACAGTAGACTGTTTCTGTGGTTTATCTATACCCGAATTACATGGTGGCGATCCTGGTGGCAAACAGGAATCTCATTGTCAGTCTATCGCGCACTTCTATGCTTTGTTTACATCTGCGTGTGATGAATACATGTCATGTATTTACGCGAGAACCGCCTGTTCAAATGAGCAAAGTTTGCCTGAGGACTGGTTATTTTCATTACATTTGACGTGAGTATATTTCATTCAGTTAGTTGACCATGTTTAGTATGAAATATAGTTTTCAAAAAATATTGACTGGTTTCGAAGGCAGCTGCTTCAAGCAAAAAACTCCGCTATTTGGCTAAGATGTAATGTATTCTATAGGAAATGGGGTAAAACATTGTAGTTAGAAGGTAACAGCTGATGAAATATGTAACTGTCACTGATTATGCACGCAAAGCCCATGTAAAAATTTTAGTGGTGTGCTAGAGCTCAATAAGTAATTATGCAAACCCAACATGAGATTGTAGATTGCAGATAAGATCAAATACGATTTTCTAACGTTCAGACTACTGTACCAAAATATACCACCCAAGTAAGAAGCATTTGAACCAGGCTTCGATATCCGTGTCGACGTTGTCTGCAGAAACTGAAACTTCTGATTAGCCAATTTCGATCTCTAGCATCTTCCCCTGTAGGAGGAAGAGGGTCTCATAAACATTGGACACGATGACTCTCAGACAATGTTTTCGATGGTCAACACGTATTATTTCGATGAAAACTTCATTCACCATTAACATGTCATAGTATAGCGACTTCAATAATCATATAACCTGTGATATACATTTATACATGTTGAATTGAACGGAGTAATTGAATCGAATATGTGATTCATAGTTTTTACGATCCTGACTGGAATACTAGCTGCCATCTGAGTATGTAGGCAGAGTCTTGCGATCTACTATTGATTTGTTCAAAGAAACAAATTTCAGAGAAGGCCCAGTACTATTCGTTCTTTAAAATATGACATTAATTCTGAACCACAGGGCAGTCTCCTTCACAAAACGCAAAATAATCGAAGCAGCTGCTGATACAGTCGATTTTTATTACTCGTCCGCCATATAATCTGTCGTTAGCTAACAGGTGTCCATTATTTATGGCCTTTATATTGGATTATTTTGATGCTACATTGAATTAACACACACTTTGTATCTTTTTGAAAGACGTATTGGTATCAGGCTTGATTTCATGACAGTTTTTGGAACATAAGTCAAACGTCGGACTGCGATTGAAATTTCTTTCGTTTTGTTTGTTCGGAATCTATGGAACACAATGTAACGAACCACTATAGTAGTAACCAGATGAGAACAATAGCTCATTTTCATGACAGATTGTCACGGGAGAAGCCTATCATGCACTGATGACAGACATGCGAAATGTCATTGTGCCTTGCTGGTGACCCAGACTAGATATCTCGTGACGCTAGACTCATTGTCCTTTAAGATAACTAGTTGCGAACAGCGTGATGAATTGCACGGGGTCTATCACCTTGGAATATGACACCGTTATGCAGCACATCAAACAGAATGATATGTCAGATACCCCTGGACTTCTTCAGAGAAATGAATGGTAGAGCATAGGTGTCATGCAGTGAACCCATCTTAAATATTCTTTTGTGTTAGTGCTAACTGCGCAATACCACTGCGCAGATACCACTGATACCACTGATACCAATTGCATTTTGCGCAGAGTACAGAAGAGAAACGATAAATGATCTCGTGCATATGACAGATTCCGTAGTAAACCATGGTTAATTATGGAAAAATGTATACACCAATATTTAAGTTTCATTATTTTTGTTGCTCGCAGCTCGCAGTTTGTAACGTCAGCTCGCATGTCGCAGTTTAGGCCCACAAAAAGTATTATGGTTCTGGTTATTGGGGGTCCCCGAAAAAGTGATGCGACGATGCGATTCTCTTTTTTTCTTCTTTTTTTTGCTAAAATTCGCGGCCGATGACTGATCCGGTTAAATATGGCCCATTTTGCCAACCATTTTCCCCTAAAATTGGCTGTTGATAAGCGGCCCGGTTGAAATTGCCCTGTTTAGCCAGCCCTACACCAAGTTTTGCAATGTCAAAGACACTCGGGACCATTTTACTCGATCATTATCTCCCAGAAATCGGTCTACGGGTGACAATTTACTGAAAAAAGAAAAGAAATTCAGCTCTCAAGAAGTGATGCGCGCGATTTCTTTTTAAAACGAGTGATGCGCGTGGTTAAAACTGACGCGTGCGCCTAACCAGAACCATATTACTTTTTTGGGGCCTTATAGCTCGCATGCCACATGTCAATATCAGTTTGTAACACGCAAGTCGCAGCTCTCGTTTCGTAATGGGAATTCAATAATGCGGGAAGAATTAAGATCAGAAGTTTTCGGGCTAGTAGTTTTTCCAGACGTAGCAAATAAAGGTCACAATATACTGGACTCCACATTGCAAAAATCAGAATATCCACATTGCAGTCTGGGAACCATAAATCGCATCAATATGCCGCTACACTAGGCGAGACACGTGACCGTCATGGTAATAGACTTGTGCTACCATTATATCTAGGTATTTGCGTCCAAGTTCAAGACACGTTCATTCAACAAAAACTCAAACGAACGCTGACTATCACATACACATTTTTTGTCGTACGAGCAGTAAAATGCTCCGCTTGATTCGAATTCAAATAAATCAGCAAATTTTCAAAATAAATTGTTAATAATCACCTCCTTTTGATGGCTGTTACTGATAAGCCCATCCGACATCATTTGTAAATTAAAATACCCATAAACCCTACGATAGGTTAGGGTACACGTGAATCACTGTAAACCGAGTATGACAGGGCGCTCAAGGCATCAGTTACCATTCAACATAGAATGTAACATGGAATTCATTAACTTATCTATGTGAATCAGATACGAATCAGATACGGACTTAAAATACATTACGCAAACTTGAGCGGAAAATATCCCATCGTGAGGCAAATGTAAAGCGCGGAACCTCACCAAAAGAATGTTATAATGACCCTATGTTTTCGGGTGCTTGGTGCGAACTGGAAGCCCGAGTTTAGAGTCGAGCAAAGAAACACAGAAATCCTTCTGTAGCCAATAAATCTGGTTCTTCATAAAAAGTAGATGTCCCCACAATTTATACGCTATTGTTCGAAATTTCCTCAATAAAAGCATGATTCATTAGGTTGATATTTATGCGTATCCAACATATCCATAACTTATGTATATCATCACTATCCACATCCAAACTGTAGTAATATATTGAGCATTTTAATAACCATGCATTTTGATATGCTATGGACAAAATATATTATCAATCATTCTGTGTACAAAAAAAATAGCCCAAGGGTTAAGATAGGTTACCGGACAATTTTGGCTTTAAGCATTGCAAGTGACATATGACTTTGAGATTTACCAATCAAGGTCATCTTTGTGAACTGCAATATCACCATTAGATATGCTGCACATATCTAATTTACACATCATAAAGGTACATAAGGGGAATCTTTTGAAACCAAAATCTCAAAACTGATCAGACAGTTTTCGAGAAAAGACAAACAGGGTGCAAATTTGGGCATTTTCCGACCAAAAAATGGCTGTTTTGACCTTTTAAGGTCAATAAAGGTCAAATTCAAGGTCACCACACAAGTCGCCATATATGACTTCCCATTTGAAAGTCCCAATTTCTAAGCTCTGTTTTCAAGCTTTCTATGAGTACAGTCCTGGCAGCTCCTATTATGAAGGAAAAAAGTTCCAAAAATTTTCCAAGTCCAAAATTTTATTCATACGGTGCAATTTTTTTTTTGTCTAGAAATAGCCCAAAATGGATAGTAATGCAATTTGGGCCGATTTTTTTTTTTTTCGTCGACCCGTCGAAAATTCAAAATGGCCGCCATACGCAGGCCGGCGATTCAAGGGCAACCAAACTTATACACATCACAGAGGTCCATAAGGGGAATCTTTTGAAACAAAAATCTCAAAACTGTCTGAACAGTTTCCGAGGGAAGACAGACAAGGTGCCAATTTGGGCATTTTTCGACCAAAAAATGGCTGTTTTGACCTTTCAGGGTCAACCAAGGTCAAATTCAAGGTCACCACATAAGTCGCCATATATGACTTCCCATTTGAAAGTGCCAATTTCTAAGCTCTATCTTCAGGCGTTCTATGAGTACAGTTATGGCAGCTCCCATTTTGAAGTAAAAAATTGCCAAAAATTTTCCAAAAAAATTTTTCAAAGAGTGAAATTTTTTTTACCTGGAAATGGCCCAAAATGGATAGTAATGCGATTTGGGGTGAAATTTTGTTTTTCGCCGACTCGTCAAAAATTCAAAATGGTCGCCACACGCAGACCGGCGATTCAAGGGCAACCAAACTTATACACATCACAGAGGTCCATAAGGGGAATCTTTTGAAACAAAAATCTCAAAACTGTCTGAACAGTTTTTGAGAAAATGGCCGTCAAAGTCCAAAATTGGGCATTTTTCAACGAAAATGGCCGCCATTTCGAGGAAAATGCGAAAATAAAAAACAAGAATTTCCTGGGAATATTTTAGCTATTGTGCAAAATTTCAGAAAGATTCGACCGTAAACTTTCAAGATAAAAATGTGGACGGACGTCGGACAACGGCCGGACGCCGCACACAACGCCATGCCATATCGGTAACCTAAAAATGCATAAAATTTTGAAAACAAAGCAAGTCCCCAAATCGTGAACACGGATTGTGTACATCTGAAATGACTTCATATCCTACGCAATGTCAATATGGGTGTTAATGGGATGTAGGCTACGTTTGTATTTATGATAGTGAGGGAAAGATATAATTGGAGGCGAACTGAAATGAAATAACTGACATTCAGCTGACTACACATATTATCTTACTTGACATTCCGTGATGTAATTATGTGATTCCTTGATGTAATTAATTGTGATGTAATCCCTTGCATGAATGGTGTATGCTGTTTCACTCTGTCGCACCAGACATATCAGTAAATAACTCGGCTAATAACTCAATAATCAGCACGATTTCCTTCACTGACATACTTTTGTGAAGGTTAATACAACACTGTTATTACTCTCCTATCAGAAACGATATTTTGATATACTTACATTTGATATTGTATCTCAATATTTATTCTATGGTACGCAATCTAAGTTGATAAAATTGTACAAGGTAGCAGACGTGAACACTAACTGGTGTACCCAAATAGTGTATATTACTGCATGGTGAGGAAAGTTCGAACCACCTGTGGTAAAGAGACTGAACTATCACGATAGCTGGATTGAAGTGTTTATTTGTGTAACATTTCAGCGTCCAGGTCTGTTGGTGTAATATATAAACCCCAGCTGCACATTCTTGCATAGAATCAACATATCCTCATATATGCAATATGACGGACTCTGTCAAACAGTGTTGATATCATTGACATAGGAAGGACCTCATATATGACACTACATGGTGACAATTATGTACATTAGCGTGATTGGCTATTGTGACGATGCTATCAATCACGACTATTTTACGGTTGTGTAGGTCATTCTCCGTGTTTAACAAATTCTACCAAAAATATAAATAAATACAGGTGTTATTTTTCACGAAGAAACATCATGAGATACACCTGCCATGCACAGACAATATACTGTGAAATGTCACTGGCCTTGTCTCTATCCAGACTGAATACACCACGACGCTAGTGTCATTGTCGGCTGAGACAACTAATTGTGAGCATCGTGATGAGTTGTTCGGTGCCTGCCACTTTCGAACATGACACTGTTATTTGTGAAACAAAAAATGGCAACAAAACCTCAGATATCCCTGAAAGTGAAATGTACGCCATAGAGAACATTGCTCGAATATTTTCTAGTGTTATGGGTGTATTCGCAATAGCAGCGTATAGATAGTATGCTCTTCAAGGCCCAGTTCACACAAAATCTTAATCTATTCTGCCCAAATATTGCCAGGGTGTAGCCTATAGTAGATTCAGGTTCTTTGTGAAATAGACCATAGAACAAGTATAACTAATGATATACTGTAATATTCAGTACATTTGGGTTTTGAGAAAAAATATAAACTTGCTATCCTTGCAACTTTTTATTTTATCAATGCGATATTGCCCTTCATGCTATCGTGATATCAACATTTTTGGTGACAGCTAACAAATCAACGTTGCTCCAAATATTATATTGACCCTATATTCCTCCATACATCACGATTGACATGCCCATTATTATCTCAGCACATGGTGAACTCACAAATTTGGCCAATATCTCGGTATCGGGAGTAAGCGAATGACACACTTTGCCGCTCGGAGGCCCCCTCAAAAGTTAAGGACCCTACTGGTTCGACATGACAATGACTTCCACTTAATGTGATAATATACTTCGTTTTTAACAACTAGGAATCACACTAACATGCAGCCACACAAGACACATGCCTATATTACTAATCGAATGTTATATTGTCCGCGGAAGTGCACATAAATCGCCACGCTGCAGTAACCCGCTGAACATCTTTCGATGTAAGTATCAATCTATCACCACCAATACAACTAGATTTTGATGATGACAACAGGGAAAGTAAAATACAACAATTTTGAATGGAAGCCCATCAAATATTCATCCCGAAACACAATGGCGCCATCAGGAGCAGACAGTGTGTGAAATGTAGTTCTTTCTATGCACTGTACCTCGCGAAGGGTCGTCACAATTCGCAGGGCTGTCAGTATAATAATACATGGACTTGTTTACTTTGATCCTGTTTAATGTATGTATTGTTGCATCGCTCAAGGGATGTGCATGTAAGTATCAATCTATTACCACCAATACAGCCAAATTTTGATTCCAACAACAAACATAAATACAACGTTTTGCAATCGAAACAAAGCCCGACCAAATACTTTACCAAAAGACACACTGGCGTCATCAGGGGCAGACAGTGTATTGAATATAGTTGTTTCTACTGTACACCTGATGGAATTAGTATACAACTGCCCAACAACCTATGAAAATAATTCAGAAATCCGAAATAAACCCCATGGAATAGATATATGACAAGAACATGAGTACCTAATCACAAGCCACAAGGCTACTGAGTTGATCGTATCCTCGGGGACAGATTCCTCTTGGCGTGCAATAATCCAAACACGTAATATGAATCGAAGCTTTCGTTTCTCGTTCTACTATCGATGCACTCCATGGTAGTACTTGTTTTTTAGGTTACCGGACCTATGGCCCGATAACCTATAATGCCGTGGCGTTGCGTCCGGCGTCCGGCGTCGTCGCCCGTCCACAATTTTATCTTTAAAGTTTACGGTCCAATGTTTCTGAAAGTTTGGGAAAAGACCTTAATATAATTCGGTAAGGAGGTTTTTTATGTTTTTGTCCAAAAACGGTCAATTTTGAACTTTGGCTGCCAATTTCTCAAAAACTGTCTGTTTTTTGTTTTAAAAGGTTCCCCTTATACACCTCTGTGGTGTGTATGAATTTGGTTGCCCTTGAATCGCCGGTCTGCGTATGGCGGCCATTTTGAATTTTCGACGGGTCGACGAAAAAAAAAATGTTCGCCCCAAATCGGGTTACTATCCATTTTGGGCCATTTCTAGACAAAACATTCTTTTCACGCTTCAAAAAAGATTTTGGAAGATAGAGCTTAGAAATCGGCACTTTCAAATGGGAAGTCATATATGGGGACTTGTGTGGTGACCTTGAATTTGACCTTTGATGACCTTGAAAGGTCGAAAAATGCCCAAATTTGTACCTTGTCTGTCTTTTCTCGAAAACTGTCTGATCAGTTTTGAGGTTTTTGTTTTAAAAAATCCCCCTTATGTACCTTTATGATGTGTGTGAGTTTTGTTGCCCTTGAATCGCCGGTCTCCGTGTGGCGGCCATTCAGAAATTTGGACGGGTCGGTGGAAATTTTTTTTTTTGGGGCCCAAATCGCATTACTATCTATTTTGAGTCATTTCTAGGCAAAAAAAAAATTTCACCCTTTGAAAATTTTTTTGGCACTTTCTTCCTTCATAATGGAAGCTGCCAAAACTGTACTCCTAGATCGCTTGAAGATAGAGCTTAGAAATTGGCACTTTCAAATGGGAAGTCATACATGGCAACTTGTGTGGTGACCTAGAATTTGACCTTGGATGACCTTGAAAGGTCAAACCAGCCATTTTTGGGTCGAGAAATGCCCAAATTTGCACATTGTCTGTCTTTTCTCGAAAACTGTCTGATCAGTTTTGAGATTTTTGTTTCAAAAGATTCCCCTTATGTACCTCTGTGGTGTGCATAAGTTTGGTTGCCCTTGAATTGCCGGTCTGCGTGTGGCGGCCATTTTGATTTTTTGATGAGTCAGCGAAACAAAAATTTTCGCCCCAGGTCGCATTACTATCCATTTTGGGCCATTTCTAGGCAAAAAACAAATTTGCACCCTTTGTGACATATTTGGGGCTCGGAAAATTTTTCAGCACTTCTTTTCCTTCATAATGGGAGCTTCCAGAACTGTACTCATGGAATGCTTGAAGATAGAGCTTAGAAATTGGCACTTTCAAATGATAAGTCATATATGGCGATGTGTGGTGACCTTGAATTTGACCTTTGATGACCTTGAAAGGTCAAAACAGCCATTTATGGGTTTAAAAATGCCCGGATTTACCTGAACAGATGAAATGTTTGTAGATAGAGCTTAAGATTGCATCATGAGCATATAGGGAGTTATATATGGAACAACTGATGATGACCTTGAGCTTGACCTTGGATGACCTTGAGTGCTAAATGTCCGATGTGAAATGTGTAAATAAGCCACTGAGGCTTAAACACCTGCACATACAGGTTAAGATTGTGCATAAGCTTACAAGATGTCATGTATTCATGGCACATCCTTTGGTGACCTTGAATTTGACCTTATATGTGACCTTGAAGGCCAAATCTCACAATCTGGCCTGACCTGACATGTGTAAATTGGCCTCTACAGACAAAATACTTGTTGATAGAGCTTGTTGATAGAGCAGCATACCTAATGATGACATTGCAGTTCACAAAGATGACCTTGATTGGTAAATCTCAAGGTCATATGTCAGTAATGTCACCTGCACTGCTTAAAACTAAAATTGTCCGGTAACCTGTCTTAGCCCTTGGGCTAACTTTTTGAAAAAAATAAATGACGTATGTATGTCATTTGTGAATGAAGCCTGTTTAAAGAAGCCAAATGTAATGACTCTCGTGTATAACTTTGGTATTTTTGTAGCCATCTGGTGTGAAATATCACAAAGTTTATTTCACTGATATCACAAAAAATGTAATTATTAATTATTCCACTTTATTAGTTGCACATGTTTGTATTGGTTTTCTGCAGCCAAATAATTTTTCATGGGCTTTTCAAGCCTCATAACAACAATAGAAAAAATGTGAGAGTAATACTGAACACTGATTGGATTCACATGAAAACAAAGGTTATATAATATGGAATACAAGCCTTGAAAGCACCAATATCTGTCCCCCCAGTAAAGTCTCCATGACCAGAGGAATAAGGAATATCCTAACGGTCGTGTAGATTCTACGAAATCTTGCACGAGATGAATACAGAATGACCAATAAATGTTCTAAAGTGACCTCAAATTTGTGGGTCCTCGTTGATCCTCCGGGATACTACATCAGTCTCTAACAATCTTACCGTTTAGGTTCTTCCCTCAGATGGACTTGGCTGATTCGATTGATTCCGAGAATTCAATGAAGGCTTTGCTGGCAGAAGAGCCTATGAATCTTACTGAAGCAAATCAATCTGGCTTGAAGTAAGAAGGAACTGTCATATTGTGAATCATATTGTTCAATATTATTAACATAAGGTAGGTTAAATTGCGTGGATGTTTAGCATGTTATTGACCATGCATATTGATTACTATTGCATATTCATGATCAAATATATTTTATGTGCAGGTGATGTATAAAAAGACACGGAGAATGTCTTTTGGTTTAAATTTGACATGATTTCCCTGCATGATGGGTGTTATTAGGATTCGAACTATGTTTCTCTTTCTAATTGTGCAAGTAAATCGCATTTAAAAACTTATGACCTGGCATTAAACATTGTTTTAAAAAAAAATTTGTGTAATTATGACTATGCTTGCCAATTTTGTTCAGCTGTATCTTCGTCAGGAACATCAGCAGGAAAGATGATGCGATGAAAGAGTTCCCCCGCTGTGTCAGTACTGATTACGTCTGATTCATGCAGAGTAAGAAATTATTGTCACCAGTAGTTACACATCAGATTAAATGCGAAATGCAATGTAGTATAACACTTGGCGGGACAAATTAGATGGTATGTTTGCCACGTAGCTTGTTCCGAATAAGGTATATTCTGTAATAAATACGGCGTATCAGTATTCAGCAACAGTTACGTTACTGTTTTATTTCTTCCCCCGCCAAGGCCTGTCACGTTTTCCGTGAATGGACGTTATTACTTCGTTGAACCCGAGGGAAACTCACAAATTTGGCCAATATGTCGATGTCGTGAAGAGAATGATGCCCGCTGTACCTCATATATCGGGACTTGACCTCAAGTCCACGCAGTAATGGGATGGTTTGGTTTATACATAATAAATCCACACCGCTTCTCAACATATACGGAGAACAGGTAAACGTCCATGTATATTTCGACAAAAATTCATATTCTCCAAACATGATCTACAATCTGTGTTCCACGCCTGTTGATTGTATGGTATAGTATAAAGGGCATACTCAATATTGAAGAGAAGTAGCGTACCGCATGCGTTGAGCCAATCTCACGGGCCATTGGGTAATTGACTTGAGGTTTATTTGGTACTTTCATTCGTAAGAAGAAGTGAACAATTCGATTAGTTCCGAGATTGAGATGTGCACCCCAGAGGGCATAAAACCCATCAAATCTGTTCTTAGTGAATGGTTGGCGACGTGGATGACTCATCAAAATGTGATTAACTGCGGTTTTGGCTAAAATAAACATTTGGCTATAAATTACAGTATTATAGAGAATTGCAATATTGAAAAAATCGAAGAAAAAAATGCAACCACCTGTATTGCTATTATTATGGTCGTTATGATCACAATATTCAGTTACGCATACTATTATGTAAACGATTCTCAGTGCATAAATTCTCATCTTGGTAGCAAAGGACATTAGATGTGACAAACTCTGAAAATGTCCATTTTACATTATGTATACTCGGATTTTTCTAACTCGTTTTCACAGTTTTTCGCTGATATATTTTGTAATGCTAAACGTTATTGTTCTATAACTTGGCATACTTCCCTTGGGAGTCAAACGGCAATTTTCTACCAAATTGCAGACAGCTTACGCGAAAATTGAAAAAGTCGGCAATCTAACAGTGTAAACGAGTATAGTAAGAAATTTCAGAGAGAAAATGTGGGAGAAGTTTTCTCTGCTTCTTGGGCGCTTATTGTTTAAAACAATATTACCACCAAGACGAACGCCATTACTGTATGACAAATACATCTCTACATCTAGAATGCTCTTCGTGTTGGTTGAAGTGATACCGACCTGAACCTCTCAATGTGGTAGATACTGATCAGTCGTGTGTAATTGATATCTAGATCTTTGCAAAAATTAATACTCACCCTAAAAATATTGCCAACGATAGCTGCCCAATAAATGATGTGAATAACATATTTTGATACCCAAAATAAAAGACGGTGGAATGTGGAAATAATGGGGAAGTATTTATGTAATGTTGCCCTAAATGAATACAGCTCTGTTTTGCACCCTCAACTCTGAATACGTCTTAGAAGCACAAACAGTATAGAATAATCATAAATCTAAAAAGGAGGCATGGAAGGTAACATGTTTCCTCCGGCTGTCAAATGATGATTCAAACGTTAAGCAGCAAATATGTACCATACATTAACTTTGCCCAGCTATAAATGACAGTAGCCTTAAGCAGAAATATCAGCAATGGAAATGTAATTTCCAAGGCGGATTGAAAGTAGATTTTGCCATTCGACGCAACTGTCAACCTCTCCACTGCAAGTCGAAATAATTTGTGACTATGAATAATGATATCTACCCCGGATCCACTGCAAATATTCAAATCTACGTGCTTGACCAGTCTTGACTTATCTAGAGCAATGACTGCACCACAGGTTATGTTCAAGTAACAGCAGACTGAAACTGTCTGACAACTCTTCAGATTCACTCCGCCTGTCAACTAAGTGATCACAGGCAAACATCAGTTATGAAAACTGCAACGCAATACAGTCATTTTCGCTGGAAAATAATGGGTGAGTGAGTTTTATAGAATACTTTCTTGCTTTAGGGTCAGCTCGTATCATATGTATGAAATAGTATACAAAACATGTCGAAAGTACGTGCACACCAACGTGTGCACCATACAAGATACCTAGTAATGTTTTTTTCTTTATGTAGACTGTTTGTATATGTTGACACATGAACATCGCCATATATTTCCTACCAGCATAAGAATGTAGGTATTTATACATGTCTAACAAATCATGCATATTTATGACTGATGTTTCTGCGAATTTTTGCCAATATTCCCCACACCATCATGTTCTGACAAAACTAAATAGTATTTCGCGACCACCCTGTAAATGGAATATTTGATCAATGCTTGGCCTAAAACGTCGACAATTGTATGATGTGGAAAAAGGTGATTACTTTCATGTGGTAGTGCAATCTGATGTTCATCCACAAAATTAACTTTCTGAGGATATGCGTGGGTAGCAGTATTCATATCACGTATTTAGTTTTATTATATCCAATTACCTCTACATCAAAATTGTTACTATATTCGTAATATACCCAATTACCGCTATATCATATACAGTTATGTTCCATTCAAATCTCATTACTATCAAGTAAATTCAGTGTACTTTGAATGAGAAGATGATAAAGTCAAAGTAGTTTTTCATATGAAATATACCTGAATAGATCATGTGAAGACTGAAATTCTGACCCAAAAATTTTTGCCAATTGCAAGCCAAAACATCAAATATTCCAGTGTTTGTATGTATAATATTAGTGTACAAATATATTCAATTATACAAGTATTTTATATTCATTAAAACACTGATTTCCATTTATCACTTGAATGCTTTCTCCAGATGCCATTGTATTTCAAACGTTTATTTTCATCCAGATCGTGATACTCGGTATTTGCAAATAAAACCTAAAATGATATTTCAAACTCTTGGTTGCTGTAATGCCTGTCATGTTGGTGGTATTTAATCGTAATAGAAAATGAAACAAATTTCGGTATTTTTCCATGTTGTATCAATATGGTTGGATCAAAGGAACAACTGCAGACAGAAGTTTTCGTAACTGAATGTCCTCCAATGGCTTTTTACCAAATTACTTTGGATAGGCGACTATATGCATATGCACTATATTTGTAAGATGATAATTATTTGTGAATAATCAATGGAGTTTTCTTGTACAGAAGGTCCATGAGATTACACGATACATAAATTTTTCCGGACCTTGAATTCGTGGGACATCATTGAAGAAAGAAAGTCAAGTCAGAACACTGATCTCGCTAGGTTATGTATAGGGTTCCTTATATTGCAATGCATATCAGGTAACAATTTCTGGACAGATAAAAATTGATGAAGTATACATCTCTGATTTTTGCCTTCCTTACACCTGATATTTGCCTTCCTTATGGTTTCATCATCACTCATAATATACGGAAAAGATGCCTGAAAAAACTTCACCGTCGACAGAAATATCGATGAAAATCACCGACGCCCCACATTGGCATGCGACTGGTGAGAATGTGACGGAGGCAATACTTTTCTAAAGCAAACGATGTTTTCGATAGAGTAACTCAATATTTATGCAAGATACTATTCATGGATTTCTAGCGAATGTTCTGCACATTGCAAAATATAACCGATGTGTCCACTAAGAGGATCGTTAGGACAACGTGCGGGAAAAAGACTGAAGTATCATATGAGGTAGAGATGGGATGGAGTGTTTATATTTGTCCACACCTGACCTTTCATATTCCAGATCTGCGGTAAATGCAAATGTCTTAGCGATACATCAACAGGTTTGGCCAAAGTAAACGTAGCACTGGAACTCTGCATTCTTCGAAGAGTGTATGCGCTATGTGAATATTCTGTAGGATTTGGCGCTGAATTCACACATGCACATACATTGTGATGTGATAATGCACGACTAAATACACAACAGAAACGATATGAATCGTATGACATCCACTCAGCGAACTATAGCTGTATTCTAAGAAATCTTATTATGTAAAAAGAATAAATATTAATTGACCGGTGTTGAAAACATGGAATGTTTGAAAACGTAAGAAACAGAAGTCAAGATCTTTTGGTGACAACTCGTCTATAAAAGGAGTGAAAGACGTGGACTCTTTCGCATACTTGGACTAGGCAATTTACCCTATTAGCAGATATGTGCAAATAACTGAATCAAATAGTATTGTTTTTACTAACACATAAATAACAACCTATTTGACAGGAAAAGGATGACATTTATGTATGTTATCCTGATTGGCGTACATAGTGTCAATTATCACTGTTTTTTCGTTTTGTAAATCATACTCCAAGCTAAACAAAATGTTCAAAATGATGCAAATACAGGTGCTATTTTTCGTGACGAAACAACATGAGATACACCTGCCATGTGCAGATGAGAAAGTGTGAAATGACACTGTGCCTTGTCTCTCCTCTGACTGGATACATTACGATGCTAGTCATTGTCCTTTGGGACAACTAATTGCGGACATCCTCCTTCCTGTCACTTTCGAATACGACACTGTGTTTCTGTGTATCATACAATAAAACAAGATGGCATACCTCTATGGAACTAAAATCTAAAACTCAGTCCATGGCTATGTAGGGTGCATCTATGGAAAATTTATTTGCGTTAGTGGTAACTGCGCAATAACCGTGTACATACAGGATGTAGCCAAATACCTTTAGAGTTCAGCTTTCTAACAAGCCACTGAAATAAATTTACGAGTGCAAATATATTATTTGCATGCTAAAATAATCAGATTATCTGGGTTTTGAGAACAAATCAACGTTCCTAATCCATAAACAAGATGCCACGTTTAAAAAAAATAATCCGTGGTTGAAGGTATAAAATATTTTGCTCTGGATCTAACAGGCCACTGAAATAGATTAAGGTCATTTGTGAAATAGGCCCAGTGCAAATATATTATTTGCATAGTCTTTTAAAGTATTCAGATTTTCAGGGTTTTAAGAAAAAGTCAACATTCCTAATTCAATAACAAGATGCCACGTTTAAAGATAGGACAATTATGGTGATTAAATCTTTGCTTGGACAATTACGGTGCTTAAATCCTCGCATGAAGGTCTAAAAAATCTGCGCGTTATGTTTTGGAAACAGACTGACACTATCAATAGTGGATCAGAATTATTTAGCTATCATCTTTTTGTACTTCGCGTGTCAGCTGACTTGATAACGCTATTGAAAATAATATGTTTACCTTCTATAATACATCACAAATGCTATATCCATTATAAACATAGCTAACTTATAAATTTGGCCAATATGTTGTTATCGGGAAATAGTGCATGATTTGGGGTGCGGCCCATTGTTTGTATGAGTCGTTATCCGAGCTAAAAACCCAAGTCGTGTGCAGCGAGCCGGAACGGGAGGTTAATATCTAGATATTAACCTGCCCGGAGGTTAATATCTAGATATTAACCTGCCCGGAGGTTATTATCTAGAAAATAACCTCCCGCCAGATCGCTGGAATAAGAAAGAGCATTTAACACATAGATAGGCCACGATACATAGGCTTTATGGATTCACATATGAAAGCGCACAATCACACAATTAATTACAACATTTGACGACAATTCAATGGTAAGGCTTGTCCGTTGACACCGTTTTGTGGATATGTTTTTGATATTTGGTTCATGAAGATATCGGCATTCTGTAAAAATCCTATGCAAATTCCTCTGTGAAATCCAGTGAATGTGGTCTTGGAAAAGGTCCACAGTCCCGGGAGTTTTGTATGTTTTGACATTAATCCTGCGATATGCCACATATACGTATCCACGGAATCCTCCAGAGATGATATAGACGTATATTGTAGTTTCCCTGCAAATAACAATGGAATGTGTATGTTTTTGTTTCTAAATGTAGGACATAATATAAACATATATTTATCACATTATTATATGTATTATGAAAACAATATGAACATAACATTCAGATGGACATATATAATGCACGATTAGCACAGAAATGAACACGCCTACCAGTTGTGAAATCAAGCCACGGGTACATGCATGTATTTAGGAGTCGTCGTAATGGTTTTACCAGCAATTCTGTAGATACGCGTATGCAAATCTGTTTCATATTTAGCAGGAAATGAGGAATGCATGATAGTAATATATCCGTTTTACATATATTGTATTGCATATATATACAGCGGCGAGCCAGTTAGTTAATATATTCAGAATGCTAATTTTCTTCCAAACCGAAATCAGGACCCAAGTAGGATATGCTGCGCCCTAATACAATTCGATCACTAGCTGCATTTACTGTAATCCGTCTGCAATCTTTATCACAATTGAAAATATAAGAAAGCGCAGCATACGCTGTTTGGGCCGGAATGAATTGGTAAATAACTCACCACTTCGCTGGTTTCCTTTTTCATACACCGTATCCTGCCACACGAAATTTTGTCCACAATAGTCCACAATATATGTATATCAAGGAGTTGTTTGTGAACTCAACGACTGAGTATTTATGAGAGGGGTGTGTAAGGGTGGGGGTGGTGCATGGGGCTGGGGTTGTGTGGGAGGGAGAATCATGCACTATGTCGGATAATGACCACGGTTTCGTGATTCGCCCGATAAAACCTTCGCGCTTCGCGCTCAGGGTTTTATCTGGGCGAATCACTCAACCTTGTGAATAGCTTCGCGCTCAGGGTTTTATCTGGGCGAATCACTCAACCTTGGTCATTATCCCATACATAATTGATGCTTGAATGATGAATGATGTTTTAATTATAGCTTTTGTCTCGCCAGGTGCCGCGAAGGTACAAACTATTCACTCTGCAGCTATCGAATAACCTTCTTCGTTCCTCTCTTTCCAATCGACGTAACATCATAGTAACACTTAATTGCACATTAAGTCATGTGGAGCATGTCATTCGCGAATAGTACGCCTGTTTTATGACGCCAAACAAAATCTTTTGGGAGACGTCGTATAAAAAATATCACAGACTGTACTTCACTGGAATCACTAAAACATTTGTCATATTTCTTTCATTCTGCTGAATGACGATAGTACACAACTAGAATAATTGGGACTATCCTAACGGACGTGCAGAATTCTGCGAACTCTTGTCCTCGCACATGAAGAATGTCGAATGGTCACTTTACATAGTGACCTCACATTTTTCGAACTCGGTGTTACCCGAGAACCTAATTCAGTCCTTTACAATACCATCGTTTAAGTTCGTTCTTCAGACGGGTTTGTCTATGCGATTTTGAGAACTCGGTGAACGTTCTGTGGGATGTCCATTCTTCTTCTTCCAATCAATCTGGCGCGTGATGAGAAGGGTCTGTCACAACGCCTATCATGTAGTTCCATATTATCAGGATAGAAATAAATTTTGTGATTATTTATTGCTTTGATGATCATGTATGTCAGTTAACTATTGAATGTTTATGATAAGGTATATTTTATGTGTATGTTATGCATGAAATGTTTGAAGAATACTTTATGGTTTACACTTGGGATGACTGCACCTGTACGATCCGTGTTTATGGAATTCGAACTAAGTTTCTGTTACTAACAGTGCAAGTAACTCGAATGAACTGGCTTGATTTCACTATTATGACAATGACAATGGTCGCGACGTAATCCCTTGCACAAATGCTGCACAAATGTATCATATTCCACTGTACCTCCATAAGAAACATCAGTTCAAATAACTCAGCAGGGGCGATGATGTGATGAAATAGTTGTCCCGTTGTGCCAGTACTGAACACGTCTGATTCAAGCAGAGAATGTAATTAATGTCATCAGTAGTATTACGTCTTGCGACTTGTTGTGTTATTGGTAGCTGACTAAACACATATAACGTATCTTGTTCATATTTGGAAAATATGACGTATCTCGTTCCAAATAAAATATTGTAAATATGGCGTGAACCACTCAACAAATAGTTGCTTTACTGGTTTATTTCATTCCCCGCCATGGTCAGTCACGTTTTCCGTGACATGGACGTCATTACTTTGCTAGAATCCCAGGGAAACACAAATTTGGCCAATATGTTGCTGTCGTGGGGAGAATGATGCACGCTGTATCTCATATATTGGGAATTGACCTCAGACCCTTGCAGTGATGGGATGGTTTGAATTATGTATAACAAACAGCAAAATGTACATGCTTATTACGACATATCCGAACATTACTATTGATTATTACTTGCCGGAATCTAAAGATTTCGGCAAGTATGTTGGTTCGTTCGTGGATTGGTGTGTTTGTTCGTGTCCAGAATAGCGTCCACATTTACTACCTGATTTCCTGCAAATTTGGCGTACGTAATCTCTAAGATACTGGACAGCAAACGCCTATTTTGGTGTCTCTAGGTCAAAGGTCAAGGTCACACAAAACGTCGAAAACATATAAGTGGCCATAACATCGGTTCTAATCGTCCTATAGTATTCAAGTCAAGTTTATATTGTAGATAAACCATGATTCGTGACCTTTATCTTGACATTTCACCTTGAGAAGTTCGCCCAAGGTGAATGTCAAGGTCAAGTACGAAGGTCAGTGCACCATATCGAGTAGTATATCGTTGGGAAGGTCTTGAGCCCCTGATTCCAATGATGTCTTTTTTTCAGCGCTGCGACGTAAATGACGTCACAATGACGTCATAAACTTCAATTTTCCTAAATTTCAAAAGGCCATAGCATCGTCAATAATGTATTGAATCACTTGAAGCTTGATATGCATATTATCAGCATTGACCTTCACGAATTGAAGTACGAAGGTCAAAGGTCAAGGTCATCAAAATCCCAGAAAAACACGTTTTCGGTAATAACATCTGCTTGAATCGAGATAGGCTCATGAAGTTCGATCCATATCATTCAGAAGAGATATGCAAATCAGACGTATATGTCAATTCCATGATTGACCGTGAACTGGGTCGGAAAATGAGGTAAGTATGTTGGTTCGTTCAGGGATTTGTGTGTTTGTTCGTGTCCAGCCTAGCGTCCACATTTCCTACCTCATTTCCTGCAATTTGGCATACATAATCTCTAGGATATTGGGCAGAAAACGTTAAAGCGCACCATATCGAGTAGTATACCATTAGAAGGGTCTTGGGCCTCCTGAGTCCAGGGATGTCTTGTTTTTGGTGCTGTGATGCTCAGTGACGTCACAACGACGTCATAAAAGTAAAGTTTCCGAAATTTCAAAGGCCATACGGCAATGCTGGAGGGGAATCTTTTGATATACATATTTACAGCATTGACGTCTATGACATGGACCACAAAGTTCAATATCATTGAGATGTCAATGTCAATCACACTTAAAGGTCAATTTACGTCAATTTACAGCATTGAATGTCGATCACACTTAAAGGGCAAATTTTCAAGCTGACTAAAACTTATCAAGTAGTATATCAGATGAAAGGTCTTGATCCCCTGATACATACTATTCCATTCTTTTTCAGATTTGACGTTTACTGACGTCACAGTGACGTCATCAACGTCAATTTTTCAAAATTTTAAAAGTCCATAGTGTTCATAATTCTTGTTTGATTCCGATTAAGTTATTCAAGTATATACTTTTTATCCATACACAACCAGTGTACAATTTTCGTGACCCAAAGTCAGAGGTCAAGGTCAAGGAATGTCAAAACCACATGAATGGCCATAACTTCGAAACTAATTGTCGTAGAGAGTTCAAACTAGTACTATATTGTAGCATATCAAAAGGCCTTCCTCCTTGAATGTGACCTTTGACCTTGAGAGTTCACAATGGGATCAATGTTGAGGTCAAATACGAAGTTCAGCGCACCATATCGAGTAGTATACCATTAGAAGGGTCTTGGCCTCCTGAGTCCAGGGATGTCTTGTTTTTGGGGCTGTGACGTTCAGGGACGTCACAACGACGTCATATAGTCAAGTTTCCGAAATTTCAAAGGCCATAACAACGGCAATGCTGGAGGGAATCTTTTGATAGGCATATTTACAGCATTGACGTCTATGACATGAACCACGACGTTTAAAGGTCAATGTCATCGAAATCCCAGAATAACACATTTATGGCAATGACTTCTGCTTGAATCGTCGTAGGCTCCAGAAATTTAAGTCATATCATTCACAACAGACATGGCATTCACACGAAAAATAACAGACGAATTTATATAAGCACCAAATACATCGAGTCTGTGGTATAATATTGACGACATATGACTTCATAATGACGTATGGATTCCGGCAAGCGTGTGGCCTGTGGCCTCTCGTTTTTTAAAGTCTAACTAGAGTGTATCATTTTTATGTTCTAATACCGTGGAAATAGTTTCCCTGCTCATTTTGGCTTTTACAGAACTTGAAAATCTCAATCACAACCTGAGATATTTCTATTTTCGTGAATTACCTTTTTCCAATCTATCAGCATTTTGCAGGACCTCATTAATTATTATAATTAGATATTCATGACGTCATATGAGTCAAGCATATAATTAGCTTTCTAAACCTCATTTATGCAAGGGTTATAGTAGATAAAGGTTCCAATAGAAATTGATATGTTTTGTGGTAATGCAGAGTCAGTCTTATGTCATGCGAGCATGTTGTCAAGGCTACTCAATCAGAGCTAGCGCCCTTAGCAACCAGTTGTTGGGTGGGTTGCTATGGTCAATTGAGCTATTAGGAAATGTGAAGCTGCTACTTTCTTTTGACAATTTTACAAAGGATCATAATGTAATAAATGTTGAGCTCCTAATAATGTGAAATCATCAGTGGTTAGCAACAAACTCTCCATAGCAACGTGGTTGCTATGGGGCATTTCCTGGCTCTGGTTGCCATGACACCAACAAAATTTATTTAAAATTTGAATATTTTATGTATGGAGTCATCGTGTGGAACAACAATTATTTTCATGTTCTTTAACTTTATGCAGTAAGGGTTTCAATGAGCTCATTATCTTTCAGTGACTCATATGACGTCATCATTGCTCATTTGCATATGACATCGAAAGGTCAATAGGACATGTCATAAACAAACCTACGTAAAATAGTGACTATTCAAGATATTTCATTTTTGTAAAAACAGAAATGATCCCCAGACTTCCGTCTTGGATATTGACACTAAGCTAAAAAAAGTTATTTTTCACTCTAGTTAGGCTTTGAAAGTTATATTGTCCGTACACTACTTACAGTTCGTAATCCACGTTTTTGAGCATATGGTATGGTGTGAAGAGACAGAGTTCAATATTGCAGAGAAGTAGTATATTTCACATATTTAGTTGATCTCATTGGTCGTTGGGTAATTGAATTTGAGGTTTATTTGGTACTGTAACCCGCACATATTTCACCATATATACAGGTTGGTATATTTTTGCGGTTGGCTCTGCTGGCCCACCGTAGTTTCTTTATTGTTTCCGAGTCATATGACGTCATAGCGCGGGAGAACTGTTCGGCGCAGTTGCCCTCGTTGATCTCGTTGAATCAACATCTGATTCAGCAGGGGCAGATCCAGGATTTTTGAATAGGGGGGGTGCTCTTCTTAAATGTACGTAATCTTGAAAAAGTGTGAGCGAGCGTAGCGAGCGAAGCCTTATGCGATCTGGGGGTTTGGGTGGCACCATAAGCCGGCCGATAAATGTTTGGAATTTAGTGTCTCTGAGTAGTTACTAAGGTGTATTTGCAACTGTACCTTGTGAAATCACTATGTAGATTTTCACTTTAGGAGTCTGTTTTTGTTGTGAATGGAGGATACATCACTGACTAGCGAGTGAAGCCTTATGCGGTCTGGGGGTTCGGGGGCGTCGTTCTAAGGTGAATTTTTACAACTGTACCTTGTGAAGTCAATAAGTAGAATTTTACTCTAGAAATCTGCTTAGTTTTGTTGTAAATGAAGGATAGATTTTCGAAGAAAGGAAGGTCTAATATTCCTGCCATTCTAAGGCTGTTCTAAGGTTCTTATGCACCAGACATGGTGATGGTCAATCGTTTAATAAAGATAAGATATAATTATCTTCCAAGTTATGACGACATCCAGAATTATATCCAGAGTTATAAAGAACCCTGTCTGTAACAAATAAATAAAGTAAAAAATATCCCCTATGTAAATTCAATGACAGTTTCAGTATGAAGTCAAGTGTGTCGGACTAGATTTATTTTTGGAGGGGTGGGGGGGGGGGGGTGGCAAGCTGGTTAGAGGAGTCAAGCGACCGAGCGAAGTGAGGTGGATAGGTGTTAGCTTACACGGCGTGGGGTCTGGAGCCCGCTCAAGGGCCCCAGAAGCCAGAGCTTTTTTCATGTTCTGTGGTTGATTCTGAGCTCTCTCTGACTCTGATTGAGTATTTTTCTTTCCACACATGCATGTAAATATTGCTGGTATTTAAATTTATTTATCCCCAAACTACTCATTGTCACTTCACATATCATATGTCATATAAGTTGAACTCATGATTAATGACACTCAATTGCATAATTATTGACCAACGAATGTTAGGCCTATGTAACGCTGTATTGAGTATTTTTCATTTCACACATGCATGTAAATATTGCTGGTATTTAAATTTATTTATCCCAAAACTACTCATTGTCACTTTACATATCATATGTCATATAACTTGAAGAACTCATGATTAATGACACTCAATAGCATAATTATTGACCAGCGAATGTTAGGCCTATGTCACGCTGAAATGCACCTTAACATATTTCTGAGTCACAGATATTGTTGTTGAAAACATATTGTGGGGCTCTACCCCCTCCCCCCCCCCCCCTCCGGTCAAATATATCAAACGAGGTAAATTACATTCATATTTCGTTACATAGGTGCATACCCACATTTTCTATAGCTTTTTGCTCTCTCTTTTTTCTTTTCTTCTTGCTCTCTCTTTTTTTCTTGTCTTTTTCTTTTTTTTTCACGGCCCAATAGGGGGGGGGGGTGCGGGCCGGGTGCACCCCCCCCTGAATCCGCCAGTGTTCAGTGCCAAGTAAGTAAGAACTTGACAATGTGTCGTTACAGCTACTTACAACTGGCCAGGCGTGGTGGCCGAAGTAGCCTGATTCGCACTGAATAAATGATTTGTCATTTATCGATGCCTAGAATTATTGGAGAACCATTTACACTTCAACGACATAAATCAACAACACTAGATGTATGGACGTTACAGTACTTTCTTCGCAAGACGAAGTGGACAGTTCTGTTCGTTCTCAGTTGGAGACTTACACTCTCAGAGAGCACCAAAGCAGTCGAGGTTGTACTTGGCGAATGTTTAGCAATGTGGATGTCTCATCAAATTGTGAATAAATGCGGGTCTAAATGCGACCAAAAGCTATAGATTTTTTGCTAGAATTGCAATATGCATACAGAATTTGAAAACAAAAACACCCTGTTATGATGGTCATTATGTTCATAATATTCAGTTGCAATATTGTGTGCAAAGTTTAACGCATACAATCATGTGGTGGTTCTCAGTGCATAATATGTATTATACTTTACATACTCACCATATATATATATGATAATAAAAGGGCTGAGAATGAAACCGACCCTGAAAAGATCCATTTTATATTATGTAGTATTACATTTCACAACTAAACACGAGCTACATGTATCTGTATTTCGAGAATGTATATGTCAAAACAACGACATGACGGTATGACAAATGAATTTGCACAAATGTAATGCTTCACTGAAAATGCTAACGTAAAGTGATACCAACCTTACACCGTGATAGACACTAATCAGACTTTTGTCCTTGAAGAATAGATCTTTGTAAAAGGCTAATCACCTTCACCTTCTAAAAAAAACCCCGCAGAATATCACCTGAAATAAATGAAGTGAATGACATGCATATGATGAGCAAAACAACAACGAGACTAATAAAAAAGGAGAATAAATTGTGGAGATGATAATGAATACGTGTTTGTATTGCGGTTCTCCATTTTGACCACCGTCCGCTCTGTTTGTGTATTAGCAGCACCTGTTAAGCCCGTTTATTTGATGACACGAATGTTATGCAGCAAACTGATACTGTATCATTCAATACCGAATCTCTCCCAGATTTGGGTGTCACCACATTCAAGCAGAATTATGAAAAATGGATGTTTCATGATTAATCAATTTGTACTAAGAATTGAAAATACTAATGCATTTTGCCATATTTTCTTCAGATCCATCTGTCAAACTTTCCACTGCCGATAAAGATAAGTTGGATGCACAAGTTATATTTCCACTGAATCTTTCCAACTAATCAAATCCACATGCTTGACCAATCTTGACTTACATAATTGCACTTCCTCCACTTCACGCAATATTAAAATAGTAACAAATTGAAACTGCTTATGAAATTTCAAACCTAACCCACTTTGTCAACTAATTCATTTGAGGCAAACATCAGTAATGAAGTTGTGATATGGATGTTGTTACATTATATATAGTCCGTGAAACTAATCAAGTCTGCCTGTGTGATGTAGTCACTTTTTGTGTGCTAGTGCATTACAGTGAATTTTGTGGGGACAATAATGGGTGAGTGAGTTTTATAAAAAAAAGTTTCTGCTCTAGGATTTGTGTGTAATCGTATGCATACAATAGACCACATTTCGTCGCCCCCACCCTTTCCAGAGAGACACCAAAGGGATCATCTGAAATTCCACAATTTCCAAATTTTTTTCTCAGACCAGAATATTCCCAGACCAGAATATCCATCAGTTTCAAAATATTAAAACCGCACAAATACTACGAAAGCGTAGAAGGGTCACCTATGAAACTTTTTTACTTGATTTCCCGAGTAAGTCGATAATATTGACTTGATAACTTACTATCATCGACTTATAACTGGACAATATTGACTTACTATCTCGATATTATCCACCTATTATTTCGATATTATCAACTTATTAACTCAATAATATCCACTCAAAATATCAGGAATGTCCGTCCATGTTATCCGTGTTATGTCCGTCCATAATATCGACCTATTAACTCGATAATAGTGACTCAATATATCAGTATATATTTGATATCAGTATCAAATCCCCAAATTCTCTCCCAGCGGGAGGAGTTGCGCTCGCTCCTCTCGGTACCCTGACTGATTCCCAGCATTGCACTGCACTCCTATGGCAAAGTCCTTGATGCGCCCCTGCATATGATGCGCCCCTCCACAGGAATCGCCCCACCCGCCATCTGAAACAAATCCTAGATCCGCCCCTGATTACCAGCAATATGCACTTCAGACGTGTGCATCATGCATATAATCGAGTAAAGTTGTCAAGATCCGTAGCCTGTTTTCATGCGTTGACACTTGAACATGACCACATATACTCAGTACCCGCCTAATAATGCAGGTAAGCATATAGTAAAACGTGAACATATCAACATTCTCATGGATCTACAGACTTCTGTAAATATTGCCTATATCATCGTATTCTGATAAAAATTAAATACAATATTTCACGACCATCCAATATATGGAAGATTTGATTATTGCTTGTACTAAACAAATGTAGGATGTGGAAAACATGATTACTTTCAATTGGTAATACAATGTGATGTTCATTCATAAAACTAGCTTTTTGAAACATCCGTGTGTGGCAGTATTCATATCACATATTTAGTTTTATTTACATCCAATTATATTTACGCCCACGTTGTTACCTTGGTTTAATGTAATCATATTACATCCAATTTCCCTAATCATATGTTATTACATGCAATCTAAAACTCATTATTATCAAGTATTCTCAATTTATATAAAAAGACGGTAAAGTTCAAAGGAGAATTTTGAAAGAGTCCTATAAAATATACTTTAACGGATTATGCATGAATTGAAATTCTGATCTTATTCTAAAATATAAAAATTAAAAAAATACGTTAGTATACAGCTGTATTCAAGTACGTCATAATCAGCAAAAACACTGACTTGCATTTTCCAGTTAAATGTTGTGTTCAGACAGTTGTATTTCATACTTTTATTATCCTTCAGTTGTCGACTTCATAACGCACCGTATATATTATTTCATGTTTGATTAATATGGCTGGATCACGAGATTGTTTGCTGATAGGAAGATTCGTAACTGAATGTACTCCCGTGGAGTTATTTCTATCGCCGAATTTGTCCTAATGAGCTTTCAAGTTGAATGAATTATATTTCAGAGCATAATGATGTGGGAATAACTTCATATTCGGCAAGCATTTAATGAAAATGGATTAAAATGACAACGGTCGAGACGACTACAAGATCAGACCTTTTTGGTATAATTCTATGAAATATCGTACTCTTACACGAGTCGAATAGTCGCTTCACAGGGAAGTGTTCTATATATGACATTTAGGCATGGGTCATGGTATTAAACGAGACCCTAATTCTGTCCCCAACACTCTAACAGTGGTGGTAAGATCTACAGGGGTGTTTGCCAAATTCGATTGAATGCTCGGTCGAAGGAAAAACCCATCAGTCCTACTTCAGCCAATCAATCTAGCTCGCATTAGGAAGGGTCTGTCTTTATACGTTTCATATTGTTTTATATTATCACCATAGAGTATAATATGTTGTATACATTTTTGGCACTTTGTTGATCATGCATAACGAAAAACTATCGCAGATTCATGATAATATATTTGTATATGTACGTGATGCACTGCCCTTTTTATCCAATACCCGAGGGTACTCCGTTTGGATCTGTCGCCCCGTCTGTCCGTCTGTCTTGCCGCGCGCATATCTCGAAGAGTCCGATCGCGTTGAATTTTAACGCGATGGAACGGTAGCCCCGTGGCTCGGCCCTTTTCGATTTCGGTCAAAAACAGTTGCAATGGAAAAGGAAAACATAGCACTAAAGGTGCTGTAGCTTACCGGCATACCATGAGAATAGCACAGCGTATTGATTTCCCAAAATATAAATTGTTACACTGATCTTCATTTCTTTGTCGAAACATAACTGTATCGTCAGTCACGATTTTTTAGCTTTCCGAGATTCAAGACCATATATAAGGAAACCAGTTTGCAATCTGTCATTACTATTAAACTATGCAGCTCCGAATTGAACGACAAGGTCACATTCACAGAAACGATCAAAATCGAAAAATTGTAAAAACTTCGTTTGTATTCATGATTAATTTTCCCAAACATTTCTGTATCTTGTTATGACCAATTCCTCATCGTTTGCTATATGACGGATGGCCGTACGAACAAATTACCCCAATATCGCCCAAGGTCGAATATGTAAGGTTCTTTAACTGGAATAACTGATTTGAGATATTCCAAGTAGTTCCAATTCTATAACCACTCAATGGTTATTGTATATAAAGTACGCAGCATAAATGTGAGAAACCTTGTGAAGTTTGAAAGGGCGGTCGTCGTGAAGAATACAGATCACGGTCAAGAAAAAGATCAAAATCGTATTTTTCTATTTGATATATGTCGTACATCCAAAATTCCCTATTATCACCCAAGCTCGAGAATGCAAAGGATATCCGTTGACACCATAGTCACTAGATCTAATCGCAATTCCATTGAGGCAATGTTGAAACATAATCCTCTAAGCGCTCAACACAAATTTCATCCATGAAGTGTGACCAAGAGCTGTCGTTTCACACGTTGTCAAAACAATCTCTCCTCTATTCTCATTTGGTCTGTAAATCTCTCGAGCACTTATACTAAACGTAATCCATTTCTGGTGTATAACAAGTCCAAAAACACATGTCATAATGTATAGGAAGAAAGATTAGCTTGCCGGCATTGCCAGTTACAGCAGTACCCAATCAAATATCAATGATGTCATGAGATCGTATGTAGAACTCGTCAATAACGTGGGCCTTTAGATTAAAAAAAACAGATGAAAGATTGATTGTCTCGATTCGATCTTTTGTTGTAGAAACTCATTTTAGGCACATAAACACATTTTCAAACCAATTCCCGTGCGAGTTGTAATTTTGAAAACAGAATGAAGATACTGAAGAATGGACAAGTTCAGTCTATAAGTGGTTACAGCTTTAAAAGCTGGTGGCAAATCAACACTATATTTCAAACAATTCTAAACATGCCCATTGACTCGATACAGTGTGTAGTACGACAGAGATGTTGCCTGAAGCAATATCTTTAATGACTGCATCTCATACTTATATTCAGGACATAATATATTCATGAAATGGGCAAGTTGTAATTTTAATGGGTGGTTAGTGTACATGTTTATCAGTCGTGATAAATAAGTGTAGGAGCGAAGTGTGACTAGTAGTTCATATCTCGGTTCGAAGTGTAAGATCCAAATACATATTTCGTCAAAATGGATAAAGTTGTTGTCACTGGAGTGCTGTTCATCTCGCTGTTCACGTTTGTAATTGTTTTTTACATGATACACCACAATGGAATATTCACTTCATTCACTGGTCATAGCGCACACGTTTTGAATATGGACAACTTAATATCACAAGATGAATATTGCCATGTCACAATTATGAGGAAAAAGACCATTTATGGCAAAAGAACGCCTTGTACTCTGGACATATTTCGTGATTATTTCAAGAAAAACAACAAGTACTATGATGACGGAGACTGGTTTATTCCTAAGAGAAACTTGTCCCGCCTTGACTACGATGCACAGTTTATGCCAAGAGATTGTGAATTTAAGTCTGTCTTCAGTGGTGAAACTCCACAATTCCACGCGTGCAAGACTCGGAAGTCACTGAATAGGATACTCATCACGGGAGACTCCAACGCCTTCCACCTCCATCTAATGTTCATACGTGTATTGAGTCGCATGGCCAGTTGTGAAGTCATCAGGCAAGAAGGGAACGTTGAAAAAGGAACAGTTCGTGACCCGGACTGTTTTTATGTGCCTTTGTTCGATAAGGAACGTTTGCAGACGACATACCGTGGTTGCCATTACTGTAAGAGCAGTGTACATCGCTGTATTTTCATCAATGGGAAACACTTGGATGTCGAATACATTGCTATGACTCATTACATAGACAGTTCGTTACACATTTCGCCTGTGTATTCTGGGCATTTCAATGAAAAATTCCACGCAAGTGAAACGCTTGTTGAATATCTATTACGCTATTATCTGCCGCATAATGGCGCTCCGGATATGTGGATAATGTATGCACCGATGCATCATGAAGTTTGGGGGAAAAGTCTTACGAGATTTAAGGCTGATCTCGTTTACTACAAAATGTTATTACACGAATATAAACCAAATTCTACCGTGATTTTCAACTTGCCAGCACACCAGGAGTGTTCCAATCAGCGACCACCGGTCCCCGGTTGGATCATAAAGAACAAAAATAACAACGACCCGTCATGGAACAAGAAAATAAACGCCATAAATGACCTTCTGTTTGACGTGTTCAAAGAAGACGTGATCTCGCACCGGAGTGGTATGAATGGTTTCTTAGATCTCGGCAAGCTCTCGTGTCCGGTCACGTGTGTGTGGAACAAAGATGGTACCCACATGAAAGGAAACTGGCATTATATCATGACACAAAACATAATGAGCTTGTTTTGCGCAGAATGATGCTAATTTCATACAATAATTCTGTTATAGATGTCGAATAGTTGCTTTTTTAATTTACATTGTATCACATTACAATTTCTATGTCATTTGCGAGCTACTGTGTAGGTGAAACAGTAATTGTTAGTGTCTACATTCTGAAGCGATAATTTACCTCCGTGGTATTTTGACAAAATTCGAAGATGTGCGCTGTTTCCAACACACTTGCTATGTTTAATGAAATTAATGTATATAATAGTTTGCACTTACATTCGAAATGCGTGAAATTCGAATAATGGGGAGGGGAAGCGGAGAGATGTCACGATTTTACAACTTTTGATTGTCTCGAGATTGACGACCATATTGTGAAGCCAGTTTTCTATCTTATGAAACCGTTCAGATGGTGTGCTATTATCGTAGAACCAACACTGTTAAATTATACAACAATGAATAAAGTATATTTCATATGAAGAAATATATGAATAATTGTAGACGGTTATCGTGTCGAGAACATTAATTCCACGGCGGCAATTATTTATTTGTGCAATGAAACAGTTTCTCGGGTAGGATTGTACTGTGATATGTCGTAATCTGAGTAACAACAGTAATGTAAGAGTAACTTGTTGTAACAGATAATGAATAAAATATAAATAATGAAACTTCGCAATCAGTCTCAACTCGTGCAAAACAGACCATATAATGTCACGAAAAACCTGGAGTGTGATGTAAAACAATGAAATGGTGTATTCATTACATATCCCGTGGTGAACAATGATGAACTCTTGCTATTTATATACGCATTTTTTAATTACCCCATCTATATTATTATGTATCATATCAGTTTTAGTGACAATTTCGACTAATTAACTATTATAATGAATATTCATGATGTCACAAAGGTATATATATATTTTTTCAAACATGTATTATGATAATGTGTGCTTTATTTGGCATGTACTTTATTTGACATGAGAAATAATCAGTGCTCAACTACCACAATTGGTTTCCAAGGTAACTATTCTCGAGATATGCCCTATAGCAACCGTGGTCGCTTGGGGCCGAACGCCATGAATATAAACTAGGTACCACAAAGCTGGTGAAAATGTGGACAAGACCCAATTCTGAAATCCATTCAATAATTCCTCATTTTGTATACCCGTCCCGAGTTAATTCCCCTAGCAACCATGAAGCTATGGGTCGTATGTAAATTCTGGTTGGCATGGTGATCAGACACACCTTATGGGTGTGGTATATTTTCTATCATCATATTTTTATTCGTATTATTTAGCGAAACTATACACGGATCATTCAGAAAAAAAGCTTGTGGTTAAAGCATCTTACTCGTGCGGCGTCACGAATACTCATTGGAACAGCTAATGAGCGTCCTAACTCAAGTACGAATATTTTTAATAACTTTACACAAATTTGGTCATATCTCGAGTACGGTTGAAGATATTAAGGTTCTGTAAAAGCAAACACATTATCTTTCGTATTTTCTACCACACAAAAAAGCAGGATAAGTTGAAACTCATGTTGACTTGAGTTAAACTTTAACGATTTAAAAGTTACTGTTATCATTTCCTGTTAATAATTTGTTTGGCTGAAGCTTTCTGAAGATCTGTGGTTTAGTTTCTCCCATCCCATGATAAAACATGTAGGGCTGAAAGTATTGACAGCTGGATCTTGTCATTTGGATATCCATTATGAATAAATCCGTTCAAGATGGGCAGTCACGTCTCAGAAAACATGTTCAGTCAGCAAGGGGATTCAATTGACTAATGAGTCTACAGACCAAACATGGTGACAAGCTGAAAATAGAAAGTGACTGGACAAATTAGTACCACTAAGGACCCAGAAATGTGAGGTCAATGCAAAACAGTGTTTTCTTCCGAGATATTCTTCCGAGATGCAAGATATTGGCTACATTTTGAACATAAGGCCTTGAGTTGGGTTGTTCCTCTGGAGATATATTCCGTATCGGCGAAAGAACGAATAGGACAAATGCAATTAAGCAGTACAGAAAAATGGAGCGAGCCAAATCGTTTCAGTGGCAATTATATAATTGTACATTAAACTTGGTTGAGTAGGATCATTCCGCGATTTGTCATGAGGTGATATACAAAAATTACGAATGGGCTCGTACTTGCTGTATCATGACTTGATATCGAAATTAATGGAATTTCCTGAACAACTATGAACACATATAGTCATATAGTAATATATTCTCTTTTATCAACGTGGTCTACTTCTCAACTAAATAATGCCTTGAATAATCGAACATAACAAGCTTGATGAAATTGTATAATACTGACATCTGTTACGAAAAATAACCAGGATGGGCAGTCACGTTTCCGACGTTTTGTTAGTTTTCGGAGTCGTGACTGTCCATATTGAGTGCAAGCAGTTGGGGATTGTATGCAAATGATTCTATTGCATAAAATTATGAAAATAGACAACGATACACTAAAAAAATACTCAGGTATTGATATGAGTCCACCCTTACATTATTATGCTGACATATCATTTCAGAACATACACTGACTAGTCAATTGAAATATAATGACCTAGTCCAATGGCGCTGGATGACAAGTTAATTATTTCATCATTCGATGTCTGAAGGATGTGAAGAAGAAACATATCGTTTTGAACGTATTGAACATGATGTGGGTCCGTAATCCGTACATATAAATATCGTATCTTTCGAACGAAAGCTCAATTTTCCCAGAGGAGCGAGAACCCTGGATTTATAGGGTTGTTGCAATGGAATCTTTGTTCCAACCTAATTTATAACGCCAAGGACCCAGCATTGTGAGGTCAATGTAAAACAGTTCTCTTCTCTGAAGTGACTGTGTGAGATATTCCACTCACGATAGTGCAAGATTGACTGCCTCATGTATACTAGCTCTTCGGTTAGGAAACCCGTCTGGTGACATATTCAGCATCTATCGAAGAAAACAATTGGCTGCAGGAATTAGATGAAACAGTTGAGAAATTTTTTTCCAAAACCAAACTGCTCAGTCACTTGTAGTCGGAAGATTTGTAAACACGTGCACATGAAGGAAACTTAGCCCAAGGGCTGAGATAGGTTACCGGACAATTTTTGTTTTAAGCATTGCAGGTGACATATGACCTTGAGATTCACCAATCAAGGTCATCTTTGTGACTTTCAATGTCACCATTAGGTATGGTGCATATTATGAATTTATATGTTCATAATACAAACATATAAGCTCTATCATCCAGAATTTTGTCTGTAGAGGCCAATTTACACATGTCAGGAGAGGCAAGATTTTGAGATTCGGCCTTCGAGGACGTTTAAGGTCAAGTTCAAGGTCTGCAAAAGATGTTCCATATATACATCAATTCTTATAAGTTTATACAAAATTCTCAGTTATATGTGCGAGTATATAACCTCAGAGGTCATCCGGGGTCAAGGTCAAGGTCATCATTAGTTGTTCCATTGACAACTTCCTGTATGCTCATAATGCAACCTTAAGATCTATTTACAAGGATTTCATCTGTAGAGGCAAATTTGGGCAGCTTTTGACCCAAAAATGGCTGGTTTGACCTTTCAAGGTCATCGAAGGTCAAATTCAAGGTCACCTCACAAATCGTCTTATATGAGTTCCTATTGGGAAGTGTCAATATTTAAGCTCTATCTTCAAGCGTTCTATGAGTACAGTAATATCACACCCATTATGAAGGAAAAAAGTGTTGAAAATTCCCGAAGTCCAAATTTTTTCTTAAAGTGTGAAAACATATTTTTTGCCTCGAAATGGCACAAATTTTGGGGACAATTTCGATTCGGGGCAAAAGAAATTTCTTTACCGACCCGTCAAAAAATCTAAATGGCCACCGCGCACAGACTAGCGATTCGAGGGAAACCAATTCTATATACATCACAGAAGTATATAAGAGGAATATTTTCAAACAAACATCTCAAACTGTCTGACCAGTTTTTGAGAAAATAGCTGTCAAAGTCCAAAATTGGGCATTTTACAACAGAATTGGCTGCCATTTCGAAGAAAATGCGAAAATAAAAAACGAAGAAAAACCTTTCCTGGGAATATTTTAGCTAGTTTTATATCAACAGACGATGGCCAAATGCAACGCCATTCCAATAGGTTATCGGACCAAAGGGCCGGTAACCTAATAATGTGTACCATTATAAAGCATAGGAGAGTTTAACATAGGAAAGTGCTATTTCGGACCCGTCGAAAAAATCAAAATGGCCGTCACACGTAGACCGTCGATTTAAGGCCAACGAAACTTATATACATCACAGTGGTATACGAGGAGAATCTTCAGAAACAAAAATCTCAAAAAGGGTCGCCAAAGTCAGGAATTGCCCATTTTACGTCAAGAATGGCCGCCATTTAAAAAAAAACGCAAACACAAAAATAAAAATTATACCCCTTTTGAAATATTTTTAGGTATTTTCGTGCGAAATTTCAGAAAGATCGTGTGAAGATAAAAATGTGTTGTGAAGATAAAAATGTGGACGAACGACGCTGAGGGAAGACGAACGCAACACCATGCCAATAGGTTATTGGACCACAGATTCGTTTCGGTAACCTAAAATGGGAGCATTTTTTTCCTGAGGAATACGAAATTAGAATATGTCTGGGAAATATACAATTGTAGTTACACAGTAAACATGTAATATTTGAGGCAGGAATTCAAAATTTCATTGTTTTACAATGGCCTTAAATGGCATACATTTAGTGGACGAGTAGTATTAAGGCGCAGTGTATGATACTTGGGCCCAAAAGTTGTACAGCACAGCTCGGGAGTTGGTAAGTTTGCCACTTACATACAAAATAATGGTATTACGGGATCAATTGATTTTTACAACGGCGTCTTTTTTTTATTTCAAGGATTGGCCCAAGTGCCGTACACTGCTCCTTAATACTACTCGTCCACTGAAAACATACCATTTAATCCGTCCCGCATCTTTTTAATCCTTATTGAATATAGAGGAAGGTGCAGGGTATGATACTTGGGCCCAAGGGGCGGTAACATTCGACGACGATATATGCATCCCATTGAATTATCATTTTTAAACAAATTACAACTGTTGCCTGTATATCGTCGTCGAATGTTACCGCCCCTTGGGCCCAAGTATCATACCCTGCACCTTCCTCTATATTCAATAAGGATTAAAAAGATGCGGGACGGATTAAATGGTATGTTTTCAGTGGACGAGTAGTATTAAGGAGCAGTGTACGGCACTTGGGCCAATCCTTGAAATAAAAAAAGACGCCGTTGTAAAAATCAATTGATCCCGTAATACCATTATTTTGTATGTAAGTGGCAAACTTACCAACTCCCGAGCTGTGCTGTACAACTTTTGGGCCCAAGTATCATACACTGCGCCTTAATACTACTCGTCCACTAAATGTATGCCATTTAATCCGTCTGTCACCTTTTTAATCCTTATTGAATATAGAGGAAGGCGCAGTGTATGATACTTGGGCCAACTTTTGTTCCATTTACGAGGTAACTACATTTGCACCCACGAGTGAGCACACATACAGATGCAATCCCTAATAATTACAGTGTTCTGCCTTGCAGCACTCTCAACAGATGCTTGAAAAGTAATGATCATTAATTTGAAGCTGATGAATTTTGCGAACGTGTTTCATGTTTCATTACGTTACATGATAATATACCCTACCACCTAATCATTCAGTTGAATACAATCAGAAAATCAGGTGGCGTACATTATATTGCACAATCCAAGTCTAACACACACACATGGAAACAGCCAGCAAGTAAATCTACGTGGGTATTTTGTTCCTGGGGTTGTGTAGCTCCAATGACAATGATTGATAAAATGAGATAAAATGAGGAGAGGAAAAACAGGTAGGCAAATACTGAGGTAATGATAAGATGACAAGTCTTCATCATTATTTAGAAAAATAACATACTTAGTAAAAATTACTGCGACTGGGTTATCTCACAGTGGCTCGTGACCATATGTGTGTGGTAATCATGTAATATATAATATACAAGTGAGGACACAGATTTTGACAAGTTCTGGCCACAGAGTTCTGAGGTGCATGTCACACAAAACCAAAGCCATATATCGATCACAGATACTGTGCCGAATATCATAGACGTGAACAGGCCTCACCATACATGCAAATATTGCTAATTTTCCGATTTTTGTCACAATTGTACTTTACGTGCATTTGTTCGTATCGGATGTTGTTCTTGAGAGAGAAGACGATCGAGGTTAAATATCAGCTACAACACCATTGGCTAAAAAACAAAATATTCAACAATCGTCAACCAATGAGAGGAGAGCTCCTGAATTAGTGGCGATGAATAAATTTCGGAATTGCATATAGCAACCCGGATATGTACATGCAATTCCAACATCAGCAGTTCCAGGTAAAAAAAACCATGTACGTGTGTAGTATATTTGCACGGATGCTCACAAAAATCATGACGGCAATTATGAAGACTATATGGATGGATTTATTCATGGGGTGAAACTTCATGATAACACAAGAAAGTGCACGCACATATTTCCACAGAGGGTAGCTCTTTTGTGTGATGTATGTATAAGCCAGATCGGGGTACACCTATTAGCTTCCTCATCACCAACGATGAGAATCCTGGTGCAGAAGCCATGACTTGTCACTGGACATCATTTCTCAACCCCACATAAACAGCGTATTGGGACACTTTGCACTCAAGCATAGTTATTTATTATTTGTTTGCATAATTATTGAAATAAAGCATTATGTACATCGTGGATAAATACCATCAGCAAAAATGCAGATGCTCACAACTTTTAGCGCCCCTCACACATCGCATTGCATTTTTCTACTTGCAGTAAAATCTCTTCATTCTATATACTAGTATGCGACATGACATCCATTTGTTTCCATCGCATTCCCGCTTTTAATATTTCAACGAGACATACTAGTACAGTACACTAATGATACCTTTCAAAACGACATATCTCAGTGTTTGAAATAACCAAAAAATGAAAAAAATTGTGTATGCACAAACCTTCGAAACAAACTTGAATAATTAGCGCACAAAAACATTCTGTGTACATGTGTGCATGTATTATGTATCATGTGTATGTATATGTAAGTAAGTACATAGGTCAGTAAATGATTTATTCAAAAATAATTAAATCTTTATTTTACAACAATTGATGAACAAGTATAACTCGTAGATCTTGGCATAAAGGGAATTCAGCCTCATAAACATGGCTAAGAACTACCTCTACCCGGTCACCTCTCCAGTCACGGATGGCGGTTCAGGAAATTACGAGTTTAGTCATGAATCAAACATGTTTAAATGGTTTTAATGCATAGTATAATTACCATGTATCATTCTCTTCCAACCTCTGTTGATTTCAACGAATTATGTCCTTCAATTTCTAAACTTAATTCTAAACTTTGTGTTTGTTTGTTCACCGTGATTTTCATTAAGGATGCAGTCTTGTCATTTTCAAATATACCACTCGAATTACACAATCTGGGAGCATCATACAATCAGCTGATTATGGATCTGATCTGCTGATGTCATAATTCGGTAAATATCCCCCTTTAATTTTTTGGTGTTAAATCTTACATTCAAACATTTAGCCTGCAGTAGGACAGGACATTGCCCGTGAGTATGTTGCTAGCGTAAGGGTGGTCATTAACGTCAAAGCAAATCAGAGAGCCTCGTGAAAACACATTTGCCCGGTTTGGTGACCACCTCACATACTGCCAAGGCCGGGAATTGAACCCGCATGTAAACCGAATGTTGTGGTGAGAAGTCGGATCACATACCCGGACCAGATCCGGGTCCTCCAAAGTACATCCGAAATTCATAGTTGTTTCATACCCATTTACAAAAATCAACTTCCGATACGAACAAAATCACGGAATATACAAATGTAACAAAAATCGAAAAATTATTAATATTTGCATGTATGGTGACACCTGTTCACGTCTGTGATATTCAGGACAGTATCTGTGATCAATATATAGCTTTGGTTTTGTGTGCCATGCACATCGGAACTCTGTGGCCAGAACTTGTCAAAATCTGTGTCCTCACTTGTATATTATATATTACATGATTACCACACACATATGGTCACGAGCCACTGTGGGTTATTTATACCTATAGGTGGATAACGCTACAACTTGTTCATACAGATTGCAGTGTTATCGATGAATGTATGTAAGTATGTGCAATTGCATTCACATACTAGGGTGGTTTATTTGGCCGTTTTAGTCTGTGGCCTTCAATGTTCTCAAGTATAATATTGAAGTAATATTGAGGCCTCCATGTCTGCAGTGATTGTACTGCAATTAACGGCAGAAATTGCATTTCATTAGAAAGTACATGACTGTACACTGGTACATAATCAACTAACTTTTGATGACAAAACGCACCAGTACGGAAACGAGATGATCCATCATACAACACGATCATGATTTTGTGCAGATTTTTATGGTTTTATTTCCCAAACATGACATGCTCCGATTGTCATCATTGTTGTTATTAGCTTATGCTAGACTCCATTCCCATTCTCCGTTATGAATAAGTTACCACACAAGTTGAAACAGTGAATAATAACTCTGAGCTCATGTAAACTCCCGTCAAAGAAAGACAAAACAGTGTGTGAACGGTTATGGTCACACTTCGTGTGGTAGAAAAACAAACACTTCATCGTCGTTATATGTCCATATGCTATTGCCTAGAAACAGTTTATCTCTACGGAAAGAGAATGCAATCAATACTGCTCTTGTCCATTGTCAAGCGGCTCCTATCACAGTTAGTCAATCAAAACATAATTCATGCGATACTATTCATTATATGGGTTCACTTGATAAATGCAGGTCAATCTATCATGTTCAGTAGCATGAACTTTATACATTTTAGCAGCTAGATAAATACATGGAGCTGTCAGTATCGAGAATAATTATCCCAACAATAAACCTCATTATATGCATGGATCAGAGAGATAATTGTAGAAGTGTTGTTATTGTTTAACATATGAAGTAATAATGGTGATATCAGAAATACTTAGGTTTAGTTTTTCATGATACAATATGTTTCAGACACCGATAGCATGTTTTAGCATGTATATATAAATAAAGTATACTTATGAAAAGTCTTAGAAAGACATTTCACTGATGATTACAGTGTTGGTATTACTGGTAGGATGTCTGCTGGTTATAAATCCAGTACCACATTTTTATTATTGTTTATACTATCGAAAATCATTGACTGTCCTGGATATAAAATACGACCGAACAAACCAAACTGATGCAAATTAAATTGAATATCAATTCAGTTGTCAATATGGCACACAGCAGGTCGGGTCAGACCTATTCCTCATGTCTGTTTACGACGGAATACGCAAGTGAAAACAAGATGCAAGTAGTCCAATGCCTTTTGTGTTATTATATGTGACCCTTTTAAATAGTCATCCTGGTTGAATGGCCTTACTTTTTTCGTATTTTTTTACGAAAACACTTCGCTCTGAATCCCTGATTGTCTTTGTTGACGGTCGGGGGTATCGTATCACTGAAGACCACGTGTCATATAACTTGTGGTTGTCCCTGAGGTCTCAAGTCTAGTCTACTTCCGTTTGCTGAAAGCCATATTACAGATACTGTGTGCAATATACCTAATGACAATGTTTCACGTCAAATGTTGCTAACTCCGAAAGTAATGGGGCTTCCGTTGTTGTTATTGCAAAGTACTCAAATCTTTAATTTATCAAAATATGGTATCAGCCCATTCATATGGTATATGCACTAAAAAAATCAATATCCTCTATGGAATGTCATATAGTTTTAGCATCAAATAAAAGAAAAATTCCACTTACCCTGAGGAGATTTGAATTTGTATTATTGGAATGAAAATGTCATAAATCTTTAATCATATATGTTTCAGGGTTAAAAAAATCCACTTGCCCGAGAGGGGAATCAAACCCATGACCTGACAACAGTA
Source organism: Terebella lapidaria (assembly GCA_949152475.1). Lineage (NCBI taxonomy): Eukaryota > Metazoa > Annelida > Polychaeta > Terebellida > Terebellidae > Terebella > Terebella lapidaria. Next base: position 24,393,343 of record OX424566.1, on the reverse strand, counting down.
AAAAAACAATACCAAATGAACTAGAGAGATATTCCCCCACCGGAGCGAATGGGAAAGATGACTACCAAATTGGACGAACTCGAAGAAGCCCTGGCACTCACCCCCCCCCCCCTTTTCGGAAATCTCGTCGGCGAGATTTTTGGGAGACACACATTGAGTGCCGACGCTTTAAGGTTCGCGAAACCCACTTTCTTCGAGACAGAATTTGAACCCAGGACCCCCAAAACGATAATCAATGTAGTAGGAATGTTGATCACCCAACTGGGCAAACCCCAAATGGGTTCTGCCACAAATATTCTGGTATCATCATGCAGCGACAAAAGGACACAACTGGATCTCTGATGATCTGACAGTCTTCTACTGTCTCGTTGTCAGCTGATTCTGAGTCAGATAATGATAATTTCGAGCTTACATAGACTCTCATCAGACAAAGCGAAAACAGTTTAGAAAGGAGTGTTTGAAAGGTTACGTTCACACTTCATGTAATGGACAAATAAACACTTCATCGTCGTTATCTCTCAGTCTCCTATTGCCTAGATACCGTTTATCTCTACCAGAAGAGAATGTAATCAATAATCCATTATCAAGAGGTTTCAATCAAGAGGCACCATTATACAGAACATAATTCATGTAATGCTCTTTAGAATCTTGGATAAATTATTCATTATTAGGTCAGTTTTTTTATGTTCAGCAACTACTGTGTTTGGAATTTGGAACTCATGCACTTCAAATGTTCGATAAAAGTATTAAGCTGCTCAACTACTGTATCGAGAGTAATGATCCATACAATAAACATCATGAGAAGTGTTATTATTGTAATATGTATGACGTGATACTAGTAAATTAAGCAATCCATAGGGTTAATTTCATTCTACATTATTAATATGATTCAGACACAGTATTGTTTTCGCTTGCATGAATCGCAATGTTGAGAACTCTCATATAATATAATATATAATATATCAAACTTTTATAGCGCTTAATTTCGTACAACGAATTCTAAGGCGCAACAGTCCTGATTAATAACCAATATCATAAAACGTGGTCAGAAATAGTTCGTGATCGAGATGACAACCGGCTGTGTTGAGAAGGTTAAGGGGGATAGGCATCCTGAAATAGATGCGTCTTAAGCTGATGCCTGAAACTAGACAGGGTTGGAGCAGAACGAATATCATTTGGTAGGGAATTCCAAAGTGAGGGGCCGTCATAACTCAAACTGTTTTGAAATTGAACCTTTGATTTATTAATGGAAGGTTTATGAAGTGGGACATGGAGGAACAGTTTATCAGGATTGCCACGCCTCGTGTTCACTTTACATGTATAGCGAGTTAGGTGATCGTTGAAATATGCAGGTAGTCCCGTATGCAATGATTTATAAATAATTGTTGCTGTTTTAAACTCTATTATGTGCCTAATGGGCAACCAATGTAGTGACCTGAGAACAGGGGTAATATGAGAGAACTTAGATGTCCGAGTGACAATGCGGGCCAAAGTATTCTGAACACATTGTAACTTATTCAAATCCCGACTGGATAAAGACCTATACAATGAATTACAATAATCAAGTCTACTACTAACTAGTGCATTAGCCAATGTAATTGTATTGCTTTTCGAAAGATTACGCCTGATCCTTCTTAGGTCACGAAGACCCACAAAACATGATTTGGCTTGCAGTTCGGATTTTGTATCCAGGGCAGCAAATTATTTTTGATAGTGAAAAGCACTAATCACTAATAGTGATATATCACTGACAACTACAGTGTTTGCACTACTGCAAGGATCTCTGGTTATAAATTCAGTACCGCTGTTTGATTAGTGCTTTTCACTATCAAAAATAATTTGCTGCCTTGGATACAAAATCCGAACTGCAAGCCAAACTTATGCCAACATCAAACTGATGCTAATTGAATATCAATTCAGTTTGTCAATATTGCACATAATGAATCAGGGCAAAACTATCTCTCATATCTGTTTACGATGAAATGGAAAATTGGAAAGCTTAATAATTTTTTTCTCCATGCGATTTCATTTTGATGCACAAGTGAACACAAGATATATGTAGCCCAATACCCTTCGTGTGATTATATATTGCCTTTCTAAATAGTCCATTGTTTTATGTGTTTTGTTGAGACAACACTATAATCTTAATTTATGATTGTCTGCGTTTCCAGACGAGATATCGTATCGCTGGAGACCATGTATATAACTTGTGGTGGTCCTTGAGATGTTCGTTTGATGAAAGCGACAGACAGGCGCATTACAGATATTGTGTGCTCAATACCTAATGACAGTGTGCCACCTCAAGTGTTGAATGCAATCTTCAATCTCCGAAAATATTGCTTGTTGTTATTACTATGTACAGAGTACTTAAATTGGAAATTTATCGATACATGGTACAAAACATATAGGATAATCCCTATGGAATATCTCATGATTTCAGCATTGAATAAAATATGTATCCCATGCGCCCTGGGGAGTGGGAGATATGAATTTGATTCATTTGGTTTATGTTTCAGTTGATATGTTTTGAGTTTCGGAGAACGCCGATTGCTCGAGAGGGGGATCGAAAATAGGACCTGATAAAAGATCAACATTCTACCAAGTGAGCTAGGGGAAATATCCCATTAGCAAAGCGAGTAGGAATGGGGACTGCCAAATTGGACGGACATCTAATAGGCCTTGGCAGAGATCCTCCCCCCCCCCCGCCCCAAACCCTTCGGAAATCTCGTCCCCGAAATTTGGGCGAGCCACACAGTGGGTGCCAATATTCTTACCCGAGAGGTAATTCGAACTCGGGATCCCATAACCGATAGTACAACATTCTACCAAATGAGCTAGAGGGATATCTCAATAGTCGACCTAGTAGGAATGCTGACAACCGAAGTGAGCGAACTCGTATCAGGCTCTGGCACATATATTTTAGACATTGCCAAAGCAGTGTAAAAGACAGCAGTTTTTGAAAGGTTACGTTCACACTTCATGTCATTGACAAATATAAACTTCATCTCCACTATTGCTCGTATTGCCTTATTGAGAACCGGGCCCAAGTACCGTACACTGCTCCTTAATACTACTCGTCCACTGAAAACATACCATTTAATCCGTCTCACACCTTTATAATCCTTATTGAATATAGAGGAAGGCGCAGGATATGATACTTGGGCCGAGAACCGTTTATTGTTACCAGACAAGATTGTGATCAATACTTTGCACACTATTGTCAAGGACTCCTATCACAGCAAATAAAACAAAACAGAATTCATGTATATAATCTCTAGAATCTCAGCTAAATCAATTATTACAAGTCGGTCTATCGTGTCATCAACCACTGTCTTTAGAATTTGAAGTTTATACACTTCATTGAAAAGGTAAATGTATGAAGCTGGTCAATATTGAGAGTACTGGTTCCTACAATAATCCTCGTTTTATGCATTGTCCAGAGAAGTTATTATAGAAGTGTTATTATTGGATTATATATGATGTATTACTGGTAGTATGAAGAAAAAATCTCAGATTTAGTGTTCATGACAAATTACTTGAAAACTACAATGTTTATATTACTGGTAGGATACCTGATGGTTATGAATTTAGTATCGCATTTTTTGGAAAGAACTTTATTCAACTTATTATTTGAATTATTTACTCTAGAAAATCATGTCTCTCTTCAGGATATAATATCCAAACAACAAAGCAAACTTAAGTGCTTCACACTAATGCACATTGAATAACAATTCGGTTTGTCAATACTGCACAGCAGGGTGGGATGGGACAATCCCTCATGCCTGATAATAATGGAATAGAAAGATGGGAAGCTTGATTACTTTTATTGTCAGGTGATTGTATTTTGATGCACGAGTGAACAAAATTAGGACGCACGAAGTCCAATTCCCTTTGTGTTATTTAATATTCAAGCATTTCACACGAACACACATGGACAGAGTCCTCCATATCAATGCCAAAGTAGTATTGTGTAGGATCTTTCATCCTAGATACGTATTCAATCGTTGAAACTTATTTTGCAACAACTCATGAACAAAACATTGAATGGCATCTTATAACCATCTCCCACGTAGCGATATCTTGACACATAATGTTTTTTAAAGAGTATCTGAGTTATTAATACGGCATTGATGTAACATGAACTGGGCAGTAAATCGATCGTGCTCGCTGATGGTATCTGCTTCGCAGTCAAGAGAACTACAACATACATTGTGCATGCAATAAAATTAGTCTTCATAATTGTATATACAGTGCAAGGCGGAGACGCAGATTGTTCACGTTACATTTGAACACAATTATGTTAATGCACATAGCGAACTGGGATAAAACTCTGAAGCAGAACTACGTTTTAAGTTTCAGATAAAACACACCATTTGTTTGATTTCACAGTCGTGTGATCGCATTCGCTTTCATGACCAAAATGAACTACAGATGCATTCAGTAATATCCACATTGTTGAGCATTGCATCATTTGCAATATTTGGCTCAAAACTAAATAGTCCTCGACGTGCTGAGCACCCGTTATGTAGTGTAGACATCATGATTTATGAAGATTGAGTCAAACACAACTAGGTAAACAATGTTATCGTTTGTCTTCAGCAAGCCATCGTTAACAGAGACTCATAATAATTATGATAATCGGCAGATGAATCAGGCTGAGTAGGTTTACATATCACTTTATCACCTAATTAATGATTACATCCACCATCCCCTTGACACCTAATTCAACCGTCGGTAAAGAGCTAACCTCCGTTGCCACATCGTAAAGGGAAGAGATACTTCGGGTTAATGTTGGAATCCGTGAGGTTTTTCCTCACGGCTTTCGTCCAGCCTTGAAGGTGAACAAGATGTGGACGAAAGCAAAGATCTGTGGTATGGACGATACAGCCTCTCGTTTTCTTCACTCGACTCGTGAGAATTGAATAAAGTCATTACAACTGAATGACCTTGTGGTCAACACCACAACATACCTAGTAATTTAACTGTGACCGGGACATCGCACACAGTCTATGTACCGATAGCACATCATTCACCTTGTGGTATCAGATTGGACGAAGTTGGTCCAAAATCAAGAGGTTTTGAGATGCGATAGCCACACATAGCCACAAATAATACTCTGGCATTTCAATGATATTGTGCAGTTCATTGTTTGAGAGACAACAATCATGTCACAATTCGAAACACTCTCTACCGATATGACACTTTGGGTAGCAACAAAATGTGACCCGGTCAACAGCAAATCAACAGATCTTCCTGAGTGTAATATCATTTTTATTTTATAATGTATATGTTCCCAAGAGGCAGACACAATGTAGATAATAATTAATAACAAATTCACAAATGCATATGGCTAACAGGAACAGAAGCAACTCTCGAGCTAAATTGTGTTTGCTTATGTGTTCAATTTACACTACGTTGGCCGAGGGATAAGACCATCATCAAATTAAAAAAGATAGTGAAAATTAGGATTCGTGCCAAGCACCATTTGTGACAGGACAGTTGAATCCTGCTCTCACAGCTAATTTATCACATCGAAGGATCATCAGATTACACCACTCCCGCTCCTCGTCAATCAATCTGCAGTTGACTGCTCGACTTGGAATGAAGCTGAGTACCCACGTTGGTTACTGCGAGCATTTCAACAAGCAAATATGGCAATCGTATGATGCATCATTGACTTGGTCACTGGTTGAAACTGTATCCCACGGAGATGTAGAATATCAAAAGTCGCATAGACGACATATCAATAGATAACAGAAACACAAAATGTATAATGACACATTATTCCATATTCTAGTGTTCCAAGCTCTGTTATGGAGGCACATTATGGAAGAAAATGTACCATCAGTAACTACAGATCTCGATATCGTGAATGTGATAAGCAAGATCTTTGCAAAAAGTACGTTCACACTCGAAGCTGGAAAGAAGCACGCTTCATCACCGTCATCCGTCAGTTTCATGCTGAACAATAAAGAATAGTAGGATCATTCATCTTTCTGGTCTTTCAAGACATTAATAATGTAATGTGAAGATATAATAACTTTTAGTTTTATATTCTGGCGATATATTTATATATTCAAGTAAGTATATCGCAACACATGCGATGTAGTGATACCTACAGGTACGTATCACATGTCTATTTTTTATGCTTATATTTCCATTTCGGATTTCAAAACAACCAACAGTCACAGAAGCTCAGCAATAACACCATCAGATTCCTTGGGTCAGAAAACATGGGGGTAGACACTAAAATTACCAAAGTAGATGCAGTTGATAACCTGCTAGTTCAATTTTAAGCTAGTTTGCGTATAAATGGCAACCATCTTGGATTTTGGGGAAAACCCCCGATGGGATTGATGGGGACTTTTTTGTGGGTTATCGATATGGTATCCAGAGTCACTGTGCACAAATTCAGCTTTGAAATCCAAATGTTCACCCCAAATCCTTACAGTAGACAAAATTCTGGCATGTCGAAATGGGGCGGAAAATGACTCAAACGGGGGGTCCAAAAATTGGGATTTTGTCCAACTTCCCATATTTTGAGAACTTTAGACTTTTGATATGATGCTCAGCATATATTTTTCTGTAATCAAATCACAAATAATATGTAGTGTTGCAATGTTTTCCTATCTGAAACCATTTGGGCCATAACAACCCTGGACTAAAAGTAATGCTGCTTTGTTGTTATTACTCTGTTTCATTACAGCATACTTAAATTGAAAATTTATCGAAACATGGTACAAAACATATAGTATATGTGCTATAAAGTGATAATCTCTATGGAATATCTCATGATTTCAGCATTGAATAAAAAATGTATCCCTTGCGCTCTGGGGGTGGGGGATATGAATTTAATTCATTTGAATATGTGGTTTATGTTTCAGTTGATATGTTTTGAGGTCCGGAAAACGCCACTTGCTCGAGAGGGGAGTTGGAAATAGGACCTGATAAAAAATAGTCAACATTCTATTAGGTGACCTAGCATAAATATCCCATTAGCAAAGCAAGTAGGAATGGGGACTACCAAACTGGACGGACATGTATTAGGCCTTGGCGGATTCCCCCCCCCCCCCTTAGAAAATCTCGTCCCCAAAATTTGGACGAGCCCCACAGTGGGTGCCAATATTTTTGCCCGAGATGTAATTCGAACTCGGGATCCCACGAACGATAGTCCAACATTCTACCAAATGTGCTAGACGGATATCTCACTAGTCGAGCTAGTAGGATTGCTGACTATGGGAGTGGACGAACTCGAATCAGGCTCTGGTACATATATTTTAGTATCATCATGCTGTGACAAATGGCTCGACTGGATCTCTGACGTTTCTGGTCTTGAATAATCTTGTTATTTGCTGGTTTTGAGAGGGAATGATACCAGTGACCTTACATTAATTCCCGTCAGACATTGCCAAAGTAGTGTAAGAGGCAGCAGTTTTTGAAAGGTTACGTTCACACTTCATGCCATCGACAAATGAAAACTTCATCTCCACTAGTGCTCTTATTGCCTTATTGAGAACCGTTTATCTCTACTAGAAGAGATTGTGATCAATACCTTGCACACCATTATCAAGAGGCTCCTATCACAGCTAATTATACAAAACAGGTTTCATGAATATAAATCAATTATTACAAGTCGGTCTATCGTGTCATCAACCACTGTCTTTAGAACTTGAAGTTTATACACTTCATTGATAAGGTAAATGTATCAAGCTGGTGAGTATCGAGAGTAGTGGTTCCGACAATAAACCTCGTTGTATGCATTGGCCAGCACAGTTATTATAGAAATGTTGGTATTGGATTATATATGGTGTAATACTGGTAATATGAAAAAACCCTCAGACTAAGTGTTCACGACAAATTACTGGAAAACAATAATGTTTTTATTACTAGTAAGATACCTGCTGGTTATAAATTTAGTATGGCATTTTGATAAATTTATTATTTGAATTATTTACTCTAGAAAATCATGTCACTCTTCAGGATATAATATCCAAACAACAAAGCAAACTTAAGTGCTTCACACTGATGCAAATTGAATAACAGTTCGGTTTGTCAATATTGCACACAGCAGGTTGGGATGGAACTACCCTCATGCCTGTTTATAATGGAATAGAAAGATGGAAAGCTTGAAAACTTTTATTATCAGATGATTGTATTTTGATGCATGAGTGAACACAATAAAGACGCATGTAGTCCAATTCCTTTTGTGGTATTTAATATTTAAGCATTTCACACGAACACATAGTCCTCCATATCAATGCCAAAACAGTTTGGTACGATACATTCTATTCTAGATACGTGTTCAACCGTTTTAAGACTTAAATTTCAACAACTCACGAAAAAACATTGAATGGTATCTAATACCAATCTTCCACTTAGCGATATGTTGATACATGCTGTTTTAGAGAGCATTTTTGTTATATCCATGGCATTTATATATTAGGAACAAAGCAGTGAATCGATTGTGCTCACTGATAACGTCTGCTTAGTTCATAATCGTAATGTTCGACTTCACAATCAAGAGAACTACAATATACATTGTGCATGCAATAATACTACTGTTCATAATTGTACATACAATCCAAGGCAGAGACATAGATTGTTTGCGTTACACTTGCACACAATACAAATAACAATGAATCATCAAATGTCATTATTTCAATGCACATAGCGAACTGGGATAGACTAGGAAGCAGGACTACGTTTTTAGTTTCAGATGAAACAAGCCATTTGTGTGATTTAAAGGTCGCGTGATCGCATTTGCATTCAAGAAGAAAATGAACTACAGATGCAGTTAATAATATGCACAGTGTTGATCATCGCAGAATTCATTAAATGTGTGGCTTTAAACTAAATAATCCTGGACTTGAAACGTGCTGAACTACTACGTGTTATGTAATTATTATAGCCTACACCCTGATATATGAACATTGTGTCAAACACAATTAGGCAAACGCGGTTGTCGTTTATCTTTAGCAAGCCATTGTTGACAAAAACTCATATTATTTTGATAATCGACAGGTGAACCAGGATGAGTAGATTTACATCTCACTCTATCACCTAATTAATGATTACATTCACCACCACTTTGACACCTAACTCAACCGCCGGTAAAGAGCTAACCTTCATCGCCACATTGAAAGATACTTCGGGGAACTATTGAAATCCAAACTACCGGTAGTTTCTAAAATTCATAAGTTTTTCCTCACAGCTTTTGTCCAGCCTTGAAGATGTGGGCGAAAGCAAATATCTCTCGAGTACTTCACTCGACTCGTTAGAATTGAATAAGATCATCACAACTGAAAATGTTCAATACCAAAACATACCTAGTAATTCACTATGACCGTGACATCGCACCCAAACCATGTACAAAAGGCACATCATTCACCTCGTGGTATCAGATTGGACCACATTGGTCCAATATCAAGAGGTTTTGAGATAGCCACACATAAGATGGCCTTATATAGGCAAACATAATACTCTGGCATTGCAATGACAATGTGCAGTTCATTGTTTGAGAGACAATAAGTATGTCACAGTTCGAAACACTCCCTACCGATATGACACTTTGGGTAGCACGCAACAAAATGTGACTTCTTCGACAGGAAATCAAAAGATCTTCCAACGAGATCTTCCAAAGTATGCAACGAGTGAAATATCATTTTTATTCCATCATAATATATGCTCTAAGCGGTTGACACAGACTGTCTATTTCACTCTGACACAATGTAAATAATAATTGATCACAAATGCACAAATGCAGATGGCAAGCAGAAAAAGAAGAGTCTCGAGGGCTGAATTGTGTTTGTTCGCGTGTTCAATTTCACGGTCGTGAAATTGCATTTGCATCGACGAATGAATACAAATATAGATGAGGTTGACATAATCCACCTTCAACAGCAGTGCAGCATTTTGCAATTAGTCCATGGGAACTGAACTATCTTTGATACAAAGCGGATAGAAAGTGATGACTTCTCATGTTTAATTAAACGAAACCACAGCCTGCAGTATAATAATTGACTCAAGCATGTTGATGTAAACACGATTATGGTAGCACATCAAAATAATATTAATAATCTTTTTCGCTGAGAACACCTGACGCAGATTTCCTGATTGTCTGTGTTGCCGGATGATGTTTTCATATTGCTCACGACCCTCATATACTGTTTTGTGCTGATCAAAGATGTCTCTCAGGATAATGAACCTAGGAGCCTGGGCACAATTCTCAGAACAGACAGGCACATTTTAGAAGTAGTGTAGTATGGGCCAGGCAATCGCCAGATGGCGCTACGGTAGTCGCTAGGGGGCGCAATGGCGTCATAACGTTTGCCCCGCACTCACCAGGTGGCGTCATAACGTTTGCTCCAGACTCGCTAGGTGACGTCATAGCGTTTGCCCCTAGACTCGCCAGGTGGCGTCATAGCGTTCGCCATATACTCGCTAGGGGTCTCATAAGGAACCCTATAAATGCTAGGTTGTGTATCGTAACGTAAGGGAACCTCATACTCATAACGTTTGCCCTATACTCGCTAGGGGTCTCATAAGGAACCCGTTAAATGCTAGGAGTGTCATAGCGTTTGCCCCTATACTCGCTAGGGGTGTCATAAGGAACCCAATAAACGCTAGGTTGTGTATCATAACGTAAGGGGACCTAGTACTTGCTGTGGGTGTCTTAAGGAACCCGTTAAATGCTAGGAGTGTCATAGCGTTCGCCCCTATACTCGCTAGGGCCATCATAAGGAACCCGTTAAATGCTAGGAGTGTCATAACGAGTGTCTTTTACTCGCTAGGGTCGTCATAAGGAACCCAATTAATGCTAGGTCGTGTATCATGACCTCGTACTGGTCATACCCATAGTCATGATGTGTTTTTTTATACTGGCGGCCATCTTGTATGACTGTCAACGTTGTGCTATCGGTCGCCGGGTGGCGCTCCACCTGTTTTTTATACGCTAAACTCGCGCTCATTATAAAGGTATCCTGCGTACAAACGAATGTAAGGTGCGTGCAAATAAAGGTATCTAGTATGCAAATAAAGGTAAGGCACGTGGTTATTAGGCTATCGCGCATGCGTATCCAGTATCCTGTATGCTTAATAAGGTCTCATGCATGCATGCAATTATCTTATTTTTTTCGCTTTGTTACATATTCGGGTCGTTTCCCGCTTAAAACCAATATTTTTATCGTTTAAAAAAAAACCCCGATTTGTGGAAATTTCGTTCGAGCATTTGTTTCGGCGTGTTTAATCACATTTTTTTCTCCCACGTTTCGGCACTTTTCGGGCGTTCATCACCAATGCTATTTCAAAAGAGTTTCATTTGACGCATTTCGTGAACTTGGGTTTGTTCAGCTACCGCTTTTTGTATTTCGGCTGATTTTAATGTAGATACGGTGCAAGGTACTGTCTTATATGTATAATATTAGCATAATAAACAAAAGTATATATGAAAAAAAGTTGTATCCATTACTACTTCTACACATTAGAAATGCACAATACAATACACTCGCAGTGGATGGCCATGTTTGTTCGTTTTATTCTGCCCCGAGCTTCCATCCTTTTTAAATAATATTTTTAATAAAGTTGGAAAGTGCATATAGGAATGGGTTTATATCAGCTTTGTCATTTAATGAGTCCGTTTGTACGTCTAAAATAACTTTAATTTGTTTGTCAGTACTAAAAGACTTGAAGTTCATCATATAAGTATTAAGTTTTTGAAATAAACTATTTCTTTCTTGTAAATATCCTGGACAGTCGATTAAGAAATGCTTCGCAGATGCATTCGTATTGTACCGCTTTTCGTATCTCGGCAGACTTTAATGGAATTACGCTGCCTATGTATATTTGTGCTACTGTATCCTATTTTTATATAGAGGGTGGAAATGATCGATTATTGGTAACAAGACATCCAAGTGCGGGAGCTAACGGTCGCACATTCACCATACATTCATTCTTCAAAACGTGAAGTAAGTAACAGGCGCAGCTGGATCCCCGCCCCTCCCGTGCCAAGTACGCATCCTCGTAGTCGTAACCACTGGTAACCGTGCACCAACCCGTCAGTAATTTTTTTCAATACGGGCTTAAACGGCACGCATGTAAAGTCTCACAATCTTTATTTTATCCTTTGACAACAATTAATAATTAACTCATACCAAAATAATCCGACTATACATTCACCTAGGGCTTCTCCATCAGATCTATGTGGATTTTAACGAGAGTGTTTGTGTCATCTACGCCCAAATCCGGATAACTCTGGCTATTGCCAATCTCCTAAAGAAGTGTTAAAATGTCGATCGAAAATACGGCCGGTAGGTCTATATATCCACACGCCGCCCTCCACCTCCACACTCCGCCCCCCACTGTCCAATCCCGGTTCAGACACATATCAGCGATTAACATTTCCTGATTGGTTGACCCGTATAGTTCGGGCCCAATCAGTGAGAGGATTCGGACGAGGCATGTCGGTCGCGAGTGAGCTAGCTAGCTAGCTTCTAAATACTCGTGATATAAACTTTTCATAAAATATATTCTTCACTGATTTGTTTATTCTTTTTTTTAATAATCTTTACCCCTCTTTCCACATTCTACCGGTCGTTTGAATTTCCATTTAGATACAACGTTATTTAAATGATCTAAAACTGCTCCAATTCGCTCTGAATATTTCCCGGCTTGACCATTTTCCGCCTCTCTCATTACGACATTATATCGAATTTATTATAACATTGTAAGCCGTCTTTCCTGTGCGATGAGACCCATTCCGTGGACTTTTTTGTGAACACGAGTATATATTCAACCATATTTTTTATATTCTGACAGTTTTCGTTGTCATTCCTATACTTTCTCATCTACAATTTTGTCATATTCATACATCATTCTACCATCAGAGTTTTGTTTTTTAGTTTCCGCATAGGGACACGTTTTTTCATTGACTTAACTATATACAGATACTCATGTATGTTTACCCGAATAAGCTTTACATTGATTCACCAGGCAATTTATAACACCATTATTCTTTAAGGTGCTAAACAGTAAATAAGCTGCGATTTTAATTAAGTATTCATATCAACTACACGTGAGTTGTGTGTATGAACTTATCCGTAACTATTCAACGGCTAGTGTTGTGCATGCATAGTCTGCCGCGGAGAGAAGCGTTTGAGTGTGCCAGGGGTGGGGGAGGCGCGGAATATTTCCGGGAACGTATAGATAAGCTGCCAGTCAATGGGCAGGAATTCACGCGGCACTGAGATGCAGGGGGGCACAGTAACCGCTGTGATACCCGGAGGCAGCCAACACAGGCGGTGGTGTAGTTATCGACGTAGTTACTACTATCGGGAAAGTTTTATAATTGATACTTGTTCGGGTATCGTCTGTTTTAGAAAATCACAACATTCTCTGTCCACGGGTGCTATTAATTTCACACAGATACAGTCCTCATAAGGTTATAGTTTACACATGCGTGCCTGACAAAATATGCCTTGCAGGATATTTGTTTCCCAGATACCAAATTAAATAGATGTTATGGAATTATATTGAATTTTCGAAATTGATGGGGGCGATGTGTGGTGTGGTTGTGCGTTGCACAGATAGAAATCTGAATTCTGTACATGCTGGCGATAGTTTTTTCCACCGCTATTAAACACCGAGGTGAGTACGTGTTTACGGATTCACGGAAATGCTACACATACGTGATAACTTCCAACGACTATTTCATGATCAGGAAAAATACTATCTACACGCGTGAAATCGCGGTGTAAAAGACTAGAAAATTTTTCGTAGAACAACTATAGGAGTCTAGCAATATATAGCATGCTAAATTGAAAATTCTTGGTACTCGCATGCAGAAAGTAGACTAGTATTTTTACTTTTCATGCCAGCAATACACGCATATAAACATCCGCATATACACCAATACCAACCCTCATTATGCGATGTCGCTTTGAAAGACTGATAGACGCCCCGGGAACTGGACGCGTTCAGATACGTACACACGGCGCCTGCAGAATGAGTCATGGCGTTGCCACGCTCGTTTTACGACGTCACCGGCGTTCCCTATTCGAACGAACCAATCAGAGCCCCCGAATTCGTACGTGTTCAGACAAGTCCCCCACGCTCGTTAAATGACGTCACCGGCGTCCCCATTCGAATGGACCAATCGGAGCGTCGGAATGTGTGCATGTTCAGACACGTTCCTCAGCATTCCCACGCTCGTTTTATGACGTCACTAGCGTCACATATTCGAACGGACCAATCGGAGCCCCGGAAACCGGATGCGTTGGAACACATCAGCCAAAATATGCGAGGTATACGCATAATCTTACCCAGAATCCTTTGCAAAATAGTCACTCTATAAGGTGGCCGGATTCAAAAAAATTTCATTCCTACGCAGGACACCGACGGATACACATCGTAAACGTTCACCATGGATAATCGAGGAGATGGCGGGAAGCGAAAGCGCGATGAAGACGACGACAGCCGTGAAAAGAAGAAACCGTATAGCGTACGCGAAGTTCCCGGAAAGCATATATTCGGGAAAAAATTCATGAGGCGTTACAAGAAAGGTATGGCCACGGACAGCGTCTACGACGTATCCATCGGAAACGCTTGGCAGGGACAAAGACTAGTACATTTGACGGCAGAACTAACGCGGATGTGGAGGGACGTCTTGAACGCCGTACGCGAGGACGGGGCTCTAGCGACAGACCTAGTTAGAATCCACATCGCCCATCGGGACCTAAAAAAAGGTGATATTAAAATACCTTTGCAACGTCTGGAAGAAATAACACCCGGAGCCATCATGGAGAGAATCGCCACCGTCCTGCAGAGCCACGACCAGCTAAAAGCGGACAACATCCTCGAAATCAGCGTCGGTCTCATCAAGTTCCCTCGCGGACAGGGGCGGAAAGCCTTGAATATCACTAACCTGGGCGATCTGTCCAACTCGGGTAAAAGATCCCTCACGTACGTTCAAAACCAGGACGACAAGTGCTTGGCTCGCGCAATAGCGATATCCGAGGCGTGGACGCAGTATAAGGAACAGAACTCCGACGGCAAGAAAACGTACAAAGGGCGAACGAAATGGCTCGCATTTATAGCCGACGGTAACGATGAGCAGACCCGGAGAGCCGTTGAAATCATCGAACTCGCGGGGTTGACTGGCGCCGAGTACACATCCGTGGCATCTCTACCCCGATACGAGAAGGCTGTGGCGGCCAATATCGTGGTGATTTCCAGTACTCACGGGAACGGAGTCATCTACCCGAAGGCGCTGAGCCCCGACTACGACAAGACGTACTACATCTACCACGTTAAGGGAGACGACAACGCTACCGGTCATTTCCACTCGGTCAAGTCACCGACCGGACTACTGGCCCTGGACTATTTCTGCGATCGCTGTTTGCAGGGTTATCCTCACAAACACAAGCACCACTGCCAGAACGTGTGCAGTCAGTGCAAGGCCGACGACTGTTCCATAGGAGATGCACCCAGGAGCTGTCGGAAATGTCATATCGAATTTCGATCGGCCGCTTGCTTCAATCATCATCTGAAAAAAGAGAAAAAAAGCAAAACGGTCTGCGAAAAGTTCTGGCAATGTCGTCAGTGCTGCCGAAGGTACGAGACCGCAACCGTCAAGGAAAAAGATCACAGATGCGGACAATATTACTGTAAAGTCTGCGAGCGTCAAGTCGTCGTCGAGGGCCATCACTGCTATCAGCGCGCTCTGAAGGAAGCCAAAACCTGTCAGAAATTCATCTTTTTCGACTTCGAGTCGAATCAGGAGACGGGCGAGCACGTTCCCAATTTGGTGGTGGCCAGAAGGTACGATCTGAAGAAGGGAGAAGCATCCTACACGGAGGAATATTTCCGGGCGGACGACGTGCGTCAGATCTTCGGGGCTTGGTTGTTTTCCAAGGAAAACAAAGGCTACACAGTCATCGCCCATAACATGAAGGTAAGTCTATTTTTGGTATAGGTATTTGTTGAAATGTTCTTTTCATATGACACGGTTAATTCAGGTTGTATTTTCTGTTAACAGGGTTACGACGGGATGTTTCTGCTCAACTATCTTGTCAAGAATGCCGTGAAGCACGAGGTGATCTTCCAAGTGAGTATTACTTCGGGTACATTTCAAACAAGTGCGTTATACTTTCCGAAATAATCACACCCCACGTACGTCATTTTCAGGGCTCCAAAATTATGAGCATCAAAGTCCAGTCCGGCCTGACCATGAGAGTGATCGACTCACTCAATTTTTTTCCGATGCCCCTCTCGAAACTCCCCAAGACCTTCGGACTGGACGGAGACGTGAAGAAGGGCGATTTCCCCCACCAATTCAACGTCAAGAAGAACTACGGATACGTTGGCAAGACCCCAGCACTCCGGTATTATGACGTGGACAAGTACAACTCAAAGGACAGGGAACAATTTATAGCCTGGCATTCGAGCGTGCGAGATCAATGGTTCGACTTTGAGAAAGAACTGCTGGACTACTGCAAGAACGATGTGAAAATTTTGAGCGAGGCGTGTTTGAAATTCCGGAAAGATTTCATCTCCATCACGGAACTCGATCCCTTCACCAACATCACCATTGCCAGCGCTACCATGGCCGTGTTCAAGCGCAATTTCTTGCCGGAGAGGTACGAAGTCGTTACCAGGGAGGAGAAAGAGGTGGCGGACTCGGAACATCGCGATCCTGTCTCGGAACATCGCACTATGACGGGCAACCAGAGCAAGGAAAACTTTGCCAGGTTTAAATTTATAGATTCCGACATCGGTATCGTTCCTTCCACTGGCTATACGGCTCGCGATAACTTCAGTTTCATTTCCATCGCGTGGCTGAAATGGATGGAACACAAGGATCCATCCAAAAAGATACAACACGGGCTCAGCCCCGAAGGAGAATTCAAAGTTCCAAACACCGTCTATCGCGTGGATGGGTATGATGCCAACTCCCGCACGGTGTATGAGTTCAACGGCTGTCTATACCATGGGTGTTCCGAGTGCTACCAGGACGAGACCTTGACGATACCGAAAACGGGCGAGACGCGAAAAGTCCTGTACACCAAAACCGTCAAGAAGGAGCGTGATCTGAAAGCCCTGGGGTACAAGGTGGTCACCGTATGGGAGCACGAGTTCAAGAATCAAATATCGGAGGACGACGAGCTGCGTGATTTTGTTGCCCGACTGGACCTGGAATCCAGACTCGACCCCCGTGATAGCTTCTTCGGTGGAAGGACGAATGCCTGTCGACTGTATTACGAAACCGCCCCTGACGAAACGGTACGGTACGCCGACTTCACGTCGTTGTACCCCTATGTCAACAAATACGCTCGATACCCCGTGGGTCACCCTCAAGTTATCACCAACAATTTCGCTCCGATCGACGAATACTTCGGCATAGCCAAGGTAAAAATGTTTTTAGATTTGTTTTAAAATTGAGAAATTAGAATATGAACTTGTAATAATAACAGTGCTGCAGACTACGTATAATAATTATCCTCGTGATATATGTCATCTCTTCATTTTGTGCAGGTGAAATACCTTCCACCCGAGCAACTTTACCACCCGGTATTGCCCTGTACATCGAACGGGAAACTGAAATTTCCACTCTGCAACCGGTGCGCTGCCATCGAAAATCAATCCCCCTGCAGCTGCAGTGATGAAGAACGGTGCCTGACAGGGACATGGTGTACACCGGAAATCCAAAAGGCTGTGGAAGTGGGCTACAAGATCCTGAAGATATACGAAGTTTACCACTGGCCGAAGTCCTGTCAGCACGACCCTAAAGTACCGGGGAGTGGGCTGTTCGCGAACTTTATCAATACGTTCCTGAAAATAAAGCAGGAGAGCAGCGGCTGGCCAGAAAAATGTGACACGGACGAAGAGAAGCGCGATTACATCAGCCGATATTTGCAGCACGAGGGAATTGCCTTGGATGCAGACAAGATCGTCCGAAACCCGGGACTCAGATCCTTGGCTAAACTGATCCTGAACAGGTACGTGCCTCGTCAGTAGTTGTACACATGGCTTAAAGAAGTTATAATGTATATAATTCATAAAAATTCCGTTTACGGAAGTGTGCTCTTTTGAAAGCGAACCTCGTTTTTTTATTTAAAGTTTCTGGGGCAAGTACGGTCAAAGGAGCAACCTGAAGCAAACCGTCAATGTATACACTCAAGCTCAGCTTCTGGAGAACCTGATGGACCCTCACAAACTGGTTGACGATTTCCATATCCTGAACGAGGATACTTGTATGATAAGTTACAGCATGAAGAGCGAGTTTGTCTCGGATTGTCCAACGTCCAATGTCGTCATCGCTTCCTTCACCACGTGCTGGGCCCGTCTCAAACTCTACCGAGTCCTGGAGAAATTGGGCCGACGCTGCCTCTACTTCGATACTGACAGCGTAATTTTTGCTGAGAAGAACGACGATCCCGACCCCGTACAGCTAGGAGATTACCTGGGTGACCTGACCGACGAGTTAAAACCTGGAAATCACATCACAACGTTTGTGGGTGCGGGACCTAAAAATTACGCCTACAGGGAAAGCGACGGGTCCGAGACGTGTAAGGTCAGGGGTTTCACTCTGAATCACGAAAACAGCTGTCTCATCAACTATTCAACGATTCAAGACCTCCTTCTGAACCATCCGAAAGATCTTATCGTGTTGCCCGCCAAGAGTCGTATCACCAGGGACAAGTTCACACAAAGAGTGCTGAATCGGGAAGAGGCTCGCAGCTACGGACTCGTTTATACGAAACGCCGTATCATTGACAACTATGACACGCTCCCCTTTGGATATGTGGACTGTTGATTTCATCGCCTCGCAATACACCTATTTACACAGGTGATCAATTTACACATTGTAGAATACCGTGTGTCTAAGCATATTATTGTACATGTAAATTGTAGATACATAACGATTGTAAATAAGGGTTGATTAATTTACACAGCTTCAATATTATGTATGTACATACAATATTGGTTAAGAAAGTATATATTATTTAATTAAAATTGTATTATTAAAATTAAAAATGGAATAATTAGAGCAATGCAAAAATTAATGATTGGAGAAAAACCGAAACTGATCTCCTTTGAAAACGCTTGTATTTGATCACAAAATATAGTAGTATTTGTGTGTGTGTAAATATGCAGTGTTTACCATCATTTTTGATGAATTCATTGACGACCGCAACGCTTTGCCGTTTACATAGATTAGACTATTTTAGTACTTGTATATATATTTATTTTAGTGCGAACTCCTGTATCTCGCTAAAAATATTTGTCACCGAAATAATCTATGTAATTATATTATGTGTCGTGTTTTGCTCAGTAGGTACACAATAAAGCATACGGTATTCGAAAATGTTTCCGTTTATTACGGGTGAATTGAAAAGATCGAATGAGAAGAAAAGGATAGGAAATATTTCGAGCGAACTAGAAGAAAAAACGGTCAAAGCAGGAATACTTTAAGCGAATCAGAATAAAAATGATCAGATTAAGAAATATTTTAACCGAATGAGAAAACCTTCTAGATCGTTCAATAACATTGTATTTGAATCGGAAATGTATTTTATAGAAAAAAATTGGCAAACCAGAACATATTTTGAACTAGGCAGAAGAAAAAGCGGTCAAACCCGGAGATATTTTATGCAAATCAGAAGAAAAAACGGGCAAACTAGGAATTATTTTGAACGAATGAGAGCGCTTTTCTAGATCGTGGTTCTGAAATGGAAATCATTCTTTATCGACCCTGAGCAAATTTTGTGAGACGAAATATTAATTAACCAGTTAGCAGAGAAATATGATGAAAATTCGTTAAGTGTACAAACTGCAAGAAACAGAATTATGTTAAATACACCAGTCGGGGAAAGAAACAGTTGAAATTAAGGGTAACATTTACGAAATGATAGGTAAAAACGGTCAAACTCGAGCATATTTTAGCCAAATCGGAAGAAAAAACGGTCAAACCAGAAAATATTTTATGTAAATCAGAAGAAAGAATGATCGAATGAGACTGCTTTTTAGATCGTTCAATAACACTGTATTTAAATGGGAAACGCGATTATACAAAATAAAAACTGTCAAACCAGAAACTATTTTGCGCGAAGTAGAAGAAAAAAGGACCAAACTAGGAGATATTTTAGGCAAACCTGAAGACAAAATGCTCGAATGAGAACGCTTTTTAGATCGTTCCTAAACGGTGTTTTGAAATGTCATTAAAAAGTGAGCGAATCGGAGAAACGAAGTATTAATTAACCAGTTAGCAGGAAAATAGATGGTAATTCGTTACGTGTACAGACTGCGGGAAACACATATGTTGGATACACGAGTAAGCTGGTGGAAACAGTTAAAATTAAGGGTAACATGTACGAAAATGATCGAACCATAGAACATTTTAGCTAAATACAAAATATCAAACTAGAAAATATTTCGGGGAAATCAGAAGAAAAAACGGTCATACCAGGAAATATTTTATGCAATTCGGGAAAAAAAAATTGTCAAACTAGGAAATATTTTGAACAAATGAGCGCACTTTTCGGATCGTTCAATAACGTTGTATTTAAATGGGAAACGCGTTTTTCAGAAAAAAAAACAATCAAACCAGAAAATATTTTGAGCAAACCATAATAAAAATCGGTCAAACCAGGGAATATTTGAGGCGAACCAGAGAGAAAAATGTTCGAATTAGAGTACTTTTCAGATCGTTCAATGACATTGTATTTAAATGTACAAAAAATTGAGGGATCCTGGGGTATATAAGGGGGTCCGCGGCGAGACACGCCTCATTCGGAGCCCGACCTTCTTGGAGAATGGACACTTTCGTGAAACCGGCCGATTGGGATCTGATGGTAGCCCGAGTCGACACCCCGGAGGCTTTCGAGGGTATAGCTAGAGGTGTATTCAAAGACGGAAAAGTAACGCCGCAACGTCTGATGGTCTTGGAGGTTTTCGCGAGAGATGTGTGTAGAGCCCACCCGGAAATCAGGCGTCCCGTGATGAAGTGCTACAACCGTATATTCGAAAGTAGCCAGACGGTTTATAAATGGCTCTGTTTCACACACTCTCGGTACGAATACCCCAGCTTGTTCAAAGACGTCATGGAAACGTTGACGTCCCTTTTCCTATAAATAGGGAGACATTGCCAACCGCAGCTCATTTACCATTCAGACCGTCATGAAGTTCGTATGTCCCACCACCATCTGTTTGTCCGGAGTAACCCAAAGCGGGAAAACGTCATGGGTGAAGAAACTTTTGAGGCATCGCCGCGTTCTCCTCAGTCCTCCACCGACCAAAGTCATGTACTGCTACGGTGTCTGGCAGCCCGCTTTCGAGGACATGAACGTCACTTTCCATAAAGACCTGCCTTCCGCCTCTGATGTGGAACGATTCGTGGACGGATCCCCCGTTCTCATAGTGCTCGACGACCTCATGGACGCCGTGGTCAAGAGCGAGGAAGTACAGAGACTGTTCGTCCGGGGGTCCCACCACTTGAACATCACGGTGATTTACATCAACCAGAACGTGTTCCACCAAGGAAAATGCGCTCGCACCATCAGCCTCAACTGTCACTACCTCGTCCTGTTCAAGAATCCTCGAGACTTTTCCCAGATTCAATACCTCGGACGTCAAATAGGCCTAGGGAAACTCTGACGGAAGCCTACCAAGACTGCATGCGGGAACCTTACAACTATCTGGTGGTGGATCTCAGCCCTCACAGTTCCTCGGAACGTAAGTTGTTCGGGCACGTGTTTCCCGGGGAGGTAGAGGTGGCCTACATTCCCCTATAAAAAGGGGTATCGCCGAGAGGATACTTCATTCGACTCGAGGATGTCGGAGGGGAAGGACTTCCTACAGTTCCTGCTCACAACACCGACGGATCAACAGAAAGCTCTCCTACGCACGGTAACTCCGGACCAGACACGTATCCTAGTGGAAGTCGCCTACAACCTGACCAGGCTAGCGGACCTCGGCCAACAGCAGAAATTCATCGCCCATCTCGGAAAGCAGAACCACACACTGAGGTATAAGAGGAGTCTGGTGAGGAGATACGCCGGTCGTCTTCTCAAAGTACTGGACAGCCACAAAGAAGAGTTGCTCGGGCTATGAAGTACACGAAAAAAATATTCCTCGGGAAAACGGAGCAGCCTCGGGACCAGAAGGAGAAAACGAAGAAGACCATCGGGAAACACTGGGAGGGGAAAATCTCCATAGGGAAAACGGAGCAGCCGTCAGAAAAGAAGGAGAAAACTAAGAAGACTTGGAAGGGACAATGGGTAAAGATCGACACCGCATTTACCTGTCCTCCAAAGACTCGGAAAAACTCCACCCGCAAAACGAAATAACGGACTTTATCACGGAACTCCCGGAACCTCTGGATTTGAGCGGAGCCTGGGAATTGGGACTCTATCAAGCGGACTATAGCCTGGGTGTAGCGGACGGTCCCCTGTACCTATTTTGCGACCTGTGCGAAGAATCCTTGATTGCCGGAAGAAAACTCCCCGTTCTCCAAAAGCTGGATACCCGAGGCGGATATCTCAACCCGATTCCGGATTTCGTAGACGTCAAGCCCGAGACCGTTAGCAGAATTCACCTGTACTTGACGGACGAAAATTTGAAACCTCTAAACGTTCGAAGCGGAAATTTCGAATGTACTCTGATCCTCAGACGGCCGAGGTGTATATAAGGACGAACAACCCCGAAAAGCCCTCATTCGCCTCCCGGACGTCGAAGGGTACGGACCTCCCGCATCATGCCCCTGGTTCGATACGAACCCGACTTGGAAGCCTGGAAAGAACATTTCAAAAGGACGGAAAGCGACAAAAAAGTGGTGCCCCTCAAGCCCTCCGAGAAGCCCGGAAAACCGACTGAACCCGTCCAAGTGAAACTGGTTTCACCCACGGAGCAGACGGTCGAGAGAGCCAAAGTTCTGGTCAAGAAGAGGAAGAAAGCCTTTTAACCATGGCGTTCATGTTCGAGAATTCGAAAGAGTCTAGCACGATGGACATGTCCCTGTTCAACCGCCCGTCCGTGGATTCGGGTGTGAGCGCGGTCCATTACAGGGAGTACAGGCCCGTAGGACAAATCACCAAGGGTTCTCCTATAGCCTTCAGCTTGATGGGATCCACGGCGGAGTACATCGACTTGAAAAACATCACGCTGAAACTGACCCTGAAGGTCGTCAAAGAAGACGGGACGGCCGTGAAAGCCGAGGACAAGGTTGGCTTCGTGAATAACGCGGCCAACTCCCTCTTCAGACAAGTGGACGTCAAGGTACAGCAGAAACTCGTTACCAGTAGCGTGGGAACCAACTACCCCTACAAAGCCTTGCTAGACTCGCGGACGGGGTACGGACCCTCGGTAGAGAATCAACTCTTCATCAAGGACAGGCCCGAGCACATGGACGTCGCGGATCCCAGCCTGCCTCTCGGGAATAGCGGTCTAGCCGTTCGCTGGCTCTGGACGAAACAAGGGCGGGAAGTCGTGCTAGAGGGACCTCTCTTCGTTGACATTCTGCAGCAAAACCGGATGCTACTGGACGGAGTGGCCGTCGACGTACAACTCTTCCCCCACACCAACGCCTTCGTCCTCATGTGCAAAGAGGGTTCGGGAAAATACGCCGTGGACATACGGGATGCGACTTTGACCGTTCCGCACAACTCCATGACACCGGGCGTTATGCTGGGTCACTCGCAACGCCTGAAAGACACCAACGCTCTGTATCCCTTCATGAGGTCGGACGTGAAAGCGTTCAACATACCGGCGGGAAGTTTCACATGGACGGCCGACAACGTTTTCCAGGACAGCGTGCCCGCGAGACTGATGGTCGGACTGGTTTCGGGAGCCGCTTACAATGGACATTGCCAGAAAAATCCCTTCAACTTTGACAACATGAAGCTCACCTACATGGATTTCTTGGTGCAGGGCCAGTCCAAACCGGGACCACCGTTCGAGCCGAATTACTCCGACAGGCAATACCCGGGAGTTTCCAAAGCATTGAACAAAGGGAAGGCGAGGAGTGACTACAACTACGTCTCTTACGAGGGACTGGACAAGGGATACGCCGTCTACGTCTTCGAAGTGGCCCGGGACAAGGCCTTCCCCATCATCAGGAAGGGTCACACCAGATTGGTGATCAAGTTTGCCGAGGCTCTCCCGGAGGCGACCACACTGATCGCGTACGGCCAGTTTCCGGCTATGATGGAAATCGACAAGGCTCGGAACGTGAGCGTGGAAACCCCCTGAGTATATAAGGCCCGCACTCGTACATTTCGCGCATTCACTATGGCTGACGAGGGAGCGTCAACATCGTCGGGAGAAGGATCTCGTTGGTCATTCGGAAAATCTAGAGTACCGAAGTCGGAAATCGTCTTTTTCACCCAGGCCCTGATCGTCTTCACCGTCATCGTAGCCTGCATCTACAATTTGAGCACGGGAGACCGGGAGAACGAAACGCTTTGGAGCACCTTGTTGGCCAGCTGTCTGGGATACATGCTACCCGCCCCCGCCATATCCAAGAAGAAACTATGAACGTAGACGACTACCTAACCTCCATCTATTACGACCCCGGGAAGGCCGGGAGTTTTTCCGGACCTCGGGCCTTGTACAAAGCGGTGAGAGCTGAGGGGAAGAGGGTCTTGTCCATGAAGAAGATCAAGACGTGGTTAAAGTCCCAGGACGTCTACACCATGCATAGGAGGACGGTCCGCAAGTTTAAACGGAACAGAGTCTACGTGGAGAAAATAGACGCCCAATGGGACGCGGATCTGATGGACATGACGGCGTACACCCCGGAAAACGACGGAGTTCGCTACGTGCTCATGGCCATAGACGTCTTCTCGAGATTCGGGTGGGCCGTGCCCTTGAAATCCAAAAAATCCGCGGACGTCGTCAAAGGA
The DNA here is from genome assembly GCA_949152475.1 of Terebella lapidaria. Classification (NCBI taxonomy): domain Eukaryota; kingdom Metazoa; phylum Annelida; class Polychaeta; order Terebellida; family Terebellidae; genus Terebella; species Terebella lapidaria. Next base: position 24,368,450 of record OX424566.1, on the reverse strand, counting down.
TTCGACTCCCTACTCCTGAAAGCGAAGGGCAGAAGACCTGTGAAAATTCGAACGGATCACGGGGGCGAATTCGTGAACGCGGGGATGAAGAAATGGTTCGCGGAACACAACGTGCTGCATTCCGTGACCTACAATGAAGTCAAGGCGAACTACGTTGAACGCTGGATAAAAACTATCAAGTCCAGGATAACGAAAATATTCCAACATCAAAACGGTTTGGAATACGTCGGAAAACTGGACAAGATCGTTGAAGGTTACAACCAGACGTACCACAGCAGCATCAAAATGAAACCGGCGGCCGTCTCCAAAAAGAACGAGACGAGAGTGTGGGAAGAACTGTATGTGGAACCTTTCCTGAAGGACAAAAAGAAAGGCAAAAAGAAAAAGTTCGCTTTCAAAGTCGGAGAAACAGTCCGTATTTCCTACCTGCGGAAACTCTTCGATCGCGAGTACGATCAGAAATGGACGGGGGAGGTGTTCACCATCAACAAGGCCTGGTGGAGAGATGGGCTACCCATTTACGAGCTCACGGACTACGACGGAGACGAAGTGAAGGGCACTTTCTACGAGCAGGAATTACAGCCGGTGACGTTGGATAAAGACCGGGCCTTCAAAGTGGAGAAAGTCCTGAAGACCAGGGGACGCGGACGAAATAAAGAACTCTACGTTAAATGGCTCAACTGGCCCAAAAAATATAATTCCTGGATCAAAGCTTCCGACGTTGTGTAATGGTGTATTTCCCATTGTAAATATAGGTGTATTGCATGCGTAGATTAGAGAACCAAAAAAAATTTTAAATTGCGAAAACCCAAAAAAATTGTAGTGTAGATTGTGTGTAGAAATTGTAAATATTGTAGATGTGTGCTGTGAAATAAAAAAAACATTGAAATGGCATATACTCGTTTGTCTATTATGATGAATGTAAATGGGGAAAAGAAAATTTAATATAAAAATTAGCTTAAAATAGAGAGAACAACAATATTAGAATTTAAAGAAAATTTATACGATCTTGAGGGGAAATGTATAATAAATCACAAAAATAGAAGAGTTAAATATTTATCCTGACAATCTATATTGGACATAAACCAATCAATTTTAAATCTCGTATTATATATTCGTGTATATATGTTTTCATTATTTGGGTGTTTATACGTGAAATAGTTATTATATTCTACCCCGAACCGCCAATTGTGACATGTATATAAGTCGGTCGTGAAAACTACAGCAATACTGAGACCGCACAGCCTATGAAAAGCCTATGTTTAATTTTATCGTGGCTATTTAGAATTTATACATTCACCCGTTAACATGCCCGTATATAATTAAGACAGCCTTGGAATGTAGGTAAGACAATGCGGGAGGTTGCCTATTCCCAAACCTGCACTGATTGGACCAGGCCTTTTTAGGTTGAGCCAATCAGAATTCAGGATTGTCCGAACAATACTATTCAGAATTATCAAACAAAGTCTTGGTCTCAGCAAATATTCACACAGCTCAAATTTGTTCTTTGCAATGGTTATTGACGAAGTAAGTAAAATAATAACGCAACACACATTGCCTCTGGTGGTTGAACCACATGTGAAATCGTTATGTTCTCGTAATAATTCCTATATAATGGTGATAGTGGGCTCACCCCTCATATCCGCGCTATAAGTTATTATATATAATTCTTTATTTTCATCACATTTGGTATAATGAAGGTGTTCTAGATTCACTTCGTAAAATCCTATCTTGGAAAAAATTTGTCAGACCATATTCGGAGGAACACGCCTTAGCCACGATACTAGATCTTGTTGTGGAGGCTAGAACTAGAGGCTAGCTAGAACTAGGATGCTACATGTATGTTTCCATACAAGTATTTTCTGTTGTATGTTTTCACGTGTTTTACAAAACGCGGCTGACAAAAAGACTCACGTTAAACATGTTGAAGGATCATACGTTTACAACTGATCTAGACAAATGATTAGGACGTAGTAGGCTGCATGCCCTGCTTATTTTACGTGTTTTTTGGACTACATAATGACAAATTATTACCGTTGTTGGTGAACGGTCATCAGTAGTTACGGTGAGGTTTTCTTGACACGGGAGGGGATCCAGCTGCGCCTGTTACTTACTTCACGTTTTGAAGAATGAATGTATGGTGAATGTGCGACCGTTAGCTCCCGCACTTGGATGTCTTGTTACCAATAATCGATCATTTCCACCCTCTATATAAAAATAGGATACAGTAGCACAAATATACATAGGCAGCGTAATTCCATTAAAGTCTGCCGAGATACGAAAAGCGGTACAATACGAATGCATCTGCGAAGCATTTCTTAATCGACTGTCCAGGATATTTACAAGAAAGAAATAGTTTATTTCAAAAACTTAATACTTATATGATGAACTTCAAGTCTTTTAGTACTGACAAACAAATTAAAGTTATTTTAGACGTACAAACGGACTCATTAAATGACAAAGCTGATATAAACCCATTCCTATATGCACTTTCCAACTTTATTAAAAATATTATTTAAAAAGGATGGAAGCTCGGGGCAGAATAAAACGAACAAACATGGCCATCCACTGCGAGTGTATTGTATTGTGCATTTCTAATGTATAGAAGTAGTAATGGATACAACTTTTTTTTCATATATACTTTTGTTTATTATGCTAATATTATACATATAAGACAGTACCTTGCACCGTATCTACATTAAAATCAGCCGAAATACAAAAAGCGGTAGCTGAACAAACCCAAGTTCACGAAATGCGTCAAATGAAACTCTTTTGAAATAGCATTGGTGATGAACGCCCGAAAAGTGCCGAAACGTGGGAGAAAAAAATGTGATTAAACACGCCGAGACAAATGCTCGAACGAAATTTCCACAAATCGGGGTTTTTTTTTAAACGATAAAAATATTGGTTTTAAGCGGGAAACGACCCGAATATGTAACAAAGCGAAAAAAATAAGATAATTGCATGCATGCATGAGACCTTATTAAGCATACAGGATACTGGATACGCATGCGCGATAGCCTAATAACCACGCGCCTTACCTTTATTTGCATGCTAGATACCTTTATTTGCACGCACCTTACATTCGTTTGTACGCAGGATACCTTTATAATGAGCGCGAGTTTAGCGTATAAAAAACAGGTGGAGCGCCACCCGGCGACCGATAGCACAACGTTGACAGTCATACAAGATGGCCGCCAGTATAAAAAACACATCATGACTATGGGTATGACCAGTACGAGGTCATGATACACGACCTAGCATTAATTGGGTTCCTTATGACGACCCTAGCGAGTAAAAGACACTCGTTATGACACTCCTAGCATTTAACGGGTTCCTTATGATGGCCCTAGCGAGTATAGGGGCGAACGCTATGACACTCCTAGCATTTAACGGGTTCCTTAAGACACCCACAGCAAGTACTAGGTCCCCTTACGTTATGATACACAACCTAGCGTTTATTGGGTTCCTTATGACACCCCTAGCGAGTATAGGGGCAAACGCTATGACACTCCTAGCATTTAACGGGTTCCTTATGAGACCCCTAGCGAGTATAGGGCAAACGTTATGAGTATGAGGCTCCCTTACGTTACGATACACAACCTAGCATTTATAGGGTTCCTTATGAGACCCCTAGCGAGTATATGGCGAACGCTATGACGCCACCTGGCGAGTCTAGGGGCAAACGCTATGACGTCACCTAGCGAGTCTGGAGCAAACGTTATGACGCCACCTGGTGAGTGCGGGGCAAACGTTATGACGCCATTGCGCCCCCTAGCGACTACCGTAGCGCCATCTGGCGAGTACCTGGCCCATACTACACTACTTTTAGATAGTGATTGTTGCATTAGGTGCTATATTGACGAACACCAAAATCAGGAAATACTAACTACGGAGGACCGAAAATGTGCAATATATATTGAAAACCATATCGTTTTGATCAAAATCAACAGAACGTCACACATTGGAAGCATGATATAGTATATACAATGCATTCCATACACACTAGTGGAACATGAAACGGGAATATTTCATCAGTTTATATTGTATTGATGTTTTTTTAGTATTAATTATTTATCTATGAAAATCACGACTGAGGTACACGCCCGTGTTGGAATACATTGTCCAATTATAATCATGATGCGACATGTACATATATACATTGAGAGGTAATATGTATAAAATATTGATGAACATTTCTTTCATTATAAAACTAGATGTGGTGAATCGACATGCAAACTCATTAGTGTGGCGGGGTTTTTTTCATCACAAACCGTAGCACTATGAAGTACTAGTATGTACAGTAAAGCATTATAACACTCTCAAAAGAGTTCGATCATTGAAAAGCGTTCCCTCAATTCTACACAACTGAAATGAGAACTAGGTGACATATTGGGGAATATGTCAGTGATTGACCTGCTAAGTGAATCAGGGGTGTAACGTGACGGGGTAACATGAGGTTGTAACGGCCACACTACATTGTCAGAGGGATGATACCATCATCAAATTCACACAGATAATAAAAATTAGGATTCGTGCCAGGCACCATTTGTGACAGGACAGATGAATCCTGCTCTCACAGCTAATTTATCACATCGAAGGATCATCAGATTTCACCACTCCCGCTCCTCGTCAATCAATCTGCAGTTGACTGCCCGACTTGGAATGAAGCTGAGTACCCACGTTGGTTACTGCGAGCATTTCAACAAGAAAATATGGCAATCGTATGATGCATCATTGACTTGGTCACTGGCTGAAAAGGTATCCCACATAGATGTAGGATATCAAAAGTCGCATAGACGACAGATCAATAGACAACAGAAACACAAAATGTATAATGACACATTTTTCCATATGCAAGTGTTCCAAGCTCTGTTATGGAGGCACAGTATGGAAGAAAATGTACCATCAGTTACTACAGATCTCGATATCGTGAATGTGATAAGCAAGATTTTGTAAAAAGTACGTTCACACTCGAAGCTGGAAAGAAGCAAGCTTCATCACCGTTTCCCGTCAGTCTTGGCAAATCATAAATTCACGCTGAAACAAAGAATAGTAGGATACATTCATCATAGTGGTCATTCAAGACATTAATAATGCAATGTGAAGATATTATAACCTGTAGTTATATTCTGGCGATATATTTATATATTCAAGTGAGTATATCGCAACACATGCGATGTAGTGTTACCTACATGTACGTTACACATGTCTATTTTTTGCTGCTTTTATTTCGTGAATGAGTCAAAATATACGAATATACCTGTATAGCCATCTGTATGATACTTAAACGTGTAACAACCCGATGTTACTTCATGCATATAGGTATATATATGTAATATATGCGCGCTGCACTTGTGCTGTAATCAATTGTTCTTCTCATCAGATAGGTCTTTGTGTAGGGCGTTTGCCCTGTTTATCCATCCTATACAATATTATTCTTCAAAAATAACTTCAATTACAATTAACGTGTGATGCTAACATTTCCATGACCAGCACAAAATCACAGTATTGTTCAGTTGACGCAAGCACAATGCACAACTAGATAGCTGGTGAAGAACGAAGGCAAAGGTCACTCATCGTGTCAGTGCTGAATTTCATGTAATGCCACCCTCAAATTTATATCGCGTATATGTCAACGTAGATCATCCTACCTTTCTACGCTCAGTCCCAAAAGTTATCCATCGAAATGATCAAATTTCAGTGATGAAGTTATGATACTCATGCCATCGTATTCCCTGATGCTGAACCATCTTTTGATGGAGAAGAGCGTACCGGTGGGCATTCTTGGGAATCCTTCTATCAGAGGATCAGAATGATATTTGACCGCACTTATTGGCCCGATTCATTCAAAGTCCTGAAAATATTGAACTGTTTGAAGTGTCGCGCCGCACGTGCCATGGAAGTGCTCGTCCCTAACCCGACATTTCAGCAATGTGTTACCCAATTAACCAAACAGTATGGGCATTAAACAAAGAAGCCCTGTACGAACTTAAACTGCAGAAATTACGCCGAGATAATGGATTTCGAGAAGCAAAACGACGAGCCTGGGGAGCAGCCGCCAGTTTTTACCCCGGAACAACCCGAGGCATGCAGCGTTGCACAGGACAGCGCAGGTGACTATCCCCACATACCCGATGTACCGATGGTAAAAATGGAGAGTCTTTCTGACCTCGAGATGTGTATATCCCCCGTTACAGAAGCAGGCCAGCCGCCAACCCCAGGACCCTCCAGCTCGCCCCGACGCCAGCTGACCGACACAGAGGCCATACGAGCGTGGTGCGGGAGACCGGCCGCCATTCCAGCCACCACCTCCAACTACAACCTGCAGTTTGGCTGGAGGTGCTGATTAGCAGACACCTTCCAGGAGAGGTGGTCGCTGGTGCGGGTCGGTCTATGGAGCACCCTGGGGCCCTTCGGCTCCATGGAGCTGTACCCCCACGCTATAACAAAGATGGGGGGCTACCTGTTCGGAAGTGATTCCCTGGGGCCCTGTGGTGTCCTGTGGAGCAGTGCGAGTCGAAGTTATAGTACAGCCACGACCTACTACGGGCCCACTACCCTAAAGAACATGAAGCAATGGCCCGCATGCCTTGCAACTACGTGACATGTTACAATTCAAAGTATCTACCTCCCCGGGCTAGTACCGCCACGCCGTTTCTATCTGGAAGAGGTCATGCGTGACCATTACAAGTTGCTCCCCGTAGCGCGGAAAAACGCTGATACCCGACTGCCGGTGGCCAACCTGGAGGGCCCTGCGCGACTTGCATCATATTCCATCCCCAAGAGGCGAGAGGGATTATCCCCTCCTGAATATTCCGGTGGGAAACCATTCTCTACCCGTTCAATTCTATTTGGACGTTCCCCGTGGAACAGTGCAAGTGCAAGTTATGGTACAGCCGCGACCTTCTGCGGGCCCACTACCGTGAAGAACATGAAGCAATGGCCCGCATGCCTTGCGACTACATGACACGTTACAATTCGAAGTATCTTCCTCCCCAGGCTAGTACCGGTACGCCGTTTCTATCTGGAAGAGGTCATGCATGACCATTATGAGTTGCTCCCCGTAGCGCAGAGAACCGCCGATACCCGACTGCCGGTGGCCAACCTGGAGGGCCCAGCACGACTTGTGCCATATTCCATCCCCGAGAGGCGAGAGGGATCCCCTCCAGAACATTCCAGCGCACAGAGCTCGAGCTGATAGCGAAACAACTGAAACTGACCCATAATGGGAACCACCACCGTCCGTCATCTCCCGCTCGACGAACCAGACCCGAGGCCTCGAAGGAGGTCAGCATACTTATTGTACAAATTCGATATATTTTATGAAATCTATGAATTAATGTGATTGGATTGTGGATAGTGATGATGGATATGGATAGTGTTATAACTTGCTCGTACAGATTGCAGTGCAGCTGTTGAATGCATACACGTGCAATTGCATTGCTACACATGTGTTTTATTTGGCCATTTCATTATGTGCCCTTCAATGTTCTTATAAGTATAATATCGAAAAAAATATTCCTTCGCCCAGATAACCTGGCCTCATCTTTTTTTCATATATTTGCCTCAGAAAACACTTCAAATAAACTTTCTGATTGTCTGTGTTGCCGTTGAACGATATCATATTCCTGATGATATTCTGTCACATAGCACAGACAGAATAGCGTTATGGTGTTTTGGGCATTTTGAGATGGCCCCTATCAATGTGTGCTGTGCCGGTTAGTTGGCTCTGCCCCAGTGCAGGCCTGAACATGGCTTTGGCCTTCCCATGTTAAATCTCCATAAGAAAATAGAGAAATCGACTTTGTTTAAAAAATATTGTTCATCAATTTATTCAGCCTGCAAATTCAGTTTGGTTTTGATCCCGTTCTCACTTTAAATCTCATTGGAGAGCACAACGTGTCTCATTCTTCTCGGTATAGTCCAATATGTTCGCGAATATACTAAATGAACTGACATTAATTAGAACTGCCAACAGCAGGTTTAGAATGTTCGTACAACGTGGTTGTGCAAGATAAACATTGATATGACTCAAGACGGCATTCTATTTTGCATGAAAAATACACATAGTAGACTGGTAGTAACTAAACTCCTTGCAAACTGAGCTTTTATAACAAAAGTAATCAATGTGCGCCCAATTTTCCATTTGTGCACTTGCATGTTGAACACAAGTAACTGTAAATAGTGCAGACAATTTCAATTCGCAGTTGGTATAGTGTTGCAGGATTTTTCACGATGATCGAAACTACAAGATTCATAATGCAAATGCAATATGTTTTTGTGGCGGTTTTTAAATTTTACATATACCGGTAAATGTGACTAAGTCATTGATTAGTCTTGTTATTAGCTGATTTTGAAAGATAACTCCGAGCTTACGTACATCCTCATCAGTCGAAGCCAAAGCAGTCTGAGAGGCAGCAGTGTTTGAAAGGTTACGTTCACACTTCATGTCATTGACAAATAAACACCTCATTATCTCATCTCGCAGTATCGCATTGCCTAGATACCATTTATCTCTACCATAAGGGAATGTAATCAATTCTGCGCATATCCATTATCAAGAAGCTCCTATCTTAGCACGTGATACTGAACAGAAGCAATGCAATATTGTTCAGAATAATACAAGTCCATCTATCATATTCGGTATTACTACAAGTCCGTTTATTATATTCGGTATCACTTTCTTTATACATGTCATCCATTAGATAAGAATATGAATAATCGCGAAGAAGTATTACCTGACCCGGAACGGGTTACGAGAGTAATGCTCCCTGCATTATCATTATTCATTATATGCATAGCCCGGAGTAGTTATTGTAATATTGGTGTTGTAATACTAATCACCCAACCCTAAAATCAACTTCATCTATAAGAGAAACACGCCGTTTTGGGTTATCGTATCAAGTTGAAATTTTGTGTATTTCAATTTTGTATCATGCCACAATTTTTCACCAAATTACATAATTCTATCTGAAAAATTTAAGGAGTTGGCAATCAAACCCAATGTTAAATTTCAGCTCCTACATGAAATTTCAGAGTCTGCACCAAAAAAAACAACTTTTTTCGATGTACGAGTTGAATAATGCTTCGAAATAAACATATTTACTTAATGTACATCGACTTTGCCTTCAGACTCCAAAATCAGCGCAATAGGTTCATTCTGTACGGGCATAAACACGATCGAAGCCAACTTTTTTTATTTTTTGAGATAGAATTCTGAAATTTTGTGGAAAATTACGGCATGATATCCGATTTAGTGACACAGAATTTCTAGTTGATCCGAATATCCAAAATGAAACTACGACCAAAAAGCGTGTTTCACTGATGGGTGAATTCGAATTTAGTAGATGGATATATCCTTTATGAGAGGTATAAGTTTTTGCTTATGATATTATCAAGCCGATATGTGACGTAGAAATATGATGATGCTGGTGATTTGTTATTGATCACTACAGATTAGCGTGTCCAAACAGAAAACATAAACTGAGTGCACCATACTGATGTAATTTGAATATTGACTCAGTTCCGACGTGTATTTATCCCCAGACACAGTTTCAATATAGCGTTAGATTCCATACCATCATCCAACGTTTGGATGCATTCCAGTCACGCAATTTGCCTATTAATCAAATGTTATCAAATGCCATAAATTTATTGCTGCATAATGCTGGCATTCTAATGCATAGCTTTTGTATCCATTTACGAATCTGTTTAATACACATTGTCTTGCATGTTATATGTAAATTAGTGTCCCATGTGGGACTGCCCTATCAAGTCTTTATGTTTCCAGCATTCAGAAAGAAAACATATCACATATTTAATACTTGTAGCGAGCATATTACATTTGTGTTCCATTATATCTATTGTGGACCATCGTAAATCATTGTATGTATATGACACCGAATATGTCTCGTCATTATTTCCATGCTCGATTATATTCATTTTAACAGTCCATATGACAAATGTTCAGTCATAGCTAATCATTTGCTTGTTATGTGGATCAAAGTACGATATTGATAAGGCATAAACAATGACATATGATCGTTCAATCTGCGGGAGAACTACGTTGTTTATCCTTGGATGCTTTTACTTGTAGGGAGCACATACATCAAGAGAACATCACTTTGTCTTGACCGTGATTTCATGGCGTTTCACCTTCTGTATGTTTTTATGTGCAGACGAGACACGGAGTTTCTGATTGTCTGTGTTGCTGGTTGGTGTCTTATTCCTAAAGACCATGCTTCAAACTAGTTGTGATCTCAAATATCTCTGTGCACAAACACAGAGAATATGTTAGAACCTATATAGGAAGATCAAATATGCCATGGATCTGAACTTTTCGATACTATTCGCACAAACTTTTCATGTGTGCATACTGCTGCATACCACATTAAGCAACATACTTCGTTTAAAATAAACACTGTATTTCAAATAATTAGGTGAAATGAGCCCCATTATGATTACAGGGAGGCGAAAGCACTAGTCCGAATCAAAAGCAAACAAATTCAAGATATCCTGACTGACCAGTGCATGTGCTTTTACAGGCCAATTATAGTAACTGCATCAAATAAACAAATAAAATTGAACAATCGGAATTATTCTTTTTGCAGGATTGCTTCGTGCTTTATCACAAGGTGGAATGGAATCTCGACCGATTCCGCTGTTGATTTTGAAATGACACCTGGAATCGTATTCTGTAGCGATTTGATTATGGTGAATACCTGTTTCATTTTAAAAGGAACGTTCGCCTCCAAACCCGGAATTACTGATATGAAATCGTGAACTGTATTGTGTGTTCTATTGTTCTCAAAACCAATCTTCAAATACTGGCATACTTTTAGTCACGCGATTTTCCAATTTATTAAACATGTTAAACATTATCAAATATCGTAGCTCACTTTCACCTGCATAAAGATAACATCTGGAACGTATTCTGTTGTGTTTCTGAATCGCACGTAAACAAATGTTACTTTGCACAGTATGTATTAAATATTGTCATGTAGGAATTTGCAGAATTTTAGAATTTTTAACATGTGTCTGAAAGCTGAATGATCTTTAATATGAAGCTGATGGACTGTGCGGAGGTGATACGATGTTTAATCACATGTATCTACATATTGAATTGAACACAGCTAGGAAACCACGGAGCTTGCTAGGTATTGTACAATTCATTTCCAACACACATGATATGGCAACAACCATGCAGATATCCATAATTCTGGAATGCCATATAGCTGGTGCAACAGACATAAAATGATTTTTTGCACCCTGGGGGATATGAACTTGAGGTATTGGAATATGTGATAAGTTCTCATTGATGTTTCGGTATCACCATGCAGCGACAAAAGGCACGAGTAAAGTCGGGATACAGGAACGGTTATCAAGAAACATAAAAGCATCACATGCATACATATTTTTGAATTACATTGCTTTCAGAGAAGAAGGAATATTGATTAACAATTGTGACATTCTAAAACTGTATTTGTGAAAATGTGAACTGAACACTGTCTAGTTTCATCAGTGTTTTTTTTTTCTGCTGCATGTACTTCACAACCCCATGTACTTTATATGGAAACGCATATTATTCCCTAACTGACTCTACTGATGACTCAAAAGAAATGAATCTTCCATAAGAGTGTTACTTTCTTCGCACAACAATACTGAACTTAGATAGAGCTTTGGTATTGAATATCTAGATGTCTTTTTTTGGTCTTTAGAAGCATAAAGTTGTTATGTTCATACTGTACATTATATTGGCCGAACGCTTTTGGTAGCGACAAAAGGCATGGATAATAAAATTATCGTCGTAGTACACATTAGAATTCGATCTAAGCACCAATTGTGACAGGACAGTTCAATTCTCCTTCTACAGCTAATTTCACCTCTTGTGGTTCATCAGTTTTCTCCCCTCGTTTCTTTATTCACTCCGTCTGGACTTGACATGCTCTCTTCAAATAATGTTGATTGAGACGATGGAACGGTGGCTTGTTGGCAGCAATGACTCAGGCATGTATGGAATCTGTATGATGCAAATACAATGCAACTTCGAAGAATATGAAAGAAATATTGCTGGTTCATTGATGTATTGTATGTTCAATAATTATTTATTTGTTTTCATTTTATTTGCATATAATCTGCATTTTTTAAAATTTGTTTTCATTTTATCTGCATATAATCTGCATTTAGGAAGATGCATTGAGCCGATATATCACATGCATGAATGTACCACTCTCTATCAACCCCAATTATGCACTCTATATATTTGAAGGAATACTTATGATATGTTTGTGAAATTAGGTATAACAACAGAAAACGATACCAAGTAGCGCATGTTGACCAGTCATGCGATGAGGTTGATAGCACATCCCACATTTATTGAGGAGGTTTTTTTTTGAAAATCGGTTTAGGATATCAAAACGTTTGACTGTGCTGGATACGGACTGGTAACAGCCGGGACAGATTGCTCGTACTGCAACGTAAATACCATTAAAAATACATGGTGGTAGACTGGTACTTTATCAACTCCTACAATCTGAGCAGTAATAACAAATTCAATCGATTTCCACAGTTTGTGATCTGTGCCATTGCATGTTCAACACATGTAAATACAATTTCGCATTGCACTCGGTCTAGTGTTGTTGCAAAATGTAGCCACAAAATGCAAACGAGATGATCATGATACACAACTATCATGATTATGAGAAGTTTTTTATCGTTTTATTCTACAAGCATGGACTAGAGATCTATTATGCTTTTAAATAAGTTATCACACCCTAATCAGTGAATGATCTTAGGTAGATTCCCATCAAACAAAGCCAAACGGTTTGAGAAGCAGGAGAGTTTGAAAGGTTACGTTCACACTTCATGCCATGGACAAATAAACACTTCATCATCGTTATCTTTCAGTCTCATATTGCCTGGATACCGTTTATCTCCACCAAAAAAGAACGTAATCAATAGTGCCCACATCTATAAACAGGATGCCCCCATCAAACTGAACGAAATAGAACAGAAAAGATTTAATACCATTCAGTATATGGGTTCACTTATTAAATACAACTCCGTACATCATGTTGAGTAACCACTTTACAGAGTTTATACACCTCATTCATTAGTCATGAAACGATTCATCGATGCATCGATGTATTTTAAACCACGATACACTCGGCGATGCACAATACTAATATCGTGATACATCGCCTTACTAAATTATGTCAAAATTCACCGTTGATTTGACAACAAACGATCGGTAATTTTGTCTGGCATTTACGCACGATGCCAGATATACGCACGATATACGCACGATTCGGTATAAAATAGCCTCGAGGACGCTCAGATCCTTGTCACAACGTCCAAAGTTGTATGCTTTTTTGGCGTTTGCAACTATCTCCAGATCACACTCTGAGTATCTGAGCGAATCAAAACAAAAGCAGGTGCGTGGTTGCATCGACGAGTACGACACTGATTGGTCAAACATTTAGATTCTGATGAATCACAGCCAGGCATTCACAGCAGCATGCTGGTGTGAGCTGAGCTGACCGTGACCGTGTTGACATTGACAGTGAATGTAAGTATCAATCTATTACCTCCAATACAGTCAAATTTTGATGATGCCAACAACAAACGTAAAATACAACATTTTGCAATAGAAACAAAGCCCGACCAAACAGTTTATCCATAGACACACTGGCGTCATCAGGGGCAGACAGTGTGTTAAATGTAGTTGTTTCCACTGTACACCTGATGGAACTAGTATACAACTGCCCAACAAACCATGAAAATAATTTAGAAATCCGAAACAAACCCCATGGAATAGATATATGACCAGTACATAAGTACCTAATCACAAGCCAGAAGGCTACTGAGTTGATGGTATCCTCGGGGACAGATTTAACGTCCGCCAGCAGTGACACCCACTCAGTGGTATGAATGTAAGTATTAATCTATTACCTCTAATACAGTCAGATTTTGATGATGCCAACAACAAACGTAAAATACAACATTTTGCAATAGAAACAAAGCCCGACCAAATAGTTTATCCATAGACACACTGGCGTCATCAGGGGCAGACAGTGTGTTAAATGTAGTTGTTTCCACTGTACACCTGATGGAACTAGTATACAACTGCCCAACAACCCATGAAAATAATTTAGAAATCCGAAACAAACCCCATGGAATAGATATATGACAAGTACATAAGTACCTAATCACAAGCCAGAAGGCTACTGAGTTGATGGTATCCTCGGGGACAGATTTAACGTCCACCAGCAGTGACACCGACTCAGTGGTATGAATGTAAGTATCAATCTATTACCGCCAATACAGTCAGATTTTGATGATGCCAACAACAAACGTAAAATACAACATTTTGCAATAGAAACAAAGCCCGACCAAATAGTTTATCCATAGACACACTGGCGTCATCAGGGGCAGACAGTGTGTTAAATGTAGTTGTTTCCACTGTACACCTGATGGAACTAGTATACAACTGCCCAACAACCCATGAAATTAATTTAGAAATCCGAAACAAACCCCATGGAATAGATATATGACAAGTACATAAGTACCTAATCACAAGCCAGAAGGCTACTGAGTTGATGGTATCCTCGGGGACAGATTTAACGTCCGCCAGCAGTGACACCGACTGAGTGGTATGAATGTAAGTATCAATCTATTACCTCCAATACAGTCAGATTTTGATGATGCCAACAACAAACGTAAAATACAACATTTTGCAATAGAAACAAAGCCCGACCAAATAGTTTATCCATAGACACAGTGGCGTCATCAGGGGCAGACAGTGTGTTAAATGTAGTTGTTTCCACAGTACACCTGATGAAACTAGTATACAACTGCCCAACAACCCATGAAAATAATTTAGAAATCCGAAACAAACCCCATGGAATAGATATATGACAAGTACATAAGTACCTAATCACAAGCCAGAAGGCTATTGAGTTGATGGTATCCTCGGGGACAGATTTAACGTCCGCCAGCAGTGACACCGACTCAGTGGTATGAATGTAAGTATCAATCTATTACCTCCAATACAGTCAGATTTTGATGATGCCAACAACAAATAATAATCATGTCGGCCAAGGCCCTAAAGTTGCCGAAGACAGGGGTTGAGGTATCTCTCCCTCCAGCCAGCTTCAAATCACATGTGTGGAAACACCAGATACATTCAGCCATGATTCAGGACAGAGATAGATGATATAGGCCTTACATCAACAAACAGAAGCAGGTTACAGTTCTTCTCTTTTTATTACCACTTCCGATCAGTCACAAACTTCCAATGATTTTATCATTTTACGTTTAAATATGTATCGTGATATTATCGTATCGTGAGTACCGTATCGCGATACGTATCGTATCGTGGCACAGACGTATCGTTTCATCCCTATCATTCATGGAACAATCCTAAGGAAACTAGGCAGTATTACATTAACAGTTACAACAGTAATATTTGTGCGTTACTTATAACGCACATAAAATCTCATGCATTATATGCATGCCATAGAGTAGTTATTGTAATAGTGATGCTATTGCAGTGCATATCAGGTAAAGATTAGTATAGGCAGAAATCCTTTAAGATAAAGGTGAATCCTTTTGGGCACGATTTTAACTATCATGATTAAGATGAACCTATGTGATTAAATAGAAATAAGGAATACAACTTATGTAAAAAAAAATACTATAAAAGAACAACAGTGCTTGTATTGCTGCGAGCAAGGGTTCTGTTATTAATATTGTACCACATTTTGTATCATTGCAATGTCATGTATGTAAAATCCAAACAACAAAACAAAACAAAAGTGCAACACACATATGCAAGTTGAATATCACCTGAGTTTGTCGATACTGAACACAACCAGTTGGAACTAGAATACCTTTAATAATAGTTCATGATGGAATATAAAAATAAAAATTGTTTGTTTTTTTACTTTCACCTAATGTAATAGCATTTTGAAACACGAGTGACTATGAGTCAATGGGTCCAGTGCATGTTTGTCGTATCAAATATTGCAGCATTTCACTCATAGTGAAAGATACCGTCTCTCCATACAAAGGCAAATGTTTTCTGTGGAATCATATATATTTTGTATCCTAGTTCCGCATCAAACAATGATATATATTCTGGAACAATCTGGGAAATCAGTTGAGTGATATATTGCTCTAGCAGAGTTCGTTTTAGCAGCAGCTAACACCAAGATAGGTGATGATCTGAAAGGAAATTTTTGATTGTGCAATCAAGACAACTCATGATACGGCCCACATATGATGGTAAATGTTGTGAGTTGTATTCATCCCAAAACAAAGCCTCAAATAGGGTTAGATTACAAATCGTTTATCGCCTTTCGATGAATTCCAGTGACGCATTTTGCCCATTAATCAAAGTCATAAACTTATTGTTACCCTCATGATGCTGGCATAGCAATGCATGGAATGCTTCCATTCTTGTTTGATTAAAATTCCACTCAATACATGTTGTTTACCTAATGTGCCATTGCATGTTCAACACATGTAAATACAATTTCGCATTGCACTCGGTCTAGTGTTGTTGCAAAATATAGCCACAAAATGCAAACAAGATGATCATGATACACAACTATCATGATTATGAGAGGTTTTTTTTTCATCTTTTATTCTTTTATTCTTATTTCCATCATAAACTTAGAATGTATTCCCATTGTCCATTTAGATAAGTTACTTTACCCGAATCAGTGAATGATCTTGAGTAGAATCCCATCAGACAAAGCCAACATGGGTTTGAGAAGCAGGTGAGTTTGAAAGGTTACATTCACACTTCATGCCATGGACAAATAAATACTTCATCATCGTTATCTCTCAGTCTCAAATTGCTTGGGTACCGTTTATCTCCACCAAAAGAGAACGTAATCAATAGTGCCCATATCTATAAACAGGATGCCCCCATCAAACTGAACGAAATAGAACAGAAAAGATACCATCAACTCAGTAGCCTTTTGGCTTGTGATTAGGTACGTATGTACTTGTCATATATCTATTACATGGGGTTTGTTTCGGATTTCTAAATTATTTTCGTAGGTTGTTGGGCAGTTGTATACTAATTCCATCAGGTGTACAGTGGAGACAACTACAATAACAACACTGTCTGCCCCTGATGACGCCAATGTGTCTTTTGATAAAGTGTTTGTTGGGCTTTGTTTTTATTTCAAAATGTTGCGTTTTACGTTTGTTATTGAATTCATCAAAATTCAGCTGTATTGGTGGTAATAGATTGATATTTACATGTAATACCATTCAGTATATGGGTTCACTTGATAAATACAACTCAATACATCATGTTAAGTAACCACTTTTGACAGAGTTTATACACCGCATTCATTGAACAATCGTGAGGAAACTAGTCAGTATTGTAAAATGTAAAATTCAAACATCAAAACAAACCAAAAATGCAACACACATATGCAAGTTGATACTAACTTAGTTTATCGATACTGAACACAACCAGTTGCAACTAGAATACCTTTAATACCAGTTCATGATGGAATATAAAAATAAAAATTGTTTGTTTTTTGACTTTCACCTAATGTAATAGCATTATGAAACACCAGGGACTATGAGTCAATGGGTCCAGTGCATGTTTGTCGTATCAAATATTGCAGCATTTCACTCGAAGTGAAAGATACCGTCTCTCCATACAAAGGCAAAGGTTTTTTGTGGAATCATACATATTTTGTATCCTAGTCCCGCATCAAACAATGATATGTATTCTGGAACAATCTGGAAAATCAGTTGAGTGATATATTGCTTTAGCAGAGTTCGTTTTAGCAGCAGCTAACACCAAGATAGGTGATGATCTGAAAGGAAATTTTTGATTGTGCAATCAAGACAACTCATGATACGGCCCACATGTGATGGTAAATGTTGTGAGTTGTATTCATCCCAAAACAAAGCCTCAAATAGCGTTAGATTACAAATCGTTATTCCCCTTTCAATGAATTCCAGTTACGCATTTTGCCCAATAATCAAAGTCATAAACTTAATTTACCCTCGTAATGCTGGCATAGCAATGCATGGAATGCTTCCATTTTTGTCTGTTTATGAATCCCACTCAATACATTCTGTTAACCCAATGACATATAGACTAGTGTCCCATGTGCGTTCCCAACATTCAGGAATAAAAAAAATACTCATAACACTTCAACACCTAACCGAATTCGTTGTATCTGGCATATGTTGCCTGGTGAATTCCATCAAGCATTGTTAACTCTATACCTTTTACATGCGAGTTTTCTCGTGGTCATAATTGTTTACACAACCCAATCGGTAGACGCAGACTGTTTGCTTTACACAGGTACACTGTAAATATCAAAGACTCATGAAATGCAATTATTTTAATGAATATAGCATATTGGGAGAAACGCAACTCTCACGGTGAATGATAATTTCAATTAAAGATACAAAAAAACGTTTGTTCAATTTCACGGTAACATAATTTCTATCCACACAACAGGAAGTCCAACTAAAGATGCATTCAGGAAGACCCTTATTTTTGAGCTTTGCCGCATTTGCAAAATTCTTCTGAAAAATAAATAATCCCTCATATGAAACTAATTGACTATGCTGAGCTTCTCCGTTCTAATCAATGGTTTTACAGTCTGCAATATGAACACTGAATCAAACACAATTAGGTAAGTGTAGTTGTGGTTCTCTACACGCCATTTTGAAAACATTATGACGATAAGCAGCTGTGATGATAATGGCTACACCATGCACCAACACAGATGATTCAAAGTTTGCTTGCTCATCTCAGATTTAATTCAAACGCAAAAGTTCAAATGCCAAACCTCCCTGTACGGATTACAAAAACTGCTGTCATTCCATTCCCATTCATTGTGGACCATCGTAAATTCATCTTTATCGAAGCACCTCTCGCTATTCATTTCATGATTCATTGTGTTCATTCCAAGACATGTTTTGTAATGACTATGCAATATCTAAAACATGTGGATAAAATACGATATGATTACTTCATAAATATTGAGCCCTGATCATTCAACTTTCAGCAGTAATACGTTGTTTATCTTTGAGATAATTTACATAATGCCGCGAAGTTACCTTTTCTGTGCCTGCTGCTCAGACTTAGGTAGCTCATAAAAATAACAAAATTTGAATCTGATTTCATGGCGTTTCACGCTTTTATGGTTTTCGTATTTGATACTTGCAACCCAGGCACAGACATTCTGATTGTCTGTGTTGCTTATTAGTGGTATCCTATTTCTAAAGACCATGTTCCAAACTAGCCGTTGTGATCCCAAAGGTCTCCGAGAGTAATGAACCAGATGAGCCTATATTTGAAGATCATATACGCTGTGAACATTTTCTTCATAACTTCTTTTTATTTCACAATATTATTCATAAAACTTCATCATGTACGCATACTGCTGCACACTAAAATACCCAACATACTTCCCTTACAATAAAATAGAAGCCACTCGGTGAAATTCTACCACCCCATTATGATGATGGGAAGGCGTAAGCTTCTTGTCCAAATTCAATGCACACAATTCAAGGTTTTTTCTAAAACAATAAATGCATACGCTTACATGCATACAGCCCAATTACAGAATTCGCAGGATGTCAACATGAACTGATGCAAAACCAAAGTTACTTTGTGCGGGATAGCAGTCTTAAGTTGTATCACCATACCCTACAGGGGTTTCCAGCCAATTCCAATGTTGATTTTTACACGTAATTCCACACAATCTAATAAAACACATGGAATTATACTGTAACAGAACTTGATACAAGGGGTCTCACAAATGGTATCATATCTGCCGTGAGACTATAGAGGCAAAGAACAAGGATGGAGCAGAGGTTTGATTTTTTTGTAAATACCTGCTTGGTTTCTAATGGGACTGTTCGATTGGCAAACCGGAAAACTACTGATATGATATCGTAAATTCAGTGCATTCTATTTTTCTTGAACCAATCTTCAAATACCACATATTTCCATACCACATAAGCCAGTCACGCAATTTTCCAATTTGTTAAGCATTATCACATATCATAACTCACTTTAACCCCCAGACTGTCAGCGTCTGGTGCATGCTCTGTTGTGTTTGTTTCTGAAATCCATGTGAACACATGCTACTTGTCATATTAATCACTATATGTCATTTTAACATGACGCCATCATATTTACAACAATCGGGATGAGACAAAATATATTTTCAACATTGAGACATGTGTTGTCTGATGAGATCATCTGGGCATATTGAAATAAAGGCATTACATGGGAACATATTTCACAGAATTGTGTTCTTGGATTAATTTGGATTTGATATATCTATTTCAAGTGTACATGCGCACCTGAATGGCATTAGTTTTTTTTGTTATCACATATAGATTCTACACGACAAGGACAGATTCTTATTTTGGACCTATGTTTTCAGGTGAATTCATTCGGACATAAAACATAGTTTTGAAAAACTATATTGAACATATGTGTATCATTAATCATTTACTTTCATCACGTTTGTGTAGATTTAATAGACCAATGAGATATAACTTATGTACGAATGTACATTATAATGCAATCCAATATAAACTGAATCGTGTTTCCAGTCCAGCTGTATATACAAGCGTGACTTCTAGCTTTCACACTCTACAGTACTCATCTCAGATGGTACAGACAAAAATAGTTTTCTTGTCTATACAAAAGTTATGTTGTGCATTAGATATGGAGGCGGAGATCTAGGTGTGGAGATCGCCTCGTCAGTGGGGTATCCATAACGTCGCAGTCCGCATTTGGTCAGCATTTTAAACCAGCTTTCCTTGACTTCCGGCATACGTATCCCGTATATGATTGGATCCAGGAGGAATTTCATATATGGCAACATATTCATGTAGTGGATGAAAATACTTTCACTGATGCGTGGAGCGTGGCGCTCGTTCAAAGTAACCACGTATAGAACCATATATGGAAGTGAAAATAGCATCAGCGTGACGAATAGGAGAAGCGTGGTCCCAAAAGTCCGTTTCTGTCGGCGAATCTGACTGTTGAATCGCACGTTCCAGAAGCCCTGTCCATAGCGCCGCAGCTTCAAATAGATTAGAGCACTCAAAACAATAACAACTGATGACGTCACAACTTCAATAGTTATAGCAACAGTAGCACCAGTCACGACAATGTACAGAGCCTTGGAATGCATATCCGCTGTACACTCAGCAGCGTTCGACATAGCGAATAGTATTCCAAATGGTATGCTGCCGAAGAGCAGAGTGAATACCCAAGAACCGCCAAGGTACATGTACGCGGCCTTCTGTCTGGTGGTATTCCATTGTACTAGCGGTCTAGAGACGCACCTGTACTGCACAGCTGTGAATCCAAGCATGGTGAGGCAGATTTCTATCCCAAATGCTACGGAGATGAACATAGCCGCCAGGAGGCAGATGAAAACACGACACAGACCTTCAGGTTCATGGGTGATATCATCGAACATCTTCTCGAAGATGAGGAGGGAATTGTTAGCCATCCACGAGAGAAGACAGCATACGATATTGACAGCAGACAAGTTGTAGAATAGCGTGCGGTAGTCAGTTCCTTTTTGTTTTCGACTTCCATATAGCAATAGTAGAACCGTCGCCACGTTGACCAAAATAGCAAGCACGAATAAAAAGGTTTCCAAAATAAATCTCGGTTTCGAGTAGTAAACCTCGAAGAACTTTCTGGCGATGTTGTCATCATCGGTATCATTTATGGTGACATTTCCAAGTTCAATAAATGCGAGCTCCTCTGCAGACCGCATTTTTATCGATTATTGTTTTCATACATGTACTTCAGAAGGAATCGGGTGTAGAAGACATGAATGAAAGTATGTAATTTTTATTATTTCACATAATGTAACGGTAACGTAGAGTATCATTATCCGACTGAGCAAACGGCAGTGGCAATATTCCCATAGTTCTGATGAACAGGTACATAGTTTCCGTATATTTTCATCGATAGAACACAAACTTCCATGTGGGTCCTACTATTGTCTGCAATATGAAATGCGCTTTCAACTGTCGATTCCCTGTAAGTATTTTCATCAAATACTGAAAAAATAAACACACAGAAAGTATGTCAATGTATCCGCAAATGTCCATACTGAATTTCAGAAGGTAAATTAATTATCGATGTCTACTCTAATCAATGCGGCAGATGTCCTTACAATTTGTCAGCGATACACATTTTGCCCGCAGTGATAAATGTATCAATAGGTAGAAGCCTCGGTCCTTTACGTCACTGCACATTTATTGTTGGAACGCTATTCCAAGTCATTTGTGGCAATAATCCTCTAACCCTCGAACACTTTCGACGCGAAGTACCCCTTTCAGCTTTTACGTTGATCGCACTACCGCCGGTGAAAGCGTCGCTGCTTCCACATCCAGGCGCTGGGAAAACACTTGTCTTTCCGTTACCATGTAACGCTTTTGCGGTCTGCGGCCATTGGCTGCGGTTAGGTAAATGGCTGCATCAGGCACGATGTTTTATAGGAAGTGGATGTGGCGTTTGGGCCAGCTCGGCTAGTATTGATTGCGTTAAGGGCAGGCAAGTCGCGCAGGCAAACCAAACGCTCGAATGCGAACGCGAGCTTTCAGCGGAACCCGATACCGCGGGAAAAAGCCGGTCTTCCAGGTGCCGCCCCACTTATTACAATGTAATCTACTGATGGGGAGAGGGGAAAAGTCGCGGGCACTCTGCCGAAGTAAATCAGAGGAAGTTGAAAGCCGAGCATGAAAGGAAGTGGAACACCAGAGCGCTTTTTCTTGTGTGTAGCTTTTTCATCAATTTAATCAGCGGTTTCTACAGTCATAAACAGTACCATAATCGGTTCATCAAAGAGGCATTTGACGTGAGTTCTACAGATTGGCTTCTTTTTCATCTATTACGAAAAGAACGCTGAAATAGCCTGTATTCATTGGTTCCATAATTTTTCACTGTGTCGTCATTGCGAAGCATTGCTTTCACCATGCGAACTTGAAAAAAACAAAATGCGTTATTAGTTAACCGATGGGTCATTAGGTAGCCTCAGTTCATCTAATTTCTCATAGTTCTAAAACAAAACTTCACCGGTCAATGACCCAGAATGCTGACTACCGTGGTGGTAAACAAACTAACAATGTTCACAATTAAAAAACGATTGCGTATGTTTGCTGACATGTCTGGTTTGTTCAATCGAATTTCACAATGTTTGTCTGGAAAGCTTGGACCATACAGTGCCTCGTGTTAACATTTACATTGTGTTTGAAAGTGGTAAAAGTATACCACCATTCTACTGTTTGCCGACAGCTAGACAGAAGAGGCCAAATGGTCAATATACCACTTGAATTTTAAAGTAAACTTGATGAAAGACGGTGAAAAAATAAGCATAATGTAAAAATTCACATTTGTCATGGAATCAAAACGGGTTTATTTTGTATTCTCATGACACTTACCTGTTTTAAAAACCGTGAGTAAACGTCACAGTCAATATGGAATATGAAAAAAAAATACACTTTTATTCTCTTTTCTTCTCTTCTTCAAAAATAGAAGTTGTTCAAATACGAATAGATGAATATTTGACGACGACCCAGCAAATCGTTTGCAATAAGTTATTCAATTATGAATGAATGGACATTTTACAATGGGTTATTTAATCAGATTTTGTTTTTACACCTGCCAATCAGAGAACTCTTTTTGGAAGAACGCTTCTTATTCAGAAACTCATCTTTGGGTTCCAATTGAGCATCAGCAATAGGACCAGTGCAACACTAATTCGAGAGGAGCACAGGATAAACAATTTATTTTCCCAACAGACGAGATCCCTATCTGGAGATGAACTTGACACTCAATTGATGCTATCTGTATGATTGATGGGACACTGGTTCAGCACGAACAGCTGATCTGTGTTTCCATCACGTGTGCAGAGATGCAGTACAAATGCAGGCGGATTCCAGCAATGAAGGAAATGGAGCTTCAGCTTGATATTCGCGTCTTGAGGTGGAAATTATGTTCTACGACGGCGGCCATTTTTGGAACTCGTGTTTTCGCCTATAAAAAAAACCCGAAGCGAAAAGACGAAACGAAAAGACGAAAACACGAAGCAAAAAGTCGAGATTAAATTTCGGTATTTTGTTTCGTAATTTCGTTATTTCGCTTTGTGTTTTCGTCATTTCGCAATTACCAGCTTTAAAGTCATAGTAGCAAGGTACCAATATATGGTTTTATTCCTGTTCACATAAAGACATTGTGGACATTTGGTGATGAAAAAGGTGTTCGTGTAATTGGTAACTAATAACAGCGAACTATAATGTAGTATATTGGGTCAGTATTACGATCGCCTTCTCCAGCCGATGAAGGAAATAGCTCCGGCAATTTCCGTAATCGTGAGATCAGTTGAGGCAGAATGTGCTTTGATGGCTCGCCGAAAACGTAAAATACGTGATTTGGTGGCCAGCTCAAAGAAGGGAAAATCACTTCAAAATGCATTCAATTCAACAGAAAACACGCAAAAACCAGCAAATACTGGACATCTTATAGTTCAACAAACCTCCGTGCTGGGTGAACAAATAGTGCTGATTCTAAATATCAAGACAAGAAATGCCGTATTTCCGCCATCTCACCCCATCACTTGAATTGTCAAACAGACATCAGGGGAATGAATATATGCGAGATGCAGTTTATCTTGCTGGCTACATGTACTTTCAGGTATGCCTCAACTGACGTCACCAAACACGTGACCCACTCTGAAATCAGGATCAAAATCTTCGGCAATTTACGGAAGAAGTGCCTATTTGGTTCAAAATCTCGAAACCCATTGATTGTATTTGTACAATTCGTTCGAATTCATTGAAAACTATTCATAATAGACTAAATGAAATAGTCGGGCATGTACGGGGGGTCCCTTTGCACCCCCCCCCCCCATGATCCTCCAAAACCAACTTTTATCTCAAGGTTTTTTAATACTAAAAAACATTACATATGTCTCCGGTTGCGCATCCATTGCAAAAATTGGTTTTCGGGCCACTTTTCAAAATGGCCGCCCCGCAAAATCTCGAATTTTGAGATTGCTTCACTTTAGGCTGCATAGGTCTACAAAATAAAATCTTTGTTACCTCTTGCTGCTTATTGTAGGGGCCTGATACATTGTACATGAGAAAACAGTGGTTTAATAAATATTTATAACATGAATAGATCCATAAATCCAAGATGGCCGCCAAATTTAGATAATTTTTCACTAAAATGTCCATAACTTCGGACTCAGTCAACCTAGGATGTTCATTTTGGGGTCTATACCTAGGTTTTCATATACATAGAATCCATTTAGACCAAAATAAATACAATCAAGCTATTTCTTTTGATGCATGTACACCTGCACACATGGTACACGCTACATATTCATTTAGATATCTCTCGAACATAGCCCCCTTGACACCCCTATGGTCTCAATTGTGGATCTTGCTTGGATATTTCTGATAGAGACTTTTACTGATTTGCAATCCCAATAAATCCTTGAACAAATAGAGCTTGATTTGGTTAGTTTTGTCAATTAACATAAATCCAAGATGCCTGCTAAAAACACCCCGAAAATTCAAGTTCGTAACTAATTGTGCTATAAAGATGTGTAATACTTACTTTTAAGGGTATTTTGGTATGTAGATTCCATTTTTGGTGTTATTCTAGCTATATAATATAGATTTAAAATGATAACAGCATCTCGTTGAGATGGAAAGCAAATAAGAACACATTGTTATTCGAATTTATTCATACACTTATGAATTACCCATTACTCACAAACATGCTTGGGATACATTTTATATCACAAACAGAGGACAATAATATAGATATCTTCATTGGCAATCTTCACACATGAACATGATGGATCATGAAACTATGATATTGGTACTGCTATGTTGGATGAATTGACATATCTTCACCAATGCCCTGCATTCTCTTGTAGTACAACAACGTTGTCTTGAGCTGTCCGACATCATACCCCTCAACACCCTCTATCTCCTCAGTTCTGGAAAATTCTACATCACTTTTGTTGTAGGATTTGGCATTCCATAGAACCATTTTGACTTTATATGTTCTTTTGCAAGAGGAGTAGTTCATTTCATGCCAAACTAAGTACATATTTTAAATCTAAATGCATGGAAATATAAGAATAAACCAAATTCTAGACCAGATATCGGTGAAAGTACATTATCTTCGTTCAGTTATGCACAAATGTGGCCATCTTGGATTTTTCCTATGCTGAATGCTTTGTTTCTTGGAACTGGCTTTTGTAATGTACATGTACATGTGTATATTTCAGATAAATGAACTAACTTAATGACGTTTAACGGACCCTTGAGCTTCAGAATCCACTTGTTAACACTCGATATCCTGGGATGAACTATCCAATATGGCGGCTTTTCAAAATGGCCACCATCAAAACTGAGACATTTCTTGAAACACAAGTTTGTATTTTTCTTCGCCCCTAGTTGTGCTAGAGACACGAATTTGGTACCTAAACATATGTTTTAGAGGTCAGGGAATCCAATAAAAATATTTTCAAATACTTCAGCCTATCCCTTCAGCATGAAATCCAAGATGTCGCCTATCAGAATCGCATATTTTGTCATATTTTTTCTAAAACTTTTATATTTTGAGGAACTGTGTGGCCATAAATGACAATTATGTGCCCTAATACATGCTATTGGTACTTGATAACATCAGTGGCAAAAATAACAATGTCCCCAATGCCCTAATTGCTGAAAAATGTGTTGAGTTTGGCAATAAACACAATCGCGGCGAAACCGAATTTGATCAACAATAAACACAAAGTTGTATATATCTTTGCCCCTAATTGTGCTAGAGACACAAAGTTAGTACCTAAACATATGTTTTAGACGGCAAGGAATGCAATAAAAATATTTTCAACTACTTCAGCATACCTCTTCTGCATGAAATCCAAGATGGCGACCATCAGAATTGCATATTTTGTCATATTTTTTCCTAAAACTTTAATATTTTAAGGAACTATGTGGAGATTATCAACAATTTTGTGCCTTAATACATGCTATTGGTACTTGATAACATCAGTGGCAATGATAACAATGTCCTCAATGCCTTAAATGCTAAAAAAATACCTTGAATTGGCAATAAACACAATTGCGACAGAACCGACTTTAATCAAGAATAAACAAAATTGCATAAATTTTTGCTACTAATTGTGCTAGAGACACAAACTTGGTACCTAAACTTACGTTTTAGAGGTTAGGGAATGCAATGAAATTGTTTTCAACTACTTTAGCATAGTGCTTTGGCATGAAATCCAAGATGGCGTCCATCATAATCGCATATTTTTTCATATTTTGTTCATGAAACTTTAATTTTTCAAACAAATGTGTGGTCATTATCACCAATTATGTGCTCCAATACATGCTACTGGTACTTAAACACTTCAGTGGTAGAACTATCAATGTCCCCTATGCCTTAATTGCTCAAGAATATGTTGACTATGGCAATAAACACAATCGCGACAAGACCGAAATTGATCAATAATAAGCACAAAATTGCATATATGTATATCTTTATACTCTAATTGTGCGAACTTTGTACCTAAACATATGTGTTAGAGTTTAGGAAATGCAATAATATAGTTTTCAACTACTTTAGCATTGTCCATTAGCATGAAATCCGAGATGGCAGCCACCAGAATGGCATATTTTATCATATTTTTTTCTAAAACTCTAATATATTGAGACGAATGTGTAGCCATTATCACCAATTTTGTGCCTTAAGTACATGCTGATGGTGCTTAATAACATCAGTGGTTAAAATAACAATGTCCCCAATGCCTCAACTGCTAGAAGATATATTGAATTTGGCAATAAAGACAATTGCAGCAATATTGAATCAGATCACAATCAACAGTTAAAGTCATGTAATGTGCATAAACGTGACGTTAAACGTCATTAAGTTAGTTCATTTATCTGAAATATACACATGTACATGTACATTACAAAAGCCATTTCCAAGAAGCAAAGCATTCAGCATAGGAAAAATCCAAGATGGCCACAAATGTGCACAACTGAACGAAGATAATGCACTCTCTCCGCGGATATTTGGTCTAGAATTTGGTTTATTCTTAAATTTCCATGTATTTATATTTCAAATATGTACTTAATTTGGCATGAAATGAACTACTCCTCCTGCAAAAGAACATATAAAGTCAAAATGGTTCTATGGAATGCCAAATCCAGGTATATATATTGTAATATGCCAGTGAATGTTTGTTATAAGATAACGACTAATATGTCCATTGCTAAGTTGGATATAATGCTGGATATAACGACACACATGTATTGGCAATAACCTTTATCATTTTGTCAGAAGTCAGGTTTACAACATTAAGTCATCCACATTCACTCAGTTCACACCATTGAGTCATCAGTAGTCAATCAGTCAATAAATATGTCATCAGTTATCACTCAGGTAAGAATATTACGTTACCAACATTCACTCAAATACCAACATTACCATAAGTATTCTGTGACCACTTAACACTTAACAACATTATTTAACAACATTAGGTCAGACAAAATCTCTTTTTTGTATGATCTTGATATTACTCAACGATGTTACCCAGAGAAATAATGTTCTTACCGGAGTGATAACTGATGACATTTATTGACTGATGTACTGGTGACTCAATGGTGTGAACTGAATGATTGTGGATGACTTGGTGTTGTAAACCTGAGTTCTGAAACAGTGATTTTTTGCCAATACATGTGTGTCGTTATATCCTGCATGTGTGAAAAGTTAGCAATGGACATATTAGGCATCATTCTAAAACAAACATTCACTGAAATATTACAATATAATTTACCTGGATTTGGCATTGCATAGAACCATTTTGACCTTATATGTTCTTTTGCAGGAGGAGTAGTTCATTTCATGCCAAACTAAGTACATATTTTAAATCTAAATGCATGGAAATATAAGAATAAACCAAATTCTAGACCAGATATCGGTGAAAGTACATTATCTTCGTTCAGTTATGCACAAATGTGGCCATCTTGGATTTTTCCTATGCTGAATGCTTTGTTTCTTGGAAATGGCTTTTGTAATGTACATGTACATGTGTATATTTCAGATAAATGAACTAACTTAATGACGTTTAACGTCACGTTTATGCACATTACATGACTTTAACTGTTGATTGTGATCTGATTCAATATTGCTGCAATTGTCTTTATTGCCAAATTCAATATATCTTCTAGCAGTTGAGGCATTGGGGACATTGTTATTTTAACCACTGATGTTATTAAGCACCATCAGCATGTACTTAAGGCACAAAATTGGTGATAATGGCTACACATTCGTTTTAATATATTAGAGTTTTAGAAAAAAATATGATAAAATATGCCATTCTGGTGGCTGCCATCTTGGATTTCATGCTAATGGACAATGCTAAAGTAGTTGAAAACAATATTATTGCATTTCCTAAACTCTAACACATATGTTTAGGTACAAAGTTCGCACAATTAGGGTATAAAGATATACATATATGCAATTTTGTGCTTATTATTGATCAATTTCGGTCTTGTCGCGATTGTGTTTATTGTCATAGTCAACATATTCTTGAGCAATTAAGGCATAGGGGACATTGTTAGTTCTACCACTGATGTTTTAAGTACCAGTAGCATGTATTGGAACACATAATTGGTGATAATGACCACACATTTGTTTGAAAAATTAAAGTTTCATGAACAAAATATGAAAAAATATGCGATTATGATGGACGCCATCTTGGATTTCATGCCGAAGCACTATGCTAAAGTAGTTGAAAACAATTTCATTGCATTCCCTAACCTCTAAAACGTAAGTTTAGGTACCAAGTTTGTGTCTCTAGCACAATTAGTAGCAAAAATTTATGCAATTTTGTTTATTCTTGATTAAAGTCGGTTCTGTCGCAATTGTGTTTATTGCCAATTCAAGGTATTTTTTTAGCATTTAAGGCATTGAGGACATTGTTATCATTGCCACTGATGTTATCAAGTACCAATAGCATGCATTAAGGCACAAAATTGTTGATAATCTCCACAGAGTTCCTTAAAATATTAAAGTTTTAGGAAAAAATATGACAAAATATGCGATTCTGATGGTCGCCATCTTGGATTTCATGCAGAAGGGTTATGCTGAAGTAGTTGAAAATATTTTTATTGCATTCCTTGCCGTCTAAAACATATGTTTAGGTACTAACTTTGTGTCTCTAGCACAATTAGGGGCAAAGATATATACAACTTTGTGTTTATTGTTGATCAAATTCGGGTTCGCCGCGATTGTGTTTATTGCCAAACTCAACACATTTTTCAGCAATTAGGGCATTGGGGACATTGTTATTTTTGCCACTGATGTTATCAAGTACCAATAGCATGTATTAGGGCACATAATTGTCATTTATGGAGACACAGTTCCTCAAAATATAAAAGTTTTAGAAAAAATATGACAAAATATGCGATTATGATGGACGCCATCTTGGATTTCATGCTGAAGGGATAGGCTGAAGTATTTGAAAATATTTTTATTGGATTCCCTGACCTCTAAAACATATGTTTAGGTACCAAATTCGTGTCTCTAGCACAATTAGGGGCGAAGAAAAATACAAATTTGTGTTTCAAGAAATGTCTCGGTTTTGATGGCGGCCATTTTGAAAAGCCGCCATATTGGATAGTTCATCCCAGGATATCGAGTGTTAACAAGTGGATTCTGAAGCTCAAGGGTCCCCTGAACAAAATGACACCCATCGCGGAGAGTCCTGGGGGGGGGGGGGGGGGTGCACGGTGGACCCCCTGGGCTCATGGACTAACTGTACTCCCCAACGGTTAAATATACGAATAGCAAACTAAGAACATGTTTGATAACGCTAATAAAACAGCCCTGTTTACAGAATGTGTTATTCCATATATAAGTATAGATTGGCGGGCCAAGAAACCACATGTGGTTCGTGTGGAAACGAAGTGGATATTTGTGTTTACTACAGGTACCTCATGATAGCATATATTTGGAGAATCATCGATGTAATGAATGATTCATTACAGTCGTGAAAAGTGCAGAATATCCTATCGATTCTATCAAACTTTCACATGTTTCACGTGTTGTGGCGCAGCTTTTCCCATGAAACGGATAGTGAATGTACTGTTTCAGATCTCACCACAGAGAGTCGTCGATTTGACTGCTATTGCCAAGAGATGAATCACATGGTACCACGTGATCCTATCAGATCATGAACATTTCTTACAATCATGTTCTCGTCAAACGAAATCGATGCAAAAACACTCCGAACTCCACGAGTGTCGTTATCTGTACACTAACCCTACAACATAAGGGAAATGATGGGGCATGAGCGAGCGAGTCACGCTCAAGAACATGACGCACATTTCAACTCATCAAATTTCTGGTAAATGTGAACGAATCATAATGGGTCGATGAACCTTTGTTGGATGGTGACTGTGTCACTGGTTATTTTCATAAAAATACCACTGCCGACTTGTCAACATGTCTAGTTTGTTCAATCGAATTTTACTGTGTTTGTCTGACTCTGCGAAACACCGGCATGCATTCTTGAACCACCGACTGTGTTATGTAAATCTTTGCATCCTGTTTGAAAAGTGTTAGCTCATGCCACTCCTCTTCCATGTTTACTGATAGCAAAGTAAGGAAATTAAGGCTGGAATGATACAACATGCTGTAATAATTCGCATGTTAGAATTGTCTTGGGTGAAAATAAAACTGACACCATTGTGTGTTCCACTAACACGCTGTTAAAGGTTACATCACACGAACTATGATTGCGTAACACCCATTCCCTGCCTCCTCCACTAAACCTCTATCATCACATTCATTGCTGAATGTCTGGACAATGTACAATAAAGTTATTCATATTTCCTTCTTACACCTGCCAATGCTGAGACTGAATGTGAAAAAATACTGCTCATTTGGAAACTCGTCTTGTTACAGGTGATGTCCAAGAGTATGACCAGTGCAGTACAAATTAGATGGTAGCACAGACTCACCTCATCCCAACAGACTAGATTCATATCTGGTGATGAAACTGCCACTTAATGGATGTCATCCTTATGATTGGTGGGTTACTGATACAACATTAGCAGCTTATTTATGTTTTCCATCACATGTGCAGAGATGCATCACGAATGCGGGTAAATTCCAGCAATGAAGAAACTAGTCAATCACCTTGACATTCACGTCTTGAGGAGAACTGGCATTGGAACACAACTGGATATTCGTTTGTGTCAAGGAAACGCAAACACACTCTTGAGATATATATCCTCTTTTTTCATGGAAATAGAACAGTAACAACAAATATATTATTGTACTGATATATGCAGATGAACTTTGGCAATCACGTGCACCACACATTCTTAAAATTTTAGCAGAGAAACTCAATTTGAAATTCACCATGAAATAGGAAATGGTACATATCCTATTTTAATTAGAGAGAGTTTTATTTGAGTTTCTGAGGAATCTTTGCCCGGCTACATGGCAAGCAATATGCAGTGTAGCTTAATTTTGTTCGATACCTTCTACATCGATCATTGGAAAAATATTATCAAGGATATCAAAATTGGTATTTTGTCCAATTTGATTTGACATAAAAATAGTGATCGGTTATAAAGATATGTATCACAAATATAACTGTGGAAACCCATAGTACGACTTCAAAAACCCCAACTTGTCAACCAGCATTATATGATGCGTCATAAAACTAGCATAGATAACGGACCCTGTTTTGTTTGTTCAGAATACCTGATACTGGGTATTGATTCTATGACTATTTTCCATTTTTGCATAGGTAAGTGATTCTGCTTTTCGACAACAGGGTTGAAAACTTAGAGCGCTATCATCGAATTTTATACAACACATTCATCTATGAACGTGCACTATGGAGAACATTATTGGAATGGAAAATTAACAATTAAAAAGAAATCCATCTACAGAGGCCATGTGTTGAGGAAGAGTTGTTTGGTTGCTGGTACCAAATGCGTACATATTTTGTTCTTAATGAAAGTTCAGTTTCACTTCAATCAAATTCAATCTCTTCCATGTTCATCATAAATATAAAATAATATCAAAGCATCCTGCCATGAATCCTGACAATAAATTCTTTCCAGCTACTTCCACATGCTTAAGTATGACAGAGTCATACTGAAATGCTTCTCTTGTATTGATTTCATAATAGTCTGGTCTGATGTAGTGATTAATGAAGCAGACAGACCGCAATATCGTACTCATTATTGGACCAAAACCAGAAGAATAGTGGGGTGAACACAATGACACATCGAAGATACTTATTTACTCTACAGGTCGAATGGTGGTCAACCCGCGAGTATCTTATCTTGGGAGGAACGTGTTGAGCTCTAGACAGCGAGAACAATCAACTCTGTTGGTAATGAGGTCACTGCACTTTGTTACAACAAAACTGTTGTATTATTGTTATTAGTTGAACTACATGGTTGATAGAAAACAACCAACTGACTGAAATATAAATCTACATGTTTAGTTTCTCATAGTGTGGATAATTACAAAGTTTCA
This sequence comes from Terebella lapidaria, assembly GCA_949152475.1. NCBI lineage: Eukaryota > Metazoa > Annelida > Polychaeta > Terebellida > Terebellidae > Terebella > Terebella lapidaria. The sequence continues at coordinate 24,334,831 of OX424566.1, read as the reverse complement.
ATCGGTTCCCATCCGTTTTTGGATTGTCAGATAATAGCAAGAGTGGTGTGATTAATGTAAACGGACATACTGTGACCATTAAATAGAGGGGCACATTCACATGAACAAAACATTATAGAGTAGTTAGTCATAGCAAATTTAAACTCACCATATTTCTTAATTTTCACATAGTTTTGAGAATAATTCATTTGTCAATGACCCTTTGTTCAAAGTGCTGAGAATGCCACTGGTAAACAAACTCATATTTTGCACAATTAAAAAACGATGAGGGTATGTATGCCTACTTGTCTGGCTTGTTTAATCGAATTTTACAACGTTTGTCTGCCAAACTCGGTGATGAATGCTTGGATCATCCAATGTCTCGTGAAAACATTTTACATTGTGTTCGAAAGTGGTACAAGTATACCAACACTCCTGTGTTTGTCGATAGCATAGACAGAACAGGCTTAATGATCAATATACCACTTACACTCACAATAAAACTGATGCAAAACGATGAGAAAATAGTCATTTTGTAACAATTCAGAATTGTCAATTGAATCAAAACGAGGTTAAGATTATTTTGTGTTTTCATATCTACTCCCCATTGTAAAGCCGTGAGTTTCAATTTAAAGCGTCTCAATTAACACAAAATATGAATAAATAAGAAACCCCACCTATTTTTATTCTCTTCTAGATCATATATTTTATTCAAATATAAATGCATGAGCATGGATGAGTTAATCAGAATTTGTTCTGACACATGCCAATCAGACATCTCTCGTAAGAACGTTTCTTATTCAGAAACTCATCTTTGGGTTCCGAGTGAGCGTCAGCAATGGGGCCTGTGCACCTATTTGAGAGGAGCACAGGATAAACAATTTAGAAGATGAAACTGGCACTCAGTTGATGTTATCTGTGTGATTGATGGGACACGGATACAGCACGAGCAGTTCATCTATGTTTTCCATGATATGAGCAGAGATGCAGAACAAATACAGGAGGATTCCGGCAATGAAGGAAATGGTGTTTCACCTTGATATTCTCATCTGGGTGGCATGGCATCGAAACACAGTTGGATGCCCATTTGTGAGAAGGAAGGGAAAGTACATACTTTATAAAATATACTGCACTCCTTCTGCAAATATACGAATAGCAAACTCAGAACATGTTTAATAACGCTAATAACACATCCCTGTTTACAGAATGTGTTATTCCATATATAAGTATAGATTGGTGGGCCAAGAAACCACATGTGGTTCGTGTGGAAATGAAGTCGATATTTCTGTTCACTACAAGTACCTCATGATAGCATACATCTGAAGAATCATCCATGGAATAAGTGATTCAATACAGGCATGACAAATGCAGATTATCACATATAATTGAAGAGAACATTCACGTGAAACGTTTAGTGGTACATCTTTTTCTATGAAGGACATAGTACATGTACATCGAATGTAGAGAGATAAATCGCATGGTGTCAAATGATCCTATCAGATGATTATGAACATTTCATACAATCGTGTTCTTGATGCAAATGAACGCTTAGAACTCCTTGTGTGTCATTATCTGTAGACAGACCCTACAACATTAATGAACTGATGAGGCATCAGCTATAGGAAAACGCACAGGAAAATGACATATACACTTCTACTTAAATCACCATTAGGTAGATCTGGACGATTTCATGAGGGGTCAATAACCTTTTGTTGAATGGTGACTATGTCACTGACAATTTACATAAAAATACGAGTGCCGACTTATCGACATGTCTAGCTTGTTCAATTGATTTTCCGAGTTTGTCTGAACGTTTGAACCATTGATTGTGTTATGTAAACAATTGCATCCTGTTCGAAAAGTGTTGGGGGTATGCCACTTAACTCCAATATGCCACTTAACTCCGATATCAAGGGATATAAAAAGATTGGAGTGATGCAACATGTTTACCGCACCTGTATGAAGTAATAATATTGTAACAATTCGCAAGTGACTTGACACCATTGTGGGTTTCATTAAAGCAGCTGTCTTCGAATGTATGCAATATTTTCGTCAACACACCACATCTAATACAATATAATAAAACATGTGCACACTGATTTTGACGATTACACTCCGTCCTAGGTTGTCGTTTCATCCGAATTAACACACATTTTATGCCGGTTTTGTTTATAAACATCGAAATGTATCCATCAAACTTGAATGTAAACAAATGCCCAAATTGGCCTTAAATGCCACATTGAATACATTTCCAAGTTTGTATCTGCAAATATGGTGTATTTATGAGAAAATAATTAGTGATATACCATTTTGTGTGTGGAATTGTCAGTTCATCTTGCATTTTTACGCTTTGTTTACATCTGCGTGTGATGGATACAATCGTTTGTTTATATACAGAAGTGCCATAAAATTTGGACGGAGTGTAATCGTCAAAATCAATGTGCACATGTTTTATTATCTTGTTTTAGATGTGTTGCACTAAGATTTAGTTTTGAAGAAAATATTGCATACATTCGAAGGCAGCTGCTTTAACACTGGAAGGTTTTCTCCTGTGAAAGTTATAGCCTGCAAACTATGATTGCACTACACCCTCTCCCAGCCTCCTCTAGAATAGCTCTTCCATCGACCATACAATTAAATATACACAGTAAAATACTCATATTTCGTTCTTCAACATGGTAATTGTGACACTGAATGTGGAAAGTAAGGTGATGTCCAACAGTATGACCAGTGCAGTACAAATTAGATGGTAGCACAGACTGTACCTCATCCCAACACACTAGATTCATATCTGGAGATGAACCTGCCTCTTAATTGATGTTATCCTTATGATTGATGGGACACTGATATAACATTAGCAGCTCATTTATGTTCTCCATCATATGTGCAGAGATGCATCACGAATTCCAGCAATGAAGGAACTAGTCAATCACCTTTACATTCACGTGTTGAGGAAAACTGGCATCAGAAAACCACTGGATATTCGTTTGTATCAAGAAAATGCAAATACACTCCTGATTTATCATGGCCTACATCGCACTGAACAGCGTTTTTCATTGAAATTGTAAATTAACAACAAATACTTTGTCTATTGATATATTATGTAGATTTCACTTTCAAAAGTTAATTCTGTAAAATTTGGCAATAGTATTTCATGTGTACCACCCATTTTTACAATAATAGCAGAAATATCAACTTGAGATTCGTTCTGAAAAAAGTAAGAAGTAAAAAAGTTGTTGCCAATTTGGAGTTGGAGCCAATTTAATTAGGGGACATGGTGGCGAGATGGCCGAGTGAATACGTGCGAGTGCTCAGTCGCTCAATTTGAACCAAGAGCCATCACCTGTGTCAGTTCGATTCCCCACGGGCCGCATATGCGGTATTTCATTCACTGTGGGGGGAGGGGGTGATATTCTCCCTGCGCTCACATTCGGCAGTGTGCCCGTGACTCGGATATCACGTGAAATGGTGGTCCCATTTCTAAAAATATAATGTGATGGGATGTAAAATACCCATCTGAAAAGGACATGTACCCTGGCAGTGACCACTTTCAGAGGGTTAATATATATAGATTGTGAAGCGCTTTAATAATCTGTGTAACGTTGATGCAGCGCTATAATATAACTGATTATTATTTTTATTATTATTATTAATTATTGAATCAGCCAATTTCAGCCCTCTTGTTCGTTACCAATGCTTTTAAGCACATCTCGAGAATGTCAAGAACATATTAGGAAATATACACAGTTTATAACAGTTACTAAAAAAGATCACCATATAGAAAGAAATACCAATGACGTCATGAGACGCGAGCCGTTTGGAGGACAGAATTGCTGAGAGATTTATTGGTCCCACTTTGAGTCATAGTTTTGGCAATTTATCTCAAGAAGATAATGCAAACTTTCCAACCAATTCCTGTGCGAGTTGCCATTCTATAGACAAGATAACGCTTCTGTGGAATAAAAAATGTGGTAAATCCTAACAAATGTTCTGCCTTAAGATCTCTTCAAATCGATGAATCGTTTCCTAACGAATACATTTCGTCCGATCGATCGTGTCTCTCCTCTGGTTTTTATTTACGGCATTGTTGCACGGAAACAACACGGAATATGTCGATGGTGTCTGAAGTAAGTTATCTCATATCTGTCAAAGGTCATCTAGCTAAGTGAAGCACACTGTATAAAGTATGTCCTGGAAATATATCCCATGCAAGTTTAGTTTTCGCAAGTCATGCAAAATCTTCGTTGTATACGTATATAGATTATGATGAGGAAGAAAGGAAATGACAAACTGTTCTACCGAGTACGTTCTCTGGGATGGGTCCCCGGTAGACTTCTCGGGAAAGTCAGCAAAATATTCCAGTTTATTTGCTCAATGCTTTGCCAAATTCAATGAAATGAAAGCTAAAACAGTGTGGTTTTTATTCCTATTAGAGAGAGTTTTATGTGAGCGACTGAGGATTTTTTGCCGCTTGCCCTCATGGCAACAATTATGCAAAATAATTTTGTTTGAAAGATTCTGACAAATCTGATCCATCAGTTAATAATAGTATTATTATCGAAATTGGTATTCTTGTCCAATTTTATTTTGAATAAGAATGGTGATCAGTTAAAAAATATCTGCGTCTCTTATAAACCTGTGGACACCCATAGTTTGTTCATGCTATTACATCAACAAAATGTTTAGGACTTTAAACACTCGAAGTTGTTTCCATATATCCACATTATATGGTGGTCATAAACTATGCTGCGTCTTCCAATTTTGCGTAGATAGGTATGTTTGCGTTTCGACAGAAGGGTTGACGTAGAGCGTGATCATCAAATTCTATACAATACATTCATCCATAAGTATGGCAATGGAAATCAATAAATAAATGGTAACTCATCAACAGATGGTAACTCAACTCGTGCTATGGTAAACTGAAATATGGAAAAAATGCAGGACATATTAATATTATGACAGTGATGGACATGTTGAAATCGTTATCACGCAATCCTACAAGACGTAGTAGGCAGTTTACTGCTAACCCTTCAGTCGAAAAATAAATTCATGCTTTTGTATGTTCGATTATACATTTGCATACATTCTGGCACATCGTATATTCGTGTCATTTATGAACCTAGCTTACATCTGGAAACCAGCAATTTTGATTGTGATTGCTGTGACGTGTTCTGATTCTCTATACTGTTTATCTACGTGACAAACTATCATCATGTTATGTAGACGAACAATATGATGTACTATAATACTACTATAAAATTAATTTGTTATCTTAGCATGGACCCCCCAAGAAAAAATTGTAAAACTGAAGAAGAGCTATTTACCTACATTATTTCCATTGGTGCACCAGTTGATACATCTCGCTTGGCTCTCGTGCTATCTGACATGGATTATGTAGTGCTGGGGTCAGTAGGAATTTGTAACTAATGATAGACAAGAAATGCAGGGAACCGATTTGCTTCGTATTGGTTGTATAGTGAAGCTCACGTCTGGTATTGTTTCCGCCACCAACGAGAGCTGCAAAGGATATGCAGAGGATTTACCGAGAAAATAGTCTTAACAAACACTTCACTGCGTTTAATGTCCCTATTCATACTATTCCCATACAAATTGTAACAAATATGTCACAATAATAATAGTAAACATGTTGACTCTAAAGTCGTAATGGTCTACATGTAATGTAGTGGCACTGGTGTGAACTGTTGCTGAATACACTGTGCTCAGATACAATTGTTTCCTGGATAAATGGGAAGAGGCATAAATTGATTAACGGGTGGGTCAAACACCGGTCATGCTCTTGTGTGAAATATCTGTTCGATAAGAAAATAATTGGACAGGGCATTGGATAACAAAAGAGAAAAACACGTTTGTGATCACGCTGACATCAATGACGCCAGTGTGTCTTTGGATAAACTATTTGGTCGGGCTTTGTTTCTAATGCTAAATGTTGTATTTTACGTTTGTTATTGGAGAAATCGAAATCTGACTGTATTGGTTATAATAGATTGATACTTACCATTGAGCCTGAGCGAGATGTCATATGTCAATTGACAAGAATTACGATAAGAATTACGACAAGAATTACGATAGTAATACTATTTTTAACTGATCGATGGTACATGATTTATTCGATGCACGGTAAGTCACAGATATAGTGAAAATATAATTCTCTGCAGGTTCTTGGCAATATTGATATTTATCCTTGCTCATTATGAGCTGGAGCAGTAATTAGCGAAGAAACATGTATCGCACTCGATCTGGACATAATTACAACATGTGAAGTACCGATACAATTAAACATCGAATAAATCTACAGGCCGGGTTGGGCTTACAATAATAGATGATATTCCATTTCCATACAGAAAGACTAGGTAACAGCTAATTAGCTTTATCCAAACCACGTTGGAAGTCAGCATACCCTGGGTCTCATCCCAGCATACGAGATCCCTATCTGGAGAAGAACCTGGCACCTAATTGATGTTTCCTTATGATTGATTGGACATTGATACAGCTTCACTGTAGCTCATCTGCGTTATCCCTCCCATGTACAAATATGCTTCACAAATGCAAGCGGAGTCAAGCAATGAAAGAAGTTTTCTGTCTCCTTGAACTTCACATCCTATTGTGGCATTGCATTAAAATCCTGCTAGATAGATTTTTGTGATCAGAAAGAAGTGAAACACTCCTGAGCTCTCTGCGATATGTACAACCCAACATACTTGTGTATGGAAATAACAAGGCAAAAATACACATGCTTTTTTATCTATTAATATAAAGATACTAATAGTCACGGTGTACGTAGGTATTATGTTATTTCAGTCTCACTACAGAGCTTCATTCAGTGGATGATGTGCTTCCTGTATGCAAATAAATTATTGATTCTAAACTAATTGTGTTCTTTGTGTTATATTGGAACAACTATAAATGAACGAATTTACTCCGGATAGAATGAGCTCTTTAACAAAACACATTCGGTATCTGACCAAACCTATTTTAGGTTATGGCGGTGTTGTTTTACCCCTCAAGGAAATGAAGGGCTTATTTATGGACACATTTTCATTCAAAGGCCCTACACATTCCCCAAACCATTCAATAACTACAGCTGCCACAAGCCGGCGCCATGTAATAGCATCCTAGCATTTTGAAACCAGCGTCGGCGACTTATCTACAATAAAGCACGCTGTCCATTACCGTGCATCAAATACGGACATTAGGATACCGTAGCTCGTACGTGTCACTAGTGCAAGCAGTTAACCCATGTGCATAACAAATACGTCACCAAAGCCAACTTTGTCTTCATTTATTCACCACGGTATGGGGTTCCTGAAATTAACTAATTTCCCAGGGTTTTTTTGTCAATTAGGCAGATTGGTATTTTGCATGTCGACATCAGAGTTGCAATTTTTGAACTCCATCAATCAAGGAAACAACGTATCAATATATATGCAATCCGTACAATAAAACTGCAATAAAAATCGAGCAATCCATCAACAGAAGTGTGGTGGTGTAAGGGTTCATTTGTTTGTGCTCCTAGACTCACAACGTAATTTTTGTTGTTGTTGAAAAGAAGTTCCTTCACCATGCCATTCAAACTATCAAAAATGAATTGATAAACTGTTGAAAAATCTAGAATTTAGAAAAATAAATACAAGATATTCTGCTCGTATGCGAAATATACCAATATTGTAATATTATTTATACAATCATAACGTTGTCATGAAAGTGCTTACAGTTTTTCCAAAAAAAACCCAATAATTTTGGATCAATGCAATCAGCTTCAGCTACTTGTACCTTCGCTCATACAGTACTTCTACGTGATGCATGACCGGTATTGATTGGTGGATCAAACCAAGATATGTCATCCAAACAATTGCGTTTCTCTAACTCCCAAATACTTAAGGAGACTGAGTTATACTTACATTCTGGTCTTTTCTTCCGCATGGACAAAGAGCACGCATCCGGTGCTTGTCGATTTCTGATTTTCTGGCCTATTGGACATTGTAGTAATTAGTGAAGCGCGCAGACCGCCGTCTAGTGCCCCATTATCTGACCACAATTGCAAGATCGGATCTGCAGAACACAATGACACATTAAAGCATTTACTGAAGAGTTCGACAGGTTGTTGTATTATTTACCTTCTGCTCAGGGCTGGTAATTGGAGGTATAGTTAATGAGTTCTGCTGCAAAGAAGCAAGTGTTGATGTCACAATATGGAACATGAAAATACAGTTTGGAATATACGTCTAAATCCACAAATTTATAAATGCTTTCGGATTTTTCTGCAAGATCACATATTGATTGTTGTGATATATAAGACTTGTTGGATTGACAGAATATACTGTTTGACAGTTAATGTTTGACATGAACTTGCAGACTAATAGAAATTCCTGATGCCATTGGAAAACAACTACAAGTAAAAATACTGGTGAAAAGTTATTTTCACTGACTCTTTTTATTGCAACACCAGCACCGTTTATGCATTTCACCTGGCTTTCATTCCTTGCTCACGTAGCTGTAATTTTATCATCCATGAACATTCTGTAGTGCTAAGGTCAGTATGAATCTGGCACCTGTATGGAAGGTAAGAAACGCAGGGAAGTCGATCAGCTTCATATTGGCGGTAATTCGAGGTGCTCACACCTGGTTTCATCTCTGCTAACATCAAAGTGTACAGGGTGTGTAGATGCAGACTTCAGAGACGTACTATGTTTCACTCCTTTCAATTGCCCTCTCAATTTTTTTTTTCCTGGATGTGTTTTGATAAAAGTCTTGAATGTTACAATAATAATAATAGTGAACATGTATTTATTTTCAAGTTTGCCATATGCAATGGTAATACGGCTTTTTGTGTGTAGCTCATTGTATTATTGCATAATTTTGAGCAACGATTATCAAAGTGCTTTGTATGATCATGGAATAGATTATCAAATTGGTATTAATTCAGTACTGTGCAAACTACGTATGGGGACTGAGAGACCGGTTTGTTCAGGACCAGAAGTGGATATTTAGTACAACATAATCATTACTCGTATTATTGCCAGCAACAACCACAGTGTGACTGTCGATAACACCCTCATAATTTTTTGCTATATACCAGCAGTTAATTCCTACAACATAATAGTTGTTGAAAAGTGGTGGCAATTATCCTTGTCTGAAAATCAGGTATATACGTTTGGAGTATTAAATACATATTGTTGCGGAGCGTTTGCGTTGTGATAAAATTAGTTTTTCTGTACAAGGTAAATACACAGTGTAGCGCATCCTATGCACTCGAAGCCACACAGAATGGAGAAGCTTATTATGAGTGTCGCGTTTGCTGAGGGGATCTAGGCAATATTGATTCTTGCTCATTCTGATCTGGCGCATTCATTAGTGAAAACCTATTACATTCGATCTTGTCATAATTACAACATGTGATAAATAGATATAATATCACATCTGCTAAGACCTATGAGTCGAACGTGGTTTAAGAAGATGCCCAAGATGATTGCTATTTATCGTATCATATCGTGTATGTTTCCATAGCATTCACCATAGATTGACAATTGCTATTGTCAATCGAAGGTGTGGGTACAATAAACAAAACCAATTTATTCACATGCCAATCACGTCACCCAACGAAAGAATTTTCCCTATTCAGTTCCATCCCGAACTGAATGGTTGTCTGCAGTCCGTCCAGTGTTTTTTGTAGTACTGATTTTAGCCCAGACTTAGCCTCATCCCAGCATACGAGATCTCTATCTGGAGACGTATCTGACACTTATTTGATGTTTCCGTATGATTGGTGAGACACTGATACAGCTTCAGTAGCTCATCTGTGTTTCCATATACGTTCAGTGATGCACTACAAAAGCAAACCCGGGCCACACAAGGCGGGAATTAGCGTGTACGCTTTATTATCTACTCATCGGGTGGCCTGACATTGGAACAGCCCTGGATACTCATTCATGATGAGGGAACATGATCATTGCATTTTGTAGAAATACTTCGGTTGTATGTGTTGATAAGGCATATTAATAACGTGTGAAGTTTGTCCATATTGTATGTATATATGTATATATAATGTATATATGTGTAAATGTGCGTTATATTTTGGGAGTTTTACCTGGAATGTAATTAGTACGTTCGTTCGTTTGCAATATATGTGAAAGTAGATGAAATAATGTAGAAACTTCTCCATATGCATGATTTGCGTGACCCATCCACTCATCAATTATATACATTTTATTCTGAGCGCTTTATATTTCCTCATAAAAATTTACAACCATGGGCGCCGGCAGTGAAGTTCGAAATTAGGTTATATTATTTTGGTCAAACATCATCGCGGTATATGTATGTCAGTGACCAAACTCTTGTTTAGCTTATATGAAAAATCACCATCGATTTCGTAAGAAGACTGATGCAAATGGTAGAATTGCAATGTTTTGCTGGGAAAATGCTTATCACAGTATTTTTGTGAGTTTGAACGACGTCACAATTATTTCGCTTAGAAACTGCCTGGTGTTGGCAAAACAATGAACGGCTGCTGGCAAATCGGAGATATTTATTTAGTATATAGATCTGGATCGATCTGGATCAAAGAAATCTACAGGTCGAGTTGTGCTTACAATAATAGATGATATGCCACTTCCATGCAGAAAGAATAGGTAACAGCTAATTAGCTTTATCCAAATCACGTTGGAACACTTTCCCAAGATAACGTTAATGCGACGAATGTCAATACGTATCTTTACACATGTATTGATGCAAGGTTATGAGGAAGCATTTTCGTATTGATACTGGCTTGATTTATTGAAAATAAAAAAAATTGTCAACTATAGATTTTTTTTCTCATAAATTCGGTATTTCAGATAGTAAATTTAGTAGATGTTGTATTAATGCATCTCGTATTAGCTGGTATAACCAGTAATTCCGTATCCACTTGAAAATTTACATCCGGTTGTGTTTATTTTAGTGCCATCAGGCGGGTTTCTAATCAATGCCAGATGTTTGATCACAGGAACTATTGCTCAGACGCATGAAATCGCCAGTCTGAGGCACGTGAACTGCGATTGAATCAGTGGTTAAACCTGACATGGGACAGAAACCAATACACTAGCTGTGCTATGTTTCCCGTACGCATTACAACAGGACACTTTTTGACACCAAACATCAGCCTCGGCAGCATGTGAGTTGAAATGTCATTGGCATATCAGGAAAATAGTTTTGAAAATAGTTTGATATACGTCATCCGTTTTCATAGCATTCTTCCAAATCTTTGTTGGAAATGCTGTCTCTATTCAACTCTCTTTCAGAAAAAATACTAAGAGATTCACGTCTCAGTGGCATGACATCAGATTCAGTAATATATTGTGTTTAATTTGCAGATACCAAGTTTGGCATACATGGAAATACGTATTCCTTTTCAGAAATTCCATCTCGAAGTGAATGAACACTCGTCAACATACACTGAGTCTCATCCCAGCAGACGAGATCCATATCTGGAGACGAACCTGGCACCTATATAGTTGACGTTTCCGTATGACTGATGGTACATTGATACAGCTTCATTGTAACTCATCTGCGTTATCCATCCCATGTGCCAATATGCTTTACAAATGCGAGCGGATTCAAACATTGAAAGAAGTGGTCTGCGTCCTTTACCTTCACATCCTACGGTGGCATTGCATTAACACTTCTGAGCTCTTATGATATGAACGGCATGATATTATTATGATATGAACGACATAATATTATTGTGTATGGAAATAACTAGGCAAAAATACATTTTTTATGATCGATTGATATAATTACATTATTTTACTCTCACTACAGAGCTTAGTGGGTGATGCGCTTCCTGTATGCGAATAAATTATTGATTCTAACTTGTCCTATGTGTTATATTGGAAATACTATCAATGAACGAATTTACTCCGGATAGAAAAAGCTCTTTAATTAGACACATTCGGCAACTGACCAAACCTATTTTAGGTTATGGCGGTGTTGAGTTACCCCTCAAAGAACTGAAGCGCTTATTTATGGACCCAGTTTCATTCAAAGGCGCCACACATTCCCCAAACCTACCAATAACTTTAGCTGCCACAATCAGGTCCCATGTAATACCATACTAGCATTTTGAAACCAGCGCCAGCGAGTCATCTACAATACTGAACGCTGTCCATTACTAAGCATCACATACAGAAATGTGGATACTGTAGCTCGTACGTGTCACTAGAGCAAGCAGTCACCCATGTACATAACGAATACTTCACCATACCCAATTATTTCTCCATTTATAGATCTACTTCATGTGTATGGGGTGCCGAAACTACCGAAATTTCCCAGTGGTTTTGTCAGTCCAACAGATTACTAGTTTGCATGTCGACAACAGAGTTGCAAACTTCGAACTCGATCAATCAATGAGACCACATATCAGCATATGCAATTTGTACAATAAAAACACATTAAAAATCAAGCAATAAATCATCAGAGGTGTGGTGGTGTAAGGGTTAATTAGTCTGTGATCCTAGACTTACAATTTGATTTGTGTTATTCATGGAATGAAATGCTTCCACCGTGCGATCCAAACCATCAAACTAAAAGTTATGAATCTAGATAAAGCATTACAAGATACCGATAAACAGAAAGGTACACATTCCGAGACGAGACCGAATCCATTCAATATGACTATGTTTGTGTCCATGTAGCCGAGTCCATGTACATATGCTAAAGCATTATAAGCTATCAACCTCAAAATAACATACCACTGATGCAATGCGAAATATACCAATGTTGTAATAATATGTATACAATCTTGGTGCTACAATGATATCGTTGTCATGTAAGAATATGGTTACAGTTTTTACACGAAATGCAATCATTTTGGATCAATGCAATAAGCTCCTGCTCCTTGTACGTTCGATTATACATCCACGTGATGCATGGCCGGTAATAATTAGTGCATGGAAACCAAGATATGTCATCCGCAAAAATGCATTTCTCCAACTCCCACATGCTTAATTAGACTAAGTTACTAAGACTACTCACAATCTGGTCTTTTCTTCCGCATGAGCAATGAACAAAAATCCAGTGCCTATCGATTTGTTATTATATGGCTTATTGGCCATTGTAGTAATTAGTGCGCCATACAGCGCCCATTATCTGACAACAATTGCACGACGGATCTGCAGAACATAATGACACATCAAAGCGGTTACTAGAGAGGTGAAAAGGTTGTTATATTGTATCTTGTATTTGAACATTACCTCCAAGTAAAATTGTGTAAAAACCATTGTATAGTACTAACACGTTTCCGTTGTGGAAACCATAAGCTACAAATAGAAATAGGAAGACATAAGAACATAGATAAACAATCCAGAGTGTGCAGTTACTGCAAATCCGAAAAGAACTTAGAAGTCATAGAGGATAAATTTCATTTTTTTACTTGTTTGCCCCTTGTATTCAGATATTTGAGACAAGTATTTAAAGGAACACATATGTCATAACTTTACCCTAGAAAATAACTTTCAACATATCATGTCGAGAAAACTGTGTATTCCAAACTCGGCCGAGTATGTTTATAATGCTTTAAACTTCCACAATAACTACAATTCCATAAAAAAATTTTGAACCGAGTTGAACAATGATGTATGAAATGTATGTACACCATTTTTGCCTGGAAATGTTTGTGTGTTATCGCCGCAATTGAAACATTGTATACATGTATATGGGCCAATGGCCTAAGTGAACGAATAAAACAACAATTAATATTATTTACCTCCTCTGCTCAGAGCATGTAATTGGTGGACTAAGTAATGAAGCCTACTAAAAAAAACGTGTTGATATCAAAATATGAAACATGAAAATACAGTTTTTAGTACGCCTGAAACCACAAATTTTGCAAGATAACATATTGAATGTCGTGATATACAATAACTGTTGAATATTAAAAGAAATACCATTTGACATTTACCTAACAAAGTGTGTTTTGCGTAAACCGATTGATGTGCCAAAACACCATTAGAAATTCCCTGTACCATTTGACAAAAATAGAATAAATGGTAATACTGGCGAGAAGCCTTTTTTTCTTATTCTTGTTGCAACAGTACCGTGGATACATCTCAGCTGGCTTCATTTTTTTTTTGCTCTCATAGCTGGAGTTCTATCATCCATGGACATTTTGTAGTGCAAAGGTCAGTATAAATCTGGCACCTGTATGGAAGATAGGGAAGGCAGGGAAGTCTATTAGCGTCATATTGGCGGTAATGTGGTGATCACATCTGGTTCTATTCCTACCAAAAACAAAGTGTGCTAGGTGTTTGGAAGCAGTCTTCGGAAACATTGTATGTTTCACTGCGTTCAATGGCCCTATCAATATTTTCCTGGAGGTGTTCCGGTAAGAGTTTTACAAAATTGTTACAATATTAATCGCAAATATCTTAGTGCGCAATTATTACCTGGACAGTAGGCAGAATGGGCATGACTAGATTAAACAGTTGAGCCAAGTATTAGTCATGCTCTTGGATGGCATAATAATTGAAAGAAAAAATGATCATGATAATTGGACAGGGTATTAGATAGCAAAAAGAGAAAACGGTTTTGATCACACTGAGATTATTGTCGAAAATGACGAGTTAACTGCAAATATATGAGGATGCTCTCTCATCCTTCTATATGTTCAAGGTCAGTATGTGAATGCAACTCTCCAAGTTGTATAATATGTTCTAGTTATTTACCTATTAACTCTGCTAACAGGCACTGAAATATTGCCAAATTCAATATCACAGTCTATTGTATTTATATGAAAGTTTTCTGCCACGTGTTGGTTTATCTAACATATACAATGGCACAATGGCTATTCTCGTATAGCTTATTGTATGCTTGCATCACATTGGACAATGATCATCAAAGTGCTCAGTACCATCATGAAACACATGTATTAAATTGGTAATGAATCAGGACCGATGAGACCACGTATGGGGACTGAGAGAACCGGTTTGTTCAGGACCAGCAGTGGATATTTACTACAACATAATCATAACTAGTATTATTGCCAGCAACAACCACGGCGTGACTATCGATAACATCCTCATATTTTCTGCTATATACCAACAAATACATGGGATGTGGAGCGTTTGTGTTTTGATAAAATTATTTTCTGTACAAGGTAAATGCTCACTGTAGCGCATCTGATGAATTCGAAGTCACACAAAATGGGGATACTTATTATGACGGTCGCGTTCGTTGAGGGCGAATCAATATTGATTCTTTCTTATTCTGATCTTGATCATTTATTAGTGAACAACTATCACATTCGATCTTGATATAATTACAACGTGTGAAGTAGATACAACATCACCTCTGCTAAGACCTGTGAGTCAAAACGTGGTTCAACACTATCCATCATTCCTCTACCATGCTAAAAATATGACATAGGTAATTAGCTTCATCAAAACGCATTGCCCATGATGATTGCTATTTATCGTATCATATCGCGTATGTTTTCATAACAGTCGCCTTAGACTTCGACAAACTATGTAGTCTTTCCACCTCTATCTACTTTTCGGGCAAATGACTTCACGTCTCGCTGGCTTGACAATGGGTACAATAAATAAATTCCGTTTTTTCATATGCCAATCACGCCAGCCAGGAATGAATCATATGCCAATCATGACAGCCACTGGTCTGTAGTACGACCAGTGTTCCTCGTAGTACTGATTTGAGCTGAACCCAGGCTTGGTCTCATCCCTGCATACGAGATTCCTATCTGGAGACGAATGTGTGTATCCATATATATACAATGTATACATGTGTACATGTGCGTTATATTTTGGGAGTTTTACCCGGAATGTAATTTGTACATTCGTCCGTTTGCAATATATGTGAAAGTAGATGAAAGAATGTAGAAACTTCTCCATATGCATGATTTGCGTGACCCATTTACTCATCAATTATATACATTTTAATCTGAGCGCTTGAATATTTCCTGATTGAAATTTACAACTATGGGCGCTGGCGGTGAAGAAATTATTAAGTTATATTATTTTGATCAACCAACGCGGTATATGTACATGTATGTCAGTGACCAAACTCTTGTTTAGCTTATCAGAAGGTATGAAAAATCACCATCAATTTCATCGGAAGACAGATGAGGATAGCAGAATTGCAATGGTTCGCTGGGAAAATCATAATCACAGTATTTTTGTGAATCTGAACGACGTCACAATTGTTTCGCTTGGAAACTGCCGAATGTTAGCAAAAACAATGAATGGCTGCTGGCAAATCAGAGATATTTTTTTAGTATTTAAAGTTGGTGTGAAATTAAGCTGCATAAAAATTCAATGAATGCAAGTGAAATTAATTTCCTGTGTGGTTTATTGGAGCAATCCTCATCAGCCACTCAACCAATTGGTTCTGGTTCTATTGATGAATCCAATTCAGCAGACACACGGAAAATTAACGACTGCCGGAAACATGCACGTGGAAAATTGGGTGATACTGACATTGGTATTTTAGGGCTGGGTGTAGCTAGGTCACAATTGCTATAATTGTACACCAAATAAAGTTTGGACACCCACAAAGTGGAATAATCGGCTAGCATATATTAGATGATATAGCACCGTTACAACCCACAAAATACGTCCGCATGACCCTGCAATGGAGTCTGAACATACCGTAAAATGCACGATGTGAACGAATTCTTTACATCTGCGCTAACATAAGCAAAGACACGAATTTCCCTATAATGTCATTATTTGCAACGCAAAAAGTATCAAACTGAATACTTGGGATTCCATCACTATAAAATATCATGCATGTGAGAGGGATGTGTATTTGTCTATATTTTCAGCCATTTTTGTTAATTTTGATTCACCGCATGGGAACCTTTCCGTGCGAAACTATTTTTAAAATCCGATTTTCATTGTAAAATTTAGACAAATTCACGTGCGCATTGGAGCTTTTGCATTGTATAGCTGCTCCAAGGACAGCTGCTGATCACTTAAAAATGGAAAACCAATTATTTCACTTCAATGCCTCTACGCCAACCTTTGAATTGGAAGCAGGTAGGCCTACTGCATCTTGAAACAAAGACTAGATGATACTCTAATATGTCTTCATCTAGCTGACTCTATTGCCAGTCTTTACTATTCGTAAACGATGTCATCATAAACATGTATATAATATCATATACGTTTTTTTCTCCAGTTTGTTCTACGTTGTTTTGTGTGGCAGAGCCATGAGTAAATTCCTGTCTATTCTTTCTCTGGTATCAATATAGACACTTTGCAAGCATCTGTCCGGACCTAGACTAGTATTGATTTCTGTTTGATACGGCCTATGGTAATTGTTCATTTTCTGACCGAAATTGGAAGAACAGAAGAACAGGCACAATCACGCAGCGAAGACAATTATTTACTCTAGAGGTCGAAAGGTGGTCGCAGTAATTAACAGACTTCGCGGTTTTATTCTCAGAAGGAAAGTGTTGAGATCTAGCGGGGAAACCACCTTGTTACAACCAGTGTGTGTATTTATTGTCAGTTGAGCTACATTACTGATAGAAAATAACCAAGTGACTGAAATAGAGCTCAGTTTTGTTTTCCCATAGTGTGAGCAACCCCAAAGTTTCAATCGGTTCCTTTACGACGGTGAATGATTACGAGCTGTCCGTATATGTAGTTTAAATTATACTATAAAAAGACATACTATTTTAATATAATTTCACTTACTCGCGGCAACACTATGATTTGCTACACTGGTAAGCGTTTGATAAAAAGATAACAGCATTTTTTTCATCAATAAATTGCCCAATAAAACTCTGACAAAAGATTTTGTTTTAAATTTGACGTCCGTTTTGTAAGTGGTATGTACACCAGTTTATTGATTTCTTTGTCTTATAAGAAAAATCTCCAAATAGCTTGAATGGCTGAAATCAGTATATATTGGAAACACATACGTAGGCGAGAAATACACAACTCATGATTAGCTTCGTATAGGTAATGGTGGCAATTAGAATTACTAAAAAAAGGAATTAGTTGGGTGTTTGCGGCGACTCCAGACGTAAACTTTTCAACGAGGTTTGTAACATTTGTAGTGTAACATTATTAAAGGTAATTTTAGGATACGAAGCTTAGGCATTATACGTGTTTTTGGTGAACACATCATGTAATCAATTTCATCAAAGAACTAAAGTATACACAAAATTCGCAGAATTTTTTTTACGAACAAGATTTTCTTCTCCAAGTTCTCAAAAGGACAAAATCGCCATCATGTACAAGTTGACTATACACCCTACCAAATGGCATAGAGCGTTGACCGACCTAGTTCTTTTGTTTAGGGGTCAGGTCATGTTGTTGTCAACGCTGTAGGGCTAACTTTTTGCGACACAGGGTGAGTAAAATAATTTTTCTGTCAAATATTGACCATATTACCTGAGAATGGGGATTCGATGCAGTGTCCGAGATACCAATGTACAAGCGCGTGCTCTCCAATAGTCCATATGAGTCTGATTTGTTCAGAAATAGGCCCTGGCCCACGGATTTTGCCCACAAATATGTAGTATCCAAACATTGATCACAATTTTTTCGATACTTATGACCCATGTACAACAAACCTGTTTGAACTGGAGGATTCAAATACTTCAAACTTCATTCGTGATCAATATAAAGGCGCAACATCAGCTAATTAGGGCTCTAATAATTTATTATTGTATCGCTTGTGGCGTGTCAACGCTCTAAAGACATGGTCTACGCTCTAAGGCTGTCTGATCAAATTTACAAGTCTCGATTCGCCTGTAGTAATATGTAGTCTTTTGGTGGAATATCCAAGACAGATTCATGGAAACGTAACATATAATGCTTCGGAGAATCGTTCGCATGCATCAAAACAACCACAAGACATCCTCAATTATTGTCCATTCTTCCCGGAGAAGGTATATGTGACTTTAACAAGGCAGCCTTAGAGCGTAGACCATGTCTTTAGAGCATTGCCACGCCACAAGCGATACAATAATTATTTATTAGAGCCCTAAATAGATGGTGTTGCGCCTTTATATCGCTCACGAATGAAGTCTGAAATACTTGAAACCTCCAGTTCAAACAGTGTTGCTGTACATCGGTCATAAGTATCGAAAAAAATGTGATCACTGTTTGGAACCTACATATTTGTTGGCCACATCCGTGGGCCAGGGCCTATTTGTGAACGTATCAGACTCATATGGCTATTTGGAGAGCATGAGATTGTTCATTGGTATCTCGGACACTGCATCGAATCCCCATTCTAAGGTAATATGGTCAATATTTGATAGAATAATTATTTTACTCACCCTATGTCGCAAAAAGTTAGCCTCACAGCGTTGACAACAACATGACCTGACCCCTAAACAAAAGAACTAGGTCGGTCAACGCTCTATGCCATTTGGTAGGGTGTATAGGCATTCCATGTGTGGAGCCGTTTGTGCAAGTTGTTGATAATTAGGCTGGCTACATGTACTTAAGTTCGATTACCCTGCTGGACGGGGGAAGGCATAAATCCATTCAGTACGTGTGGTTCAAGCACTGGCCGTGCTCCCAGGTGACAGTGACATCAGACAAAATAATTGAACTAGCGTATCGAACGGCTGTGGGAAAATCACTATAAACAATGTGGTTTCCTCAATAGCAGCGAAATGAATCATTGCATACATCTTCTTTTTTATCTTTTTTTAAAAAAAAAGTTACTGCTACTTACTGAGAGAGTGTCGAGTGCCACATTCCAAGTTTGTATATAATGTTTCAAAATACATTAATTCTCCACTTGGTGGTATGATCGCCATACCATTTTACTGGGAAATGCTCTATTCTGCAAATACCACCCATTAGTCTGAATCCATCACCCGAAAGACACAGCTTTATTATTTCAATCTAGGGTACACAATACAACAATGTTTTCATATATTCTTGGCTTTTCAATAAATCACTCCAAACAGATGATTGGCAAAGTAGTGCTCCATCCATTCATTCGATCAAACCATGCAGTGGAGAATGTCTTATGTTGATTGTCGGTTGAATGCTTGAATCTCAACTGCTGAGGCTCTACAAGTATTGAATTATTATTTGTCTCGTCCGATGTGGTAATAATGAAGCATTCGAGTGACCGCTATTTGACGGTAACTACAATAAGTGAAGTGCAAACAAAATAGCACATCAAAGAGTCACATGTATCTGAGAGGTCAAATTATGAACACAGAAAATACTGTTGGAATGTTCCACCACCGGAACATCTAACAATTATCTGACAAAGTAGGTTTTTCCTTTGCATAAACAGCTTAGTGTTCGAGAATTGTACTATATTCTGATTTTTCTAAATTGTAACCCTGATCATGAGCCATTCCCAAGACTCAATTCATCGGTGCACCAGTGTTATGCTTGTAGATACGTCTCACCTGACTTTTATCCTTCACTCTCGTATCTGGAATGCTATCCGACATGGACAATAAGTAGTGCCGGGCTCAGTATGAATCCGAAACCTCGTGGGAGATAAGAAATGCAACTGATTAGCTTCGTATTGGCGATAATTCGAAGTGCTCACATCTGGTATTGTTTCTGCCAACAGCATGGGCTGCAGAGGATAAGCAGAGGATTTTTCGGTGATGCAGTCTTGATAAAGGTACCACTATATTTATATTAAACATACTGACTCTAAAAATGTAATGGTCGTTTGGTGTGGCATTGGTGAAACTTTTTGCTGAATAGATTGTGTTTATATACAGTTATTTCCTGGACACATATGAAGAGCGATAAATTGATTACACTGGTGGGTCACGCACCTGTCATGCTCTAGGATGAGATAAGAAAATAGTTGGACAGGACATTGGATAACCATAAGAAAGCCTCTGTGGTCACATTGGCGTGACTGTTGAAAGATAAATTATTGATAGTGCCGTTCAACGTATGTCCATGCTTGATGTCATATGACAAACGGCAACATTTTCAAGATGCATCTGGGATCCACCACCCATCACAATAAGGGAAACTCAGTATGATACACTCGATATCTTCGTAGTCACAACATAACACAAATCGAGTTTGGCTTATGACAATAGAGAGTATGCCATCCAACATGCAATAGGGATGCGAAACAGTCAAATACTATAGCCTTATCACGTTGAAACACGTTTCGCAAGATGTCTTGCAACTGAATCCATTTGTTGAGTAAAATAAATATAGTCAGCTGTAGAGAATATGATTTTTCATGTATGTTACTATTAGTAGATATTTCATTGACACCCCCCCCCCCCCCCCATCAAAAATACATTGGCTGATTTCCTACCACATCTTAATTGTTGAGAAGTGGTGGCAATTATCCGCATGTGAAAATCGACAAAATAGCAACAACAACCAATCTTCATTCATCCAAGTTCAATACATGTGGGCCTGTGGAATGATTGCTTTTGAAATAATTATTTTTTTGCACAAGGTAAATGCTCAGTGTGATGCACATAATGCATTCGAAGTCACACAATATGGGATACTTATGGTGATAGTCACATCCGTTGTTGGGTCTTAACAATATAATAGTTGATTCTTGCTCATTCTGATATTGAGCAGTAATTAGTGAAGGACGTACCACACTCAATCCAGACATGATTGCAACATCTGAAGTACATTTACAATGACACATCAAAGATCTACAAGTCGAGTTGTGCTTACAATAATAGAGAATATGCCACCCCATGCAGATAAAAAACGAAGTAGCTAATTAGCTCCATCCAAATCACGTCGGAACACGTTTCACAAGATGATTGTGAATGCGACGAATATCGAGTTTTCAGGGAGCATTCATGTATTGCTACTGGCTTAGTTCATTGAAGAATGTATAAATGGTAAACTATAGAAATTATACTTTGTTATGTTCAGTGTTTGTACGGTAGTAACTTTTCAGTTTTCCCATAAAAAAAACTGTGGCTGGTATATTTGATCTATCATTAGCTGATATAACTAATATGTTCGTATCTATGAACGTTTACATCTGGTTGTGTAATAATTCCAGTATGTTGATGTTTGAGTACGGACAATATTGCTCAAACACAAGAGTCATGGTGTCACCCGATCTAGGATACATGATTTGTCAATAATATTGGAATGTCATCGCCGAGTTGGGACAATAGGTTTGCCTCATGACATGTTAATGTGATGAATAGCGTTCTTCAGGCTATATCAACCTTGCACGTCGTATAGTATGAAATTCGTTGTGTAGTAACAAGCGCGACTTTCAACGAATAATCCTTTATTGGGATGATTCCTTGACAATGTCTGCACGATTACAGCCATAGTCACAACACTTACTAGCCCGACAATACAGTTCACGTGGTCCGTAAATAAATAAGTCCTTCTCATCACTTCAACGCAGATTTATCCACAATTATCCAGTCCGCTTACAAAAACACCTCTTCACTGGTCAGAGTTGTATTCTAATGGCGGGGGCAGGTCTGCATGTTTGGGTATTTTCCCGCATGGAGTTGCGAGGTCGTGTGATTGGCTGTGTTTGGTGTCATGTCATGTACTGTGCACGTGGTATCTGGGTGCAGGGTGAAGGCCGTGTGGGTATGTCGAGTCTGTAAGTGTTCTGATTGGTGGATATATAGAGCGAATGTACTGAGTATAATGTCGGTCGTGTTTGCGCGCGTAATTCTGAGAAGTCCTCAGCACTTCCAGGAAGGAGAGTTTTTTTCATATTATAATGGTGATGTAAGCGTTTGTGTATGCATATGAAGTGAAAGTCCGTGAGGGGTAGGGTTTGGTACTTTACATTCACAAAAATATTCTACATTAATAGTGCACCATAATACAACTGCATCATGTAACCTGGCGTGTATGTTTTCATAGCATTGATAAACCTAGAAGCAACATTTATGAATTATGATTTCTCGTCTCCATCTCTCGAAGGAATATAATCATGTCTCAATGACGTCACATCAGTTACAGTACTAAATTTGCGTCCTTTCAGCTGCCAGTCAGGGCACCGATTGAAATAACATTTTCTATTCAGAGGTTCCTTCTCGAGCTATTAGTGGTCTACAATACGACCAATGTATTATATTTTAGTACTAATTTGGGGCTAACGTGGCCGGGTTATTCGATGTTTACTTGTGATTGACAGGACATTGATTAATCTTCAGCAGCTCATTTATGTTTCCCATCTGTGTACAGAGATGCAAAACAAATGCGAACGAGCCCATACAAGGAAGGAATTAGTGTGCCACTCTAATATTCCCGTCATAAGGTGTCCTGACATTGGAACATACCTGGATATTAATTTATTCATTTACGATATGGGGACATGGATACGATACTGCGCTTCGCAGTAATACATCAGCGGTATGTGTTAGTAATACGAAACTATGATGTGTGATAATTATTGTATATCAATATATCTATGTTGTATTTTGGAAGTTTTATGAAAATTATTGGTAATCTGTATATTTGTTTGTTTGCAATATGTTTGGAAGTAGTTGAAAGCGTGTGAAAACTTCTCCATATACATGAATTGCGTGGAACATTCATTACAAATTTCTTTAGTCTGATCGCTTGAGTATTTCCTGATTAAAATTAACAACTCATGAAAAACCAGTATCGCTTTCATCATAAAATAGATGGGTGATAGAAATGGACAATTTACCAGTGAGTGCGTTCCCTGGGGAAAAATCATGCAGTATTGTTGGAAGTATGAAAAACACCCTAGTCATTTTGACTACAGAGCTGTCAAATGAAAATAAATAGCAACTCCTGGCAAATAGAAGAGATTCATTTTATATCCTGGGTTGGTTTATGAATAGGCTTTACAAAAATACGATTATCGCAAGTGGAATTAATTCCATTTGAGCTGTGTTGTAACTTGCAGCATCCACAAATTGGGTCATATTGGTCATTATTAATTCATGATTGCTCATCACATAAAGTATCAACAATCAAATAGTAACTGGGAGAAGTTACCCCATCTTGAATAACAAAGATTAGACACTCTCCTAATTTGTTATTCATCATGTATCTGACACTGTGTGCCCCTCTTGATTTGACTAACCTAGTGTTTTGCGTGCTGTGGAGGGACATATGAATATCCTCACACAAAAGTTGCAAACTAACAGTTCTCTCAACCAAGACAAACAATGTATTCTCGTGCATGAACTTCAACCAAAAATTGTACCATATATCAATCGCAAAGCAATCCGTCCACCTGGATGTGGTGGGAGAGGTGTATGACATGTGCCCCATACAATCATATATCGCCATATCGCGGATATCAGAAATATGATACATAATTGAATATATTATTCAAAAGCGTGCACAATATGAGGGATATATTATATAAGTACTCCGAATTGAGCGCAACAAAACGGTTTCTTCACTATCACGATCTACAGATCACATACACGTGTTTTAATGATGTATATCTCCGTACAACAATAGTATACAATGTCGTAATAACATGCATATACTCAATGTTCATTCAAAATATGAAATATTGCACAGGATCTATGACATGGTCTTCTTTCCAGCTTGTTCCACATAACTATAGTGTAACAGAGACATGCTGAAACACTCGCCTTTTGCCAGCAGCATTAGGCATACATGGCAAGCACCCATCTCGACAAGTTCTGATTTCTGATGTAGTGTAGTAATCAGTGATGCAAATACACTCTCATACCGTGCTCATTATCTGACTGAAACCTGGAAGGACATAATTGCATACACAATCACGTCTCGAAGATAATTATTTACTCTAGAGGTCGAATAGGGGTCGCAATAATTAACAGACATGCGGGATTCTTCTCAGGAGGAAAGTGTTGAGATCTAGCGGAAACAAACCAACAATATTGTTGAAGGCATGAAGGAACAAGAATTGTCTACCGTCCTGGAATGAGGAATGCGCAACACTGAGATATTCTGGGTCAGAGTTTGCGGTTAACCTAGAAGTAGATTTCTCTACGAGGTTTGTCATACAGTAATTATTGCGAATCATATGTATTTTATGCGGTATCAATGATCACATCACATAATCAGTGCTGCCAAAGAATTAATCTATACACAAAAATATACTTTCTCGAGTTTCCAGTTTTTTGGCCAAGATGATTTTCTTTCCCAAATATTTGTGTGAAAGGCAGAAACGATCATTTACCCATTGACCACATGTATTCCATGTACCAGGCCTTTGGGGGCAATTTTGTGCTAATTAAGCTGGGTAAATGTACTTGAATTCAATTAAGTCCTGAACAAATGGGGTGATGCCTAAATCCACTTAACACGTGGGTCAAGCACTGGTCGTGCTCCAGGGTGACATTGACATTAGACAAAATAATTGAGTCAGGTTATTGGATGGCCACGATGTGGGTTTCCTCATTAGCAGAAAACGAGTCATTGCATACAAAAGAGACAGAAATAATTTATACTTTCTACGGTTTGTTTTCATATGGAGTGTCGAGTGTCATATTCCCAGGTTTTCACAATAAGGTTCCACCATATATATATATGTATTTTCTTCCAATTTTGTTTGAAAAAGAAATGTATGCATAACTGCATGTACTTAACACTAAAGTTATTTCTAATTATGATATAGAGCTCAATATGAATACTCTTGGTGTACCATATTTGTATACTGTATATGTATGAAAATAATTCTCATTCATCTTCTATCAATGAAGGAGCCAAACAGGACGGTACTGAATATAATCCAAACATGTTTTGAACATACCTTACTTTGTACTTTGCGATAAACAGAACACGAGACAACAACGGAATATCAAAATATTGAGGTATGATAAAAAATTTGTCCAGGTAATTGCCACTATCACAAAGACTATGGCAAATACGCTGGCAAACATGCTAGGCATAATAATTTTTTACATGTCCAAAGGCGTTCACACTTTCCCAACCCTGATAGGACTTCATTAAGGGTTGAATAATGGGTCTTCCTCTATAAGCTTCTATAAGGCTAGCACTTAGTTGTGGGAATTGTTTGCATTTTAAATGAGTTGCAACAAAGTAAATGCAAGTGAAGTGGCTCATCAATCATCATAACGTGATAAATCAGCATAACGCATTTGAAATTCACCCGGTGAAGTGTGTCTAAGCTTACCCTATCTAATGGGTAGTTATTAAAGCACAAGCAGGCTACAATTAATTGTCACTGTTCGTGTGAGCATACTATTCTCATCTAGTTTGATTTTTCCTAAATGATTAACCACAATCTATCAGGTCTTGTACATTGATATGTGAAACACATATCACGTTTAGTATCTGAACATGATTAGAACAAATGAGTTGCATACAGAACTTGACATGAATTATATCCATGCGAACTCAGTAGATCAGATTACACTGTATAGCAACAAGAATACGTGTGTCCTACGGAAGCGTATTAGGGCCACATGAGTTTTTTTTTCAATTCAATTTGTCGACTTATTATATCGATTTATCGACTTATTATCTCGATAAATCGAGATATTATCTCGATAAATCGACTTATTATCTCGATAAATCGACTTATTATCTCGATAAATCGAGATATTATCTCGATAAATCGAGTTAGTTATCTCGATAAATCGAGTTAATTATCTCGATAAATCGACTTATGTTCTGGGCATTTAAAGTTCAAGTAAAATGGAAATATGTTTCAAGTCACATTATTCATATTGAACACTATGTTGAATAGGGTTATATGATGGACCATTACAACATTAAATATTGAATAATAGAGACCAAACTACCGAATTAAAAACTATAGTGAAGTTCCTATATCACTATCTTTTAGAAAGATGCAACATGTTCATGAATGAAAATGGTATCATTGTTTTGTTTTTTAGAAATTATTTAGCTATTAAACATGAAATGAGGTATATTCATAAAATCGGTGCGGCTTCTCCAATTGGATAGTTTGGTATTATTTCAGCGATTAATGTAATGACTGTTAATCATATACTCCATAAGTTTTCAATATGAGTTATCAGTATATTTTCTTTGTCCTATTGTTGCCAATACAAGGAAACCAATGAAATGCCTATATTATGGTCGATGCATATTCATTTTACTTGTACTTTAAATGTCTGAGTCTTTTAAGTCGATTTATCGAGATACTATCTCGATTTATCGAGATAATTAACTCGATTTATCGAGATAATATCTCGATTTATCGAGATAATATCTCGATTTATCGAGATATTAAGTCGATTTATCGAGATAACTAACTCGATTTATCGAGATAACTAACTCGATTTATCGAGATAATAAGTCGACAAATTGAATTTTAAAAAAACTCATGTGGCCCTAATACGCTTCCGTAGTGTCCAAGGGTTTTCTGAAGAGATGTGAAAATCAGGAACCTAGCAATAATTTGATCACAACAGAACATAAAAATACACTCATTTACCCCAATCTATAGATGTCCCAATATATTCAAGGTATAGCAGGAAAACGAATATGAAGGGCATATAGTAATGCTACTTCAACTGTCGTAACTCTGATCACGGTCATAGTTACATCTTAAACAAGACCAGTACTGACAGTTATTCCAATAATAAATGTACTACAGCTACATAATAACCCGCAGACAGACGCAAGTATGTGCATAGTATGGGAAATTTTAGGAGCTGCTACATCACTGTCAACAGAAATAACAGTATCGACTATATAATTGCCCTGCTGGGTCGTGTGATATCGGTCAACGCCTGTTCCAATTAAGCCAAGCTAACATGCTCGGATTATGGTATGCCATACACCAATAAAATGGGCATAAATCCGTCTAACACATCGGTCAGACAGTAGTAATTTGCTATGTCATCACTGTTGTCCTACATAAACACCTAAATAATTGAATCCCCTCGGGCTGGGGACATCGGAATGCCCGTTTATGGTTTATTGTTATGGAATACATGTTTGTGTTATACATGTACATCATAATTATGTAGATAAAAGAAGTATAAAATATCAACTATTTTGTTTTGAATAACTGGGTGGATTTGTTCGTTTTGATCAGGTAATGGGAAAATTCAAATCAAAATTGTTATTCAAGAAATACGTCATTAATGTGTTGTATAATTAGGGATATCATCCCTGTTTATTTGCAAATATCAATGAATTTGTATGACATGCAAAATAACAAATGTGCAATTTATTATCGACATCAAAGCAGACAGTACATTATCTGGTGACAACTGTGAATGAATTGGGTGCAAATGTACAGTTTAACCATAGTTCATCTGTTGATCTCAATGTAATAATACACTCTTTGCATTTGACACATGTAGTGATATTTTACAAAATCATATTTTCAAATTGAGTCACTCTTCACATTTGATAACCCCGAAGTCACATACAAATAAATCAGGCTTCATAATTAGTGTCTGCTGAGTAGAATAAAAACATGTATTTTCTACTAAACTAAGTAATTATGAGAGTGTGGCAGTTAAATTAGGTGGTAGTTAGTCAACGTATCGATGAATAGACCATGCAATGAAGTCCTAAAAATAGATTGATGTTTTGAAAGTTATAAATATATTGTATGATTTTTTCATGAACTTGATTTGACAAAACTGCTTTAAAATGTAAATTGCTTTGCACAGAATGCCTCATATTAGTGATGTTCTGAAAGTTAGGACATACCTGTAGATCTAATACATGAATAGATTGTATGATTTTCCCATGAACTCGATTCGATAAAGCTGCACAAAAAGTAAATTGCTTTGCATGGAACGCCTTATAATAATAATAATAATAATAATCAGATTTATTCAACGACGGTCCATGATGATAGGCAATTTTGTCTGTCTTCCCCATCCTCCGTCGAGTGACAATTTCGAATTTGGAAAGCACATTCGAATGGAGAAACCTTTGCAGTGCCAGGATGAAAACTCCACCTACTTTGTGCCGGTGACGGGGATCGAATCCGCGTCACCTACCGCCTCTGAGCTTCGTTGCTTCAAGAGCCACCAGTCCAATCCACTCGGCCACAGAGTGCAGTTTTGAGAGTAGACATAACAGTAATGCGTGAATAGATTGTCTGATTTTCTAATCAACTTGATGAAACTAAACAATAATGGAACTTTTGGTCTCAATGATATCTATGGTTATAATATGAGGACAAGTTAGCAATTTAACAAGCTGTTCATCGTGGAACTGGCGCGCAATCATTCTTATTTACTCTCAAAACTATGTCTGGAGACACGCGAATTCCACATCCATCAAGGTTTGAGCCATTATAACAAACCTGCAAAGAATGAACGTGTCTTTTCCTTAATGTATATATCGGCCAATCAATTTGATCACAGAAAAAAATACTGTCTATATAGCAGAACACGAATGAGTATAGTTTCACCAAAAATATACATTATAATAAATAGTAGTCAATGATTGTTGTAGGCGCTGTTCCCAATATTATTTTATATGCAAATGTATAATGTTCCGGATGACTACCCCGGAAACTTGAAGACAACATTCATGTCGAAGAGATTGTACTCACTTGGCAGTTGGAAGCACGAATCTTCATCAAATTCAATGAAGAGGAATGCTGTTGGATATGTTCATAACATATCCCCTGACATAGGCGCCATAATATTTTAGGTAATTGACTGGATACCGTGTTTCATGACCTCTGTCCTATGTGGACCGCAGCACGCCCCCCGAGGTTAGGTTATTTGATTGATTAATGCTGGTGTGGTTATCCAAAAAAACGAATATTGGTAGAGGGGCGGGCGAGAAAATAGGCTGTAGTTAGAGGTTTAAGAAGAAGATCTAGATGTTGATGATGATATATTCGATTCTTACTGAGTCTATTGTTATTGTATAATACAGTATCCAACGCTTTTGACAACTGAATTTGAAAAATGGATTGAATATCAGTTTACAGATTGGTCTTGACGTCATATACCATTGTGACTGGACAAATAATTGAACAGAATTTTGTACCAAAATAACAATACCATTATAAAATAGTTTATTGTATAAACTGGGTTAATCAGTCAGGAAATATAAACATACTAGTTATCTGAGTTGATAATGTGGTGATAGAAGTTATCGAAGTGAGGTGTTGAGGTGTCTGGCAGTTTATGCATGAAAACAGCCTGATGAAATAAGCCCAATTGTTGATTGATTGAAAGCGTTGAGAACAGAAAAACAAAACAAATACGAAGTCAGAATGTAGGGATATGTTCGGAATGTGGAATGCTTTGTCAGTAGTTAGAATTATATGAAATACAGCGTGAATCCGCGTAGAGCTATTTCACACGGTGGTCAGTAAATTGCTCTAGAGTTACAAAGTAGTTAGTCCATTTTGTAAGAAGAATATTAAATCACGCAACCATTTGTCTTCATCTATTCAACTTTGTGTGACAGGTCTGCAATTAATTTCTTTTATCTTCATGCACAAGCTTGCGAGTCGTGAATCTGAATTTCAAATCAATTACTTGAAAACAGTGTTGATGGTATAGTGCTTCATCAATCAAGATAAACTTCATCAATACATAATGCATCGTGAGAAAATAGAACAGAAAATGCATCGGATATTGCATCTTATTTTGTGTGAAAATAATGCGTGTTAGAACACAGGATGATATACATCATTTTTGTCAAGTAACTGACCATAATAATGGACATGGAACCACAGTATTGGCAAAGAATAGTGCTGGGGTGAATCACATTGTTCGGACGTATTGCTAATTAAGTTGCTCCAATTATTCATTTCCTAGACAAATCAGACCCCACAAATCCGTTTAACACATGGGTTACGCAAATCGCGTGACATCACTGCCACCCATCTAACTGAGTTTCATTAGGAAAGGCATTGGTTGGTATTGGTAATAAGACAAAACACTTTCCCTATTTCGCTCATGGTTTCTACGGTAACGTTATCGATGTGACATGGGCATGCCATATCTGCTTGTGTGACTCCTGGCATCAATGCATACGTATAATAAGTGGAAAAGTCAGCTAATAATATTGCCGTAAATAATTAGGTTGAATTGCTCGATTTGATTAGCAATCGGAAACTGTTATGAAAAAAAATATCATTATTGAGTTTTATCATAATATTTTGACAAAGGATGTCATTGAATCAACAGACACAGTGTCCATTTGCAAGTATCAATTAATTCTTGATTGTTTGGTTTTCTGAAAAAAACTAAGAGCATGAATTAGTCTCGAAATCATTGCAGTCAGCACATAATCTGGTGACAATTGATGAAATAGACAGAATATTCCCCCACATAGTATAAGTTATCATGGGCTTCAGACCCCAACACCGCGTGTTATCTGCCTGAAGTCACCATATACCACGAGGCCGCAGGCCGAGTGGGATATGCTGACTGAAGGCAGATATCCTGCCGTATTTGGGTCTGAAGTCCATGGTAACGATTTTATCATTGGACTATATGAAGCTCTCCGAAACGTCATTCCGTATTACCCGCCTGAAGCCCACGATACAGAAAATATCTTAGAATCGCGCATTTGCAGCAATCCGATGATAAAAGTATATATCTCTTAATGATCAATGATGAATCATATTGGTAACGTTTCAAATGTTAGACTGATTCTATTGGTACTGGATTATATTTTAGCCTTGTTTTTTGACAAATAAATTTTGGAAATGGCTTGCGTATCCTTTTACAGCGAGAGTTGTGTGGCTGCATTTGTCTTGTCGTCTGCTGCCTTTGTGACTGGACATAATTAATTGAAATTGGACAGGACACGGTACCATAGAAACAGAGCTAGGCAGATTGTGCATGTTGATGTGACAGATGCAATAAATCTGAACACCAACAGTGCGACATCTGTCCAGTATATATATTAACAGTAGCGGATTTAGAGGGGGGGGGGGGGTACTGGGGCAGGACCCCCCCTTTTCGAAAAAAAATACATATACATAGGCGGGTTCAGCCTTCATGCCCGAGAAAAATGATGTTGAAATACCATGTTTAAGAACAAGTTGATCATGGTGAGTTTGTTCGAAACGTATACTCAGGAGAGACTATGAAGCTACCACAGGACATAAAAAGGGGTCTGGCTTCTGGGGTCCTTCAGCAGGCCCCGGACCCCCACCCAAATGTGCAGATTCCCTTCTACCTTTTTTTACAAACTTTTCAGGACATAGTCATCAATGAATTTTTAAGTGCAATATATACCCAGGAGAGCCACTAAATTAATTCAGAACATAAAAATGCTATGATTTCTGGGGCCCTTCAGTGGGCTCAGATCCCCGGCCCAAATGTCCAGCTCCCCTTCACCTTTTTACGAACTTTCCAGAACATGGTCATCAATGAATTCTTAAGTGCAACCATTCCCAGGAAAGGGCACAAAATTAGTTCAAAAACACAAAATTAGAACATAAGGAAGGCTATGACTTCTGGGGCCTTTGGGCAGGCCGCAGGACCCCCGGCCCAAATGTGTAGCTTCCGTTCTACATGTACATTTTTCACAAACTTTCCAAACCATGGTCATCGATGAATTTTTAAGTGCAATTTATTTACCGGGAGAAGGCCACAAAATAAGTTCAGAACATAACAAGGGTTATGAATTCTGGGGCCCTTGAGCGGGCCAAATGGACCCCCGGCCCTAATGGATAGCTTCCCTTCTACTTTCTACCAACGTTTCCAGAACATAGTCATCGATGAATTTTTAAGTGCAATTTATTCCCAGGAGAAGGCCACAAAATAAGTTCAGAACATAAAAAGGGTTATGAATTCTGGGGCCCTTCAGCGGGCCCCAGACCCCCGGCCCAAATGGATAGCTTCCCTTCTACTTTCTACCAACGTTTCCAGAACATGGTCATCGATGAATTTTCAAGTGCAATTTATTCCCAGGAGGAGGCCACAAAATAAGTTCAGAACATAAATAGGGCATGCGTATTTTGTGTGCTTTCTCATTGTTATGTTACGTTTTACACATGCAAAATAAATTTCTATTCTATTTATGAGTTCTGTGGCCCTTAAGCGGCCCCAGACCCCCGGCCCAAATGGGTAGCTTCCCTTCTACTTTCTACCAAAGTTACCAGAACATGGTCATCGATGAATTTTTAAGTGCAATTTATTCCCAGGAAAGGCCACAAAACTAATTCAGAACATAAAGAGGCTTTAATTTTTGGGCCCCTCAGCAGGCTCAACCCCCCCCCCCCATCCCCCAAGCTGAGACAGGTTCGCTTCGTTTCTAGTTTTTGCATTTATTATGGAAGTATGGCGATAAATTGGTATTCAAATGAAAATTATACCCAGGAGATGCCATCAACTTACATCAAGTCATAAAAAGACTCTGGCTTCAGGGTCTCTTGAGCGGGCCCAAGACCCATACTGGGACATGCTCGCTTCACTCACAACTTTTTTTTTTTACAAATATACCAGGTGCAAGAAGTGGGATTTACACCCAGGAGATACCAGGAAGCTACCACAGCACAGAACAAAGGCTCTGGCTTCTGGGGCCCTTGAGCGGGCCCCAGACCCCACGCCATATAATGTTCGACCCCCTCTTTTCAAATTCCTGGATCCGCCCCTGTTATATATATATCTTTGGACTGAAAACATAATAATTCAATGCAAAAGTGGATGTGATTATTGTTCGTCCAAACTGAAACTTTGAACGATGTATATTTGTTGTGCATTTAGTTCTTTTCCAGAATATTTATGACCTGGTTAATCTGGTTTTATATGGTTAATCTGGTTTTATAATTTGCATGGATCAAATATTAATAAATATACGATTATAATCTAATGTTTTGAAGTTTGGACGTTAGTTGGCCAAATTCCATAATATTCAAGAAGAAAGATATTTCATACATTACACAGAGCTATAGCGGCAAAGTTTCTGCCTCCTGGTCTGAATCCGATTTGGTCCAAATAAATTAATTTTATATATGATCGAACGCGAGTTATATGTAGTGTTGAATCTATACTGCATTATAGAAAACTCAAAATACACTAAGATTTTCAGTGAAGAAATGTAATCAAGCTAGTTCTCTGATTTTTTGATTTGATGATAGAAGTTATTTTAGTGACGAGTATCGGGCAATTATTGCATGGACAAAGAAGCATAATGAATAGAGCCAAATCATTGATGGATTGAGAACACTGAGATCAAAATAACAAAATAAAATTGTCAAATGCGGGAATTCAGGATGTAGGGATGCATTGGAATTGAACGCTTTCTCAGTGGTTGGATTGTATCAAAATGAAGCATGAATCAACGTCCAGCTTTTTACACGTTGAGCAGTAAATAGATGTACAAAGTAGTTGCCCCATTCTGTATGAAGAATACTCAATCAAACAACCATCTGTCATCATCTACAAAACTTTTTGTGGCAGGTATGCAATTCATTTATGTTATCTGTGTGCACGTGCTTGTGAGAATTCTAAATCAATTACACGAGAACGGGGTTGATAGTCTAGTGCTTCATCAATCAAGATAAACCTTATCAATGCATAACACATCGTGAGAATAAAGGATAGGAACGCCTGACACTCTCGGATACTAAATCTTATTAAATGTGTAAAGAATACATTATATTCAACCTGCAAACATGTAAAACAGTTTGCTCTTCAAGAAATTCTTCAAGGTAGTGTTTACGGCATATATCAATAATCAATGTATCATATGGATATTTTATTGATCTGTAGGAATGATATTATAATATTTTTTTTGTAATATCTGGAAATTGTATCTCGAAATCTTGGTGAAACTATGCTGTTCATTTTGATTGTGTTAGTTACTATAATGAGATAATATTTCAAAATTGTGAGTAAGATAAAGCCTGAATCTCAACTTATTATGTCAAAATTTTAAGTTGGAACGGTCAAATTTTTCACTTTTGAAAAAGAGTAAAACGGGCAGCTCACAGATCTACTAGCAACACAGGGTGACATCATAATTGTTCTTTATCAAGTGACTGATTCCATGATAATCCTAACATGTACATAGACACTATCGTATACCATACATGTATTTTCTTCCTCTGTCCTCTTTGGTGGATAACAATCATTCATAGAAGGGACATTGATGATGATGAGTTATAGTAAAACTGTATGAATTCCATTGATACCATCTACGATATTGAAGTCTGCATAGGTATGTTGCGTGCAATCTACAATAGATTGAATTCGCGTTCATGCATTTCTCCTCATTGCTATCTCTATATATTGTACTGGAGTCTATGAGTCAAACATCAATGGAGTGGACCTCACATTCAAGTCAGGAACATGCTGAACAGATTTGAGACTAAAATAGCATCCCAAAAAGCAATCTATCTTCTGGTGAGCGATGACGTTTTGGGGATACCCGACAGGTGCCATTGTTCCTCCCAATGGCCTTATCTCTATTCCTCAAGCATAGAATCGTGATTACCCGTACTGATTTATTGAACATGATGTTATAATGCTTCACACTTTTTACAATTCTTAAATATGAAAATGGTGTAATAAAATAATACTGACAATGTACAATGTTTGTTCTCCGATGGTAAATAGACGTGGAATCAATACCCAGTATTAAGTATTCCGAGCAAACAAAACAGGGTCCATTATCCAATCGCATAGTCCGGGGACAGAAAGTCATATCAGGCATACGAAGTTTGCATAAGAATTTTTGTTATTGGACTTTTTGTCATCAGATATCCGAATCGTAGGATCACCCTGTCTTTTGAGAAGAATAGATGTAATTTGGCAATGGCTAAACTGCCGGGAACATTTGGACACTTTATAGGCAATACCCTGGTCTAATCCGATGGAAAAAAGTGCCCACGAAGGTCGAACTAAGCAAATGTTGTTTGGAATGTCATTTGGCTGTGCATCGTAGATAGCTGATCTAATCAAGTAAGGTACGGAGTGACACTGAGTCATCTGAACACTCGTCATGAACCAATCCGATCACTCTGTAATTTGGGTGCATACATGTGTTGGTAGATGAACTATAGTGTGCGACGTATTATGTTTGGGCGAGACATACATGTCGATAATGGCATAAAGTGGATGTACAATGATTTGCATGTCTTTTTGTCTATGGTACATTTTGACCCCGCCAGTACAATATTTTGAGTCCTTGGTAGCGAAGTGCAGTCTGGTCGCGTGTGGTGTATGCACGTGCGTCAATTAAGGTTGTTTCTGGTTTGCCCGTGATGGAATGAGTAACAACTGACTGCAATACAATAATGCTTTCGGAAATATATGCATTTAATGTTAGTACCAGTGTATAGGCAACAGAGCAATAGGATATACTGTTGTTTATTATCATGAGAATCCATGATTAGATTAGTACACCTTCAAACAACGGCAAAGACAGAGTCTAACAAGGTTTATTAGCACACACGCTATTACCTAACAGACGATTGTCACCAATCCATTCAAGGCGTTTGTCGGCAAAAAGTAATCTTGACCGGACTAGTTTGTTTTCGCTTTCTTGGTAAGTGGATGGGACGAATGTCGATATGTTACTTCAAAACGGCTTATGTTTCTGTTGTTGTAAGAACCACGTTTCCAGAGAAAAGCAATGTTTGTTGAAACAATAATGACAAAAATAACATTTGTAAATCAGTATTCAAGCTTCAGCACACTAGAATAAAAGACTGCACACTTCATATAATAACCACTGCCATTATAGTACGTGGGTACATAGTTAATTTGGAGTTCAGAGGGTAAAGAAAACAAGGAAATAAGTTGGAAATACTAATTGGTATTGGTGATAATAGTGTAGGTCGATACATATGTGAATATGAGTGAATAACAAATATTAACTCTGAATGAATCGTACCCAGACATGCACATAAAAAATTGATTAACTGTTGCCATCAGAGACTTAAATCAGTAATCGAAGTACAACTTCACACTGCTGGCAAAAGATCCTGATCAAAGCTAAGGTTAATGTTATTGCTTGAATATGCCATGTAGTAGATGCCTGAATTTTGGGCGCCATCAATTTTGTCATTTCCACTTTACAGTTGGGTGAATGTGATTGAGGATAGTAACATCTTAAAGCAACAAAAATACCGTAACTCTGACAGAAAAGTGCTTGATGTGTTTTCATAGAGGAGTAGTCTTTCATTTGCATCTCAAGGTCACATATTAGGCACCGCACAAACCATCAGGAAGAGAATTTTATGTTCGTTCCGTATAGATATTGCCTTGGCTAAAATATAAGGATGGTCACAAAGAGCACTAAGCATGATTCAGTCATGACATTGATTCGGCAATATCAAATCAGATGACCCAAGAAAACTCGTGTGGCAGTTTCGTGGGATTCGTCTTTGGGACCGATACTATATACTGTTCCATTGGCAACTTTGTAATATGCTCCCAAAACTGACCAAACACCCCTGGTTTGAAATGTTATACGAGCACGTGCGGTAACAAAGATACCGAGCTTCCTCCCTCCACGTGGAGAATTAATTTTGCGAATAAATCGCAATGAGTAGCATTCTGGATCTGCTATAACTGTGAACATCATTTGACCTCTGAGCATCACTCATTGACGTCTGTTAATGTGCCCATGTATTCATCGATTGCCCTCTGTAATGGTGGGTTTGTCGCCCATAGAAAGACGTTTTCAAGTATCCAAGGGCGTTTTCGAAATTTTATACTCAGCTACAGCCATTTCAAAGTCATGCAATAAGTGGAAGGAGACTCAGAAAGCTGTTGTCCAAGTATGCATAATACGTATTCAATCTAAACCTCATCCGTCTTCATTTATATGGATTTGTGTGGCGGTTCTACATTCTGTTCTTTTTACCTCTTTGCACAAGCGGGTGAGGCGTGAGTTAGATTTCCAAAACCAATTAATCGAGAATGAGGTGATATTGTGGAGCTCCATCAATCAATATAATGTATCCATACATATTGGTTCATGTAAAAAAAACTGTATAATGCATCTTATTTTTATCAGTTTGAGTTTCAACTGTCATCAATCCAGAAGCATGCAAGCCCACATAGTCTATTAAAACAGACCTCAAGGTCAGGGGCACGTTCATGAGCTGCTCGTAGTTCAGTTGGAACTGAAACGATGATCAAAAATATTGTAGATGTTGGTGTAACCGGAGGAGACATTGAATGTAATCATACCTGTCATCAATGAATCAGTATTTGAAGAAAACGGCAGGCAAGAAGACATTTTGTGTACATCTGGTTTTTCACAATCCTCGGTACGTCGGGTTATGTACTGTCACCAATCTCTTGTAGTCCACCTTAGAATGGGTCTTAGTTATTAATGTCAACATGTCCTGTTTGATCGACACTGCAATACTATCGTACTTTTTCCTCCACAGGGCGTAACCTTCGAGGTGCAATACCGAAACGCAGGTACGTCACAGTTGAGTGGTGAGGTGAGAAACATGACTTGCCACCATTGATCATTTCATCATGTTTGACAGTTGTATTTTTGTACTGACAAGAGCTCCCTAAAATTTACATACTTCTGTCTCGAGTAATTCCAATCAGTCATCTGAGGATCAATTATGTGTCACACCACACACCACACCACATATACCAATCTAATTCAGGTTGTACGTGATGCACGATGTGTCATATATGGTGGAAAATTTGGACGAGGCATACTATTGTAACATATGTGATGGATGTGTACATGTTACTATACTTGTATGTGAAAAAGGTCAATTATGCTACATATGAGTTAGACAAAAAATAACTTCATTTTTTTGGCACGAACGGGGCGCCATAGGACTGATCATGGTAACATGCCAATGATGAAACACTCCAAGGAGATAGGAATATCATCACGGCGTTAAATACTGTATGTCGTCTCGCAGCATTTGGTAACATAAAAAGTCTACATGCTTTCCGAAAATCAAGTGTTCTCATATCAATTCCACGTGTTTGATTCAAGGCCACATATTCAGTAATGTACGACAGAACTCTGATGATAAAATAAGTTGTCGTTCCCTATAGATATTGCTTGATCAAATCTCAGGAAGACCACAGATTCTGAAGAGAAATGAACGTGAGTTGGGCTCGGTATTGGTTTAACAATTTGGCTCGGGAGATCTCGGGACATTACCGTTTGTAGATCTGATATAGGATTACGATTCAGGGGTCCATGATTATATCATTTTACAACTAAGTAGAACACTGTTTAACTATGCTCTGATTTGTTCGAAAAATATAAAAAAATGTGGGTGCTGTTACATCATACCAACAAAGGCTATAGGTGAAAGAACAACACGCAATTCATTTACTGTTTTGGTACACAACCCATTGAACAGGTTTTCACGTTGTGAATATTTAGTAACAAAATGTTAAAGCTATCACTTTTAGAATTGATAAAATGAATTTATTCTGCAGTAGCTTTGTTTTGTCTATAGAATGAGAAATCGTAAAAATTTGGGTCTGAAAATGTGTATTACATGCCTAAATTGAGTTGCCAAATCAATATTTAAATTCGGGCGAGTCAATTTCGCATAAACTTTTTCTTCAAAGCGGCCCGCCTTGCGGGTGAGTTCTATACACAGTCTCATGACGTCATTGGTATTTGTCTAGATACTGTGGCAACCGGCAATGTAGGCCGGCCGATCAAATTTTCTAAGTATCTGTTGTCGAACTGTGCATATTTCCTATATATTCTCGACTATCTCGAGATGTACTTTCAAGTTTGCGTGAAAAACAACAATGTTAAATTTGGCTGATTTCAAAATTGATTCCAACTTTAACTGGCAAAAATGTGACATCGATGCAAGATAATGTTTCGTATGATGAATTATAAGGAACATATATATACCGGGGTTTCCCGTAATATGGCCCACCCGATTTATGGCCCATGGGCCATCTTTCGGGGAAAAATCCCGAAATATGGTCCATGGGCGATAATTCGGATTCATTTTTTTTAAAAATTTTGTTGATGTGATATTCTCCATGTAACGTATTTCCGATGAAAGTGTAAATGGTTTATCGAAAATTAAGATATTACATCAAACATGTGTCATGTTTTTACATTGACGATCTGTCACAGGAGCGTCAACGGGATGACCCCGGTGTTGAATTCTGTTACTGTTACCCCTGATGGCTTGAAATGAGGGCGTCAAAATCTCAATTCAATGTGAGGCGCAACTTGCACTGCAAATAGTTTCATTGACAAGTAGAAAAAAAACATTATACTATAAACTACATGACATACAGGTTTTACCATATCATGATCATTTCTTGTAAAATAAAATAAATCACTGGAATAGTTGAAAAGAGCTTAATGGTATAGCGATGCGTGTGTATGTCCATAGTCTACATATAGACGCACCGATGTACTATTTTCTCTGTCGGTGTGGTTTCTTTCTCTGTTGCCTGATGTATCAAAACTGAACATATATCATGTATATCCGTCATATACTAGTACGTCATATAATAGTATTCAGTATTCTGGCGATGTACTGGTGAAAAAACAGTTTTTTTCCCGAAAGATCGCCCATGGGCCATAATTCGGATTCGATTTTTATTAGGCGAGAGGCTATTTTCCGAAAGATCGCCCAGGGCCATATTAGATGGGATGGTTGTCCCATCACATAATCACTTTAAGGAATGAATCAATCACAAAACAAACTTGTGGTGAGCCTGTTAAGATAAAATTCATACTCAGCTTAGTGTGTGTGAGAAAGATGATGATACTTCTATATGAAAGTATTCCATTGAGGTCATGTTTTCGATAACCGTTTAGCCACCTTCGAATTGAGTAACCTTCATCACGTGTATGTGACAGACTTGAAATCACGAGCGGAAATTAAACTGTCACGCAATTGAATGAAACATTCTTCTTTCATAAATAAATTAATGTTCTTGCTTGTATTTTCCGAAACTTTAATTTCGTTTGCAATACACCAATATTAATTGTTACCAGAGGAATATCAGTCATTTATATAACACTCCTCATACCAACTCGGTGCACTGTAGAGTATTGGCTATAGATGTGGCCATCATTTGAACCCAGGCCTCTCCCTCCGGAACTTAATGTGCCAATGTGAATGATTGGGCGCTGTATATGTTGGTTGGTGGCCCATATAATGGCGATTGTCGTATTCAATTATCACGTCTGTGCGGACAAAATTAGTATTAGTAATTGCCAAACCTCTAAGGATGCTGACTGGTGAACAGTAACACTGGGCGTCAAAGTCATATTTTCTTTCCTATGCAATGCTTGTTTTTACACTATGTACGTAGATATAGTCATCCCATTGATATATATCTAATCACCTGTGTAATTATATTGTATTATGCTCATTTCAGCAGAAGTATACACATATTATGAAGCGTGCTATATTTTTAAAAAGAAACCGCTGCATTCGACACTGATCACATTTGTGCCATGAAATCTCCGGGATAATCACTTTTTAACATACATTTACATCCAATTTAAGGGTGCATGCTTTCATTATCGATGGAAGATATGAATGTTATAATTCTATTCCATATCTTATTAAATATGATATTTCACGAATCTCCGTGGCCTCTCCTATGGAGAAGTCACGTCGTAATGAGAGGACATGCTGAAGTGGTCATCCGTTTGATATGCTTCAAAAACGGATGTCTGCTTACAATAACGAAGGTTACCCATTCACCATAATGTCATTGTTGTATGTCTTGTCTGGAGGCAATAATGCGATATTTTTCTAAAAGTCAATGACCGGGGAAGATTTGGGCGATGATATATTGATCCGTGCGTCACCAGTGCGCCGCCATGTATTATTAGGAACTCGTTACGTCAAAACTAACGTGACTAACATCAATACAGCTGATAATTATGTTGAATATGGATTTAATTATCCCATAACCAAAATCACAAGCATCTATTTTCCAGAAACTGGTAAACAGGAAATCGTTGAGATATAAATTTGGGGAAACTATTAAGTAAAGTTATATTCATGATTGTCATGTATGTTACGTTTGGTTTCAACGTTCACATTTCAGCTGGACATGCTTAGAAGGGGAATTTTTATGTGTGTGTTCGTGTTTTTTTCAAATCACACGTGTTTGTACCTTCAAAGCTCCTCTTTTCAACGTTATTGTCCGGCATGTAGAACCAATTTCTCCAGGCACATAACAATACACAGATGCTTGTATAGCTTCGATATCGAGTGTCAGTGGTAGAGCATTCGCCTCATAAAAGAGTGGCCCTGGGTTCGGTGCCAGGTCTCGCTCAATGTCGAATTCAGCACCTGATATGTGATAATGAAAGTGCACTAAGACGGTGTATGTGTTCTTTCCCAGAGGATGAGGGGGGGGGGGCTAATTACTATTCCAAAAATATAATATCTATTCAAAGATGGGAGATATTTTCATTATATTTTGAAATGAGAAAAATAGTTGCAGGAGGGCAAATGCGGGGAATCGTTGGACATTTTATTTGTAATGCCGCGGGCTAGACTGTGATGATAAAAGTCCCAAGGAAGGCCGAACCATGGGAGCTGCTTAGGATTATCATTTGGCTGCGCTCCGTAGGTATCTGATCTAATTCAGCAGGGGTTCGGAATGGAGGTAAATGCCTCTGAAGTCACAATATGAACCACTCCAATATTATTTCTCTGCAATGTCTTTTTGTCAGTGATGCTAGATGATCAACTCAGTAGCCTTTTGGCTTGTGATTAGGTACGTATGTACTTGTCATATATCTATTCCATGGGGTTTGTTTCGGATTTCCAATTTATATTCATAGGTTGTTGGGCAGTTGTATACTAATTCCATCAGGTGTATAGTAGAAACAACTACATTTACCACACTGTCTGCCCCGGATGACGACAGTGTGTCTTTTGATAAAGTATTTGGTCGGGCTTTGTTTCTATTGCAAAATGTCGTGTTTTGCGTTTGTTATTGGAATCATCAAAATTTGGCTGTATTTTGGTGGTAATAGATTGAAACTTACATAGAACGAGTATACAGCAGCGACACAACTGATGGCGTTCCAACAATATTTTGTATGTGGAAATATTTGCTACTGCAGTAACTGTTGTTATTACACGTATAATAAGGTCACAATACTGTGCTATTTTCAGCGTCCGTGATCACACCTTTTAACAACAGCAATGCAATTCAAGGCCCTAATTTCCATCACCACACGAATCTTGATGGTCACATTTGTTAGTCGATATTGCCAGGCCAAATCACTGGATGGTCATAGAAGAAAGAGCACTGGGCATGATTTGGCCTTGATATTGATTCGGCGATTTGGCACGGGTGACCTCAGGACATTCTTGTTGTGCATCTTGTATATGGTATAACGAAATACTGTAGTCCATGCACATTATGAAGTGCAATTTTGAATAAAACACTCAGATTTGTTTGGAAAGATGAAAAATTGTGGCTGTCGTTCCATCGTTTCTTATGCACTATACTTTTTTTTTCTCATGTCGAATGGCGATGAAAACTCGTTTTTGTTGAGAAAACAGCCAAAACATGTATGATCATCCTTTTCGTTCTTCTCTACGTTACACCCCCCCCCCCTCCCACAGAAAAAAAAACAATAAAAAAACAAACCACGTGGCGTGAAATGGTGCATTGATTTCTGTTTGTTGGATTGTTGTCTTTGTTATGCGCGTTTAAATATACTCAATGTGTTTGTTTTCATTTTCAGGAAATGATTTGAAGAGTGACCGGTTTGAAATACTCGTTCAGTGGTACAGCCAAATATATTCATATGACATTTGTACTGGAATTTTCAATATGTTTCCAAGCTGAAAAGAGCTGAAAGATTTAATGCTTCATATCACTCATAAATACGAACGAGCATATATACCACATAAATGTTTCAACAAATGGATCGAGTCAAATAGCATATCCACATCCACGGTGGTGTGAATTTATAACTGAAATTGCGGTTGTGTGAAAACCACAGACAACGTTATTGCCCTGTGAAGGTATCTTGAGGGGATGGGCTTTTGATAAATGTCTAGACGCCTTCGAATTGAGTGCGTTTTATGTGTTTTATGAGAGAAATTAAAATCACGAGTGGAAATTAACATGTCATGCAATTGAAAACAACACCCTATATTCAGTAATGAATGAATAACATTGGTTGCATTTTGCCCTTTATTGTTATTGTGACTGTGGTTCCTTCCCAAAGCACTGTATTTTTAATATAATACAGCTGATTAAAATATCATGTTTTTCTTTCATATCTAGTCTAATATTTGGAACATGACAATATTCCCTTTCACACATTGAGGAATTCATATATCTGAAAATGTATACGTGTATTGCTAGCAGGCATGGGTCAATTAACTTGGATTTATGATTAATTAAATTACAATTAATTTATAAATCATGCAATTAAATCAAATTACAATTAACACATTTCATCAAGTTAATTAATTAAATTACAATTAAATGACACATGTAATTAATTAAATTAATAATTACTTTCTGCATTACGGAAAATTCTGATTAAAAGTTCCCTCGTAAAAAAAATGCGGATTAACAATCTTAAAAATTATGTAATGTATGTATACAGTATGTGTCCCTGTTGTTGTCGTTTTTTTTAGTATGATTGTATTTCCAATAAAAAGGCAGTTTTGGATAGAAATACATATATATATATATATATATATATATATATATATATATATATATATATATATATA
Organism: Terebella lapidaria; assembly: GCA_949152475.1. Taxonomy (NCBI): domain Eukaryota; kingdom Metazoa; phylum Annelida; class Polychaeta; order Terebellida; family Terebellidae; genus Terebella; species Terebella lapidaria. Next base: position 24,290,311 of record OX424566.1, on the reverse strand, counting down.
TATATATATATATATATATATATATTTCCATATGCTATATCTACCAGTTTTGAAAATGCAAAGTTTTTGAAAAATGTATCTGTATCATATCTTGATTGATCATTTTATGTCTTTTGTTTCGTAAGTCTGACCTCTGACCACAGTTCCAATGCTTTTCAATACACAATCTATTGGACAATTTGAATAAAGGCATTAAAAAAGAAGTTCCCTCGTATATTTGCTGAAGGCTTGGAAAGTTACATATGCACATAATGAACTTCAAATATATGTAGTAAACTTATAAGGGATGGACCCGATGTCCCGGCCACTTCTATTATATATACCTTTTTCCATAGGGTTCATACGTTTGTATGATGCTTTATGATAGAATCTCTAGCATCTCTACAGGATCTTTCATGTCAGTTCAATATACTGTCCAGATCTAGATTACACAACCACACCACTGACTGTTAGTACTGGCATTTGGCCTGACAACCTTGGCCAATTAACCATTGTCTATGATCATAAACTTTTCTGCATTTGAATGCGGGTTTGAGATTCTAAGGAGATTATATCACCAAGATGGGCTACAGGGTGGGCTTTTGTTTTGAGGTGGTGGGGTCCATTTATTAAGGAAGCCCTTATTGTGTGTGTGAGGGGGGGGGGGATGTAGATTTTGTCTGGCCACCGCTAACAATGTGAACTATCAAATGTATAGTTGATGCTGGGAAACTGCTGGTTAATTGTGATTTAATTGTATTATTTGATCTCAATTAAACATATTTAGCGATTAAATTAAATTAACCCAAAAATGGAATTTAATCAATTAAATTAAAGTAAATTAATTGAGTTAATTAAATTAATCAATTAAAAATTAAAAAAATTTAATTAACCCATGCCTGATTGCTAGTGTACATTTTATTTCCCAGTTGATGGAAAATGTTTTCAAAGGTCAGATTTTTTAGCGTCATATGATGATAAATACTCTGCAATCTGTGAAAATTGGGTCCATGTTAATTATTTGGCACATTTTAAAATGCAAATTCCAAAACACTTCTAGATTATCAAGGATTGAGTACTTGACAGATCTGGTTATTAAAAAGCTCTTTTTTTCGGTCCCAGAGGCATGTTAGTCCTTTAACCATAGTCTTTCAACTATGATATTTCCTTGCTATATGTACATCCCCAACACTGGCTCTATTGTTGGCCATCATTTTGGCATCTCCTGGATGCATGTTATTGTGATCATGTAATTGATGGAGCACTGTAATCGTTGGATTGTGGATTACAGCAGTAATCCACAATCCAAATACACTGCATATTACAGCAGTAATACACATGCAGTTACTATTGCTAAACGTCAAGGCAGACTCGGTAGCAGCATTTGATATGCTGACTCGTGAAAATAGAAATCACAGGGCATGCATTATTGTCGAATTTCATGTCGGAATTTCATGTCACATTTTTTAAATCCAATACCTCACAAGGTTCCTATGACTTATAAGTCTACCACAGAGAAGTCATATTGCGGAAGACAGATTGCACTGCAGTTGCCATTCGTTTGATCTTAATAATACGGATGTCTGCTTGCAATAACGAAAGTTATCCATGCAGCACAAAGGCGTTGTTACTTATCTTGTCTGGAAGGAACCTTTCAAGAAGTCACTGACCAGGGACGATTTCACGCTGACATTGAGGTCGTGCTTCACCTTTGTTTCGCCGTGTATCAGAAAAAACAATACATCAAAGTAATGTCAAAATAATGCCAATGTAATGTCATGAATGGAAACTGGACTATTTCATAATACTTTTTAATAAAGGTTTTGATTCGGAACGAAGTATTCTATGTAAGTTGACATGCGATTGTCACATATGGAGCCATATCTCATACATTAAATGCCAATATCAATAATAACGCCTGAATTTGATGAACAAGTCATCATATTTTAATGTTTATCATACTTTTATACTCATTCGATGATGAATTTCATAGCAGCATTTGAGATGCCGACTGGTGTATGTGGTTGAAAGTTATGATGAAAGTGGTCTCAGTTCTCCATCTTTGTTTTAAGGGTTCACACAAATTTCTCGTGGTCTCAAACAAAATGAGATCACGGAGTATTGATTATTCATTAGTGTCATAATTTTACATCTGTCACAAGGCTACAACAGTACTACTATGTGTTATGAAATATATCACCTTGATGATTTCAGCACAATGACAAGTCCCCTGAGGAGATGTCATGTTGCTGAAGAGTTATTGTGTTCAACCGACTAGCCTTTTGATCTGCTTCCAATAGAGAGGGTTGTCCCGGCATCATAATGGCATTGTTGTATTCCTGTCTGGAAGTAATAAAGGGATCATTCCAGACGCCACTGACCGGAGATATGATGTGCTGATATCTCCAGGTACTGCCTCACAATTGTGTTGTCATGTATTATGAACATAATATATGAAATGAAATGATGTGACCAACATCACTACATAGTTGTGTTTAATATAAACTGAACCATGACAGATTTAAAGCAACTGGCTATGAAACACAGGCATTTTGACAAGCAGACTCTATATGGTATTGTAACGGATCTGGGGTCAGCCGGAACTGACAGAAGATTATCGGCTACTGCTACTCGGTTGGAATGGTCGAGAGATCTCTAAGGGTTGGTAGCGTGGCCTGGAACGGACCTCCAACCGTCACCATCTGCAACTGCACCTGGAATGAAGAACTCAGCCACGTGCTGCTTCGGTCTCCGCAACTGCCCCGCTGCTTCCGTCTCTGCAACTGCTCTGTCGCCTCAGTCTCCACCTGTCTCCGTCTTCTTCTCTGATGATCTGGCTTCTGGATCACCCTCAGACGTTATCATCTTAACCGACTGTTCCTTCATATATCTTTTTCCTTAGTTTCTCTTTACTCCCAATTACCGATATTTTATCATTCTTCAAGTTTCTTCAGGAACACGGAAAAATAACTTGGATAATGTTTTCAATTTTATTTTCTGAGTTTACAGCCGGAAGATGTAATTTGAAACCATCTGCATGACTCAGCCATGAACCGGAGTACTTCTGCTCTGAAAGATGGGACTGCTCTGATCGACGTCAGAACACCAACTTCTCTGAACCACCGGAACCGAGGGCTTAAATAGACAAGGAACCGGGTGTCACGTGACCTGCTCTTGGTGACGTCACAGACAGACAAAACACTGATTTTTCCGGAATATTAGAAAACATGCTAGAACCAATCAGTGGCAGCCACGTTACCTTTTAAACCGAAAATGAGGCTGATCACATGACCTTTTGGAAATTACGTACTTTGACGTTTTTGTACTCAACCGAGAGGGTGTCTGGTGGTTCCGTCTCAACCGTGAGAGAATATACTAAGTTCTGAGCCGGACCACCTCTCTAATACCGATAATATGTAACCGTATATAACATTTATCAACGGAATAACACATATACAGTTTAGGAATACTCTTTAAACCGTGAACCGTCTGTTTTCTGGACGGAATACCTGGAGAACATTTGTGAACACCTCGAAATCCGTTTCAGAATATTAAACATGTGAAATTGACTGAATAGAACGTACTCAATCAAGTATCATGATATGGTTAGACACATTCACTCCAACATGAAATGATAATATTAGTATCGAGATCACGAGAAAGAATCGAAGAAAAAGAAAGTATCGAGATCACGAGAAAGTATCGAAATAAGAGAAAGAAAGATGTCCTTAACTGTTTCAAACGAAAAAGTTAACTAAGAACTATGAACTACTCGATTGACTTGAAAAGAGATGTCCACACATTATGATGAATTTATACAGAATTACATCTCAGGCGATATCATTCTTTGTGATGCATTGTTAATTTGTTCTTCAATGATTCGGAAAGAGAAAAACAAGTTGCTCTAAACAGGAGCTCCGTGTCTGTTTTCTGGCCATGGCCACTGGCTGCTGTACTATGGTCCACACCATACACAGAATAACGCACCTTGAATCCCTGTTGTAGGCTGCTATGCACGTTACCTCCTGACCATGTCCAAGCCTGTCGTCCCAGATAAACAACGCTCTAGGTGCAAGTAATTATGGTACTCGGGCATTGTATTGCTTTAAGCACCTCTCGTAGCTGGCACTCTATCTTGAGATGAATTATCCTTGATACTTGCCGTTAGGTATTGTGTGCGAACGACACAATATAATGCTACACTGAATACAGACTGTATTGTGTGTATACAGAATTGCCGGAAAAATAACTTGTTGACAATTTTTTGCATGATCTGGAATCAATTAATGCAGTGCTGGTGTATTTTTCATACCTTAAACTAGTTTTATAAAAGGAAAACGTTAGGTCGCGATCTTTTCGCGATTGAATGCGATTTTTCACGTTCCCTACTACAATACCAAACATAGGGCCAAGGGCCCTGTAGCTCATCGGCAGGCGACCAGAATATTTCATCAAACTGATACAGATAGGTGTATGTGGTGCATAGACCTCATTATCATGTACATGAGCATATGTTCATCATACAATACTAAGCTCTATCCTCAAGTTGTGTCGCTATGAATCAATTCCCACATTCAATGTGGACTTAACCTTGACCAACTTCCAAAAGATTTGCAATATAATGATTCCCCATATCTATCCAGCTTTCAAGATTTTCTACAAATAAACACTTATATTTACACATTTTTTGAAGGATGCACCAGGATGCACCATGCATATATTATGTGACTTCCCAATTAATATTCATATTATATTTATACCTCAATATTGAAACATCAAGGTGATCCAACATCTTCCCCGTGAAACTGTCTCACACCCAAATCCGCGAAACTTTATCCCCCGCGAAACTTACCCATTTACAGTACCTCTTAACACTCCACTTGTCTTGCCACCAATGTGTTACAAATTAAGGACCTTTATTGGAATAACTGTGATGTTCTGTGTACTTTATTATGTGTTATAATATTTTCTCGTGCCACTATACATGAAATTCCAGTGATGAACATCAGTATAAGAGTGTGCTCTCCCTCCTGTGTATTTTATTGTTATTTCAATTACAAAATTTCATTAGTTATTTACTATGTGTTATATTCACATACTTTAATGGTATGTATTATTGTTCATGAATTATTTAGGCTACAGTAAGGTACCTGGGTACTTTTCCATGGCAAAGTAGATCTCAACCTGTTTTTTTTTTGTTCATGCAATAAGAAAATGTGAGGCGAAAAGGAATGACGCACAATAGTCAACAGTTCTCGGATGACAGATAGAGAACGTTATGATTTTCAATGAGACTTGAATTTCGCCTTAGGCGCTCCATAAAATTTCCCAAGTTTACTAATTAGTGTAAGCCGATTTATTCACGAAAGTTTATGCAACAGCTGTCATTGAAATAACACATGAATTTTGTCTGGTATTATCTGATTATGTCTTCATCAGTTCGTGGTTCTTTTCAACAACTTAGCCGGCTTGAAATTTTCGTCGATAGCCGAAGGTTAGGTTCTCCACTGATTGGCTATCCACCAATTAGATTATAATACGTCACGATTTGTTTATGGATAGGCTAAATCGTCGTTGGTCGGGAAGATTCGGAAAGTTTGACGGAAATAAATTAACCAACATCGGAAATTTTCCGGCCGTACTCCCCTTAAACACTGCAAAACAAATATATTTATGCTTCGACATACGGACTACAGTGGAATTTAAAACGTAATGACCCGATAAATCGTGTTTCTTGGTGGAAGTTCGAAGGTAAACAAACATTCGCCATTTGCAATTGAAATGTCCCCTCTGCGCATGCGCTGACCTTCCACCCACAACCCGTATGTATAAACAAGAGCACATGTATAGTAAAGTTAATGTTTAATCGTTAAATTTCTCCAGAAAACTTTTGGAATTTTCACCTAAGCATACTTAACTTTGGAGAGCACACAATAAGCGAACAGTATGCGAAGTTTGGGTACAATAGCAATAGCACTTTCGGCGGAGAAGATTCTGAAAGATTTGGGTCAGGAAAACATGGGACAGACACCGTGTCAATCCATCCCAATAGCTCTACGGCTTACAGCCGATGAGCTAAAAACTTCGCGAGGGAACGCAAACATGTTTTTGTTTACTCGCAAGTGTGTCCACGTATGGCATCTAGTCTCCGTAAAACTGTTACTTCATCTGCGTTATGATGTATGTGGATGATATGGAATGATGAGATTCATTGGAATGGCATGATATCAATGTTTTCTTAAAAAACTGAATGACTTTCAACATGGATGTTGAGACTAGCGTGATTTTGTTCATGTCTAAAATTCGACTTTGTTCATAATGTTGACAAATGCATATCACGAATCTTATTGCATGGATAACATGCTATTGTCTTCAGTGTCTTATTCATATTAGTTTCACGAAGCGAATGGCAAAGACACAAACAATTCTATCAAGCAATGGGAAAATGTCCAGTGCAATTTTTCCCTGTGCACTATGTCTGCAGAAGGATCCTAGTAGATTAGATGTTGCCTCAAGCCGTAAAAAAGCCATGAAATCGCAAATGGTCCAATCGAGACAATCACCCCGTTTGTTGGGTATTTGTCAGAGGTGTGATTCCAATTTTCAAAACAAAACAAAAAGCTGACATACTAGACTTTTTTCGTGTCGGGGTTATTTCGAGGGTGTTTCGGGGGTACTTCGGGGTGAAGTACCGCGGTCAAGTGAGTAGGGGTTTTTGCGCATTGAAGCGTGGCGAATATAACTCAGATTCATTAATCAGCGCCTGTTAGGCCACACAAAATAGAACCGAACTCTAGCAGAGGTATGCTATACTGAATTTTCTTTTATCTCTAATCAGGATTAAAAGGGTGTCAGACGGATTAAATGAGATGTTTCCCGTTGTCGCGCAGTGTTCATGGGAAGCATACTAAAGTCGGCCCAAATACCGTACGTTATTCCTTAATACTACTCGTCCAATGAAAACATACCATTTAATCCGTCTCGCACCTTTTCAATCCTTATTGAATATAGAGGAAGGCGCAGGATTTGATACTTGGGCGCATGTAGCGCAGCTTACTTTTTCTTCTAAATTCAATGAAAATTAAAAATGTGCCAGATTGATTAAATATGGTATACATCAAATGGGTGAGTAGTATTAACAGATTGGACCCTACAGGCTTAGACAACCCTGAACATATCACCTTTTGTAAATTTTATTGCTAAAATATGATATATTTCACCTAAGGTATCTGTTATTTGCTCTTTCAGGCACTCTCATCTTTGTATGCACAAATAACATCAGACATTCAGAAATCGTGCAACATCAGAATACTTTATTAATATTGGGCGAAACACGCTAATTTGCAGGGAAAAAATAATGGAGTGCGAAAATTAACATGACAATGGTGAAATATGGTTGGTGATTGTATATTGGTCAACATCAGTTCCATTGCAACCAGTTACTTTCATGTGTTTCACCAATGTAACACGAGTTGGTGACATATGTATTTAAGTTTGTTGGTACAATTTGTCGATTTCACCAGAATAAACCTTCTGGTGTGATTTTGAGATACTTGTCTATAAAGTAAAGACAGGGGATTCACTATTATAGACCGCCCGTAATAAACACATTTCTTACGACATTTCTATTTTCATGATTGTACGACTCTCGTGTTTCTCAGTCTTAGACTTTCGGATCCATTGTATAGCTGGGTTCTGTTATAATGGGTGAATTGTAACAAAATGCCACAGGCATCCTCCTTAGGTAATATCGTCAGTGTTTGGCTAGTAAGCAATCGGCCAGTTTCATGATTTGTGTGTGAAAAGTGTAACCTGGAGCAAAATCAATGACACTGCGGTCATTAAAGTTATGTGTCTGTGGTTTTAACAGGGCTATCATTAGGCCTATAGGTTTATCACTCATCGAATTTGACCGTTCATGACACTGATTTTGTAAGTATCATTCATGACTCACTCCTAAAATATGGATTTGTCTATATCGATATCCATTCGTCAGTAGGCCTATACATATGTAACGTGAGACCAAAGAAATCAGTGATCCCCAAAAGTCCCCCCGCCCCTAAAAAAGGATCAAAAACACGCTGACCGGCGCTTTTTAATTCGAATGACATTTACTGCTCTGATATACAACATTTATCGTAGGAATAGCATATAGCTGTCTGTACTTCCAATGAAACATTATGTGAATATAAAACAGACTACTCCTCCCGACGTGTATAGAACATGATTCGTTTCATATATAAATATAAACATGCTTTCGCATATCAAATTCTTCTAATTTGAATCCGAATTATAACAAACGACTCAAATCTCGACGGTGACACACTACACGTTCTTGCCAAAAACATGTGTGAGGTGAACACTGGACCATTGAGCTACTGAGACCCGATGAAACAAAAATCCTTGCATAAGTCACACACGGAGATTGTAATACAATGAACAGTAATAGTGGTAAATTAGTTAGACACTATAAACTGGTTTATAATTTTGTTTGGCCTCAATCTCTGTGGAGTGTCGACTGGAAATCGCTCTTGTGGGATTAGTTTGCTTTAAGCTGCACGCATCACTGAATAAACCCCTGGGTGACGAGAAGAGGGGATTATTGCGGTACTTCACCCCGAAACACCCTCGAAATAACCCCGACACGAAAAAAGTCTAATATATCCGCTTTGGGACGAGTTATCGTGTCATGAATTCCTGTTGTTTCCTGGAAGCACCAAGTCATGGTTACAAACGACGTCATAATCCAGACAATGGCCGTACTAATATCTTGCTTCCGGTGACTACATAATTTGCACAACTCTTAAATATTATCAGGTTGGTTATTCAGCGCTACACATATGGCTTGAAAGGACCTGATATGATCCACGAAGGAAAAGATTATACCAAAAGCAATGTCTGACATCAGTACAATCATGAATAATGACTAAACTATTTCATATTCATTTGTTATAATAATTTTGAAGTGGAACGAAGGATTCTGTGAAAGTTGACATAAGATTGCCACACGTGCAGCCATTTTATTTCATTTGGCAGACAAATAATCATATTTTACCACTTATATCATTCGAATGATGAACTGGTGAAGAGAAGCTTACCCATTGGAGTACTTATTGTTGGAAGTTTCTGAGCTTGCAAAAATTAGGAACTTTCCTTGTATTGAATTTGGAGTGACTAATAAGCCCAGAGGGGGTTGACTGCATGGAAAAAAATAGAGCTGTACCAGGGCCCATTCTGGGTTAACCCAATTTGGTAGTCAACATGTGTACTATTTTGCATGATGATTCCTCTTTAGCTCACTAAGTAGGTCTTGGACGATGGTTCGTGGGGTCCTGGGTTCGAATCATTTCTCAGGGAAGTGGATTTCTCCGAACCCTGCGACGTTGGCACCCAATGTGGGTATGCCCAAATCGCGGAACGAGATTTCCAAAAAAGGGTAGTTTAAGCTAGGATTGATTCCGGGTTCGCCCAATTGGGTAGTCAGCATTCCTTCTAGCTTGACTAGTTAGCTCACTTTGTAGAATGTTGGATCAGAGTTCATCAAAGTGTGGGTTCAAATCCACTCTAGGGCAAGTGGATTTTTTCTGAACCGTGTAACAATTACAATAACAAGAAAATACAGCTAACTGTGAGAGTCGACATTAGAGCTCGAGCACACCATCAGCACCCTAGACAGCGGAATGTATTCTACTCAACGTAACCCCCCCCCCCCCCCCCCTCCAAATAAAAATGCTACCATCATGATATCCTCCCTTAAATGATTCCAATTCATTCCCGTATACATGGTATATTATGATGAAAGCAAAGGCCTACTTCATTCATATTTTTCTAATAAGTAAACATTCATTTTGAACTCAATGAAACAGATACTACTGCTAAAATGGTATTAGATCTAAACCTTAATGAAATATCCTTAAAAATATTTTAAACTATGAGGAATATCTGCATCTGATATCATGATATTTAACATATATGCCTACTGGGCTAATGAAAAGACCAGTTTAAAATATAAAGGATTTTCTGAAGGCTTCGCAAACCCAACACCTTGGCATATAAAATACATCAAATTATGGTAAATGTAGCCGTAGCATCGCAGACGAATCGTTGTGTTCGCTTCATAAGACCAAGGAATGCCACACGGCACACGCAAGCTTACATTGTGTGCTCCAAAATACGCGTCATTGCGGTAAAATTTGCTTTGCATTCTGGGAACGTCAATTTCCATCGGCTCCGCCATTTTGACGTTTTCCAAACAATCTCAGCATTTTGCGTAATTTTCTCAAACCTAACACATCGATTTTTGTATTATACATGTGTGGAATATTCAAAGTATACCATCAATTCGAAAGATTTCATGTCAAGGACGAAGAAAATTCTCATTTGAAGTAGGTTTCTAAACGTTTACATGCCAAAATGGGCGTCGATAGTTTGGCATGAAACCTCCATGAAAAAGTCAGCACATAGACATAGACATTAGGCTCTAATGTCAAAAATCAATTAACTCCCCTCCATTATAAAATACATCGGTACCAATGGAATATCGGTCTTTCACATAACAATCCCCTTACTATCATACCAACCAGGTGAGTGGTATGAAAATGTGAAATAAATGTGAACATCATTGTTGTTGACCTGTAGGAATTGATGACGCACACTACTGTTGCACTTTAATTATACGCTGAGACAAGTAAATCTGAAATACATGGACAAGGACAACAAGCAAAACAGCAGAAAAACACACATACAGGATACATGTATATCATAATATTTGACTCATTGATCGAACACACTGATCTATATATTGAAATAATCTATGTATATTCTACCATGTATGAAAACACATTAATTCATATCATAACATAGCGAATATATTATACAGTATTTGGCTATCTTCAACCATAATTGTTCTGAATTCAGGCAATGTTCAATATACGAATATTATATTCTGAATGAAAATCTTTTCTGAAATACACTATAATCGGAAGCATTTACATGTACTTACAACAATGTGCAACGCCATGAAGTTCACAAAATTTCATTCCATCTATCAAGCAATGGTGACATAAAAAGTTGACTATTCTGTTGTTGTACACTGTTCACGTGAAAGTTTCCAAATGACCACTGGTCCACTGACAGGCCATTGTGTTGTGTACGTGTTTAAAAAGTCTGGACTCCTTCGAAAGTTTGGTCTGACAATAGTACTGATTTCGTAGGCGCACAGTGTGAAGTTGCTAAAAGCATGAGAGAGTTGAGTCAGAAGAAAATCAGTTCATTCAGTGTACAGCGTAATATCGATTGGACTTTCAATTTCACTTTCACTTTCTCCCTCTGCTTCTCCTATGGGTAATATCTGGGAGCACTTGATCCGCACGATTAGGAAAGTGATGAATGCTCTCTTGATTGGGGCCTCAAGGTTGACAGATGATGTCCTCCGGACTCTTTTCGCAGAGGTCGAGTCGATCATAAATAATCGTCCCATCACGAAAATTAGCAATGATGCTTCTGATCCGGAAGCTATTACACACAATCATTTACTGCTGTTGAAGTCCGGATCTGTTCCTCCACCTTGTTTTTTTTTATCATGATATGTATAGAAGACGCTTGAGATATGTACAGCATTTGGCAAATCAGTTTTGGCGTCGTTGGTTGAGAGAATATGTTCCAGAACTGCAAAGGAGAAACAAGTGGCTTCACAAAGATGTTAACATTAGGGAAGGTGACCTTGTGTTGATTCTAGACGAGAATTGTCCAATGAGTTTATGGCCTTTAGGTTTGATTGTTGACGTCAAGCAGGGAAGAGATGGTCTTGTTAGGTCTGTCACAGTAAAGACCAAATCTACTGTTCTAGTTCGACCAGTTACTAAAGTCGTCCTTTGGGAGGGTAGTTAAGGTTTCAGAGCTTAACGTTTTGAATTCAGGTGAATTCAAAGGTGGGGAGTGTTGATTATTTAGAAGTGTATATTAGGTTACCGGACCTATGGTCCGATAACCTATTGGCATGGCGTTGCGTCCGTCGTCCGTCGTCCGTCGTCCGTCGTCGTCGTCGTCGTCGTCCACATTTTTATCTTTTTTGTTTACAGGCAAATTTTTCTGAAATTCTGCACAAAAATACACAAAAATAATTCAAGAAGGAGGTATTTTTTAATTTTTTGATTTTCGCATTCTTTTCAAAATGGCGGCTGTTTTCGACGAAAATGCCTGATTTTGGACTTTGGCGGCCATTTTCTCAAAATCTGTTCAGTAACTTTTTTTCTTTTTGATACATAAGACTCCTCATATGTACTCCTATGATGTCTATAAATTTCGGTGCGCTTGAATCGCTCGAAGTGGGCCATTTTGGCCCGAACTCGGTCCAAAGGGGACTTTCCCATGTTAAATTCTCCTATGCTTTATAATGGGACACATTATGCCTAATATCTCACTTGATATTGAGATTAGAGACTAGGAATCAATTGTGGACATATAGGAAATGATATATGCTGAATATTCTCGTGACCTTGAATTTGACCTCTGACCTCAGTTTCAAGGTCAGAGCACAAAATGGCTTATATCTCGCTTATTATCGACTCTACAGCTTAGGAATCAATTGTGGACATATAGGAAATAATATATGCTGAATATTCTCGTGACCTTGAATTTGACCTCTGACCTCAGTTTCAAGGTCAGAGCACAAAATGGCTTATATCTCGCTTATTATCGACTCTGCAGCTTAGGAATCAATTGTGGACATATAATAACTGATATATGCTGAATATTCTGATGACCTTGAATTTGACCTTCGACCTCATTTTCAAGGTCATAGGACAAAATGTCTAATATCTCGCTTCTTATCGACTTTACAGCTTAGCAATCAATTATGAACATTTAGGAAATGATATATTCAGATTATTGTCATGACCTTGAATTTGACCTTTGACCTCATTTTCAAGGTCACAGGACAAACAGGCTAATATCTCTTATTATCGATTTTACAGCTTAGGAATCAATTGTGGACATATAGGGAATGATATATGCTGAATATTCTGGTGACCTTGAATTTGACCTCTGACCTCATTTTCAAGGTCCAAGGACAAACTGGCTCATATCTTGTTTCTCTATTGAATGTATGGCTTATGAATCAATTGTGGACATGATATAGAAAATGATATGCATTGAATATTTTGATGACCTTGAATTCGACCTTTGCCCCTTCATTTTCAAGGCCACAGCACAAAATTGCTAATATCTCTCTGATTATTGAATTTACAGCTTAGCGATCAACTGTGGACATGATATATGCTGAATGTTATATATGCTGAATATTCTCTTGACCTTGAATTCAACCAGTGACCTGGCTAACATCTAAAATATTAAACATTGTCCGGTAACCTATCTTCGGCCCTTGGCCTATTTTTTTTCCATTGTCATTTTGTAGTCCTGTAATTTCTTTGTGTATTGTATTTTGTGTGTGATACTAGTTTGTATGCACTGCTGTAACGCACGGGCAATACTCTGTATGGGTTGGTGCTACTAAGGGGTTCATGGTTCAATGAGCATAGTAGACAGAACTTGAATACAATTTTTTATTGGGCCAGTGGTCATTTGGAAACTTTCACGTGAACAGTGTACAACAACAGAATAGTCAACTTTTTATGTCACCATTGCTTGATAGATGGAATGAAATTTTGTGAACTTCATGGCGTTGCACATTGTTGTAAGTACATGTAAATGCTTCTGATTATAGTGTATTTCAGAAAATATTTTCATTCAGAATATAGTATTCGTCTATTGAACATTGCCTGAATTCAGAACAATTATGGTTGAAGATAGCCAAATACTGTATAATATATTCGCTATGTTATAAATTAATGTGTTTTCATACATGGATAGAATATACATAGATTATTTCAATATATAGATCAGTGTGTTCGATCAATGAGTCAAATATTATGATATACATGTATCCTGTATGTTTTTTTTTCTGTTGTTTTGCTTGTTGTCCTCGTCCATGTGTTTCAGATTTACCTGTCTCAGCGTATAATAAAAGTGCAACGGTAGTGTGCATCATCAATTCCTACACGTCAACAACAATCATTCATATTTTGCCTATAGATGTGACCATCATTCAAGCCCAGAGCATCCCCCACAGGCAATTGTTATTGTGGCCAATTTGGTAGTTAGCATTCCTACTATCGCCGTTCGTGGAGTCCTGTGTTCTAATCTTTTCTCGGTCAAGTGGATTTGTTCGCACCCTGCAATACTGGCGCCGTACAATAGCGTTTACACCCATCCAATTGTCGCCTGGAGTCGGACAAAATAAAATCAATCATTAATTAGGCATGCATAGCAGTATTTCAGAATCCTACTGCTATGTGTGGGTATAAACATGGAAACTATACCAATGGAAACATTAGGTGTTGAAAGGGGCAAACATTTTGTTGGAATAGGAGATTGAAAGACATAAAGAAATTGTTCTCTTATTTGTAAGTGTTAATGAAACTTTCCCCGGTCGCAAACGAATTGAGATCGCACAGTACTGATCATTTTTTCCGTCATACGTTTACATTTGTCACATGGCTATTCTCGAACAGGATTAAAGGGTCAAAACTACAGTAGTACTGCTTGTCTAATCAAGTATAGCACCTTATAGGATACCAAGTATAACACCTTCAATTATGGGTTTGATGTGTAGAGTGGGCTAACCTTCTGACCTGCTTCCAATAAAGAAGGTTATCCTGGCATCATACTGGCATTGTTGTATGTCCCGTCTGGAAGTAATGAGTATATAATTCCATACGTAACTGATGATGTGCCGTAACTGATGATGATCTGGCGCTGGTATATCAAGGTCCTGCTTCACCATTGTGTCATGTGTTAGGAACATAATACATAGAAAATGATGTGACCACCATCACTATATATTCATGTTGAATTGAAGTGAACCATCACATATTTAAAGCAGCTGAATATGTAACATGTATTTTTACCAAATATATTCCACCCTAAACATGTCAAATCAACTGACTTGAACGTACTCAATCACTCAATGCTCAAGTATTTTGATCAAACTAAGTAGAAACTAGGGAATGCTCAGTTGAACCAAACGGAGATGCCACCAAAAGTAATGAATTTATCTAGATTACATGTCAATGATGTCATTCTCTGTGATGTATTGGTGGTGGGTTCTTCAAGAATTGGTAAGAGAAAAACGAGGAGCTCTCAACGGGAGCTCCGTATCTTAGCGCGGATTCACTTGTTTCTGGCCGTGACCACTTAGCTGCTGTACTCTGGTCCAAGTCCTACACAAAACACCCATTGAAGCCCTTGTTGTAGGCTGCTTCACACATTACCTCCTGACCATGTCCAAGCCTGTTGTCCCAGATAGATAAATCTCTAGGTGTAATTAATTATGGTACTCGGGCATTGTATTGCTTCACGCAGCCCTCGTAGATGCCACTCCATCTTGAGATGAATTATCCTTGATACCTGCCGTTAGGTATTGTTGTGCGAACGACACAGTATGATGCTACACTGAATACAGACTGTGTATACCAAATTGCCAGTAAAAATAAGATGTTGACAAATTTTGAACGATCTGGAATCAATTAATTGAATGTTTATGTATAATTATTCATCAAATTAGTTTAAATGCTGACAGATGGCTATACTGTAAATCTAATGATCATGATGATGGTACTGCTGAATATAAGCTGGAACATGATTAAAAAATTACATGTGAAAAGTTAAACCAACACTGACGAATCTCTGGTCAAAACATAGATTCACGACCATTGCCCATGACTTAACTATATGATTATGGTCCCCTCTACATAATGATTATATAATGTCTACAATCAGGTGTTAGCCATCTGTGAAATGCACGAATTATTCACGCTTTTTGGACGTGCGGTGCCTTGACATTACGAGATAGAGTGGATCAATTGTGCTTGCATCAACATACCTTTCGTGCATTGTGTATGTCTGAAAAGGTATCAAATCAGGACTGCTAACAATCTATGTAAGTCATAGTTGAGATGGGATTATTTCCACGGTTCTAAAAAACTTTGATTTTGATCGATCGTACATCCAACTCACAGATCAAGGAACAGTGATATCTCGATGTAGTATATATTTATATATATATGCACAGTGGATATTCACACTTGCGAAAGTCCAGAATAATTCGTTGTTAAGACGTATCAAGCTCATCACGTTAACTGGTAAAATTAGCTGTGAAAACGGATGAGTACCACTCTTGAAAATGATTATTGAAAATGATTGCGTACTCTTTGACACAGTGACAGGTCATTCATGGTTAATCATAAATAGTGTGTGTATCACATGTAGCTAGAGTCCTGTAATAATTAATTGTTAACATACAGCAAGCTCATTACGTTAATTAACAAAATTCTCAATGGAAACGGACCGTCCTTGAAGATGATTATTGGAGATGAATTGCATACTCTTTCCTCTACTAATAAATGCTATGATGAAAGCTAGGACGTGTTGTGAATGATGATATTACACTTGGTTTCAGTGTCTATATCCCCAAAATGATTTGGCCACACAGAAAAATTACGTACAAACGAACGCGATATGCCATAACTCACTGTAGGTTTACATCAAATCAGTCAAGCTTTCGAATATTTCCGTAACTCGTTTACTGATATATGGGTATTTACATTTAAGTAGCCCTGTGTATGTATTGTACAGGTACACATAGAGGAATATGTGTTCTTGCATGCAAACCTGTACTTCAACTATAGGCTGATATAAGATAACGATATTCATTATGTTCGTGATGCCATTGACTTTCATATAATAACTGAATGGTTCTCAACTTGGATTGTCAATAACTAGCGAGATTTGGTTATGCCAAAAATTCGACTTTGTCCATATAGTTGGACAAATGCATATTAAGTATCTTATTATATGCCTACGAAAATGCTACAATGGATTACACAGAGTGCAATCGGTCCGATATATTGCGGTATTGACCGCCTTCATATTGATCGGCGTCGCACATAGCAACCGACGATCTTTTGAAGTTTACGTATTCATGCGCTGGTGAAATGACGTTTTTTGGTTTTGTAGTACATGAAAATGTTCATGAAATTATTGCTTTCAAGGTCTAAAATGGCTGGAAAATGTCAGCATTTGTAACCATATCTCTCCCGAGGGGTATGCATATCACGATGCGGCATATAATAATAAGTTAATCGACTGGATACAGTGTTTGAGGCCCTCGGTCGTGTCTGTGCCGCGGACGCACTCGCAAGCTCGTGCGTGCTACGGCCCAGACACGACCTCGGGCCTCAAAAACTGTATCCAGTCAATTACCTATAATTATTGCACGGAAGACATGCTTTAATCTTCGGTGCCTTATTAGTATTAGCTTCACGGAGTGAATGGCAAAGACACCAACAATTGTAACGAGCGATTAGATAATGTACAGTACAATTTTCTCCCTGTGCACTATGTCTGCAGAATGATCCTAGTTGATTAGATGCTGCCTCAAGCCGTAAAAAGCCATAAAATCGCAAACGGTCCAATCGAAACAACCGCCCCGTTAGTTGGGTATTTGTCAGAGGTGTGATTGCAATCCCTAAAAGAAAATAAAAGCTGACATACTATATCCGCTTTGGGATGATTTATCGTGTTACGAATTCCTGTAGTTTCCTGGAGGCACCAAGGCATGGTTACGAACGACGTCATCATCCAGACAGTGGTTCTGCTGGTTTCAGGCACCCGGTGATTACATAATTTACGTAATTCATAAGTTGAATCAATTTCAACGAAAACCTATCAGGTAATAAAATTTCAATAATGTGTCATCTTCATTATTTAATAAATTATCATCTATATTTATCACAAAACAATAATTGTCCACCTGCCATCTTCTGGGAATGAATTTTCTAAGTTGTATGTGGGAAGTTGTATGCCTGTGTTACGTTAGCTTCATATTGTCCAATAATCATTTTATTAATTTGAATATTGAGCGCTATACATGTCTCACGAGGGTTTGGGAGTGATAACTTGCTTTTGCAGAATAACTACATGTATTCCCCAACAACGAGCATTGAAAAGATGTATACCATTGATGTCATAGTGATGTTTGGAGATTTCTTGAAACTGATGTCTAATCCCCTAGTAGTGGACTCAGATATACATTAATCGGATTTTGTATTAGGCTCTCTGAGATTGTCTGCAAGCTAGTTATTCTCCGTCTGAGATGTCCAGGAAAATAAATCAAGAACTATTTTTACATTCTACACCCGTGATTCATGTGAAAAGTGTTTTTTTTTTAAATTCTGGCAGGGTTGTATTTTTATTCACTTCAGTGACTTGTGTTGACGCTTTAACTAATAGTGTGAGCTCTCAGGATCCTTCCCAGTATCAAATTCTGGATACCCTTTTATATATATATATTTTTTTATTTTACTTATATACTGAGGAATATTCCAATGTTCCACATAAATTTAACTTGAAGAGTAGCGGGTCTGTAACTTTTGACATGATGAATTTCCCCATAAATTTGTCAGAACATACCTTGAGCCAGTATCTAAAGACGTTTTTAATTTTTTTTTTATTGAATCGTTTTTGCCGATTTGGCGTCCATTTTCGACGAAAAATTGCCAAATTTGGACTTTGGTGGCCATTTTCTAGAAAACTGTCTGATCAGTTATGACATTTTTGTTTCAAAACATTCCTTTCATGTACCTTTACGACGTGTATAAGTTTCGTTGCCCTTGAATCGCCTGTTCGCGTGTGGCGGCCATTTTGATTTTTTGACGGGTCGGCGAAAACAATTTTTTTTGTCCCAAATCGAGTCACTATTCGTTTTGAGCCATTTCCAGCAAAAAAAAAAGTTTTTTGGCCATTGAAATTTTTTTTGGACTTTTTGAAAAGTTCACCCAATTTTCCCTTCATAATGGGAGTTGTGTGGAGTATACTCATAGAACACTTCAAGATAGAGCCTAAGTATTGGCACATTCAAATAGGAAATCATATATTGAGATTTGAGTGGTGACCTTGAGTTTGACCTTCAATGACCTTGGAAGGTCAAAAACGACCTTTTTTGTCGAAAAAAACCGATGAATTTCGTGATACATCTGTCAAAATTTCAAGTAAAACCCCCCAATTTTTCCACGTATATCCACGTATGACCAATTTTCATACGAGTAATACCCGCAAATTGTACGTAGTGGCTGTGTGACATAGGCTTCAGTCTTAGTTGTTGCTGTGCTGACTCGCCTGGCTGGCTCTCTCAGCCTGTCTGTAGTGTAGGGACAGCCTGAGCTGTAGGTCCAGATCGACTGTAGAAGATGTAGTGTGCAACTTGCGCTTGCAGTTATGCTTTGCCTTTGGTTTGTGACAAAAACTGAAATGACAAAATGATTCCAAAGGAGATTGTGATGTTCACAGTTGGAAAATGCAGCTGTAAAGTCGATGAATAAATATCTAGATCCGCCTCAAATGTGGTAGAAAGCACCTGCGACGTTCTGCACTCATTGAACCTTAGGATGGGCTGGCAAGTTGGCAACACAAAACTTTGACCGCGGCACTGGTGACGTAGATCTCGCGCTAGCGTTGTTACATTTGGGGATACAGCTGTGAACCCCTCAGCCTGGAAAACTATTGATGACGCAATTCAATACTGTGCACAAGTGCAGTTATAACAATACAAAAGCGACATTGCAATAAAAGACATATTGAAAAATAAATTGAATGAGCTGTTGCCACCATAGTATCCTAACAAAGATATGATAGGTGCATAATATGGGTCGTACCTTGGGAATAAACCCACCATAACCTACACAACTATCCAGATGGCTTCAGTCGAAATGCAGTATTAGCTGCGCCATATTTGGTTCCTCATGGCTCCATAGATTTGTGAATACTCTACCAACCTGTCGCCTAGCCTTTGCGGCTAGCGATGTTGGCAAAAAAACTTACATAATGGGTATTGAAAGAGTGGCGCACTATAATCAGATCTAGTGAGCCACACGAAGAACTCAAAAACCCAACACGCGTCAATGGCATCGCATCCAACGAAGGTTCTCCGAATATTAATGACTTATAATGATCCTCACATCATAATCCTCAAATATAATCCTCACATATAATCATGTGAGTTAAAACTTGGAGTTATGATAACCCTCACGTTTGAGACTTGGAGAATAATCGTACAGCTATAAATCCTTTTGTCTGAAACTCTGAACATAAATAATTAAGTATGAGCTAATAAATGAGCTTCCATGGTAGCCCACATCACCCAATTACTCTAATTCATTTCCTTGATGGTACTAGAATATGCAATTCCATAATGCTTATGATGAGACTAAAGGATATTTCAAAGGATTGACGTGTTGAATGAACAATCGCAAAGTGTGATTGTTACTTGTGACTCTTTGGGTGTAGACCAGATTTACGGAGACATCATGTAATCACGATAAACACTATATAATATATATATTTTCCAATAATATAATATAATCTAAAACAACGAACTTCAACAAGATCATGTATTTTGACACTTTATATGGAACCATCAAAGTGTTGCACACCAACACTGACTTAAGGTTGCCCGGTTAGCTCAGTTCGTAAGTGGGCTGACTTCTCACCAATGTAGTCGGTTTAGGCGCGAGTTCGACCCCCGGCCTCGGCAGTATGTGGGGTGGTATGTGGTCGCCAAACCGGGCAAATGGGTTTTCACCAGGTTCTCTGGTTTACTCTCATAATAATGACCACCATTCCGCCAAGATCCAAGCCAAAACGAGATGTTAATATAAGCTGATGCTTATATAAATAATGTTTAAAGTTTTTTTAGAAAAACAAAAGCAACAGCCTTCAGAGTGGATCGTTCAGATTGCAGAAATTGTATCGCTTCGTCCAATGGTGATTTCAACTTGCAAACTTTAAAATGCTGTTTCTGAATTTTACTTTCTTGATCTATTCTAAAACCAATCTTGATCCTTGTCCATTATATAACAAATACATAATATATATGTAACCCAAATATATGGGGATACATACGTGTATATGTACTCCCAAATATCGGTGATCGTTATTCGTTAGTGTTCCAGCACTGAGAGATAGGGCACTGAGCCTCATCCTCAAAACTTTAAGACATTCCAATTATCGTTTAATGTTACAGTAAAAGTCCGTCAATGCATGCAATTTGCAAGCCAAGGTCACCTATTCAGCAACACACGACCTGCTCATGATGGGATTTTATAGTCGTTCCATATCGTTATTGCCTTGACTGAATCTCGCGATGATCACAGAGGAGCACAGAACGTGGTTTGGTCCTGGGATTGATCGGTTATTCGGCAAGGATTTCCCTAGGGTATTGCCTTGTTATGGATTTGGATCGGATTGAGGTTCCTTACATCAATTCAATGTCTTTTGTGTGTTCTGTTTTCAGATGTGATTTCTGCATTGATTACACGAATATACAGTTGACAACTATTCGATGAGTACATACAACATTTTTCCGTCAGGGAATGAAGATAAATACTTCTACAAAAAAAACATAACGGTCCCAAATACTTGTCGAGCATGTTCAAAATTAAAGAAACTAGATATGATACGAAATGTTTACTTCCTCTGTCTCCACCAACATTTAACACTATCAAGTACTGAAAAAATACAATTAGGTACGAAGGAGCAGTTCTGTGGAACAAATTGCCAAATGACTTGAGAGGTATTAGAGATTATAGGAAGTTCAAACGTACTGTCACCAAATGGGAAGGCCCTATATGTACATTTTACATGTTCCTGTTGCAATTTTGGTATACCGTCACAAAACTGAAATCTTATTCTAGTTTCTGTACTCGAGAATGGACAGGAATGGAAGGTATATGTTGTGCTATCATTGTACTCACACACACTTCGATGTTGATGTCACACATGCATTTTTTCCATCCGTAATCATCTGTATATTAAGCATGTGATCCTTCTCATTGTCGGTCAATAGCTGCAAAGCTAATGTTATTTGTTTTTAATATACCGGCGTGAAATATCGTCAATATCAAGACAAACGAATACTCGTGAAATCATCTCATGATGCTAGTACCAGTCACGATTCAAATGTCAATATTGATCTTTCTACCAAATGTGAGGAAGAGATAATGACACTTGTCTGTAAAGAAATTCCCGAGTGGATAAATTCTTCATTGATGAGATGTCTGGACCAGATCCTCAGTTAAATCATCTATATGTCATTGACTACTTCAGGGAGGAAATTGAAATGTTCACGAGTGAATAATGACTGTGTTTGACAATCGAGTGACACTCAATACCAATTCTTTTCCTCCTTGTTTTATGAAGGGATGGAATGCGACATTAGCACAATGACACCAAACAAACGCTTGTTCCATGGATGTTCTTAAAATAAGACTCCGAATAATACCACAGCCACGTTTCTTCATTTAACACTCCTATGAATATATTCTTTTTCAAACGGGTTATTTGAATTAATGAAACAAAACTGAATTGGCGATATCAATGGATTTTGTTTAATCTATTTTTCAGTCAGTTAGGCAGTTGGTTCACGAATAATTGTGGTTTCCTTTAATATTACTTGCGCTGTTAAGTAACTGAACATTGTAGTTTTGAGAGTGCACTGATCTATCGGATGTGGTACAACTTGTTATTAGTAATCTCGTTGTGAGTTTGTATGATATTAACTTCAACAGGATTTAGATTCAAGAATAACATTACTGCATAATTATTTGTCTGAGTGTTAAAGTAAAACATTATGCAATCACAAGAAACATGGGGACAGCGTTTGTGAAATGGGCTACACTTCTAACTGGATTGTCACAGCTTGAAAATTTCAAGAAATAATCAAACTTATCATCACACACAGATGGTACTTTGCTTGGGAGATAAGCACATTACATTCGGAAGCGGGAGGGGAGGGGGATCATGCTCCTAATCAGCAACAAATAATGGACATCTGTTTTCGGTAATGAAGATTATCCACGGATATAAAACATCGTTACAAGCCCCATCCAGGAACGATAAAGGAATCTTCGAGTCGTTGGCCTGGAATGGTCGGTCTTGATATCGTACAAGACTTGTTTTGCTTTCCCCTGTCGTCCCGAATTAGGAGCATAATTTGTCAACACTACTGCAGTTGAGGTCAACGTAGTTGTGTCACAGGCAGCATTCAGCCGAATCTATGGAACCGTTGTATTATAGCGAGCGAGAACTAAGATCGAATGGTGGTCAATCTATCAGGAATACATCTTGGGGAGTGATGGCGGCCAAACTATTGAGAACAAATGTTTGTTTCAACTATAAAAAGTATTTTCCCCATCAATGATTTTTTAATCACAGGGACGAACATCTTTCCACCGCAAACATTGGAGTTTGGATAATGCATAAACGCCAATGCACAGTCAATGTATGGTTGTTCTCAGTGATTGAGTCGTTACATGTATCCTGTCATTATCGAACAACATATTCCACAAAAGGAAATGTTTTGATGGAATTCTGACACCTTTCATTTCTTATAATGTGAATCAACAATTTAAAGAAGTTTTCCTTTCGTATATTATGCAAGTCAAAGCCTCCACAACACCGAAATTCATTGTTAAGGATTTACCTGTACTTTGGTCCTGTCAAGCCATACAAATGCACACACATGGAGCTTCTATCTGATATTACCTCGGTAATGTGACACCATGAGCATTCATTTTTCCCTGGATTACTGAAAGTAACAATTGATTACTGTACTCTGGCATTGTTTCGCTGGGAGCACCCTTCACACAGTTTCATTGTATATGTTTGTGCTGCACAGTTCTTGTTCTACACTGCCGACTTTGGAAGATAAATTCAATTTTGAACAACAATGACTATGTCACACTTGCGATAGTAATAGTAGTGTAAATGCAGAGAATGTAGTTATGTTATTTAATTTCTTCTAATTTCACAATTTTTAGGACACCACATTTAGTACTGCGTTGCAAAGAGACTATGCATAAATGTATAAATCCAATTTCCACGACTTCTGGTCACCCTATGGTGATGTTCAAGCTGGATCATGGACATGTCGATTGAATTGGATTCAAATGACGGATTTCAAAAGAGTTGAATTATAAATGCATGTATGTGCGTATCAAAGGATGAACCAAGTGTGTGAGTTTGCCCAAAGATTGCAATAGAAGTTTTGTTGTTAACACTATTCTTGTTTTGGGCGCTTCGTGTTCGAAGCATATGCGCTGCATAGCAATGGACACTAATCCTAGATCAACTATACTGAAACAATGGTCTGACGTCACACCCTTGTCTTGCTTACTCTCAGTTGTTTCAGAGCAGTCAAGGCGAGAGGACGACGGCGACCACGCCATGTGCTGTATGTCCCCTTTCTCAGGCTAAGCGGGCTCGCTAGGACCCCGTGGGTAATTTCCAAGTGGGGGCCCAGGAGGGGGGCTGCTTCGATCCGTACTCAGGAACGGTAGTCTCTCGCCCTGGGATGGTGTGACACAAGCTCTGGCAGACCGTTGGGCTGTCCAGGGTTCTATCCCCATGGCAGTGCCGTCGGCGAGGCTGGCCAGCAACACGCCCACGTGCGCAGGTTTTGGGCGCGACGCCCGTGTTGTTCCGGACTCGTGACAATGGGCTACATTACCATGATGATGCAATGTCTGAGTGATGTATGACGGCCGGACTATTTGACGGACTGTTTACCTGGTTATAGTTCTAATGTAATTACCTACGCCCGCCGTGACCCCAGGTGAGCCGCTTATATGCAGGGATCCGAGATAGCGGGCATCAAACTTTACACAAGCAAAGACTACAAGAAAATGTGTTAGTTTTGCTCCGACATACCTTGTCAATACCTGGTGCTTAGGTATTGGTTCCATGTGTTTTTGCTATCACTGTGCATTTCAAAGATGTAGTTAGGCCACACCAATTTATAGAGTTGGTCTATGGAATCGCCGCCCCTAATAATTCATTCTCAAAATTTCGGTAAAAAAAATCGCCGCACCTATTTTGACCTTTAAATAAAATTCATCGACAACTTAGTTTTTGCCCCAAATAAAAATCACAATCTGTATCCACTCAAATAGTTGCCAAAAACCGCATTTAAAGAGCCAGTATTGATATTTTCCGAGGAACTGTTTGAATCATAGTGTGCCAACACTACACAGGATCACCCGTGAGCGGAAAATATCAGCATTTTGGGCCTTTAGCACAGCTTTGGGCGGGTCTTCCTGGCATAACATGTTGATATACATGATTTTAACAGAATATATCTCAATACCAAAAATTTTCCAGAACTTAACCAATAGTATCTTGCGATAGATAATTCTTCTGTAACTCATAGATCTATATTTCCAACTATAGTCATCTGAATACATCAGGACAGTTCGGAGTTTTACTCAATAATACTGCAATAATTTGCGTTATTTCAGACAAAATTCATAAACATGAGAAGACATGTAATTCAACATGACACATTGAAAATCGTTCACAAATTTCTAAACAATTTACTGTGAAAAAAGGCACAGAATACATTGAATTGTTCATCTACTAGAAATTACCCATATGGCCTAGATATATACATGTAGACGGGTTAACAGAGCAAATAACAGGTTATAATTGATTTAAATGATCCTATTTTCTCGCTAAACTGGCCAATTTTATTTTATACATTTATAAGGACATGACTGTCGAATACAAAACCAAAATAAATACAAATACATAAGGTATCATTCAAAATAAAATCCCTCGCACAAATTTTGGCAATCTAGATTCCAAAGAGATAAATTATTAGTAAAAAAAAAAATATATCGCTCGTAACATTTTTGAAGTGAAATATTCCAAAGACAGAAAATCTAATATCAAATGTAAATAAATTTCGCTCCCACGTACGATTTTTTCAGTACAAAATTCCATAGACCAACTTTATAAATTGGTGTGGCCTTAGCTCTATACTGTTCTGCCAGTAACTGTTCAGAAATAACTCTTCATGCTCCTCATTGATATGGTAAATGAGTTCGAGGAGAAACCGAGTAAAGTGAGCGTCCTCTCATTCTCTCATTATTTGACTTGCTGAAACTATCCTGCACGCGAATGAGTTATTAAACAATCCAACAGTTCTTGTTTCTTCAGCTCAACAATTTGATTGGAAATATTGGAAACATAATACGAACATAATATAAAAATTCAAAAAAGTACAAGATGTATAGACTTCCAAAACATAGACTTCGAGTGATCAAATCGATGTATATTCCTGCAATTCAGGACATCATTACTTTGAATACGATACTTTTTGTATTGTCCATTGGCAAAGATTATTGTGTTATAGTGTAGTGTAGTGTAGTGTAGTTTGCTGAATGAACTTGTATGTATACACACGAAAACTTGCATCAGATAATACGGGCATTCAATGTCATTCGAAGTACCTCGGTAAATATAAATGCATCTTTGCAAATCTCGCCGAGTGGAAGAGACAAGCTGCAAATCGTGATTCTTTTCCTTCAACTTGGTTGTCTGTTCACACTAATGAGGTCAATCCCCCGACCACCAAGTGAAAAGGATTGTGTCCATGTATCCTGTTTTGTATCATTAAATGGAGTCATGATGTCACTGACCGGGACTGACCCAATGCTAATTTGAAAAATGTGTTCTCACATTTCCTTCATTTGCCTGTGTCTTGTTTTAGCAAGCCCGTGGATGTGAAAAGGTATATACCATTCACGAGAGACTCAAAACTTTTTATTGTCAAATGACGGAGCTACTGGTATACCTTGAAGAACGGATTCTAATTAGCAACATTTCCATTTCAATATTATTCTGTGAGAGTCCGCCTGTACGGTGAGATAATCTTCATGACGCAAATATTATTATAGAGTTAAACATGAGTATATTTTCAATGGAAACCAAGCTAGTGATTATATTCATCAAATAGAGTCACATACGTTTTCAGTGTTTTTCACAATGACGTGCAATACAAACATAACAGTTAGAGTGTTTCCAGCGAGTGTTTTAATAGTTGTGAGGAGAGAACTTGTTGGATGAACAACCACAACCGATGTTCTATCATCCAAAGAACGAAAAAAACAGACTACAGACTGACAGACAGGCATATTCGTGACAACATTGAACTATATCCAACCAGTGTGGGACAATACACGGGATATATGTTTATATATTGTGAAAGTATTCGCTTGTTTACCGAATAGAATCATATGATTTCCCCATCACATGTCCAATTTCCAACATTAGTGAAAATACGCAAGAAAAACGAAATTGTCAACGATAATTAATCGTTGAGTGTAAGATTTGCTACCTTTTCGAATTATTGTTATGGTTTCAAAACATCAGTATGTCAAAACATTTTGGACAGACAGGCTTTGGTTCGTACCCAGGCATTTTAAATGCTTTGAACGTATGCAAGGCCATGACAGTTATCCTAATGTTATAGAAAGTGACAGGTTGTCAACTTCAGTACATCAAATCACGCAGTCAAATATGGGAATAACCAATATCGTGTCATATTGAAGTTGCACAGATAATTATGTTCACTACAACAAAACGTACTCCCATCACTGCTGAAGATCTTGATGTGATTTTGTCCATAATTGTCCGTTCACATGAAAACGTGAACTGGAAGTGCATCAAACAAGATCTGATAATAATAATAATTCATATGTTTAATTTTTATATAGTGTTTTTCCATGTAAACATGCTCAAAGCACTTTACAATTATTACCCCGATTTTATGGCAATGAACCACTTTCCGACCACTGTCTATAGACGATCACCTATAGATGTAAGTTGATGCTACTGGCACAAGGTGACTGAATCACACGCACACACATATATGCACACACTACCAATCGGGTACTCATTTATGCGACATAGTGAACCGAGATACACCCAGCCAAAAGGTGTTAGACAGTCAACAAAACAGTGTCAGAGCCACGGCTCGAACCAATAACCTGAAAAAGGTCATTGATCATCAATCAGATATAATTTGAATCCTGTGTTTGAATATATGACCCGACGTGATATCATTAAGGAACACGAACAAACATCTTGTCGTTGCTGATATAATCAGATGCATCGTGAACCACAATCGGTGTTTCAAAGCCCTTTTGTTCATTCAATGTCTTCAATTCATTTAATCTGATAAAAAGCCAGAACCATCAGCACAACTTCATCAGCGTTTTGTGAATCATTTGGTAATATTGTAAGTTCCTATTAACCATGAGATGTGCCTAATATTATTTCTGAGCAATAGCATGTTCATAATATTTTCCATTTTGATTGTCTGCTGTTATTCACTGATATTTGTCAGCAGTTTATGAAGTTTTAGTATTTTAAGTTGAATGCTCTTCACCAATGGAATTCCTATGCGGGCACTTGTTTTCATCCAGTTTTAGTTAAATTTGGACTGCCAGTTTGTACGTGGTAGTAATCCTGATAAACGCCTCAAAGACACGTCCGCTTTCTTCACGGTGGTTTTATGTAACTATAGTCAAATGTGTAATTACCAGGTAGCACAAAGTAATCACCGGGTAACACAAAGTAATTTTCTAGACATTATACCTCACCAAACATATTTGATCGCGAGTATATTTCAACACGGCTTGTCGTGTTAACTGTCAGGTTAAGACGTGTTAATGTGAAAATATCACGTTCAGTTGTCTTAACATGATAAACTCAGCAAAATGTCTTACAATTTCAAATATATCACAACAAGTCATCACAACGTGAAATTTATCACGACAAGACGTCCTAACAAGAAAATGTAAGATGATTTGATGTTATAACCTGTAAAAATATGACAACAAGCCATCTCAATGTAAAAAAAAATATCAACACATTAATGTACGGTGGCTTATTTCTGCCACAATTAGATTAATTTCTGTAAAAAATGATTTCAGATATAAATATTTTAATTACACACGGAGCAATTGTTTCCTTTGCGAAGCAAACATTTCCTACACGAAGTAAATAGTTTCCTACGCGGAGCAAATTTTCCTTCACGAAGCAAACGTCTTCTTCACGAAGTAGATAGTTTGCTTTGCAAAGCAAATGTTCCTTCGCGAAACAAACGTTTTCTTCAAGAAGCAAATCACTATTTGCTCCATTTAGGAAACGTTTGCTCCACGAAGGAAACATTTGCTCTGCGTAGGAAACTATTTACTTCGTGTAGGAAACGTTTGCTTCGCAAAGGAAACATTTGCTACGCAAAGCAAACATTTGCTACGCAAAGCAAACTATTTCCTTCGTGAAGAAAACGTTTGCTTCGCAAAGGAAACATTTTCTATGCATAGCAAACTATTTGCATCGTGAAGAAAACGTTTGCTTCACGAAGGAAACATTTGCTCCATGTGTAATTAAAATATTTATATCTGAAATTTTAGGTTACCGGACCTATGGTCCGATAACCTATTGGCATGGCGTTGCGTTGAGGTATTTTTTAGTTTTTTGATTTTCGCATTTTTTTCAAAATGGCGGCCGTTTTCGACGAAAAATAGCTAATTTTGGATTTTGGTGGCCATTTTCTCAAAATCTGTTCAGTAACTTTTTTTCTTTTTGATACATAACACTCCTGATATGTACTCCTATGATGTCTATAAATTTCGTTGCGCTTGAATCGCTCGAAGTGGACCATTTTGGCCTAAACTCGGCCCAAATGGGACTTTCCCATGTTAAATTCTCCTATGCTTTATAATGGGACACATTATGCCTAATATCTCACTTAATATTGAGATTAGAGACTAGGAATCAATTGTGGACATATAGGAAATGATATATGCTGAATATTCTCGTGACCTTGAATTTGACCTCTGACCTCAATTTCAAGGTCAGAGCACAAAATGGCTGATATCTCGCTTATTATCGACTCTACAGCTTAGGAATCAATTGTGGACATATAGGAAATGATATATGCTGAATATTCTGATGACCTTGCATTTGACCTTTGACCCCATTTTCAAGGTCATAGGACAAAATAGCTAATATCTCGCTTGTTATCGACTTTACAGCTTAGGAATCAGTTATGAACATATAGGAAATGATATATGCAGATTATTGTCATGACCTTGAATTTGACCTTTGACCTCATTTTCAAGGTCACAGGTCAAAATGGCTAATATCTCACTTATTATCTACTCTACAGCTTAGGAATCAATTGTGGACATATAGGAAATGATATATGCTGAATATTCTGATGAGCTTGAATTTGACCTTTGACGGCATTTTCAAGGTCATAGGACAAAATGGCTAATATATCGCTTGTTATCGACTTCACAGCTTAGGAATCAGTTATGAACATATAGGAAATGATATATGCAGATTATTGTCATGACCTCGAATTTGACCTTTCACCTCATTTTCAAGGTCACAGGACAAAATGGCTAATATCTCACTTATTATCGATTTTACAGCTGGGGAATCAATTGTGGACATGTAGGAAATGATATATGCTGAATATTCTCGGAACTTTAATTTGACCTCTGACCTCATTCTCAAGGTCCAAGGACAAACTGGCTCATATCTTGCTCCTCTATTGACTGTATGGCTTGGGAATCAACTGTGGACATGATATAGATATATGATATACACTGAATATTTTGATGACCTTGAATTTGACCTTTGCCCCTTCATTTTCAAGGCCACAGCACAAAATTGCTAATATCTCGCTGACTATTGAATTTACAGCTTAGCAATCAACTGTGGACATGATATATGCTTAATATTATATATGCTGGATATTCTCTTGACCTTGAATTTAACCAGTGACCTGGCTAACATCTAAAATATTAAACATTGTCCGGTAACCTATCTTTGGCCCTCGGCCTAATTTTTGTACTTCTTGGGCATAATAGACTGCACATGGCACCAGCAGGTACCCCATTGTGGACATATAGGAAAAGATATATGCTGAATATTCTCGTGACCTTGAATTTGACCTCTGACCTCAGTTTCAAGGACAGAGCACAAAATGGCTTATATCTCACTTATTATCGACTCTACAGCTTAGGAATCAATTGTGGACATATAGGAAATAATATATGCTGAATATTCTCGTGACCTTGAATTTGACCTCTGACCTCAGTTTCAAGGTCAGAGCACAAAATGGCTTATATCTCGCTTATTATCGACTCTACAGCTTAGGAATCAATTGTGGACATATAGGAAATGATATATGCTGAATATTCTGATGACCTTGAATTTGACCTTCGACCTCATTTTCAAGGTCACAGGACAAAATGGCTAATATCTCGCTTGTTATCGACTTTACAGCTTAGCAATCAATTATGATCATATAGGAAATGATATATGCAGATTATTGTCATGACCTTGAATTTGACCTTTGACCTCATTTTCAAGGTCACAGGACAAAATGGCTAATATCTCAATTATTATCGATTTTACAGCTTAAGAATCAATTGTGGACATATAGGAGATGATATATGCTGAATATTCTCGGGACCTTGAATTTGTTTTCTGACCTCATTTTCAAGGTCACAGGACAAACTGGCTCATATCTTGCTCCTCTATTGACTGTTATGGCTTGGGAATCAATTGTGGACATGATATAGAAAATGATATACATTGAATATTTTGATGACCTTGAATTCAACCTTTGCCCCTTCATTTTTCCAAGGCCACAGCACAAAATTGCTAATATCTCTCTGATTATTTAATTTACAGCTTAGCAATCAACTGTGGACATGATATATGCTTAATGTTATATATGCTGAATATTCTCTTGACCTTGAATTCAACCAGTGACCTGGCTAACATCTAAAATATTAAACATTGTCCGGTAACCTATCTTCGGCCCTTGGCCTAATTTTTTTTTGACGACATTAATCTAATTGTGGCAGAAATAAGCCACCGTATTAACGTGATAAATACTATTATTTCACACACTATCACATCTAATCAATATTAATTCTCACGTTAGGACGTCTTGACGTGGTATTTTTTCACATTGAGATGACTTGTTCTGATATTGTAAGACATCTTGCTGAGTTTATCATGTCAAGACAACTTGACGTGATATTGTGACGTTAACATGTCTTGTTGTGTAAGCAAACACAACAAGTCGTGATGAAACAACAGGTTATGTGGATGATCAAAATATGCTTCCATACCATATGATCAAACAGCAGACACAAACCATTACGGAGTCCAAGCATTTCCACACAAGCAAATACATGTATCCAGTGAAAATCTGCCGTTTGCACCCCTCGTCGCCAAACAAGGCATCAAAATGTATTATAGCGAGTGCTATAAACATCATGAGCAGCAGAAAAAAACTATACCATGAGTATACCATCAAGGACCAGGCTAGGTATTAGTGTAGTTGATATTAGTGCAGCGAGTTGTATCATTTCATGATCATCGTATGCGTCATCTTATATTTGTTCACATATTCAATAAACCGTTGACCAAACAATGGGGCCAGATTTACATTTGCTGCTATTGGTTTAACTCTATTACGTGTGACGATATTGTGGCGGATGTTTTTCTGACTTTAATTTTGGTATCTTGATCTGGGGATCTATTGCGTTTCCACGGGTTCTCTTTGTTATGAAAAAATGTCATTGTACACAAATTCAACACTGACAGATTGCACCAGAAATATGTCGGTTATCTCCATATTTTCCTTTCATCCAGATGGGTGAAACCCTTGTCAGGATAGCAAAAAGTAATTTCCTGGCGTGTCGACCTCAATCTGTCTTTTCATATTTTATCTAGTCTGCTAACAAAGGATAATACCAGAAAACAAGATTGCTACAAAAATATCAAGAAATGAATGTTTATTTTGATCATCATTAAACTTTGTTGCATTTGCCAGGTCCAGGTGATTAACTATGAACTAACATTGACTAACTATCAACATAATCCGAATATTTATACCACCTGCCATCTGACATTGGTGTAAACAAAAATCAATAGATTATGTTCTATCACTATTTTCACGCTACGGCAGTCGGCCAAACGTCACTGAAAAACACAAAAATAAGTAATTAAATATCTTTGACAGGTTGTTAAGGGTCTGTCTGATCATTGGCTGAATGTACAATATATGGTCATTTTGGAATGTAGTTATATGTGCAGGTCAATGATTTTGTTAGTTTGTCAATGATTTGAAATGTACAAATACATCTATTCTTGATCAAAATATCTAATCATGCAGCAATCTGGATGTCAGATATACTTCTGGAAGTCAAACTTCATTTGACACGTCATACATAGTATTTTCGTGTGTGATGGAAAAAATATTCTACTCAAACTTAGATCTCCTTTCTGACAGTCAACAAGGCAAGTCATCTGCACGATTGCAGTGTTTGATCATGATGCTAGTTTTGGGCACAAGTCATTCAAATACATGTGACCTGGAGTGATAACGGGTAATCTCAGATTCGCCACAGGGTATCATCGCTATGATACCACTGATGAAGTGTCTAGACATCGCATTCCCAGGCATTGATAAGCTGCTTAGTTTATAGACCACGGCTCTTC
Source organism: Terebella lapidaria (assembly GCA_949152475.1). NCBI lineage: Eukaryota > Metazoa > Annelida > Polychaeta > Terebellida > Terebellidae > Terebella > Terebella lapidaria. The sequence continues at coordinate 24,256,846 of OX424566.1, read as the reverse complement.
AAAATGGCGACATTGATCAGCTCTTTTCTATGTAAATGTCAATCTGCTACCAATTTTGCAATCTTCATGTTCCCAAAAACATCTTCAGGCATCGATGTGCTTCTGATATCACAACGAAGTTTTCTATAGTCATTTAAAGGACCGGCAAAGGACTCGAAGGACACAGAACATTTTTGTGTTATTATCGGTTGACCAACAAGCTGGTCAAACTTTTAAAGCCCCTAGTATCCCGAATGTGACAAGTTTATAGATGTTCTCATTCGGTACATATAGCTATCATTTTGCATAACTAACATTGAGATGGACACCAACCCATATTGTATCATGCGGTATGACACATATCATTAAACAGCGCAATATCATTTCCGTACCCTCTACCCTCCAACCACATCTGTTCAGGAGGACTTTATGGTAACTTGGGCATCATGACCATATATGTGATATATATTTTTTTATTCTCTATATATGACAAATGAAAGTGGATGTGAGATATTTTCGTACCTTGTCAAAATGTCATGATGCAATCTTATCTCTCGTCTCCACTAGAAGTAGATATTTCTAAATGGTCTGTGACATTTGCTCATTGATTCCGTCCAAGGTTGGATAGCTAAGGCTCAGGTAGAGGACGTTCGAGGATTGGAACTAGTGATTATGTCAAGAATGCCAGTAATGAACCTTTGTAGCATGTATTCGAACATCATGTACTGTGGTATGTTTGATATTTTTGAAAACAACTAAGCTGACTTGTTCAAATAGTGCCCTCTGTTTCTAGTTGAATAGCTAGCGTGTAGTTGCTCAGGTGTCTTGATCAGTAACTTGTTTTCAACAATAGCAACATAGATATCTACCCACACAAGGAAATGTAATGAAAAGCTTAAGTGGAAGTAAGTGTGATTGTGCCAAGTGTCATTGGGGTTCGGCAACAGATGAGCCATGTGTAAATCATGCTCTGTACTGTTATTATATGCACTGTACTTATTACATGCATGCACTGTACTGTTATATATTAGCAATGTATCTACTTCTACAGTACTAATATGTTTCATCTTTAGGATTCATGTACTTTTTGTACGATTCATGTACGATTGCCGACCTGTCATACAACCAGTCGTTGCCATCAATGACCAGTCGTACGATAATTCGCTGCCTGACGCACGACCGTCAGTCTGATTAGATATAAGGGCACAAACTTGAACAGTAACCGTATTTGCAGTTTATAATTTATAGAAAATGCTGAAACATGTTGGTGTGTCATGTAAAGTTTTTTTCTTCATTGCATGCTTTATCCTCTTTCGGGAAGCTACAAATGGGTGGTAGATCTACCACCAATCACGAGGTCGCACCACTGATCGTGAAGTTGTACGACTGATTGTACCACTAGTCGCCAGGTTGTACGACCAGTAGTACGTTCGTGTCACGATTTGTCCACGATTACAAAAACTTTAGGTCACAACAAGGTCGTATCTTGGTCGTATCGTCAGTATGACTGGGCCTTTAGCACTAGTGTTTAGGTTCATTTTTTGATTATCTTGAATAATAATAAGGTTAGATAAGACAAGATAATATAAAACGTTTTTTTACGTCGGTATAATTTGAAACAATAAATATTAATCACAAGGTTATTGACCGACAATGAATCATAGATGATGAGGTGACATACATTCAAATGGTGATGGACATTGGACAACAAAAAACAAATTATCATTATCATGCCATTGTCAGTCATTTCATATATTGTACATATTACATATTGCAATCCTATGTATAATCTTACAGATTTCAGTAATTATCATTTGCATCCTTCTAACATACAATAACGTTAAACCTGACCTTGTAAGTAATTCTTTGTATGTTGCTTGATAATATTTATAAATATGTTTTAGGGCTTCATATTGTAACTTCTCCATCTTTTTGATATCAGACAATTTGCAGAAATTCCATATTGGAGTACAATAGTTGAATTGTGCAGATATAAATCTTCCATACCGGACCAGTTCGTTTTTTACATCGAATGTACAGGAAATACGGGCAAGAGCATTGGTCTTTCTTACCGCATCCTTAAAGATGAGTATAAGCAGGTGAGTAGTTGTTTACTGGATTGTACTTTAGGTCTGAACATAACAAGTGACGAGGCAATCCGAACCAAGGAAAACACCATGTTATCTACATCACGCAAAACACCAATAGACCATAGACAATCACATCATTACCACTATAACGCATACCAGGCAATCAAGTTGAATGAATGATAACTTTAGGATACCAATATCCATTAATAGGGACCTTTAGCATCGCTTACGCTATGTCGAACGGTAACGTAAAGGTTAAAAGTATGTGCATTACGTCATGACTTTCTGTTCTTCTCCGTCAAGCGAAATAACGTTAGCGTTCGTGGTCTACGGTAAACTCTGAGTTTAGCGGATCTGTTTCACGCTAAAGTTCATCGATGAAGGTCACTTGCGGTCTTACATACAAACAACTAAACATTTAACTGACACTGTACACCTACTGACCTAGGCTTAAACCCACCAGGAAAGGTGAGCCCTTAATCATAGATCTACATGCAAAATATATAAATCTAATGGCCTACATGAAAATTATATAAATATAAATAAGTTACTATTATTATTATTATTATTATTATTATTATTGAGTACAAACCTATATACAGACCTGTCTCTCTGTGTAGGATATGCCCTAAATACGCACAATTCTTCTTCGACAGCAGCATATAATTTTACGGTGTAGGCTCCTAGATCTATTTGTTGTTTTTGATAATTTTCTTTCTAGAAAAAACATAGCAACCGCAGATATACCTCCCAAAAAAGAACTCGAGCGCTTTAGGTTTAGTGTCCGGCGTGACATAAACCTGTTGAAGGAGGTAGTGAGTTGCAATGCATTCGCCGACAACAATTGGGGTGAGGTCGCCAGCAAAATCGAGGAGGAAAACTTCAAACCTGGTGCTCGAGCCTGCAAAGAGAGGACCGTGCTCTTGATAGGGTACTTCCGAAAGGAAGACCTCGAGCGCCTAAATAAGTTAGTGTGATTTTTGTTTAAACATATCATAAGGAAATGCAATTATTATTGATATTGCTTACTTGTTTTTTTTTTTTTTGTTTTTTTTTTTGCTTTCGTAGATCTGGAACTGATGAAGACTATGGGGAGGGTGAGACCCTGTTACAGGAAGTCAGTGACCTGTATAGAGAGCGGCAGCGGAGTGACCAGGCACCAAAGGCTGATAAAAAAGAGGGAAAAAAGACCGACATTCGAAAGCGAGCCATGGAAACGCTGTCAGGTAAGTTTTTGTTTATAGTATCTATGGGGTATCCAGCATAGTTATTACATTTTGTGAATCCGATTACTATATCTTTCGTCTTATCTGTACTTTTTACCGGTGTTTCAGGTTCTGTGAGTGACGACGAAGAAGCTGGAACAAGTGATACAGGTGCCATAAACAATTGATGTTTTGTACGAACAATTCTAAAAGTGAATTATGCCCACACTGGCAATTGAAGATATATCAAATCAATTGTAATAAATCAAATCAATTGTGTATGTGTTGTTGATAATAATAATAATATCCCCCTATTCAATAGGCACGCGACCAACGGCTAAAAGGATGCGCTCCAATTCTGGAAAGAACACTGGCATGATGGAATACTTGAAACAAAAAACGGAAATTCAAGAAAGAGAATTAGAGCTAAGAAAGGCAGAATTGGATTTTAAAAAAGCACAGTACGACCGTGAAGCACGCGAGCGCGAACAAAGGATGGAGTTAGACAGGCGAGAGAAGATGGCGATGATCGAGCTGCTGCAGAAACTTGCAACCAAATAATTACTAATAAATCACTCACCTTATGTTATAGTTAGGTCGATGTTGTCGATGCAAAATTTCGACGTTGTCAGTATTACAAGCAAAACTTCAGTTAGTGACTTGTTAGTGAATGTTAGTGTCTCGCACACACATTTTCTCGTGTTGTTGAATACATACCGGTATGTAGAACTAGATCTGATAAGAACGCAATCAATAATGTGAAATCTTGTAGTCTTTTTAGTACATGTATGTCAGTATACAATAAAGGTGAATGCAATAAATAGTCACACATAAATTGTGTACAGATGGTCATTTAACTACTAGCATTTAGCTTGAATATGATGCAATCATGCCATTCATACGTGCCCAAGATATTCTTCCAACGAAGGAGGACCAACCTCAAAGTGAAGACTAGTTTGACTGCCGTACATGCAAGTGTGACAGTTAGTTAACAGGGCTGAAACGAGATAATACTTGGCTACAGGTTGTAGATAAAGTTTCAAATTTTTCTTGAAGTCTACAAAAGCGAAATTTTGAACGATTTTCCCAAATGTCCATTCCACCGACTCCCTGCCTGAGCTCATCTCTTTGTTGAAGGCGTCTTGCTCAGGTGTGCGATTCGCTCCCGTGTAGGGGCAGATGAGATGATCAATCAGAGGGTACGCACTATCTCCATACAGACAAAGTGGGGTGTTGTTCGCCGCAAAGAACTGGAATTTGTGTAGGATGCCACTCTCAGCTAACAGAGCCGCGTCGTGCCGCCGTCATTCCATCGGCCCGAACATGATTGTTCGCGATCATCCCATTCGGGGTGACTACCAACTGATCCTTCAGCGCATGCAAGCGTTTGTGCCCGTTGTACACCTCTTTCTGGTGTTGTTGTGGTCTGCATATGGGCATCACGGTGCCGTCGATGAATCCCCAGCAGTTCGTCAGGGGAAGACCCTTGCAGTGGGTAGCGGCCGCAAACTCGCGGAGACGATCAACGAATAACCACGACTGCTCTGTATCCGTCAACAGGTATCCGAATCTGTCGTGTATTTTCTTCAGAACATCATTGAAGATCACCGATAATTCTGTCTCGTGTCTCCCAAACAATGGCACTAAATCTGCCAGTCGTCCTGGGTATGCCAGTCTGCGCAGCAAGACACAAATCCCCTCCGCGCTTGACCACCGAATTCTGTTAGGCCCTGTCGTGGTGTCCGGCAGCTCCAGGGCTCTGCTGAGTCGCTCAACATCAGCCCTCCCGAACCTAAAATTAGTGAAGCATTCTTCCTCCGAGAAGTTAGCCATGTTGAATGGCGCCCATCGCAAATGGCCTGGAGATTCAACTTGTTCCATGTATGCCAAGAATTCTTCGTCGTCCAGTTCATCTACGAACATAGCCTCCAAGGGATCGAGCTTTCCCATTCTTCTAAACATCTGAAAAGCATGTCATCAAGTAAAACACTTTATTAAATACTGATAATGAACTTATATATACTTGCTCAAATGAACAATTGCTAATACCGTAGTGGATATCGACAATACTCACATCGAGAGACCAGTGGATTATGCTTACATTCACCATGGACAAAATACCGTATTTGGTCCATTTGCTGAAGGTCTTTTGCAGTCGGATGTTATGGTACCGCGAAACGTAATCTCGTTTTATGTTTACGTTTAGGTTAGCGTTTAGCTCGGCTGATGCTAAAGGTCCCTAATAAGCACAATCACTAAATTTCGAGGGAATTCTTGGATACCCCGAATGTTATTGAAATTTGTTGTTCTGAGAAGAGTTACTTTTTCGCTCTACATTTCGGCACCCGTCACGAATTCCGCAAGAAATATATTGGTTTGTAACTTAGAACATTTTGCAATGTTTTGCTGAGCGAAAGCAAGTCTGTTATTGACCAAAATACTAGTAACACGAACATAATATTAGGTTTTACATTTGAATAACATGCAATTACTATCACAACATGCAAAGATGTCAGCAACTACCATGACACTATAGAAGAAATCACCAGGTGGGAGAGAAAAGCTGCAGATCTTGATAGTCGTTTCATAATATTGAGGCCAACCCACGAACGCAAAGAAGAAATGGTTGTGTTCATATACTTTGATTTTTATCATTAAATTTTGTGGTGATGTCAATGACCGTGATTGACTCAATGTTTCTTCAAAATGTGTATTTTTTTTTCGAAAAGGGTGTTGAAAGTATATTAATATCATTTTGTGTTAAAATTATTATTCCTCGGTTTAAATAGTTGTTTCTGACGTAAGTAGCCTTTTCCCCTTTATAAACCGATTACTTTTTGAAATTAAATTCAAATAAGTCGCGTTTATGAAAAAAAAAACATTCTGACGACAGAAGGTAATATAGCGTGTCAATTCTGTTGTGTAATTTGCAACTGACAAGATTATATTTCACAAAGTCAGTCGTAAAACTTCAAAGTTGCCAAAATCAATCTGCAAATGTCACAGCCTAGACAGTAACCTTGCCTAGGCGACTACTTCAGGTGGATACATAAAGATCACATTACGTCAGGAGGTTTCCACACAACACAAAAATATCACATTCCCACGTTCCATCACCATATGGAGATAATTGCACCCGTTTAGTGTAGCTATTTTCTGCTCATATTATCAAATATGACGTCTCCTAGATATCTAGTTATTGAAGGCCAGACGGCATGATACAGCGCCACTTAGTGGTGGATGCCATTACCATAATTACTGAGCCATGGAATGATAGTTTTATCCATTTTGAGAAGAAAAGATTGCTTCAGCATTGGAATTGGGTACATTTTGATGGCACGCAATCTTTTTCAATGGATCTTCATGTTCATGTCATGAGTGCTGTCACACTTTTTGGACAAACCAATGTTATAATTTTTACAATATCATGGAAGTCTTGTTACAGTATATTGGTAAATTTATATCTATATTCACTTACGAAACACATAATATGTTACCTTCTTTTTGTAGGCAATGCCCAACAAAGATAGAATTGCAGGACCCGTCGGTTATCATGTGCCAGTGATTGATTTCAGATGGGTATATTTGACTGTGGTGTGACGGCAATTAGCCTTTGTTTATTCATTATATTTCCCACTATTTGTTTTTCTGTAACTTGCGTGAAGTGCATTTGACTATATTGAGAATCGTTATGCACCTAAACACTGTCTCACTGAACACGCATTATACAGTGAATGCTTGAAACGATCGGAACTCCCGAGAGCGTCTACATAGAGTTATCCCTAGAAAATTTAATGATACATCGGCCCAGTTATATGAACGAATTTCACTTGTGCACATCATTTCCTGAATGATGTGAATGCAACTTACTGAAACATCGTTTTCTTCACTGAATCTCTCAGCATCCTACGCGGATGCATCTTAGAATCATGAGATTATAAGCACTTTTGACAGGTATTTTTCTATTTGAGACAAAAATTTTACCAGAATACCCCAATGCAGAAATCTCACATGTATATATTTACTGCTGATATAACTATATGTGGAGAAATTTTACAGAAGTCTCCTCTGAAACCGGGTTAAACTGCGAGTATATAGATAATGAGGTGTCCATTTACATAGGTGAATAAAAAGTATATTCAAATTACAACCCCTCTGAATATCATTATCATGCGACGATATAATATTAACCCCCTGACACTGTAAACATACTGTGTATTATAACATCATATCACGGCCGTTGTGTCTTGACATCCATGATGTTAAAACCTGTATATTCTCACAGCTTTGACATCACCGAAATGAATATGTTATCCATGTTAAAATGTTTGCAAAAACACAATAATTTTCTGGGGGGGGGGGGGGAGAGTGCAAGACAATGTGGAAAATATGGGCATGTTGTACATGACATGGAACTTTATTTTGAAGACACTCCCTGAAGTCGAACCCAACTGGCTACTTTCACTTCAATCTTCAATTCTGATTATGTTATCAGTTATATTCAAGGACGCACCTCCTTTCAATTATTGTATCCACAAAAGAACAACAAAAATGCAGCACGTACATACACAATAACATAAATTATTATTGTCTGATATTTATTATGTTTATTGTCAAATGATCAGTAAGGGCTTAGTTCACATGCTTATGTTTGTCGCGCCTGCAATTCTTTGTCCATGGAAGCTGTCTGCTAAAAGCAGATTTTCTCCACCAGTCTGGTACCGTAATTCAATTAAAGTCACAAAGAATGAGCGAAATGTGGATTTGTGGTTTTGGAGCTTCGGTTTAATCACACTGTTATTCAGATCTACGATACAGGAAACATTTTCGCATGGTGTTTCCGTCAGAACTAAAATTCGGAATGAAAATTACTATATGTCACAAACCGTGTACATATATTCAAATTCTGGGAAGTGAATGTCATGCGATACAATATAGCCGCTCAGCGGATGTGCTTGAAATTTTCTTTTATAGCAGGACATGGACTCAAGCCCATATCAATACTAGAAGCACGAGGATTAAATGAAAATTACTTCAACTATTGCCTCTCGGTCACAAACGAAACAAATGAACACTTGATAGTTTTTACTTATGCCTAAATAATTTGATGTCGTTTGATGCTTTTATCTGTCAGAGCAAATGCCTCTATGATAACACTAATGCATAAACAGCTTAGTCATATATTACATGTGATTCAGGGCTCCAGATTGTTTTCAGACCTTGCTCTCGAATTAAAGTACTAGTACAGTGAAAATATGATGTGAATTTATTTGAGAGATCTCATTGATCTGAGCAAAATGGTTTTTACGGCATGTGAATATCACAATCCGTTCAAAAGTTATAGCACTTTAAAGACTGAAATCGGCAAATTTGCTTTTCCAAAACAATTCAGCTAATTAGTATGCAAATGAGATATTCATGACGTCATCGGGGGAAGTTGTTTTAATAAGGTACTTTGATATGTATTTTTCATTCATTAAATGTTATGATTATTCATAAAAACTTATTCTATACAGATTTTAATATGTTGTTGTCAAGGTAACCAGTGACCTGGTATGGCCCATAGCAACCATGGTTGCTAGGGCCAGAAACCCACTTAGAACAGAGTATGCACAAATATAAATGGTGCCAACTTGAGATCTATAATAATTTATTTCATAAACAATGGACAGAAAGTCTGTGGATAGACTGACTTGGCAGTTAATGGCCATGGCAACCATGGGTCACTACGGCTATAGGGAACGACTGGCAACCATAGCAACAGTACAGTTTGTGTGGATAATGACTATGTATGGTACATAATAATATGCACTAGTCAGATCGTCAGAACCTTAAATAAGAATCATTATATCATGGCTTGAAATATCCTAATTGAAATTTGTTCCCCTCGTGACGTCATGAATTCTCATTAGCATCTAATTTGCATATTAATAAGTTGCTAGAACTTTTCAAGTGTCTTCTGTATTGTAGTGCCGGAATGGCAGTTTCAAATGGCTGTAACTTTTGAACGGATAGAGATATTGATATACCGTAAAGACCATTTTGCTCAGATCAATGAGATCTTTCATATAGCAAAACATCATATTTTCACTTTACTAGTACTTTAACATCACACCAAGGTCAAGAATGATATAGCAGTGTCAGGTTACCGGGAACATCCTGATCCATGTGACCCAAAGCAAGTTGTGGTTGGTACGTGATGTTTACCAGAATCACATTGAATGAATTATCAACAGAAACGAACAACATGGAGATGTCTTATGTGTTATTTGAAACTTCTAACCTTTACCTGCTTCAAGAATCAGCAAATGAAAATCGCAGAATCAATTAGAAAGAGTCGAAACTGCATATAGGTTCATTTATAACAACACAAACTGAATGATTGTATTTCCCATATTACATGTTTTCGGCAATATTATATTATGAAATGCAATCGATTTGGATGAAATCATCATAATTTATTTGACAAAATATCTCGGCGTTAGTCTTCGCACATAGACGGACATGTAGGAGAGTCATGGGCGGCGATGGAAGCTGATAGTAGCTATGTCAGCAGATCTGAGTTTCTAGACACTTCATCAGTGGTATGATACCGAATCCGCTGATACCCTATAGTGAAAAAGATTACCCCCGTTTCCATCCAGTTCACATTATACTTGAATGACTCATGCACCATGAGCAAACTTTTTTTCGGGAAAATAATAAGCCTACACAACAAATCAATGTCATTTGTAGCATTACAATTTAAGTAGAGCATTTTAGGGATCCGCGCTTTCTAGTCTAGATGCAGCATGGTCTACAGTTTTAGTCCACTCATATTCTAAAAATAATATATACATTACGTTCGGTTTTGGTTTTACTTCTCTATGGATTTCCATATTTCATCTTCAATGATAATTGAGTTTTTAAAAAATGGGGTTTGGATTTCCTCCTCATTCCGTGGTGTCTAGGTGATGCAACTTGTTATGATAGGGTTTTGTTTTTGCAGAGTACAGATAAAATATCATTGAAGAAATTGGAGTCGACACCCTGGAAAATTACATGGTGTTACCACGATAAAAGGGAGTAAGAAGATAACCGACATATTTCTGATGCAATTTATCAATTCATCCGCGATGTATGACGGCATCTTCATAATAACTAAAAACAGTACAAACTCAATACATGAGAAGTCACGAATCCAAGCTACCAAAATTAAATTTAACTGAACATCTCCCTACACCATTGTCACACTCAATATAACCAAATCAATAGCAGCAAATGAATATCTGACAGCAATTTCGATCAACATCTTACTTTACATTGTAAAATGTGTTCTTCGTCATGTTTTTGATGCGAGGACTGAATAGAAACAATAATCTGCACACGATTTCATTCATTCCATAATGCACTCGCGATATAATTGGTTTTCATTTGGAACAAATTATCCGGATTCAAGATCGCACTAGTACTTGAAAGTGGTATTTTGCATGAACGTAACTAGAGTCATAACCATTTCCCCAAGAATACATTGGTGTAAATAATTAATGGGTTTTTGATGGTAAATAGCCAACAGTATTTAGTTTGTTTTTAATCCCGGGAACCTTATGCACAAACCTGACGTTATTGAAGCTTGTTTTGCAACGAAATAATGTGTAATAAACGACCAGAGATATGACGATGATCAATGTTGACACAAATATGGCCGGACAGTAAACGTCTTGTAATTTAAAGTTCTCCTACCCCCAGAAGTATGTTTGTTTGTTTGTTTAACATTAGTTTTGATTTGTGGTGTGCGGTCAAAGCAGTGTGCGATCTTTCCGTGATGTTTTTTTTTCTCTCGTCAACGTAAAAGAGGGAAACAGCCCAAAGACATCCTCCTGTCCTGAACATCATATACATGAGCACAAGCAATCTACACTAGAAAAAGTCAGTTTACTAATATCATCAACCAGACAGACCCATCACGACAACCAATCCAAGTAGTGACCATATCAGGATCGCCTTGTATCATTGCAATTTTCCACAGTGATGAAATATATGGATCTTATGTTTCTTGGGATTATTTAGATCAGAAATATATCATTCTTGCATGTATTGTTATGTTGCTCGAATTATCGTAGAGTCTCTTGGAACAAATACCGCTGAACGGTGGAGGGTATGACATGGCGCCGCTGCCATTATGGGCTGTGTCATTACCACGCCATAAATTGTAGGTTGATGTTCATCTGGGAGACATTGTGATTTAATTATGCAAACCGATGGCCATGATATATAAAAGAAATGAGGACGCCAGGGCCACAAATTTGTCCCAGTCTAGGAAACAGCGACGTGAAGTGAATATTATGAAAGATATGAAAGTTGGATTGACCAGTTGGGTCATAAACCAGATATATCACAGCAACCAGCTATTTTTCCTAACAAAATATTTGAAAATTGCCCACGACCATATTATTTCTGGCAAAACAAGGGGTTGATTCTTGAAATGATACATATTCTTATATTGGAGCTGTAATGATGTAATTTGGATTTTTATCTGAGGAACTTCGATGCTGAAGGCATGTGTGAATATCCTTTGTGAACATAAAGATGGCACAGATGTTAAAAGATTAATACATGCATCAAAAGAGTCATCAGAGTCGTTATTTTGAGAAGCCATGGGCAAATAGACTGAACAGCTTAACTATGAGCGGACTGCCAAAGTCTAGACACTTCATCAGTGATATATGATGTCTATGCTCAGCAATGTCACGAATCAGCTGGTATAGAGGTAATTTTGAATCACGGAAAAAAGGTATTCTACATAAGTTTCCAGTTATGATTCCAACATGAAACAAGGTTACCATTAAGGTTCAATGTCATTGAATACCTTACTTCGAATAACGCAATACATCCGAACATAGATTCCGAATGATTTAATACATGGTGGACCGACAATCTTAGAAACCCATGGATGCAAATCTGCTTACCCATATTGGGAAATACATATCTAGACAATTTGTTTGTTTAGAGAAATGGTTTACTACGGTGTCAAATATCATGATGTAGATAGCACAAACTTACTGTGTCTTACTAGAAACACAGGTTAAAAGATTAATAATTACATACTTTGAGGTGAGTGTATACGTTTTTATAACAAGTACATCAATGCAAAAAGGTTGTGGTAGCCGTGTTAGTCTGTATCAGAATTAAACCATAGGTATAGGTGACACTTTCCGAGACTAAGTTTATTCAAACACTAGCTTTCGTACGTCTAGTATATAGTACTTCTTCAGGCGCATAAACAATTTTTTTCATAAAAGCATTTTATGCAGTTAGTCTCGAAAGTGTCACCTATACCTATGGTTTAACGTAGTCCGCTACAAACAGTCAGGTAACAGAGAGTCAAAATTTAAAAGTCATTTCTTGAATATTATCTCGTCAAAATGACATTATTTTATAGAGTAAATGATCAGCATCCTAATATTGAAAAGAAAATAGGGGGTCACCGTGCTCGTTTCTTCTACATATTCGATCAAAATCACACATATTTACCTAAAATGACGTAAATTCTGGCATTTTTGCACGTTTTTTGGTCCATATCCACATCTTGCATCGTGTTTTCCATGCGAACGGATACGGTGACCCCCTATTTTCTTTTTAGTTTTAGGATGCTGAACAGTTACTCTATAAAATATATCATTTTGAAGCTCTAGATTTTGTTGATACAGGTATTTATTTTTAAAAAAAACCTTTGACCCCTCCCCACACTGTCTGGAGCGGACTACCTTAAGTACATCAATGAATTACAAAGATTTAGCAAGTACTGCTGTTACTCTTCTATGAGATATATGAGAGAAACAACAGCACACATGGTTATCCTTGTAGATGAAGGAAAGTGTCTAGACGAGCTCGAATTCGACATCATCTGAAGGCTATCAATCTTCACGGAGCAGCCTGGTCATTATAAGATAACCCAAGTCTTGTTAAAGCTGATTGATTACAAATTGCAGCCATAGTAACCCAACGGTTTTATGCGGTTTATGGATGCATAAACTACCTACAAGGTTTGGGTTGTTTTCATGTGGATACACCTAAACTCAACATGGCTAGAATGCATGTGATGAGCTTCAACAAGTGATGAGCACGCATAGGGCCAAGCTAGACTCCTCCTGATAAATCAACTGGTCACTTAGTGGGATATAGGATATTCCGTTGGCATTATGCTGCGGATAGAGATAATCTCAGGCATCCGGACATCCTGACAAAAGGCTGGAAAACTACTTGCAACCCTGAGAATATTGCCACTCTCTGTATTAGCCAATATTAATTCGTGATATATTCATGGTTTCTGTATGTAGTGCAGGCTCCAATGCCAGCCAGGAAAACATTCAGCAGACCATATGAAAACAACAACTGTCCCATCGAAACTACCCCTGAATTGTTGTATCTGGATTCATTGGAGAAGTATATATCGGCACCTCCTTATGTGGACGATGAGGGCAACGTTTATACGATGTTTATACGATTGATAGACGAAGACACCCCAACAGGTACCAGTGTTGTGATCGACTCAACTGTGATACCTTCATGTCATGGGCCCTATGATAAATGAAGGACGGAACGCCTCAGCTCTTGAAAAAGAGTACGTGTACGTAACATTGTAGAAACCGTTGAATATTACTAGCTGTCTATCGGCAACACGATTAAAATTTAAAGGCCTAAAAGAGCATTGGATGCATTATACTTTGCAGTGTATACTAGGTACTCAATTTTTGGGACCCTAGCATGTTCGGCTAGCGAAAACCATTTAGATTAGCAATAATTTTGAAACTTATCTATGCGTACATAGATAATATATGCTCATGGCATTGTTGGCATCAGTTGATCTAGCACTCTGGCCTCGATGGTAATCAGAGTGCTAGATAAACTGATCTAGCACGAGAATACAATGTCATATGCAATTTTTCGCAGTACGTTTACTTACTTGAGTGCCAGATCGAAATAGCTTGGAACGGCTCTCACCATTGGACGGAAACGGTGGAGTGCGAGAAAATGAATGCTTACTTGTCTCACTTTATAAACTGCAGAAATAGGACAAATCCAGGCTGTGTGTGTAAATGGTCTTGTTGTACCCTTCAACTACATGTTGCGCAGTAGTCAGAAGTTCTATATGCAATCCACTATAATTGACTTCCCTAGTTCACGAAAGCTGCCTTCTAAAAGCTAATTTTCCTTGGTAATTTAATGCAGCGTAATTCACTTACTGTGACAAACGAATGGGAAAATATCGGTTTGTGCTTTGTAAGACTGTGCAATTACCCCTTCTATAGTTAGTCTTACGAAACAGGAAATGATTTTGTTGAATGTTATCGTGCCAACACAAGTCAAGTCCCGTATGTTGGGAACCATGAACATGTATTTCATTCAAAACAGGTGGAGTGTTTCGAATAGTGTGTGCAATGTAGCCTCAAAACAGGTGTGTTAGAAAACTCATCAGGAAATTGCCTTCAAATGGTGACAAACAGAAAACAGTACACCTGTGGACAATTCATAATGTTGTTACCTATGAAGGGGAAATACATGTCTAGACAATTTGTCAAATGTTTGTCAAAATTAGCATGGTCAAAATTAGATGGTCATTCGTTCAGAGGAAACGCCATTCACTACTCAGAACGACAAAAATGTGTCTCCCCACAAAATCAGCAGGGAATGTCAGTAATATACTTTGATGTCATGACTTGTTTGGTGATTCAGGCTAACATAAACGGAATTCGTCAATAGAATTTATGCATTATAAGTCGGCCTGTGTATGACGGGTATAGAACCCCCTCATTTATTATGTTCTGGTAAATGGATGTTTCTGTGCGTTACAATAAGTAGATTGATGAATGAAATGATTTCGCATGATATTTGTTTGTAGAATATATAAAGAAGAACCAAACGATACTGTCCTCGTATAAGGTCCCTGAGGCCGCACATGGCTGCTGAACCTGCCGAGGTGTCCACTAAACTCACTAAAGATACTTCCCAAGTTACTCGCCCCGATAGTAGCCCAACTTCAAAGCATCATACAAATAATGTTTAGTCCCACTTGAACGGCAAATAGCGAATGTTTTCCAATATTAAAGCTTTAATTGTGGTATAGGAAGAACCCCCGTAAAACGCCTTATAGATATTTGAATGCCCCTTGAGTCTATCGTGGTGACGTAAGTTAGTAGGGCGGATAACGGACAAATATCATTAAACATGTTTACTTTTTGGAAGAAAGCATGAAAATTCGCATACAGGGGTTTTAATATATGCTGATTTCAAATCGATTAGGATACATTTGATCAGACGCCTGTAACCTCTTCAAAATCCAAGATGGCCGCCATGAATAAAGTAAATCAAGTTTCTGTCATAACCCCAGTTCTTATCACGCTATAATGATGATTTTTGTGTCTAAATATATGTTTTCGATGGTGACGGATCCAATTCTGAGGCTGTGTCACCATTTGGCGGCCATCTTGGAAATGTAAATCCATGTAGGCCTAAAAATACCATAAAAATATCCATAAGCGGTCTCAACCTTTGTGGGCTTTTTTTCACAAGTTGGTCGATCAAGAAAACACGATGTTCACTGTTTTCTAATGGGGAAGTGTCTACTATGGATATTGGGTTGACCTTAGCAAATATGGCATCCTAGATCGACTGGGCTCAGCTGAACGAACAAGCCACACCTTCGTTCCAGACATCCAAGCTTGTCTAGTAACAGTCTGAAGTGACTAGATTTCAGTTCAGGATGAGCCACAACCACAACCTGTACTGCCCACAGTTCTGGATCTGATGGAGCACTCACAACAACCTACAAGCGTAAACGTTTAGTTGGATCGGCTAAATCTACCGGCAGGTCTGTCTCCAAGGCCTAGATCAGGTCAGGTGTGAAACCTTCACCGTAGCAGTCTTTTGGTCCAGGTAGCCATTTCACTAAGATACCGAGCTTGCATTGCATGTCAACCATGGAATAAAAACGAAAAGGTACTGTGACAACACATTGTTTACAATGGTTGAAATTATTATTTCTAGAGATGGAAACTTAGTGGAATAAAAAATCAAGAAACGCTCGTTATATAATGAGGAATCTCCAACCTAATGAGGACTTGGTTGGTAACATCATCTTAATGCAATAGGCCCCTAGAGTGTTCTCCAGACCAATACCAAAACCGGAGGTGGGACCATTGACTACAGCTCATTGGGTGACAGAATCCTGGACTCTGCAAATCAGTCGCTACCATTTGTACGCTTCTCTTGGTCAGAAGGGATATTCAGCATTTGTTCTTTGGTAGAAGAAAATCACTCCACCAGAACAACCTCAAGCCTGGAATGCTTGTTCAAGGGGTCTCCGGAATATTATTACCTCAACAAGCAGGCATGCGCTATGGAGGCAGATGTGTGAATGAGGATATCTCATCCATCGCCCTTGCCAAGTCTTTGAGCATTCTGATTTTACTCTCAGAGTCAGATCTCGAGGACTTGGAGGCTAAACCCATCCGAGTGCAGCTACTTTCCAATATGTTGGACTGGGAGTGTAGAATCCGTAGCAGCAAGGTCGCTCATCTTGTCCTGGAGGACTTCAACCTGAACCCCACCGACCAGATCCCAGGAACTGATCTAGCCAAGACGAAGCATTTACTATCATTGGTAAACAAATCTCTTGGCCAGATTATTATGTAAAGGAGTCGCAGATGGAGTGGCAAATTCCTTGAGTCAACTTCCAAGCTTTTGGAAGCTTTCCTGAACCAAGCCAGGGTTGACGTCAGTTTTCGGGGCTCAATTCGGACGTCCTCTCTAAGGCTGGGCAAGCCATGTCACAGGAGGCCAAACTCAGCCTGGCAAAATCAGGTGAACGCCATGTTGCTAAGAAATATCCGTCTCCGATTCCCACTGACCAATTCAAGACACCATCCCAAAAAGGACGATCATCCTGAAAAGTCTTGTCAGAGACGTACACCTCGAAGTACAACCCAAACTAAAGAAGTTCATGGGCATGATGGCGGCTCGCCAGATGTTTCGATTTTTGTGTGCTTCAGATGCTCCTGTGACCCTTACATAAAGATTTATCTCCAGTGGAGCTTGTCTTCAGCCTTACTCACATGTTTTGGATACATAATCCCAGGATAAATTTCTAACGGCGATCCTCCAGAAATGTCAAAAGATCCGATTCAGTCAGACTCCTGCCCTCTCCCCTTCCTTGATAGCATTCGTCTCCCACTCTCCAGGCACTGCAATATCTCAGATGCTCGATCACCTCATCATTAAAATGCTGATGAGCAGGCCACTGGGGTTGTGCCTAGGATATCCCCGGCTTCCGCAGTCGGCTGTTTGTGGTTCCAAAGCTGACTGTCAGTTGGCGGTTGATCAGAGACCTCAGCCGTTTTCCCAGTTTGTGATCAAGGAACGATTCCCTATGGAGTGTCCCCATTCATTTCTGGTGTCTCTCTGTGGGGCGATTGGAGGATGTCAATCGACTTGAAGGATGCGTACTCCAAAATTCAGTCCATCCATCTTCGAGGTGCTACCGACGGTCCCAAGCTCTATTTTTTAATTCGTCCACACTATATACCTATTCACAATTTCACATGTGTCTTCCATCTGCTTTCTACCACACACAGTCCCACACACAGTGACTAGTCCATCTGGGCCACACAATCTGCGAGATTTCCAACCTGCTGAAGTCTGATTGTGCGTATTGAGCTATCATGCACTCAACAAAAGCCTGTTTGGATGAAGTTCTAAGACTTTTGTGGATCATATGCTGTGTGATTCTCATATGCAAAAACCGATTATAGCAGTTTTGTTATTTTAGCGGCCATATTTGATTTTCGTTCAAAAGATGGCCGCCAAATGGTAAAATAACATCTGAATGAGATACGTCACCATCGAAAACACATATATAGAATACAAATTCATCTTCATAGCGTCATTGGAACCAAGTTATGATATATACCTGATTTACGTCGGTCATGGCGGCCATCTTGGATTTTGAGGATGTTACAGGTGTCGGATCAAATGTATCCTAATCGATATAAAATCAGCATGCCCTAAAACCTCTATATGCAAACTTTCATGCTTTCTTCCAAAAAGTAAACATCTTTTCCGTTATCCGCCCCACTAAGTGGCTGTCATTGGCCTGTGCCGAAAGGGGAGATTCAACACACTAGTGCCAACAGAATCCATAGACTTACCGTGGCTGAAGTTGCATGGCGTCACCCTCCACTAGCACATGGTCTGGTCCCTAAAAACGACTGTTGCAGCACGAAAAAGCCAAAGGCACACGTGCATTCCTGCAGCGGAACCTCTATAATCCGCAGAGCACCGTCTACTCTATAACTCTAGCCTTCCAACATAAATTCATTCCAGACAAAATTAGGCTCTGAATCAGCGTACCCAATGAACTCGTAAAGATAGATATCAACACCTTCAAGGACCGACACTCCGGGTCCGCAATTAGCACCACCGATCTCCCAACAGTGAAAGTAGTCAATGTGAATAGATCAGACTTCTTCAACATGGACCTTGTCACAGTTTAGCTCGCATATTCTGTTTAGAAACCTGTACTCATTGGAGAAAAAAGAAGAAAAAGAAGAAGAAAGGACGGGGAAGAAGAAAACAGACTCGAACATTACATCTGCTGTGGATGGATTATCAATCTCACGGAGCAGTCCGGTCATTATGAGATAACCCAAATCTTGCTAAAATTGATTGATAACGAAGTACATCAAAGTAAACCAAACGGTTTTCTGGAGGAAACCCGGTCTACAGAGCCTGTTTTTGTGACTTCCCATTCACGAAACAATACGATTGATAATTGGTCAATGGATCCGTAATGTATTCCATGTACCTCTCTTTAGACACCCATATTTTCATCTCCAAAATGTAACATTGCTGAATAGAAAATAAAAATATTGATTTTGGACGTCCTCCTTATTCTCAGTATCTAGGCGATGACGATTAGTTAGTTTCTTCCTTGTAGACCGTAGATGAAATATCAAAGGATAGATTGAGGTCGACACCTTGGAAAATTACTTTTTGTTACCCTGACGAGAACTTTAATCCTCTGGCTGGAGAGGAAATATGAAGTTATTTCTGGAGCAATCTATCAGTTTTCCCTGGGCGAAGCATGGCAGTTCCCTAAGAAATGTGTGGTCATTCCATAGATGATTCACGAGTCCCAGCCAACTGAATTGAATTGAAAATCAACATCACCCCTGCACTACTGACACATGCGGTGAAAGGCTTGTCACCTAATAACATAATGTTGACAAACTATTGTATTTGGGTTCAATTACCAGAGAAGTTACAATGTCGGATGGGAAGTATTCATAGCTTCTAACACTCAATTTCTGCAATTATGAGTACAATTGCATTTGAATGGGGACATTTAGCTGATTCCTTATTCGATTTCGTAATGTTTGATGTTGTGAAATTGACAACCTGTTATATTATATGATATTGGGATTAACATGTACGGCCTTGCATGACGTTCATAATGTTCGATATGTATGGTAGTATTTTAACGTTGATCCCCATAAAGCTCCATGTTTATCCCACATATATATCGCGAAACCCTAAAATTAATTCAACATGCACCAAATCATACACTCACAAGGCCTAATTTCCGACACCATTCCACTCGTTGGGAACTATACACAGGATGTGGAAATCGGAGGTGTATGTTTAACATCACATACCAAAAGGTTAAAGACCTTGCAAGATATTTCATGAGGTAAACTTTACAGCATGTACATGTATGTTATATTACAGCAGCGTAGAACTGCCACTGCCGTGTTTTGTTTTATTTCGCATATGCGAATTAGTGTTTCGTATATGCGAATTATTATTTCGCATATGTGAATTATTATTTCGCATATACGAGTTAACACTTTGACGTATCTTTCGTTTTATTCCGCATATGCCAACTACTTTCTCGCATATGTGAAATATTAATTTGTATATGCGAAATAGTAATTCGCATATACGAAAGAGAGCAACTTCCAAAATTATGATTATGAATGCATTATATTTCAGAGAGAAGACTAGGGAAGTTGTGGAAATTCAACAAAATAAAGTTTTTTTTGCGAATGGTCATTTTATTTTTTTAATTATTCCCCATACTGTTTTAGATACCACTTGTTATAATACAGTATTATAGTGGGTTTTTAAAGAAAATATAATTCAAAATGTTGGTTCCCATTCACAGTAGACTACTGTAGTAACATATTCAATAAATCCTAAACAACCAGCCTTTTATTTCATAGTATTTCTAAGTTCACAGTTTTTAATGTTTCTGTGATAAATTACCATAATACATACTGTATGCAAAGGGCACTAAAATCGGTCAGATAGGTCATGTGATATAGGAAGCAAACCCAGATCACCCACAACACTATAAGGCATGCTATCCCGCATATGCTAAATACATAACTCGCATATATGAAATAGTAATTCGCATATGCCAATCAACTATCTCGTATATGCAAAATATTAACTCGTATATACGAAATAGTAACTTGCATATGCGAAATAGTAATTCATATATGTGAAATAAAATGAAAACTAGGCAGGTGGCAGCAACTCGCATATGCGAATTATTAACTTGCATATGCGAAATAATAATTCACATATGCGACATAATAATTCGCATATGCGAAATTATAATTCGCATATACGAAATACTAAGTTGCATATGCGAAATAAAAGAAACTACGGTGGTGGCAGCTCCACGCTGCCATATAATAGTGTTATAACTTCATCGGATATAGATTGTTGCACACAAATTCATGTCTGTCTGTAATTCAATACTCTCACGTTTGCTTTCTTCCTTGGAGGTGAGAATCATCACAGCAGATGAAACTCTCGGTGGGTACAATTGTAATGTTCAACTCCATATTGAGTATCGTTGTGAATATCACGGATAGCTTACGGGAATTATGGAACATGAGAAAACAGATTTCGTGTATTGGCAGACATTTGGTAAGAATTATCTCCAGTTCTTCCCCCAGAAACTCAAGTTCTTTAAATTGTACCAGTAGCATGACAATATCCGGAATCTCAAAATTCTTTGATATATTTGACTAAATATAATGATCGTCTAGTCAATCTAATCAATGTATTGACCGCTTCAACAAGATTAATGATGAATGGTCTATATCTTTTCACTTTTACAGAGTTATGAAAAAAAAACAAGGATTGGGAGCATCCAAAGGGTACATAATTTTTCCGAATTCGCAGTGGGTCAATCCTGGTCAATGACATCACAACTCTAGTTAATGATACAAGGCAGGAAGCATAGACCCAAGTCTTTTCACTTTGTGATCTGCGGATTGGCCTCATTAGTGGAGCAAACAACCAAGTTGACGAAAAAGAATCACGATTTGCATCTTGTCTCTTCCATGGATGAATTTTGTAGTTACTGACATATATTTTGTGTGTGAATGAGATTGAATGCATGTTATATAACATACATGTTGTTCGTGTAATCCTGCGCAGTGATATAATTGTGTTGCCCAGTGCATTCGAGCAGCAAATCTCGGAAATAGTTACCAAAAAATATTCTTCATGACTGCTTGAGATACATGTGTTTGACTACACACCATCCACCCCCTGACACACTGTCTGGAAAAGGCAAGTTTTGAAATTAACAATCAAATTTAGGACACAAAAATATGGGAGGCTGGTCACTCTTATGGAATCACATCACCAGATTTCAACTACAGATAGGGGTACCAAAAGTTTGCTGATTCTGCCTGGCCATAAAAAATGTACTGAATACATGATTTTTATCGGATTTGTTTGCCTGGAATGCTTCAACGTGGTAGTGTTGCCAGTGACTTTGGGTATAATTGTTTACGTAGTATAATCATAGTGTATACTTTTATTGTTTGGTTCGGAATACATCGTCATTGGTCTCCACTTCCGTTGAAAACATATTACATTCTCAACATTTAACGTAATCAAAATGTAGAACAACATCTATCATAAATGCACATGTACTTTCCTCGAATGCAAAGCTACCGAACACTTCTGAAAATACTTTATTATGCATTCCCTTTATGATGAGACCTAGTTATTTACATTCATGTATCAATCGTGTACTTCGTCATCGACAAAAATTGAGATTTGATGATAATGAATTGAGTATGATGTTGTGCAATGAAGATGAAGTTAAATATTTTGTACATCTTGTTTGCCTACACACCATCCACACCCGTTACACTGTCTGGAAAAGGCAAGTTTTGGAATTCACAATAAGACAAAAAAGCCCATGCAGCCATGTGACGCCTATCGTTCGACCACAGTTTGACCATAATAACATTTCCCTGTTGGTCTGGCACTTTGCACGATAACATTTTATTTCCACCTTAGCCTTTCATAACGTTGCTGTAATTGTCGACGGGGAAGATCCCTTCGTATTGCCATTGTTGAAAGGAAATTACTGACAAGACACCTGCCCAACTACATGCTAGTATTTATTCAACTTATACAGGAGGGATCTATGTTTAGTGGTAAGCCACAACACTTATCACAACAAATTGCCGTTTTGACGTTTCAAGGTAAATGAAGGGGATATTCAAAGTCACCATAGTTTTATTGGTAATTTTTCAATTAATAATACATATGAAAAACATGTACATTTAAAATAACTTCTGATGATTCCATGTGAACAATTATTCCTACTGGTATGACATCGTTCCGAGAGCGACTGCAGTAACCTGCCACGTTCCAAGACAATGTTAAAGACAAACGAATCCCGTGACACATTGAGAAAAACTACTGTTGCTATATAGCCCAGTCGTGATTTAAATGTGAATATCGAACTTTCCGCCAAATGCGGGAGAGACATAATGACACCTCTCTGTGAAGGTATCCCCTTGAGTATATCCCTTTGACGCGATGTCTGGATACCATATCCTCAGTTCGTTCATGTACATGTCATTGACTACTTTACGGAGGAAATTGAAATGTCTCGGAGTGAATGATGAGCTCGTCTTTGAAAATGGAATGACATGCCTTGCCAATTTTTTGTGCTAGTTGTTTTATGCTGTGAATGGTGGAAACAACATTTGCACGTAAAAACCCCTGTTCGAAGCAACTGTATAATAGGTACTGGTATACCTTTATAATCCTTTGTAAAAACGTGATTCTTATGCACTGGCAACGAAATGTGGATTCATTGTTAACGAACAGTGCACTTGTACAGATCAATGAACAATGGGGTACCTGCTGATGCCATGTGCTTTTGGGGCTATGAAACAGTCCATTATGCCCAAGAAGTACAAAAACGTCATGTCCATTGTCTGCATTATGCAAAAACAAACAAACAAAAAATTGTTGTAACATCATTACGTTTTTGTACGTATATGGCACAGTAGACTGTTCCTATGGTTTACCTATACCCGAAATACATGGTTGCGATCCTGGTGGCAAACAGGAACCCCATTAGGGACTCTACGCTGAGTTCACCTGGCATTAATTAAAAAACGATTTTATGCAAAAAATAATTTCCTAACAAATACAGGTGTAAATCTACCCAAGCGTCAAGAATTATGATACGAACTTCGGTTTTACATGAACGTCACGGCTTGATCGTTTTACTGAAAAATTAAACTTATCAGCACACGCAGATACTACTTTGCTTGAGAGATAAGCAGATTGTACCCAGGAGGATCACGTTCCCAATCAGCCAGGAAACGGGACATCAGCCTCCAATAATGAATGTTATCCGTGGATATAAAACATCGTTAGAAGCCCCGTCTAGGAATGATAAATGAATCTAGGAGTCGTTGACCTGGAATGGTCGGTCCTGATATATTACAAGACATGTTTTGCCTTTATGTGTCGTCTTGAAATACTTGCATGATTTGTCGACATTACTTCAGTTGGGATCAGGGTAGTTTGAGCGATCAGCGTTGTTTGAGCGAAATCCAGGGTCAACCCTTGTGGAGTACACTTTGTGGGAATATGGCAGCCGAATTCCTGAAAACAAAATGATTGCATTTGTTGCATTAAAGGGCCACATTCGGGAAAATGAATAATGTCCAAAATGGCTTCCGTACATACTAAGAAATCAATATATACTATTTTGACCTGGGTGGTTTTTTCTCGCCCAACCACTCCGCAGTAATCGATATTGGAATGCATGCACGTGCCATTGTTTACATCCTCATTGCTTATGGATGTGACGTCACAACGTGAGCCATGTCCAGAGGCCACCATACATACAATATGTAAATTGCGGGGCAATGCTGTTTTTCTATGGTGTTGATAGTCACGTTGTGACGTCACAGCCTCTTGGGCTAAAAAAAGAACTGCCGTCTTTCGGATTAGTCGATTTTTCAAGCCGATCGCTTGATAAGTGGATTGATCTCCTAAGATACATTGTGATATGCCAATATGATATATCGCAAGAAACAGACAAATGCCTACTTGCGATAATTTGACAATGACTTTGTCATCGCATGTCTGGCAAACGAACATTCCCAGGTTTAGTGTGATGACCAAGGGGTTTTGCTAGCTTGTGGCCCTTTAAACATAAATGCCGATAATGAGACCCAACATTCAACAACACCATTTCCTGAACTGGAGGTACTCAGACAGCTCATTGAGTCAGTTATTTTTCCCCAACACTCGCAATAACCTGTATGCCGTTCATTTACAAGGACGATAATGCATAATCCTCAGTACACAATCATTGTTTTTTGTCCTCACCGATTGAGTATCAATCTCGTTACATGTCACTTGTCACATTAGAGTGGTAACTATCGTATATCATGTTCTAGAAAGACAAATGTACTGTTCTGACACATGTTATCGACATTCTAAATTTGGGATTCATTTGTTTACTTTGGAAGTTAAATCCTCTACAACACTGAAATCTTTGTTTGAGGCTTTACCTGTACCTTGGGCCTGTGCAAAACATACAAATTCGAACACATAGATTTAATTATTCAAGTATACGGTCGTGAAGATTAACTGATATGTATATCAGGCAGCGACAGCGTGTCTCACGATCGCGGCTTGTCCATGCAAACATTCGTATGTGTGAGCCTGTACCGTTTTCTTCAAGCACTGCACTCAATGGACAATAAATTCATTTCGGAACAACAATACTTATAGCACAATCGCAATAGTTATAGTGTCCTTAATACAGGGTGTCCCAAGATAAAGTAGCCTCAAGTGAAGCCACGTGTGGACGGATTGTATGAATAAATCTAACATATCAGAAGTGATTAACCCTATGTCTGAACAATTTGAAAACTCATCATCGTTGCATCAGATACGAAAGTGAAAATTAGCATATGAAGGTAACCATGGAACAGCATAATACACTATTCTCCTGTATCATCTGCTAACTTTTCATTCTATACCTGTGTGATCCAGATAATGGGCAGCAATGCAATTAACAACAGCACATATTTTTTTGTGGATACATATCTTCATAATCATTCATTTGATGTATGTCAGGAACAATTTAGTATAAAATGTAAAGGATTAAAGGTTCACTGTAAGGGCACTTTTCAGAAATTCATGGAGAAACTGGCAAACTGGCTCTATTGTGAAACAGAATATAACACTATTCACATATAGAATGTATCGATATACATGTATATATATGTTACACGATTGATTTGTTTTACTTATTGCTACTTGGATCGCATTCAGTGGCTGTCTGTGTGGTTCTAATAATGTAATAAATATATGTATGTATTAAAAAGGCGATGTAGCTTGTTTCTGATGGTTTTCTCTATCATTGTACTGAATAAACTCCTAGAACATTTCAAGATAGAGCTCCAGTATAGACACAGTCAAATCGGAAGTCATATATGGCGAACAGGTGACATTGAATATCCCCTTCATTTACCTTGAAACGTCAAAACGGCAATTTGTTGTGATAAGTGTTGTGGCTTACCACTAAACATAGATACCTCCTGTACAAGTTGAATAAATAAGGCTAGAGAACTATTACTAAATCTCTAGCCTTCCAACATGAATTCGTTCCAGACAAAATTAGGCTCTGAATCAACCTACCCAATGACCTCGTAAAGATAAAATATCAACATTTTCAAAGACCGACACTCCAGGTAAGCAACTAGCACCACCGAT
The DNA here is from genome assembly GCA_949152475.1 of Terebella lapidaria. NCBI lineage: Eukaryota > Metazoa > Annelida > Polychaeta > Terebellida > Terebellidae > Terebella > Terebella lapidaria. Next base: position 24,230,469 of record OX424566.1, on the reverse strand, counting down.
CTTCCAACAGTGAAAATAGTCAATGTGAATAGATCAGACTTCTTCAACATGGACCTGGTCACAGTTTAGCTCGCATATTCTGTTTATAAACCTGTACTCATTGGAGAAAAAAGAAGAAAAAGAAGAAGAAAGGACGGGGGAAGAAGAAAACAGACTTGAACACTACATCAGATGTGGACTATCAATCTTCACGGAGCAGTCTGGTCATTATGAGATAACCCAAATCTTGCTGAAATTGATTGATAACGAATTACGTCAAAGTAAACCAAACGGTTTTCTGGAGGAAACCCGGTCTACAGAGCCTGTTTAGTGACTTCCCATTCACGAAACAGTACGATTGATTATTGGTCAATGGATCCGTAATGTATTCCATGTACCTCTCTTTAGACACCCATATTTTCATCTCCAAAATGTCGCATTGCTGGATAAAAATAAATATTTATTTTGGACGTCCTGCTTATTCCCAGTATCTAGGCGATAACGATTAGTTTACCAATTTCTTCCTTGTAGACCATAGATAAAATATCAGAGGATAGATTGAGGTCGACACCCTGGAAAATTACTTTGTGTTACTCTGACAAGAACTTTAATCCTCTGGCTGGAGAGGAAATATGAAGTTATTTCTGGAGCAATCTATCAGCTTTGCCTTTGCGTAGCATGACAGTTCCCTAAGAAATGTGTGGTCATTCCATAGATAATTCACGAGTCCTATCCAACTGAATTGAATTGTCAACTAATAGCATAATGTTGACAAACTCTTTTATTTGAGTTTCGAAGATAATGATATTTCGCACCGAAATGGCATTTTCTTTTTGGAAAAGTAGATAAATCTGTGATTTCTGGAAAGCAATTGTATTACGATCAGACAATTGCCTCCTCCCCCATGATATTATTAATGTAAATTATATCGGTTACAAAATAACTTCGATGTATATCACTAAGATGTATATCACAAATATATATCACTAAGACTGGAGTATCATGGGTTTGTCATTGAGAACACTTAAAGTTCAATTACCAGAGAACTTACAATGTCGGATGGGAAGTATTCATAGCTTCAATTTCTGCAAATATGAATATAATTACATTTGAATGGGGACATTTAGCTGACTCCTTATTTGATTTCGTGATGTTTGATGTTGTGAAAGTGACAACCTGTCACATCATATGATATTAGGAATAACATGTATGGCCTTTTTTCATTACGTTCATAATATTCGATATGCATGGGTGTATTTCAACGTTGATCCCCACAAAGCTCCATGTTTATGCCACATATATATGGCGAAACCATAAACATAAATACCATAAACAATGTATTTGTTAAACATACTGGCGGTAATGTTGACAATTACATGTACATAATTATTAATATGGAAAGGTTGCTCAATGAAATCCACCTTATCGTTGTTTAAGGTAGTCCGCTCCAAACAGTGAGGGGAGGGGGTCAAAGAGTTTTTCAAAATAAATGACTGTATTAACAAAATCTAGAGCTTCCAAATGACATATTTTATAGAGTAACTGATCAGCATCCTAAAACCGAAAAGAAAATAAGGGGTCACCGTATCCGTTCTCTTGGAAAACAAGATTCAAGATGTGAATATGGCCAAAAAAATGTGTAATAATACCATAAAATAAGTCATTTTAGTAAATGTTTGTGATTTTTTATCAAATATGTCGAAGAAGCGAGCACGGTGACCCCCTATTTTCTTTTCAGTATTAGAATGCTGATCATTTACTATGTAAAATATGTTATTTTGAAGAGATAATATTCAAGATATAGCTTTTAAATTTTGACTTTTCATTCTTTGACACATCTGACTAAATATATCGATCGTCTAGTCAATCTAATCAATGTATTGACCGCTCCAACAAGATTGATGATGAATGGGGTATATCATTTCACTTTTACAGGTTTATTGAAAAAAAACACACACACAAGGATTGGGAGCATCCGAAGAGTATATAGTTTTTGTTTCCAAATTTGCACTCGGTCTATCCTGGTCAATGACATCACAACTCAAGTCAATGATACAAGGCAGGAAGCATGGACACAAGTCTTCTCACTTTGTGGTCTGCTGATTGGCCTCTTTAGTGGAGCAAACAACCAAGTTGAGGAAAAAGAATCACGATTTGCATCTTGTCTCTTCCATGGATGCTTTTGTAGTTACTGGCATATTGTTTTTGTGTGAATGAGATTGAATGCATGTTATATACAATACATAATTATAGTTCGTGTAATCGTGCGCAGTGATATAATTGTGCTGCCAAGTACATTCGAGCAGCAAATCTCGGAAATAGTTAGAAAATATTCTTCATGACTGCTTGAGATACGTTTGTTTGACGACACACCATCCACCCCCTGATACACGGTCTGGTAAAGGCAAGTTTTGAAATTCACAATCAAATTAGGACAAAAAAAATATTCTTCATGACTGCTTGAGAAATACCTACCGAGACTGCCGAAATTATGACCAGTGCAAAATGGGACGCTGGTCACTCTCATTGAATCACATCACCAGATTTCAACTACAGATAGGGGTACCAAAAGTTTTGCTGATTCTGCCTGGCCATGGACAATGTACTAGATACATAATTTTTATCGGATTTGTTTGCTTGGAATGCTTCAACGTGGTAGGGTTGCCAGTGACTTTGGGTATTATTTTTTACGTAGTATAATCATAGTGTATACTTTTATTGTTCGGTTCGGAATACATCGTCATTGGTCAACATTTCCGTTCAAAACATACTACATTCTTAACATTTAACGTAATCAAATTTAAAATCATGTATCAGGATACTAATAGATGATCACACCTTGAGTTAACATATAGTATAATGAACTCTTGGCTGGATGCGTGATCTAACCGGCGATAAATCGTAACACAATAACTCTACCCCACACGCATAATGCTGATTACTTTTACTCCTCAGAAGTTGTACATCGTACTTCTATATAATATCAAATTATCTAGGTTTGTATTCTGATTAGACATATGACCTTGGCGTAGAGTGTGCTCTAGGCACCATCGTCATCAATGGTGTTAGTGCAACAGAACATGTGATGTAGATAATAATATGTGTTGCATGAATTGATAAAAGGTTCAAAAATGGTTCTTCCTGAGAACCGATTCATTGTATAATGGATGTTGTATCATGGTTGTTGTAGAACAACATCCATCATAAATGCACATGTACTTTTGTCGAATACAAAGCTAAACTACCAGAACACATCTGAAAATACATGCACTTTACTCTACATTCGCTTAATGATGAGACCTAGTTATGTACATTTAGGTATCAATCGTGTACTTCGTCATACACAAGAAGTGAGATTTGATGATAATGAATTGAGTATGACGTTGTACAATGGAGATGAAGTTGAATATTTTGTACATCTTGTTTGCCTACACACCATCCACACCCGTTACACTGTCTGGAAAAGGCAAGTTTTGGAATTCACAATAAGACAAAAATGCCCATGCAGCCATTTGACGCCTATCTCTCGACCACAGTTTGACCATAATAACATTTCCCTGTTGGTCTGGCACTTTGCACAATAGCATTTTATTTCCACCTTAGCTTTTCATAACGTTGCTGTAATTGTCGACGGGGAAGATCCCTTCGTGTTGCCATTGTTGAAAGGAAATTACTGACCAAGACACCTGCCCAACTACATGCTAGTATTTATTCAACTTGTACAGGAGGGTTCTATGTTTAGTTGTAAGCCACAACACTTATCACAACAAATTACCGTTTTGACGTTTCAAGGTAAATGAAGGGGATATTCAAAGTCACCTGTTCGCCATATATGACTAACCATTTGACTGTGTCTATACTGGAGCTCTATCTTGAAATGTTCCAGGAGTTTATTCAATACAGCTCCCTTTACAAAAAAAATTCAAAAAAAATTTGGATGGCAAAAAGAACATTGGAATGCAACTGGAATGTGCCAATTTGTAATCTACGGTGGCTGATATATGACATGTATTTTTTATAAAACATCTCATTTGCATATCAGGAATGAAATGCAGCAAAATATTTTATTTGTGGATAAAACTATTTTATTCGCGAATAAAACGTTTTATCAAGAATAAAACATTATATTCACAAATACAAAATTTTATTCACAAATAAAACATTTTATCCGCATATAAAACTATTCTATTCATGAATAAAACATTTTATCAGTGATAAAAACTATTCTATTCATGAATAAAAAGTTCTATTCGTGAGGAAAAAACTTTTCTATTCACGAATAAAACATTATATTTGCGAGTAAAACATTTTGTCTGTGAATAAAACTATTTCATTTGCGAATAAAAACTTTTATTTGAGAATAAAAATATAACTATTTATTCATGAATGACATGTTTCATTCACGGATAAAATTGTTTTATTCATGAACAAAACTTTTATCACGAAGACAACTTTGTATTCACTAATTAAACTATTTCGTGAATAGAATATTTTATTCCGAATAGAACTTTTTTTCGTGGGTAAAATAGTTTTATTCTTGTATAAAATGTTTTATTATTATTAATCATTAATTATAAAAATTAAAATTATTAATGTTTTATTCACGAATAGAATTGTTTTATTCATTCGAGAATAAAATGTTTTATTCGTGAATACAATGTTTCATTCATGAATAGAATAGTTTTGATTCGTGGATAAAATGTTTTTATTCATGAATAGAATGTTTTTGCTGTATTTCGTTTCTGATATGCGAATGAGCTGTTATAAAAAAAGTGTACATGTCATATATCAGCCACCGTAGTAAGCTCTATCTCGAAGTGTTCAACGAGTTTAATCGATACAGCTCCAAGCTCACAGGAAAATGCCCCATCATCGCACAAATATTGCGTGCAATTTATTTTCTAGTTGTATTATTTGATGCTACTCCAAGCGAAAATTAACGCAGGATGTTGGTGGAACGGAAATAATTTGTACCTCGCGCCTGCCCTCTACTGTACAGTTACAGATATCACTCAGAGTTCATCAGTGTCAGGGGTCATTCTCTGGACAATGCTACTGATATGATACCAGCAACCGAAGTCAGCACACCGGTAAAACATCACTATGTGACGCACATGAGGTTTCACCATCCTATTGCAGTTAATCCACGCCTTTGCTATTGGAAAGTCGCTCGTTAGCTCAGTACGTATGCTGGCTGGTGCCGGCAGTGTGTCAGATGGTATGCGGTGGCCGAAGAGGGCAGGTGGGACAATAAAAACAGAAAAACACAAGCCGATTCTCCACATACAGGGTGTCCCAAGATAAAGTAGCCCCGAGTTAATCAGTTTCCTACGATGACAAAAAATTATGATGTTCCATGTTTACCTTCGTATTCTAACTTTTCACTTTCGTATCTGATGCAACGATGATGAGTTTCCAAATTGTTCAGACATAGGGTTAATCACTTCTGATATGTTAGATTTATTCATACAATCCGTCCACACGTGGCTTTACTTAAGGTTACTTTATCTTGGGACACCCTGTATAAAGGCCACTATAACTATTGCGATTGTGCTATAAGCATTGTTGTTCCGAAATGAATTTATTGTCCAATCAGTGCAGTGCATGAAGAACACAGTGCAGGGTCACACATATGAATGTTTGCATAAACAAGCCGCGATCGTATAACATGCTCTCGTTGCCTGATGAATGTAAGTTAATCTTCACGACCGTTTACTTGAATAATGAAATGGTTTCCGCTTTACGGGAGATATATTAGGAAGAACTCTATGTGTTCGAATCTAACACATAGATCATTTATGTATATTTAATGCAACAAATGCAAACATTTTGTTTTCAGGAATTCGGCTACCATATTCCACATATGTACTCCACAAGGATTGACCCTGGATTTCGCTCAAGCAACGCTTCATTAGATTTGACTCAATGCTAGAAGGCCCAATGTATCACAACTATCCAGATCCCAAATGCAGTAATGTCGACAAACATGCAAGTAATTCAAGACGACACGTACAGGCAAAACATATCAGGACCGACCATTCCTGGTCAACGACTCCGAGATTCATTTATCGTTCTTGGACAGCGCTTCTAACGATGTTTTATATCCACGGATAACCTTCATTATTGGAGACTGATGTCCCGTTTCGTGGCTGATCGGGAACGTGATCCTCCTGGCTACAATCTGCTTATCTCTCGAGCAAAGTAGTATCTGCGTGTGCTGATAAGTTTGATGTTTCAGTAAAACGATCAAGCCGTGACGTTCATGTAAAACCGAAGTACATATCATAATTCTTGACACTTGGATAGATTTACACCTGTAATTGTTAGGAAATTATTTTTTGCATAAAAATCGTGTTTTAGTTAATGCCAGGTAAACTCAGCGTGGGGTCCCTAATTGTTCATTGATCTGTACAAGTGCACAGTTCGTTACAATGAATCCACATTTCGTTACGAGTGCATCGGAATCACCTTTTTACAAAGGATTATAAAGGTATATACAAGTATGCATTTTACAGTTGCTTCGGACAGGGGTTGTTAGGTTTCAATGTGCAAATGTTGCTTCCACCATTCACACCATAAAACAACTCGCACAAAAAATTGGCAAGGCATGTCATCCCATTTTCAAAGAGGAGCTCATTATTCACTCCGAGAAATTTCAATTTCCTCCCTAAAGTAGTCAATGACATGTATATGAACGAACTGAGGATATGGTATCCAGACATCGCGTCAAAGGGATATACTCAAGGGGATACCTTTACAGAGAGGTATCATTATGTCTCTCCCGCATTTGGCGGAAAGTTCAATATTCACATTTAAATCACGACTGGGCTATATAGCAACAGTAGTTTTTCTCAATGTGTCACGGGATTCGTTTGTCTCTAACATTATCTTGAAACGTGGCATCTAACTGTAGTTGCTCTCGGAATGGTGTCATACCAGTAGGAGTAATTGTTCACATGAAATCATCAGAATTATTTTAAATGTACATGTTTTCCATGTGTATTATTAATCGAAGAATTACCAATAAAACTATGATATGAATCAACATTATTGGAGATATCTTCGAACAAAATGCATGTTTAGGATGTGTATCAATGATTAGAGTGAACGAACAAAACCAAGATCAATCGAATGAATACTTCTTTTTTCAAATGATTATTTCTCCCAAAAACCATGTTCACAAGATTGTATGTTGCAATTTTGTGGTATTCATATCTACTTTTTATGTAATCACAATTAAAAAGAAAAACGCCAAGAAAAAATGTTCAAATGGTAAAAAGAACCTCGAACGTTCCCAAATTTACCATCAAAAGATCATACCCAGGATACACAGGATTCCCACAAGATCATAATCAGTGTCAATTTTCCAAATCATTACCAGGACCAAATCATGCCCTGTGCTCGTCTGTGATCATCACAAGATTCAGTCAAGGCATGAAATGAATATAACATTTCATCAAGTAGAATTTGTGGTGTTGATTAAGCGTCCTTGAGTTGCAAACTGCATAGTCTATCACATAGGCAAGGAGAGGCTAAAAAATGGATTTCCGTGGTGCACCCCTGTGTAGCTCACTTTTTGGTACCATAATTTTGGAAAATTTGTCTAGTTTCCATTTCTGTTCGTTGACGAGCTGATTTTGAACACACTGGAATTGAGTACACTGAACTCAGAGCTGAAACACACTTACTCAAAATATTATCACCCATCATGTGATAGACTAGCAGGCGTCGATCGATTGCTACTGTAGTACCTTGAAGAAAACAGCAAGGTACCAAATTTGAACGATGAGGCACAATGTCATATCTCTCTGTCCTCGATAAAAAATATTTCCTCCATCATAACTGGCTTCCGCACATTTGATATATGATAGACCAATATCCTGATTTGTATAGAACAAAGTATCATGATGAAAAATTATCAAGCAAAAATTTATTATCAACGAATTGGAATCTCCATTGGGTCAGATCATACGATATTGGGAATTGTGCGTTTAGGCGAAACCACGGTGAACGTGGAGCTGTTATCATGTAATTTATACTGTTATCAAAGGTATAATACTTACATGAATTGAAAATTAATTTGTGAATATGAAGATTGCATACACATATATATAAACTAAGCAGCTTATCTGTGTCAGGAGATCTTCTGTCTAGACACTTTATCATCTTTGTTATAGCAGTGGCACCCTGTGGCGAATCTGGGATTGCCTGTTATTACTCGAATTTACATACATTCCAATGATGACATTTGATACAATTCGATTTTCATGTGATCACTCGGAATGCTTTGCCCAGTCTGGTCCGTGACATTTGTAAATTGATTCTTCCCAACCTTGGATTGCTCATCCTCACGTACGTAAGATGAAACGTTTAAGGTTGAAATATTAAAACCAAATATGACCAGTTGTTTACGATTTGTATTTTATCTATCTCTTTATACGCATCTTATGCCTTTGTTCCATTTCCAGCACCTATTTAGTACGATCGTACATGTATACAAGGTGAAAGAAACAAGACAACCGTATTAGAATACGGTGATTTCTTCAATAGGATATATGTTGCAAAAACATACTGCAATAATTGCAACTATTCTGCAAGTAACGATGTGAAACCCAAACTTGTAGATGTATGGGTGAGAGTGATCTTATTTTCGCAAGAACCCAACATAGTAGAATAACTTTCTCGTACAAACTTGTACTGAATGTTAATATTTTTCATAAGGTGATTACCATCATGGAACACATGAATCCTTCGAAAAACAGTGACCGCAGTTGATACCAATGTGAGTATCGACATATTACCACCAATACAGCCAAATGTTGATGATTCCAATAACAAACATACAACATTGTGCAATAGAAACAAAACCCGACCAATTACTTTATCAAAAGACACACTGGCGTCATCAGGGGCAGACAGTGTGGTAAATGTAGCTGTACAACAGACTGGGTAAGTGTAGCTGTTTCTACTGCCCAACAACCTATGAAAATAATTTAGAAATCCGAAACTAACCCCATGGAATAGATATATGACAAGTACATAAGTACCTAATCACAAGCCAAAAGGCTACTGAGTTGAGGGATCATATTGAGTTACTGACGAAACCATATAGTTTGATCAATTATGCTGTCACATTCTATGACACGCTGACTGTGATCCGCAAAAAAAAAACTGACAGATCTTTGACTGCTCTGATTCCCGTGGTTTCGGTACTTTTCTCACATAACCAGGCAATTATGTCACCGAATTATAATTTGATACCATGGTCCTATGAAAATGTCTGACTCTTCGAATGAATAGAGAGAGAAATACAACCACTTTACACCGGTTGATTATTGTCATTAGAGAATAAGTTCTGCAATATTCCACCTGTATAAAATATGATAAATGTTCATGGCTTGAAACATACCCTTATCCGGGACTTTGCCGGAGTTATCATAACAATATCGAGCAAAATTACTTCCTATTACGTAAGTTCAAGTACCAAGTTTTTGAAATCACAAACCCGTATTTCCCTCTAAACGAATGACGTTACCAGATTTGCGTAGAAAATTGTGGTAACGTGTTCAGTTTGTCACCGTGTGAGACCAATTTCCCTGGCCGTTTCCTGGTATAGCAAGATTTCAAGTACACCTGCTACATTGTTATCCTCGTTAGAATAGGCCTGTTCTCAACATACCGTCTTAATTAGAATAATTAACTGTGTAACTGTGTTATACTGTGTAACCATCTGAACATCTTATATTTATTTGTATGATATCAAAGTTGCTAGAATATGAGGTTCTTAACATCACGGATGATTAAAATCTATGTGGGAATGTTCAATTCAATTCAATCCCACATTCCCACATTCAATTATTCTTGCAGTGACATCAGGTCATCAAACATACTTTTTATTCAGGTATGCAGTTGGATTCACTACCACCTCGAGAATTCCCTCAGATTGTTCCTCATAATTTTCTTAGATTGTCGAACATTGAATATTGGTATAGTATAGCAAGGTCAGTATTGAAAACCGGCGATATAACGGGTATCTGGAAACACACTGGTGGCATCATCCAAATGCGTCTCAACATGACCAGATTCTGTTTTATACCGAACCCAACAAACCAGCTATCAGGAGAATTAAGAAAAAAATACTATGGGTTGATATGTTAGTCACATCATATATATCAAGTGCATCAGAATACCATAGTGAGTGCCTCCGCACGCTCCAACTAGTGTTACTTGATGACTCAATTCTCTATATACTGAATTGGTTTTCAAAAAGAAATTTAGAGTTTTCATGTTAATTCATGCCTCGACAATGATGCTTCAAAATTACCATGTAGCTTGTATCGACCTATTAAAAATCTCGTCCAGTGGCAATTACCTCGTTTCTCGTCATTGAGATAACCATTTGCATAATCGGACCAGCCTTATCGTCACAGACTGGGCACCGATTTTGAATCAGTAATCTGATATGACATTAGGAGGCGCCAACAATATTTTTACAGCATAAAAAAATTCCATCCGAGTGAAGAACGGCAAATATCTCTGGTACTTCGATCAATTTCATCAGATTTCCTTTCCAATCCTCATTGCTACAGAAGTCAAGGACTTCATTCATACTAGAAGCACAGATAGACATTCGCCAGTACTGATTAATTGGCTTGCACTATGAAATACTGTCCATATGTATGATTTATATTTTACAATGTAAATGTCCCTATATGTGTAAAAGAAATTATCGTATAACACGTATCACACGTAATGTGGCCGGGTTGATAGTGTGTATGCTCTCCACCTGAAACTGGGGACCAAATTCCAGAAATCACAGACTGGCTGGGTCCCAGAGTTGAGCTGCGTTATCTCCTAGGCCAAGCAGCCTGTACACTAGTTGTTCCAATCACCTCACGCACTCAAATGACAATAGATACCATCGTGAATGATAAATGGGTAACATTGGGTCCAATAGCACTGGATGAATGGAATGTTACCGAACTTCTTTATAGTGATTCTCAGCCTCCTGATATTCTGTACAAGTATTGAAACGACAAAATTAAGTATTTTGCAATATCAGGGAAACTAATCAATCTTACATTTCTCTGTGAATTCATTATATGACAGTTGTTCGTCTAAATCAGAAGGATATAAAGTGAAATTTCAAATTGCTCATGGACAACCACATAGCATCTTATCGAACTGACAACAAGTCGAGATATCATGGACCCGGATAAATATTACAACTATAATGAACCATTGGGTAATAACAAACAGTATCTGGATTGGTTATCGTGTATATCGTAAAGCACCCCTGTTACGACACACTCCTGTAGTCAATGGGATACAACCGACCATTGCCTTGAAAATCTCTGTAATCTCAATACACATTTTCAGAGTTATTAAAAAGTTGGATCTGGGATTAGTTGTCATGTATTGTAATAACCGCTCGGCATGTTCTGCAGCACATGACAGACAAAAAAAACCCCGACCTTTGCCTTGTAAATTTCCAAGCAACACGGCACGTCCACGCCTGGGCGGTTATCGGGAGATTCAATCAGAAAAAGGTATGCCATCTGGCACAATATACATAGCCTACATGTATTGGCTGTAAATATTCGACCAGGTTTTGGTTTTCTTCCGAAAATGCTGTAGTTTCCGTTCCAGTTTGCCATCATAAAACACTGGCTTTTTGTATAATTGGATGACATTATTTAGCATAATATACAATTGATATGTATCTGATATCAACCATTGGCACCATATGTTTGCCGTTCCCTCAAATCTAATCCTCGACATTTCAGGTGAATACAAGGTTGAAAATATTCCTTCCCAGTTGGAATGTGGTCATGATACCAGCAGCATAACGATACTACGTTTACGGCATCTATATGTCTAAATAATGGACGGCCCTGAGCATTAAGAAAAAAATGCTTCAGTGCCATTAGAAGGATACTCATTCAAAACACTGGATCAATTCTATTTTCCCAAAATGAGCAAAACTATCATTCCATGGCTGAGTAATGGCATATGCCATTAAGTGGGCGGAATCATGCCATCTAGCCGCCATGTGTTGTTATTTTTACAGACGCCATATTCTGTAATAAGAACAAAAAAGTGCATACACTAAACAGGTACATTATATCGTGATATGGTAATGGGCCGTGGGAATGTGATATGCCTGTGATGTGGGGGAACTTCGTGACGCAACGTGATCTTTATATTTTCACCTGGAGTAGTTGCCTCGATGTCGTGTCTGTCTAGGCCATGGCACATGTGAATTTACTGGGTCAACTTTCAAGTGCTGCCATTGACGTGAGAAAATAGCATTCCGTAATGGAACGGAAGGGGCTGATTGAGAAAACAATACAGTTTGATCTACAAGATATTCACACAAGGGAAAAATGGCGTTGAGGTGTGTTTATAAAATTTTGTTGTGAAGCAACTTTTTGAGCCTGTCCTGTCTGTACTACTGGTATTTGATCACGCCCGATTTCCGACGATAGAATAGATTAGCAAAACTGACGTAATGTATTCAGAGACACCCAGCTAGCGTAGTTTGGGATCACGTGTTACCACAGTCGTCAACGTGCGCATAGTGTTCCTGTAGCGGAGTTACAGGAAGCCTGCAAAAAGCAACAACATAATCTGAGAAAATTGATGGTAGGTGGGTATTTTTGGTTGGAAACACATCCCAAACGAGGTTTCCAGCACCTCCCATTAACTGTTGAAATTGATCAACTGTGAACCAATCATCAATTTTCAAACCTACCATCAATTTTCTCAGATTATGTTGTTATTTTCGAAGGCTTCCTGTAACTTCGCTACAGGAATCCTGTGCGCACGTTGACGACTGTGGTTACGGAATCCTGCCCGGCATGCGACACCCGCCGTGATATCCACACTGGCAAATGAAGATGCAAGTATATGTATAAAATTACAACGATGCAATGGAATATCCCATCATCTTATGTGTGACAGTGGTAGGTAACAAAGCTTAACTGAAACATGTGAATCGTCAAATTAAATGGACTTTTTAGCACTCAACTGTAACGATCACGTTGCACAAATATTCTCTCCAGAGAACCTCAACGATTATGGCATAAGTTTTTCACATTCTCTGAAACAAATAGCAATTTAGTTGATTGCGCAGGATTATTTGGCGACACAAAACAATCCCTGAGCTGGAGCAAATGACTTTAAATCAGCAATAGCAATATTGATAATGGCGCTTGTTTACTCGCCAGAATTCGCCTATTGACATATATGATTATTAATTGCTCCATTTACACACAAAATACAAAGCGATATATCAGAAATCACCACACTAATGCTGATACACTCCAGACACAAGGTCAACGACAGACATTATGTGCGTGATGATTGCGTTGCCGCGTGTCTGGCACACAAATGCATTTCGTTTCCAAATTGTCCATTTTTCATTCCAGATATCGTGATGTTGTGTTTGTATTGGAGCCCACGGGAATATTGAGCAATGAGAAAATTAGCCCCTGCTTGAATGAATCATTTGTTAAAACAAAGGTTGTTCACATACCTCTAAAATCAAAGATTTGTTGGACACATATTTGAACAATATCATTTTTGGACTGTTGATACTATTTGTTGTAATTTACAATATTAATCTGATATATTCGCAATTTAACCCGGTTCTGGAAGAAATACCTTTTGTTGCTCCTGCGAATTATCCCGACATCCATTTATACCAGCAGTTACTATATTTTTATACATTAACAGTAAATATGTATATGTGAGATTTCAACTCACGTGGAATATTACCCCATACATATTTAGTGAAATGACTATGAATAAATATTTATTTATCCATCGAAACAGGTTTGAAAAGTAACTACCTCGCAGCGTAATGAATTGTCCATTGTTGGAATGTTCAATGTCACCATGTTAAACCAATTTCCCATTCTATTTCCTGGTTTTGCCAGTTTTCAAGTGCACCTGTTAGGCCGCTACAATGCAAACACATAGAACAAGCTGGCAAGGCTATACATTCATTGGTATTGTATTTGTAACATTCACTGTCTGTCACTAATTGTCGTTATTAAAATATCATGGTATACTACTGGTTCACTTAGAATACACATAGCTTTTCGATGATCCCAATTCGAGTACTTCTTTTACAATATTCCACACAATACAATAAATCCCAAACTATCTCACTAGCGTTTTGCGTTCGTTTCCCAATATGGTGGGCCTTCAACTCGACGATTCTGCAGAATTCATGCCTCGAGATGCATTTCCAGTCTTGCGAGTGGCTGAAAATGATTGTTTGTGGTGTGGTGCGTGTTTATGCAAATGAGTGGTTGTCTTGGTGATGCGCGAGTAGGATGTGAGTATGGTTAGCTGTAGTGTAATGTTGTAGTGTAATGTAGTGTAATATGTGTGTGTGTGTCATGCGGAAATAAACTAAGGGGCGGGTTTGGGATCAAAATATGAAAAATATGCTATACTTAGAGTCCTGTAGTTTTAAGTGATTTATGCTAACCGTTGCAGGAAACATGCAGGAATCAGGAAACTCAATTACAGTGGTTTACAGGCAGGAATAAACATGAAAACAGATCCACCTAAAACAAAGGTTAACAACAGAATGCTCATCGGCATCAACATTTATAATCACCTTGTCCAACTTGTAAACCGGGTGGCGTCTAGACATCAGCTTTTCTGACATGGATTAATGTTTAGTATATGGCTACTTGTTATAATGGAAGTTATGCCGGACAAACAAGAGCAAAAGATGAATTCAAATATACTCATTTGATTCAATCAGTTGCACATCATCCTTGTCATATATGTACACTGATCACGAAATGAAGGTAACATGTTATGTGTTTTGGGTGTAAATGCTACTACCAATATACTATAACAATATCCATATAAACGTTTACCTACTACTGCATCATTTGTGGTAACACGGATTACCTGAAAATAACGAAGCCATTGGTGAATGTTTGCGTTCTTTTCTTCTCAAACTGAGCAAAACTATCACTCCATTGTTCGGTAATGGTAATGACATCAGCCGTTAATTGGCATTGTGTCATATCATTTAGCTTTCAGTATGCTTGTTATTTTAGTGGATGTCATATTTTGGTATAAGTTGAACGAAAAATGTCTCCACTAAACGAGTGCATTTATATCCGTATGGTGATGGAACGTGGGAATGTGATATTTTTGTGCCATGGGAATAATTCGTGACGTAACGTGATCTTTATATGTTCACCTGAAGTAGTTTTTCCTGAGACGTTACTGTCTGGGCTGTGACATTTGTAAATTGATTCTGCCAACTTTGAGGTGCTGCGACCCACATAAAATATGAAACGTCGCTCCGCGAAAACAAACGGTGAGTTGAAATTCATGTGACTTTGGTGTACCGAAAACTTTGGTTGTCGTTGTGGTGTGATCCAAACCCATGCAACTTGTGTTATGGAGTTACTAGTATATGCAACATAATATTTCTAACTCCCTCCTCTGTACTAATGGCATTTGACCACTCCTGATTTCCGACTTGCTTCCCTAAAAACGCGCAGTTTCGAATATTATCAGCTACATTCCTCTGATAAATTTTTTTTGGCTTTGGGCCAGCCCAAGCGACGCGGAGCGCGTCCAAGATGGCCCACATTGGTGCTCGGGACGAAAACAAACAAATCACGATTATGACCGATTTCGAACTGACACACTAATTTTCAATGTTGTATGTATGCTAAAACATGAGAGGACCCAAATTATGATAAATCAACTAATTACCTCGATATATTGCTCAAAATCCCCTCCGCACATCGCTACACATTCCTGGTAAAAATTTGTGGTAGGTGACAGCCAAGGTTAAAGCCAATGTTTGGAGGAGATTTTCAACAATATTTCGGGATATTTAAGTGCGTTGTCGTATATAATTTGGGTCCTCTCGTGTATCTGAGTGAATACAAAAACACAATTTGGTGAGTCAGCCCAGATAACTGTCATAATCGTCATTTGTCTGTTTTCGTCCCGAGCACCAATGTGGGCCATCTTGGACGCGCTCCGCGTCGCTTGGGCTGGCTCGGGGCTTGTATTCCCTATTTACGTGTCGGTTGATACACTGGCCGGCTGGGTGAACTTCAGTTATTTTCTGAAAATACTATGTTCTCGGGTGTCAGGGAGTTATAAGAGTTTTCACAAAATAATCATGTTAACTTGTCTGTGAAACCCATTGACATATACATGTACACAATCACCCACAGGGATTATTAGCCAATCAGTAATGACGACAATTGTAATTTATTCAGTCTTCTGGTGCATTCTGATGTATTTCTGTGTAAAATATGCCCCTACATTTTCATCTGTTAGTATAAGCTGTGCTTGAATGTATATATATATACATATATAAGGCGCATCGTGCTTGCTGATACAACATAATTTGATAATTTGGGTAATATAATATCAAATCCCGGTTTCATAAAAGAACTTTTCTGACTTTGGAGCAAATTAATTCGTGTAAGACCCTGCGGGTTATATGCGAGAATCTAGCACTGGAGTGTAACCCAGAATTCACTATTCGACAGGTATTTTCATTAATAACTTCAGTATAGCACAACATACATCTGCCACACCAAGTATCAAGGCCCTAATGCCACTAAGTTCCACGAGAACCATTATGTTAAATCGTGATGTGCATTACAATAGGTAATCCTGGCCAGTGGGAAATGTTCTGGCAAGAGCATGCATTCAAAACTGGCACAATCTCCTTTCACTTAATCGGCTGGAGGAACACACTTGACATAGTGATAAATTCAAGCATGCTTTATGATATTCACAAAGATGTATAGCAATGACATGTGATCATAGTGAAATTTCAGGTGAATAATAGCTATTTTACATATTCCATTTATTTTTTACAGTGTGTACATCTGATAAATGGCTTGTCCAAATGGCGTGTCGATTTGTCGATTACACTATACAGAACAGTGTATTGAGATAGTTTTTTTTAATTAAAAATACAGTCATGAATATTATTATGGTTGCTACATTCAATTTGCACAGTTATCTTAGTTATTTTATATCATAATATGATTGTACAAGCTAAAATTACCCGCGTAAGGCCATACCAAATAAATCATTAGTTTCTCAGGGACCTTTCTTTTCGAAAGTGAGGAGGGCCGGTATTTTACGGTTTGTTTTTTAATTTTAATTTTATTTCCCCGAAAGCAATTTTAGTCATGTAAAATCAAATGATAAAGTATTTCAATATTGTTATTTGCTTGCATTATATCCACTGCAACCTAAGAGCATTCAAGAATAGATATCTCGATGAAAATACCTTGAAAACATCACAACAATGATTGTACAGTAAATTTCATAACGCAAGTCACTCCCGGCTCGAAATGTCTCGACTCCCAAAAAGTTGTTAATAAAAAAATTTGTTCTAGCAAAATTGCTTTTTGATTGAATCTGTTTCATCTGACAGTACAAAACATGTGATGTCACTATTATCATCATCCTACTATCGTATATTTTTTTCACCGAAACTGTTTTCCATGGTTCACGTTTGTCACCTAACTTTTCTTACCCTATACCACCCAATCACCCAAATTTTGTCTCAAATTGCACGAACTCATGAAAAAAAAATTGAAAGATTCACACAAACGCTCCAACAAAAACGCCATTAATATGAAATATTTTATCATTGACGAAAATATCCTGAAAACAACAGAGTCTAGAAGTTGAACCATTTTTAAATGAAAATTCAAAACAAAATCTTTGCTTAATATCACCATCCATTTATCATTGGCCAATTATGCTGAAAATGCCTGAGTCTAGAGGTATAAAAATCAGCAAAGTTGAAAATAACAAAATTCATGCTAATTTACCAATGGATAATCATGAACTCATGATAGAAATATATATGTTAAAAGCTTCATTCAATATCTTTAACTGAAGTCCCCATTCATTCAACATTGGCTGAATGAGCTGAAAATATCAAAGTCCCAAAATTCATCGAAAGTGGAATGAAAAAATTGAATTTCACCCTATATCATTCATTATCATGTTTACTCCATAAACAATATCTGGTCAGTACCTAATTTCAAACAAAAACTTTAACCGAATCCCCACTCATTCTTCATTGGCCCCATTCAAACATCATTTATCAAATCCAGAGGCCCCCCCCCCCCAAAAAAAAAAAAAAACCAATGAAATAAAAAAAACATATTAAATTTAAAAAATACTAACTGAATACCTCAATCATTGACATGTTTACATGTTCATGGAAAAAGGCTGGTCATTCCGCCGCTGACTTAAGACATTTGGATCCCTTCATTTCGCACAACCCTCCGGAGGGCGAAACAAAAAATATAGCTACTTGGGGAACAGTGAACGAAGTACGGAATATCATGCAAAATGTAAAGCAATGTGACTTTTTTCACAAATAATATGATGGCGGCTATAATACTGCAGGAAATTCCCTGCAAAAATACAGTTGTTGAAACGAAAACTTATCAAATGACATTAAAAATATATCACAAACTGAGAAAAAATGCCATTTACTGCTCAGTACAACGCCAAATTTCTTTGCCTTTTTAAAACGTTGATATATATGATTGACATGTATGCGTTGTACAAGCATGTAATGCATCAATTGCAAAATGTATATGTCGTTTTCTTTCAACGTATTAGTGTTTTCGTTCAGTCGTACATTCAATATACATTTCCGCGCCCGGGTATTTTTTTTTTCAGAGGGAAAAAATGATGCGGTATAAAATGTTTAGATTTTTTTTTTGTCCAACCCAATAAAATCAACTGATGCGGCATAAGAGGAAAACGGTGCGGGCGGTCCCTGAGAAACTAATAATTTATTTTGTATGGCCTAATTGCTTGAGATTTGTCGAGAGCACACTGACAACGCTGCTCGGTGTATCCTAGGTCACAAAGTGGAAAGTGTAATTACATGGACTACTGAAGGCTACAAACCCGGAGTTTTCTTTTGTCGAAAAAATGAGCTTTCTAGAGACTGCTTCCAGGAATTTTCAGGAGACCAATACGGTGGCTGATGAGTGACACTGCAAAAAAAATTATTATTTATTTTTCACAGTAATCTTGACTTGTTCATAATTGACACAACTTGTGAAGAAACAACGTTATTTCCGCGTTAATAAAGTTATTTCCGCGTGAATAAAGCTTTTCAGGCGTAAATAAAGTTATTTACGCGTTAGTAACGTTTTTTCTGAGTGAATAAAGTTCTTTTTACGCAGAAATATGTTATTTATGCGGAAATAACGTTATTTTCGCGCAAATTAAGCTATTTACCCCGTCGACCAAGAGAAAAAATAAATGCACATGCAGGCATTATTTGGTTAGTATATCACACACGGCAGGAGTAAGTTTTGTTCTTTCTGCGTGAATAACGTTATTTCCGCGTGAAAAAATCATTTACCTCTGCGGTGTGTGAGATACTAACCAAATATTGCATACATGGTCGATGGGGTAAATAACGTTATTTCCGCGTAAATAATGTTATTTCTGCATAAAAATGTTATTTACGGGTAAATAATGTTATTTACCCATAATTAAAGTTATTTACCCCCATCGACCATGTAGGCAATATTTGGTTAGTATCTCACACACGGCAGAGGTGAATAACGTTATTTCCGCATAAAAACTTCACTTACACAGGAAAAAACGTTATTTACGCGTAAACATCTTTATTTACGTGTAAATAGCAATATTTGTGCGTAAATTATGTTGATAATGTATCAGTCAGGATTGCTTCGAGAAATAAATAAGTTTTTAGACCAGTTTCATTTAATTATATGTGTGAATAAACTGTTTTAAACTAAGTACAGACTTGGAAGAGTTTTCCGAACTACTGCAGCGTAGGCAACAGGTTGAGTAATACACATGATGTTGTAAATTTTAATTGAGCCGATTGTAAATATCGGCCTGTAGGTGAGAACTAATAGTTTCAAGTCCAATTTCGCTATAATATTCACGATTTTACATGTATCAGGTTTGTTTTTAGCAATTGCAAGATACTACGAATCCTTATCAGGCAAATGTATTCGTGTATTCTAAACCTCTGACAAATAATAAAATGCCATCAGTACCCGATGGATGCTAAAGGGCATGTTTTCAAAGTGGTGTCAACTGGGTGTCAATGATACCATTGTTCAACTGATCCGTTTTAGTTGCTGCATTGTCTCACCTAGAATGAACAACACATCGAAAATAAAAATATATGAGATACTACCAATGAAATGTAATAAGATCTTACTGGTATAATTGTAACGCAACTCAACGTTGGTATTTTGTAGCTGCGTGTGACAGCACTGAATACTTGAAAATAAGGATCCTGTTAAAAATGTTTCTTTGCCATCAAAGGATACCTACGCTGGATCAATCTCCTCTTCACAAAATGGGCAAAACTTATATGCCGTGGCTCAGTCATGGTAATTGTATACCATTAGTTGGCGCTGTATCTTCTATCTAGCCTTCAATAGCCAGTTTTTTTTTAGCAGACATCATTTTTTTTGTAATTTAAACGGAAAAAAGCTAGACTAAGGGTGCATTTATCTCCATATGGCGATGAAACGTGGAATTGTCATTTTTTTGCTGTGGGGACTGCGTAACGCAACACGATCTTTATATGTTTCAACTGAAGAAGTTTTCCGGATGACAAAACTGTCTGGGTTGTGACATTTATAAATTGATTCTGCCAAATTGTGACTGAAGCAAGAAAACTGTGGAGCATGATTCTGTTCACAATTGCAAATACTTCATATAACACAAAGCTCTGAGTTAAAAAGAGTGATCCTGACTTTGATGAATGTATATAATACCTCAATTGTCGTTTATCTAACTGATGTATTCTGTCTTTCTTGCCAATACTCTCTCTTCTGTATCTTCCTCCTAAAAAGCAATTGATTTTTTCGCTCAATAGTGTAATTTCTCTGATATTCTTTCTGGCCTTTGGGCGAAATCGTATTGTAGTACTGCCTAACTATCCTATATTTCTTATTGTATTACTGCCTAAATATTCTATTTCTTTTTGTAGTACTGGCTATCCATTTTACTATTGTATTTCTGGCTGACTATCTTATTTCCTATTGTATTACTGGCTGACTATCCTATTTCCTATTGTAGTACTGCCTAACTATCCTATTTCTTATTGTATTACTGCCTAACTATCCTATTTCTTTTTGTAGTACTGGCTATCCATTTTCCTATTGTATTTCTGGCTGACTATCGTATTTCCTATTGTATTACTGGCTGACTATCTTAGTTCCTATTGTATTACTGGCTGACTTTCCTATTGTATTACTGGCTGACTTTCCTATTGTATTACTGGCTGACTATCCTATTGTATTACTGGCTGACTATCCTATCTCATATTGTAGTACTGCATGACTATCGTATTTCTTTTTGTAGTATTGGTAAACTTTCCTAAAGTAATACTGCCTGACTATTGAAGACTTGCATGCAGCGTTGGTAACGGATACTACCATTATTTTCACCAACCTCGAAATAATCTTGATTAAGTTATAAAATTCCAACTATAGGAACAAAAACCGCTGGGTAAAGCATCAGCCCGCGTATGTTTGTTCCCCTTGCTTCTCAGCAAGAGAAATAAGTCTATAAAACAATGATTTTAACTTGCTCATGAGTCTCATGAACAAATATATGCAAACCATCTCTTCAGAGCGTTTTTAAAATTTTTTTATCAATATTCTGGTGCATAAAGTGTAGAGTATGTCCTTACATTTTTGTCTCGTATTATCATTTGCCCTTGGGTGTATATACACTATGTGGTGCAACATGCTTGCTGATACAACATGACTTGATAATGTATTTCCCCTTAACACTGTCGAATAGTTTTGAATGTAATATCCGGGTTCCATACAAGAAACTTGCATTTGGAGCAAATGCCTTCGTGTATAGACCCTGTGGATTAAGAGCAAGAATCAACAGAACATCGCACTGGAGTGTAACCAGAATTCACTATTTGACAGAAAATGTTATTAATTACTTCATTATCACACAACACACATCCTACACACCGGTTATCAAGACCCTAATGCGGATAGCGTTCCGTTGACAAGGTCACCCAAAACCATTATGTTAAAGATATTAGTGTTGAGCCGTGCTGTGCAGCCCAAAATGTGCCCCAGCCCAGTGAGAAATGCGCAGGCAAATGATCGACCGGAGTCGTGTCATACACGTACGTTATGGAGCACAAATCTGAAGATCAAAACTGGCACAATTTCCCAGCACAATACGGTGTAAAGAATTTCATTTTCACGTGCGCATTATGATATTCACAGAGTTGCAACTGAACTGGCAGTTGTCGACAATGACTTGTGTAGAGATGTTCGGGAAATATAATGATTAATGTCATCATTGAGTAAATTTTGAGGTGAGTAATAGCTTTTTTTTACAACAGAATATTTATTTCTATGGAATCTCATATTCCACTTGATACATAAAACCCTCCTTATCAAATGAAATCGATAAGATGTGGAAGAAGCTGATATATTGTTCTCCAAAACGTGTGTCGCACGTCGTTTATATCTGATAATCTGACCTAAATGTACTGTACAAAAAACATGGGGCCAATACTCAAGATATGCTTCAGGGTGTTGCCACGTTCACTTCACATAGTTGTCTTAATTTTAATATACTGTAAACGTACTATTTTTTGCGGTGGATTTATTTTGCGGATTTCGCGGTAATAGCAAAACCGCAACTTTAAATCCACTGCAAAAATTTGTCCATCCGGGGGAGTAAAGTAAAACGAAGGTAAAACCGCAAAATTAAATCCACCGCAAAACGTCTCAGGTAATAAAACCGCAAAATTAAATACCCGCAAATTTTTAGTAATATTGTACAAAGTAAATTTACCCCCTGGAATGGCTTGGAATTTGTCGAAAGCACTCTGACAATGTTGTTCAGGGTCTCCTAGATTACGGAGTGGGAATTACATAAACCACTGACGACTACACACATGGGATTCTCTTACGATATATAGCTAAGTGAATTACGCTGCTAGATTGTTCTGAAATTGGGCTCTCCAAAACCCGCTTTCAGCAGCCTAGGAAAGCTATTCCAGCTAATTACACCAAACGTTTTATGTTGCATCAGATATGGACTTTGGTGGTAATTTCCAAACTGATACGTAGTCAACATGTTGTAGATGTTGCATGATAGATTGTTCGTTTTTCCCCTGTATGTAGTAATGGGAACATAAATACCAATCGGTGTATTTCAAGGATATATCAAGGATATAGGAATACATTGAAGTGTTAATTGACCACTAACTTAGAGCGTTGAGGATAACAGTAAAGCGCCTTGTCATGCTAAGTATCACGGCAAGTTGTCATGTCATGAAAAGTGAGAAATTGATCTTGACAATACATGCTACCATGGAAATTATCACAATAATATACCTTATAATGAAGAAATATTATGTGAACATGTCTTATCATAAACACTATCATTGGAAGATGCTTTGTTGTGGTAAATATAATGATAATTCTCCATACATCGTATCGTAATGTTTCCAGGTCAAAACGTACTGTCGTTATAATTTTATACAGTAAACATTTTATCGTTATATTTGTTCAGGTTGAGACGTCTTGTCATGATAAATTTTCAGAGTATGACTGCATGTGATTATAATGTTGGGGATTTTCATCACATGACATGTTTTCAATATATTTACTAAGACATAGTGTGGTTAAGTGGATGATGAATTAAAGCTTCCATAGTATTATAATAAATGGGTCACTAGTCCAATAGACGCACAATACAAGTCACGTGAGTCCGTACATTGGCTCATATCTTCCACGCAATCTTTTCGTTTCAGACAATAGAAAAACCCCGCTTTTAGAAGGGTATGACTGATAGATATAAGCCACCGTACTTGGTAGTGTATGTGTTATTTACAAGGAACTAGTCGATGTAATCTGGTCGTAGCCTTGAGACCACTTGTCAGCAAAGAAATCAACCTGTTTGTTGTCATGTAATGTAGATCCGATTAATGCGAAAAATCGTCACATCGATACTGTCTCATTATAACGGTGCGTGAACAATACTGTTGTTTAGGTCACACAGTCAAATACGATATGCAATATTCATGGACTCTCTTTGTATGGGCCGTAAAAATAAAATGTCCTGTATACCTGCAAGCCATAGTTCGTTAAACTGATACTGGTTAATGTAATGAACAACGTTTTCGCCCGCTAGACTATTGTGCAGTTTCAATATATAACCCAATCACAATCGAATATACTTCACTTGAATGTCACGAAACATTTGACGACTGTTGCGTGGCTGTGGAAATGCATGTACTAGAAGAGCAACTGGTTGACAGTACAGTTCGAGCAACTGCCAGACGAGCTACTGCTTGACAGGCTCAGCCAAATTTTCCAACATAGCCTTGACGAATGGGTGTTTAATCCCGAGTGTTCAATTTCTTCATGTTGGCGAATTATGTCTTATCAAAAAAATGCAGCCTGTTAACCTGTGCTGCTGGTAACCGTGATATGCATGATACATGCATGATATTTAATCAATTACAATAACATATATCCATCGGAACGGTTTTCGTTGTTGTTTTTTTTTTCTGGTCGGGAATACCACACTTTCAAAGTGTGTATTGCAGAAATTGGAAGTGCTCTGAAAACCTCCGGCATGCACATGCATTTGCTGACATCGTGAATGTTACAGTATGATTGCTAATATTCGAAAGAAATAATCTGATACCCTCTATATCAGGACGCCCAATAGAGCTGAATTACTGCTTTTACGCAAATGGGAGAAAAATGCCATATCCCCACATTGTTTACTACGAACATGTAGATCTACATGTATTACCCTGAACTATATTATAGTGAATCATCTTGGATTGATAGAGTATCTTCGATCGATTTTAGTAATTGATCTTTGAAATACACATTAGGGTAATACATGTAGGACAGCTACCGTAAATATATTAGTAATCAGAGCAACAAGGCCAATACGTGCCGAATGTATGGAGAATGGCCATTTTTAGAAACGTCCATCGTTCGCCATTTTCAGATAATTCTTTTTTAATATGAAGGGTGCTATCTGTGAAGTTGAGTATGAGAAGAGGATGGTGTCGGCACCAGCAGATGTTATTGAACATTCGTCGTCGTCCATCTCTCATAAATCATTTGTTGGTCAACGACCATTTCTATGGGCCATGTAAATGTACTCTGAGGGAGGAATTTGTTTGGATCGAAAATTGAAAGCCAAATGATCATGTCAAATCATCGGTTTGTACTGTTGGTACCAGTAGATACATGATGTTCAAGAGAGTATGCGGAATGCATGTAAAAAAAAAAATTACTTACTTACTTACTATAAATCATGACGCAATATCACAGAATTTTACACGATCGGATATTAGAAAAACATCACATTGTGAAATAGTACAAAACGGGGAGTGTTGAATTCGCAGGACTGCAGTAAAATTTGTTGGCCATTGTCGGAATTATTGCTTGACATAAGCATTTTATTTTTAGCTTGTAATTCATTGTGCCAATAGAAATTCGGAATATTTTTTAGAAGATGGGAAGGTACACTTTAGGGGAAGTAATTGTGTTTCTTATTTCACATGATATTACACATCCAATTATGTTCCTTTTTTAATTCAATTTATTCCAGTTCATTACACTTTTTGTTTTCAATGCCAACTTGCTGGTCACTATGACGCTCTCCAAATGATTTTACTGTTTTGTGCTCCAAGTTGACCCCCTGTAATATTATTTTCGATGCAAATCTTTTCAAAATGTCTGTTTTCATTCAAGAGGGTACTGAACTGGCTGAATAATAACTGCGAGTGGTTCATGGTACAAGAGACCGACCAGTGACTGAAATGAATCAATATTCATGGAAGCTGATCAGCAATGAGAAATATCTCTTTTCGCGGTATCTAAGGTCTCCCAAAAATTTAGCAATGTTTTAGCAGAAAGATCGACATTATGGTCTATTTATCGTTATAATATTCATTAAACAAAATATCCATATGTGTTTTCCAATTCCTCCAATTATTCCCCTGTTGAAGAGAACTGGAATCACTTTGTGATTCTGTCATATGTAAAATTATATGATCTGGCGAATCATGAACTTCTTAACCATTATAAAGGGACTGATGAACAGGTGTCAATTAGGTGTTCATGGTCGCACAGTTCAACTACCCCGGTAGACCCTGGTAAACGCCGGCATGGGAGTCGTGTTCTATCGTGCTCTGTCGGTATTCTGACAGACAGTCACTCCGATTTACAGGAGTATTATTATCGTCACGCAGCCGAACATATGGTATGCCTGATATGACTTTCTGCCCCCGGATTATGAGATTGGATAACGGACCCTGCTTTCTTTTGCTTGGAATACTTAATACTGGGTATTGATTACGCGTCTATTCATCATGTTCATAGAATTTATTAAAATTGGATGTTAGACCTCCAAAACTTTGTGGACCTCCAAATGGGTGGTTAAAAAACACAGTTTATGGTGATTATTGTCACTCGCTAGTCTGTTGTGCGAATACCGTCGAATTAAAATCGGATTCATTTCTCATGGATGTCAATAATATATTGACAGTTGAAACCAGAAGAACGATTATTTCACAGGGTCAGTGTTTTTTAATTTTTTGGTTTGTTTCACAATGAGTTGGAGATGAGAGGAATATGCCATTTTTAATTGTTGGTATTCGACCTTGTATAATACGAACATCTACAGTTCATTTTAATACATGTAAATTAGTTCGCCTAGGCAATACTCCAACACGCAATAATTCTCACGTGTAGTACTTTGGTCTGCTTTTGATACAGGAGCAGGAAAGAGCTTTTCTCAATTGCGTGAAAATGTTACGAGATGAGATGCGTTCAATTTGATTCACTGCAGTTTTGTTGTGAGCACTGTATTGTCAAGTTTATTGCGAGACACACGGGGACCAATTTGTTCGAAATAATTGGATGCAGGATAGAAATGGAAGTGATCCTTCTTTCTTCCTCACACATCAAAGTACAAAATTTCCACATTCTATTACGCATGCATTTTTCAGAATATTGCACGTTTTGTTTCCAACATCAATTTGCTGGACACAGATGATGCCTTCTTGAACATTTTACAGTTTTGTCCTCTGAGATGACCCCAGTATAATTTTTGATATCTTCTAGATTGTCAGTAATCAATCGAAAGGTCACTGAACCGGCTGAATAGTAACTACCAGCAGTTTATGGTCATAGGATCATATAAGTGCACGATATGTTTTTTTTTGCAAATAATCAATGACATCGAAAACTCATGCAATATGAACTTTGAAACACGTACATACGCGACAAATAGATACGTCGTATATTATAATCCTCAGCGATCTCGATAGGAAGATCATAATGTAATTAATTCATGGAACCGCCTTGACTGAGCTCATTGTAACTCAAATCAACTCAATGCACTCAACTCTACAGTCAAGTGCGACATGAGCAGTTCCTTAAGGCCCAGTCACACTGAGTCGTACGATTTTATGGTCGCACGATCAGGTTCAAGTTTGCTGAGTTACGACTGATCACCATTGATCGCCACTGCAATCGCAAGTAGCGACTGTTCATACCATCGGTGGTACGCTTGGTGGCAAGATCACTGAAAGAATGGAAAAGATTGATAGCAAACAGTCGTACGACCACGTGGCAGTGACCACCGACTTGTCGTACCTTCAGTCTTGGCGATCACCGACCTGTCGTACAACCAGTCGTTGCAATCAATGACCAGTCGTACGATAATTCGCGACCTGACGCACGACCGTCCGTCTGATTAGACAGACGGGCACAAAACTTGAACAGAAACCATATTTTGCAGGTTTATAGTTTAGAAAAAATGCTGAAAAATTTTGTTGTGTTGGGTGAAATATTTTTCACTGCACGTTTTATTCTCCTTTCAAGAAGCTTCAAATGGGTGGTACCACCAATCGTATAGTCGTAGTACCAGTCTGCACAGGTCTTGAGTAATCGCGCCACTGATCATGGAGTTGTATTACTGATTGCACCACTAGTCGCCAGGTTGTACGACTAGTAGCACGACCATTTTGGCTAGTCAATAACGTGCGACAATGTCCGATTGGTGGTGCCACCTTCCCGACTGGTGGCACGATTGTGCAAGACCAACGTGCGACCAGAGATCGTCGGTTGGAAGTTTTGAACATGTCCATCGACCTTGCTGCGACTAGTTTCTTGTTTGTGACCATTCACGACCTGTACGACCCGTCGTACGTTCGTGTCACGATTTGTCCACGATTACAAAATTTTAGGTCCAGCAAGGTCGTATCTTGGTCGTAACATCAGTGTGACTGGGCCTTTAGTAGATCTGCAGGCGGGACAATGTTCGTTGGAGGAATAGGGAATGTGCATGTGCAGGAAATGTCAGTTTTAGGAGACTTTTGATATGTATTTATTCACATACTTCTTATTTATGACAGGCTATTATTTATGTGTATAAATGTATGTGTTTGCATGTGTTTTTAAATTTGTAATAGTATAAAGAGCAGTATAGAAACAATAGGTTCTGATCAGTACTCTATGGTCATGTTCATAAAAATAGACGTAAAACGTTTCATATCCGGTTTTGACAATTGCCACTGATACCTTTTTCGTCGTTAATAAAACAGGAAGCAGTCTGGCGCCCTCTGTGATTGGGTTTGTTTTCATTGAATGTTGGTTTTCGATGTTTTCCATGAAACAGGAACAAAAATGGTGTCCATAATTGCGATGCACTTGATCATGGATTGGAACCTTTCAAATGAGGAAGTGCCTTTTTAGGCTGAAAAATGAGGACATCAAAAGCAAGTGCGATATACTGTGAAATATGTAAAATGTTCATTCGATTCTTTTTTTTATTGGGAAAGGTCGTAAAGCACCAACTACGTGATCCTAATAATTTTGTGCACTTTTGTTTCATCCGGTTGAATGATCAATTTGTTTGGCAAGTTGATATTTTTTGTAGAGTTGGGTTAGTTAGTCTAGAAAATTAGTTTTTCAACCGTATATTGCCAACATTCCCAATTTTTTAAAATGCAATTCTGAACTTTGGTTAAGACACAATTAAGGCACGAAATTTCAAGTTGATCCGGTGACACAAAACTACGGCCAAAAGGCGTGTTCTACTGACATATGACCTTGACTTTATGATGAAATAATAATTCATAGCGAGAGGGTTGAAAGGTTATTTTAGGTGAATTGATTTTTCTATACACATGTTAAACTTCGAATGCATCAAAACAACAACTGATATGGTCACATTCTAGTTCACGCGTAGTTTACCGTACGGTTTGTTTCAATGCCAATATGTTGGTGACAGATTGAACCTTGATATAACCTTCAGGGCCATGCCCTTACAGTTGAACCCTTATAAACGTGTTACCTTCTTACTTCCACTAACAGTGGAAATGTCATTGAACTGACCGAATGGTAACTACGAATGGACTACAGGGTCAGTGCATGTATCGATAACAGATAATAATGATAGCGCATTTTTTAGCAATTTCTTCCAAAATAACTAACCACATTTATCTCCAAAACCTCTTGTCACTTTTCGGCGTTGAAACGATACATGCGTGAATATCAGAGATGTGATCGCACTTATCACAACGTAGCAATATTACATGTTGGTCAAAATACTAGTACTTGTTAAAAGATTTTCCAGGACAATGCCATACATGTATTTATCGTAGGAAATCGTGAAGCATTCGGAATTTGCACCAGCCCTGTCTAACCTGAATTCGCCCCAATTTTTGCACATACATAAAATGATATGCCTCTACATATGCACAGTTACAATACAACAGTGAGGAGAGGAGTAGAATTCTATGATTCAGTTTCGATTATGTCACTACTCCCTCAATACAATGAACAATCCAATACGAAATCCAATCTGATCACCATCTAAGCCTCGCCTGAAGGCTCGGCGTAGATTCGATGACAGAGTGCTAGATAAACCGATCTAGCACTCGAAACAATGCCATATGCATATATTTTCCACATCCAATACTAATTAAGTATGTGATTTATATAACTTTCACTGAATAAATTAATAATTCGATATATTGGTATAAATGATACTTGATATATGATGACGCTCAGGAGGACACAAGATAACACATTTCGTAGTGTTATATATTTTATGGTTTGTTCCAAATTGAGTTGGAGATAAGAGGAATATGCCATTCCTAATTGTTGGTATTTCGCATTGTATAATACGAACATCTACAGTTTAGTTTAATACATGTGAACTAGTTTGCCAGGACAATACTCAAACACCTAACAATTCTCACATGTAGTTCGTTGGTCCTGGTTTTAATAGCGGAGCAGGATAGCAGCTTTTTCCAATTGCGTGAAAATGTTATGAGATGAGATGCGTTCAATTTGCTTCACTGCAGTTTTGTTTTGAACATTGTATTGTCAAGTTTATTGCGAGGCACACGGGGACCAATTTGTTCGAAAAAATTGGATGCAAATAGAAATGGAAGTGATCCTTTTTTCTTCCGCACACATCAAATTACAAAATTTTCACATTCTTCTACGCATGCAATTTCCAGGTTATTACACGTTTTGATCCCAAAACCAATTTGCTGGACACAGATGGTGCCTTCTTGAGAATTTTACAGTTTTGTCCTCTGAGATGACCCCGCATAATTATTGATATCTTCCAGATTGTCAGTAATCAATCGAAATGTCACTGAACCGGCTGAATAGTAACTGCTAGTAGTTTATGGTCATAGGATCGTATAAGTGCACGATAGGTTTTTTTGCAAATAATCAATGACAAATATTACTCATGCAATACTATGAAAACACGTACAACGCGACAAATCGATACATCGCATATTATAATTCTTATAAATCTCGAAAGGAAGATCAAAATGTAATTCAGTCAAACTGCTTTGGTTGAGCCCATTGTAAGTCAAATCAACTGAATGCATACAATTCTACAGTCAACTGCGACATGAATAGTTCCTTAGCAGTTCCCCAGTCGGGGCCATGTTGGTTGGAGGGATAAGGAATGTGCATGTGCAGGAAATATCAGTTTTAGGAGAATGTTGACATGTATTTATGACACGTATTCTTATTAATAACATATCTAATGTTTATGCAAATACGTGTTTGTGCTTGCATGTGTTTTTTAATGTACAAAGCAACTTAACGAAGTAGTATAAAGAGCCGTGTATGAACAATAGGTTTTGATCAGTATCCTATGGCTATGTTCATAACAACAAAAGTAAAACGTTTCGTATCCGGTTTTGACAATTCCTAAATTGTTTGAAAACAAATTTAACCAATTTTTTCAAGTATGTGTCAGGTATAGGTAGGTACTGCGTGATCCTAATAATTTTGTGCACTTTTGTTTCATCCGGTTTATTTATCATTTTGTTTGGCAAACTGATAATTCGTGGAGTTGAATTAATTGGTCCAGAAAAATACGTTTCCATTTCTACAAGTTATTTTTTATGAATAATTCATGTCATGCACAAAAAATACTTTTGATGTCTGCGCAGCTCATTCGAATAATCGTTGAGACGAAATGCTAATATGTCGATGATGAAATAATGATCCGACCAGAAGAAATACTACTGCGTCTTTACAAAGTAGTGATTCGAAAGGAAATGGAACTTGCTCATCAATAGTTTTATCATGTCCTATAATGGATACCGTAGTACCGAGAATTTATCACTTGGATGTTTCATCTCCACTGTCTCGATAAATTTAGGTCCAGTCATGCTTAGGGGTCCAATTTCCTAATTCCGTCATCCCCATCATCAGATTTAAGGCAGCGAAATATATATAAATATATATATATAACAAAATGTTCCCTGCTCTCTTATTTCTAAGGGCTGACAAGTGCCAGGTAAGCGCGTAATATGATGCGAACTGTATAAGATCTCTGGACTGTTGTGTCGTGTAATGTGGCGCCAAATGTCATACCCAATGCCACGAACACAAACAACACTTGCAGTGTATCATAGAAATCGTAGACAGAAAGTAAAACTTTTTCTTCACACATGGTAAATTTCGAATGCATGCAAACAACTGATATGGTTGCATTCTAGTACACAAATAATTTACCACACGTCTTGTTATTAATGTCAATTCGATGGTCACAGATGGGCCCTTGATTGAACCTTCACGGCCTTGTCCTTAGAGTTGAAACCTTATAAATGTGTGTACCTACTTGATTTCAGTCACCGTGAAAATGTCACTGGACTGACTAATAGGTATGGTAACTACGCATGGACTACAGGGTCACTTCAGTACATGTATCGATAACATATAGAATAGACAGCGCATTTTTTCGCAATTAATTTCAAAATAACTTTCCTCGTTAATTTCGAAAAATTCTTGTCACTCTTCTGCGTTGAAACGATGCATGTGTGAATATCAGAAATGTGATCGCACTTATCACAATGTAACAATACTAGTGATGATTTGTGCACTTATATGCGAGGGGGACAAATTATTATAGAAGTATATCCTTCTACACATGTAGATCTATCATCAAAAGCTATATTATTCCTTGAAAACTAATGTAATGGCAAAATATCACCGCTGTACTCGTGAAATTAATCAAAAGTTGATCGTAGTTTAATGGAATTATGATTATAATTAAACAAAGGTTGACTCGATTCAATTAGGTTAACTTTATATGTGAAAATTAATTGATTAAATAAACTTAATTAACTTATTTGAATCGAAAGTTAATGATCAAGTTAGTTTACTCTAATCAATTTAATCTTTAGTCTGTTTGTTGTCTTCTTCAAAAGCTTGGGAACAGTGCATTACGTGGCAAAATATATATGAATTGCTTCCCTGCTATGCCATATAGAAACGTTTCTCAGAGTGAACATGAAAAGTCGGTTGAACATTGGTCTCCGTTTTATACTTTTTACTGAGTCGGTATTTTTCATTTTCGCCAACATTTTAGACTTCTGGTCCTTGTCCTAGGTCTTAGTGTTGAAGATGCATATACCACCGTCAAAATGTCCCAATACATCTTCAAGTCTTGACATCTAGTTGCTTCTACAATTCGATGTTCAGTTCGATCACCCACTTTATAATCCACTAAATATGCTTATGAATAAAGACAAAATACTAATATTCATTTGATCAAATTAAGCTGAATCATCTCGAACAGGTTATTTAGGACGACAGGTTATTTAGGAAGTTCTTCGCTCTCAAAATTTGATTATTATTGATTTTATAAACATACATTATGTGCACTCATGGGGGAATCATATACATGAGTATACGCCAGCAAACCCTTGTGGAACCTGGACACCATAAGCAAGATTTTTACAGTGTATTCTGTTATATTCAGAGCAGTGAAGATGAGAAAGTTAAAAAAAAAAACCTATCTGCATGACAGGATCGAGAGAGCATCACTTGTAAGTTTTCTTTCCACTGCCTTGACAAATGTCTGTTCGATCATGCCTAAGGATTCAAGTTTCTGATTTCGTGGACCTCGTATTATGTATTATTCATGAGGAAAAACGTTGTTCTCGAGATGTCCATCATCTACAAAATATGTCAGTGCCACTTTTTCTCTCACATAAGATGCTCACTGTTCCCATTTCGTCAGAGTGTGTGCGTCAGAACAGCAAGATACATCAGACAAATAAGTGATACAGTATGCCATTAGCTAATAAAGAGATAATTATCTGAGAGCTGAACAACTTTTTTCATTATCTCATGAATTTCTGGATAATGATCAGCCTACGAAATTTTGTGTCAGTGGACTGATCTCCCGTGTAGACACTTTGACGTTATAGCTTGAAATAGCTCGTACAATATGATTTGTTATTGTATTCACCTTACGTGCTTTACATGTTCTCTTTACATGTCCACGTTCTGTTTCTGTCAACTGAAAATATCATCAAACTCTTCAAGAAAAACCTGAATGAAATTGTAGAGAAGCCAAAAAAGGATCATATATTTTTTCATGATGGATGCTGTTGTACCTTGTATAAATAAGCGTATGTCATCGGAAACAAACACAAGGTGCACACCTTTTCTTGTCTCATAATCAAAATAAGCAGCAACTTTACATGAAACACAATGTTGACTCGGTGCTCAGACAAGATGTCTCTGAAAAAGCATCAGTATATGATTCAACAGGATGCAACTACTATTGCAAGCCGATTCAGTTAGAAGAGTAACACGGGTTGTCACGCTCAAAAACTCTGGGGGCATGAATAGTCCGGGAAACATGGTAGTCAAGGAATTGAATGGCTGTCCACGTGTCTAATAATACCATAAAATCTATGAAAAGACGGAATACTGTAAAGGGCTAGTGCAGACATGTTAATTTTGATATGGGTGGCTAACAAGTCGTGTTTCCTAAAAAGGGCAATGTCGAATAAAAAAAGTATTTATAGAAAATGGAGACCTACATTCACGTTGTAAGACTGGATAACCAAGAAACTAATACATGTTCATCACAGTGATATTATGATGAACTCTATTATGAATATAATATAGTTCATTATTGAAACCAATAAACTAATAAAACTCAGCAAAAAGCTCAAACTTGTGATATTTTCTCTTTTGTTGTTCTGCAATTAATTATATGTCAGGTACAGTTAGAATCCTCTCTGATGTTGCAAAAATGTGCTTTTCGAATTTTCCCTCCGAATCCGCCGTTGCATTACTGGACGTGTTTTTCGTGCCACAAATTACACGGTATTTCCGTCGTCTCATTCACATTTCTAGTCGGGCGAACGTGTATGTTGGCCAGGTAATTGTTGTTCCAATTAGGTACGCCAGCAATTTTTAATACAGTAGTCCCCGAATAAAGTGGGTAGATGGGTCCGTAACCGATTTCTCTGTCACCGAAACGTTTGCGGATTGCAAGAGCTCGTGAATATCTAGTTATTGGCAAAAATGTGCAATATTCGTGGAACGAATCATACTTATGTAAGTACAGCCAGGTTACCGATTCTGCAACCCTTTGTCGAATCTGGACATCCAAAGCAAATGCACTATACTATGTTATTCTCATCCGATGTTTATTGCAATGGAAAAAGTCATAAATCCTACCTCCATGACAGGGTCGAGAATACATCACTTGATTGTTTTCTCCCCAATGCCTTGACAAGCGTCTGCTCGGCCAAGCATAAGGATTTGTACGCGTCAGAAAAACGAGTAATATCATTTGAAAAGTCAGTGATTCAGATTTATATGAAAAAGGTTTTCCCCATATCTCCTGTGGATTTCTACATACCTGGATAATAAAGAGTCAACACAATTCTGTTAGTGATCTGATCCCCGTCTAGACATTCTATGCCAACGAATCCAGACATGACTTTCACGATCAAATGCTGTTTTGGTCTATGTATTAGGATATGTTTCACATAAAGGAAACATGATTATGGAAACATTTTTCATGGAAAGAGATACACAAGACATATACTTTCCGTCAACATATGAAGAGAAATTAACAGTGTCACGATTCCACATCCAATAATATTGAGTCGTCTGTGGCATTTGATATCGTGTTATGGGAGATATGTTTCCTCACATGGTTCAATGTTATCAATATTTTTTTTAACAATGTTTACAGCGTAATTTTCACAGACGACAGTTATCTATTCAAAGTAATAATTTGAGTGAACATCCTTGTTTTTGAAAATACACTTTTAAAGTCCACATAATTTCACAGCAAATTTCACATGGCATGTGTACCTCCAAAAATGTTCCTTTTTTACACTCCCACTGTCAACCGTCCGAAAAGGAATAGCAGTTATTTATAAACAATCAGGCCATTTCCGTCCGGTAGAGCCTCAATGCATGAAATTCCACTTATGTTTTTCTATTATAGGACTATATATGGGACCTGCTTACATTCATATACATGTATACTGGTGCCACTATGCCCGTATTGGACTTAATGGTTTGGATTAACAAATTTAACTCGTATCGAGTGACTTATGTTATGGGAAGTACTTTCTAGTTTTGTTTGTTCAAATAATGGCTATACAGTTGTACAAAACAATTATTCATGTGACTGTCTTTCCATTACCCATAGTCAGCTGAATCTCAGACATATTTTTGCAAGATTGAAGTCTGGTCAAGCGATTTGAAAACTTCAGTTGCATGGTTCACGAACAAACCATAGAACTCATGATGGTCAGCATTCTTCATTAGCGTCTGATGTGTATTGGAAGTATCGAAAAGTACATGGGAGTGATTTTTGTGAGTGATGATATCTCAAATGGTAAATAAATATCAATCGTAATGGCTGCGTATCCACTGCACTCGTTTCACTATTGCTTTTTGAATATTTTGCCTTACTGTACCATCCAGAAAATGAACTTATCACAATGGAATGAAAATATACCGACTGTTTTCATGGAACAAGAGGGCGTTGGAAGGGTTCTCTCCAGGGGCCTGGTAACTATAGAACAGTCATGATTTTCTTCTAGCTATATGTGTTCTTTACAGGTCCACGTTCTGTTTTTGTCAACTGAAAATATCATCAACATCGTCACGAAATGTCTCGATGAAATGGTAGAGAAGCCAATATAATGAGATATTTTTGCATGATTGATGTTGTTGTACCTTGTACTAAATTGCGCAGACAAAATATCTCTGCCAGAACATCAATACATGATTCAACAGGATGCATCCACTGTTCAAAAATAATCCTTGATGAATGGCAGTCTACATCTGGAGAGTCAGAGTTTCTTCTGTAGTGTGACTATGGCTTGACGTCGGCTCCAATGGTTGTCTAATAATACCACAAATTCATTATTCTGAAAGGTATATAAATCTCTGAAAAGAGGGAATACTGTAAAGGGCTAGGGCTGACATGTTAATTTTGATATGGGTGGTTTGCAAGTCGTTATCCCTGAAGAGGACAATGTCGAATAAAACACATATTTATAGCAAATGGAGACCTACATACGCGTCTTAACCACGAAACTAACACATGCTCATCACAGTGACATTATGATGAACTCTATAACAAATATAACATAGTTCATTGTTGAAACAATGAAGCTACTAGAACTCTACTAAACTGTATGGGATCAGCAAATAGCTCAAACTTGTCATATTTTCCTTTTTGTTCTGCAAAATTATACCATGTACAATTTCACCCATGAAGCATTATTGCACATGTATCGCTTCTGATTGGTTTAAAAATGTGTACGTTTTCACATAAGACCATCAGCTTTTCTATGCTGTAGTTTGAATGAATCTGTTTGTATATGAAAATACAGTTTTAACTCCACATATTCCATTTGAGTTTCACAAAAGCTGACATGGCTATACACGCTTTTTTTTACACAAATCGCTAATGACCTTCCGACAATGGATAGCGTTAATTTAAAGACCAGATCATGTCCGTCCGGTACACTCTCATTGGATGGAATCCCACCTATGTTTTCGAACATGGGACTGTATTTGGGACTGTATTCGTTATGATATTGAAACAAAGGCAAAAATATTTCAAATTTTTATGGAATGCTATACTACAAAAAATGTATAGGATTAAAAGCTTTCACTTGCTGTGTTGTTGTTGTTGTTGTTGTAAGTACACTAATGTGGGTAATATGTGAATCCATTTAGCAGTGAAATATTGGAAATTGAATCAACAGCAATAAATCAGGAGGCAATATTACTTTTTCATGCTATAAAATGCATCAAATGCTGAATTTGCCCGACTACAATTAGAAGAAAGTCATCGTGTATAAAAGAATATTTCCGGATACCAGCATTTTAAAATAATTTTCCAATAAGAACTGAACTTCAAAGAAGTTATTAATAATTGTCTTTTACACAAATCAAACTATCAAACGGAATGTTCCCAATTTGAAACCCATGCATTATTTAATTCAAACAAGGCATGTTTTATTTTTATCCCCAATTAGCTAGTTACAAACGGTGTCGATCGAAAACGACCACTTGTAATGTTCGATATCTTCTAAAAAATGACAGTAATCAATCAAAGGGTGAATGAACTGGCGGAATGGGAATTGTGTGGTTTATGATACAAAGGTCACATCAGTACACGTATTCGTTTTGTGGATAATCGATGATAACGATTATGCCTACAATAGTGTAGTAAACACAAACACTGAAACATGAAAACACGAAAGAGCAAGTTGTGACAAGCGAGTTGTAACCATATACTACTAAATATCTCGACCGAGAGTTCGTCACTTGATGTTCTTCTCTAACATTGCCTCGAGGAATCATGTCCAGTCATGCCTGAGGATTCAATTTTTTGATCTCGCCGACATTGTGTTGAATCATTCAAGGTGGTACAACGCATTCCTAGGGATGTCCATCATCAGTGAAGAAATGTGTTGAGTTACGTGTTCTAAGTCAGACTGGTGAGGGATATTATGGGAATAATATGTGATAAGCTATTGGGTGATCAAAAAAGGGATCATTTAGAACATTGTGTCACAAAGTATTGATCATATTCACAGTATTTCCACACAACTGGAACGAACCAGCGAACTCTGAGTCAAATGACTGATCACTCGTCTAGACACCGTGAGCCAGTCAGCGCAGACATGATTTCCGGGATGAAGTGCTGCTTGGTTCTGTGTGTTAGGATAAGTTTTACATAAAAGAAATATAAGGCTAAGACAAATATGCTGACAAAAATAACACATGTTCTAAAAATCACAACTGATTTCACAGTCCAATGTTCTAAGTAAACATGATTTAAAGGGGAGGATATATTCTGAAGAAGAAAGTTTTATTTGTTATAGTAATTTTTTAAAAATATATGCAAATGCTGCTATGCAACTATCAGGCTTCAATAGTTTACAGAGTTTTGGGTAATGATTGCACAAGTACAACCAAAATACAATTTCAACTTGCATCCAATAATTTGAGTTATGGGACGGTTTTTGTAGTCTTTAGTTTCCAATTCGTTTAATAAATGGCAATGCAATTGTGCAAATTCCCGGATGCAATTGTGCAAATTCCCGGATGTCCTTTCTTTACATACTGACCAGTCAAGTGGCACCGGTTGTCAGCTGTATATAATTTCATGAATGTTCATGTATTACTAAAGTGGATAATTCTGGTCATTTCCATTTTAATACTCCAGTTCGTACAAGAACTAATTATAATATTTGTTGTGGTCATTGCTCAGACATATCTTAGGTCTGCACTAGTAATCATTGTGTTTATCAACCCAATACCACCGACACAACAAGATACTGATGATGCCGATCACAAACATAAAATATAACATTTTGGATCAATAACAGAGCCCGAATGAACATTTCACACACAAAAAAAACATTAAAAAGTTGCGAAAGGAAATGGTTGATCAATAGGATGTTATGTTTTTTCAAGTGAATGCTGACATCGCAAACGGCGATGAAATTTTACCACTGGTATTACTCATCTACTGCACTTTCATGACCATTTCTTTTTTAAATATTTCTGGTCATCCTACCATCCAGCAAAATAATTTATCACAATGTGATGAAAGTAGACCACGTGAGTTCCTGGAACGAGAGGAGCCTGGTAACTGCAGAACAGTCATGACTTTTTTCGTGCTAAGCGTGTTTTTTTAGATGTCCACGTTCTGGTTTTGTCAACTGAGAATAACATCAACATCTTCAGGAAACGCCTGAATGGGAAGTGTAGTGAAGCCAAATATACGAGAGATATTTTGCGCGAATAATGCGGCTGTATTTTGGACTAAATGTGTATATGTCATTGCAAACAACCACATAACACACCGAATATCATCTGGTTCACATTAAACACAATGCTGACTTTTCATTCAGACAAAAGTCTCTTCCCAAACATCAACACATGATTCAACAGGATGCAATTAATTGTTGCAATGTATTCAGTTCAGAAGACAAAAACATATCGTTCAGTCTCAAAACGTCTGGGACAACTAAGAATAGTCCGAAATGAATGGCAGTAAACGGATTGACTTCGGATACTCGCGGAGCCAGAGTTTCTTCTGTAACTTTGGTGTGACTTTTGTTTCACGTCAACTTCTATCACTGTCCACATGCCTAATAATACAACAACTTCATTATTCTGAAATGTATGTATAATTCCGAAAGGCTTCTCTGTTTAATATCATAGATCATCACCTTCAAATTTCCGCTTTGTCGGATCAATAAAGTATGTCTGTCTCCCTGTCTGTCTGAATACAGTAAAGGGCTAAGGAAGACATGTTAGTTTTGATATGGGTGCCTTCAAAATCGTGATTCCTGAAGAGAGCTCATCTTATGGGCACTGCGATTGGAAAGGTCAAAAACTCTACCTGCATGACAGGATAACTTGAAGGTTGCCTGCCTTAACAAAATGTCTGCTCGATCATGCTTAAGGATTCATTTTCCTGATTTCGTGGAACTCGCTCTGTATTATTCAAGAGGGTGAAACGTTCATCATCAAGTTCATCATCAAGAAAAATCCATCCGCACAATTTTATCACATCAAATGTTCCTTCGTACCCTATCTTCAAGAGACGATTACTGTCAGAAGGGCGAGTAATATCGTCTGAAATGTAGGATTCATCTGAAAAGATTTATCTGAAAAACTCTAGTTTCATTATCTCCTGTGGAGTTCTATATACCTTGATTATAACCAGTCAACAAAGTGATGTGTCAGTGAACTGATGCGCAGTCTAGGCACCTTGAGTCAATCAATTGAGACATACTATATAACGATGTTTTGGTATCAGTTTTAGGATATGTTCTACATGAAGGAAACATGATTATCAACACATTTCTCGATGAAAAGAGAGAACATTACATATAGTTTTGATGAGAATCATATTGTCGCGATTCCACATCCAATGATAATGACTCAGCGGTGGCGTTTGATATTGCATTATGGATATGTTTCCTCACGTGGTTTCTAACACATATTCGTCATTTTTTTAGATTGGTTTCAATCACTGCTTTACATATGCGCTAAATAATTAAGAATTCTTACGATTTTCGTTTGGTGAGTACCGATTGGTCTGTCAGGTACTAGTTTTCAAAGGAACGGTGTTTTATTGAAGCATACACATACTGAACATTAGAAGCGCCACACCCCAGTCATCTTCGCAAAGTAGACATACCACAAAACATAGTTACTAAACAACGAAAAGTGTGTTCCATGACATTAAATTATTCTCAGCAACAATAAAGGATATTGTTTTATGAACACGACAGCGAAATACATATTTCAGGTAATATTTGGGAGCAAATTAGACAAACGTTACAGTTTGTCACATAATGCAGGGGTGACACTTCTTATATCCAGGGTGTGCAGCAAATGCGAATTATTATACATCTGCTATACATG
The DNA here is from genome assembly GCA_949152475.1 of Terebella lapidaria. NCBI lineage: Eukaryota > Metazoa > Annelida > Polychaeta > Terebellida > Terebellidae > Terebella > Terebella lapidaria. The sequence continues at coordinate 24,189,160 of OX424566.1, read as the reverse complement.
TGTCATATCTGAATAAGGGACCATTTCACAGGTCCCGTGGATCACAAATCGGATGAAACTCAAATTTCAAGTCCCATCGCTTCTGATTGGTCCAAAAATGTGTACGTTTTCAGGCTTAAGAAGTATATGGTGGACCATGATGGAATATTTTTTTTCAAGATTGCTTGTCCACTTTGGCTACTGGGACCAAGCGCATGAGCATCCTGGTACGAAGCAGCATAGTAATTAGTTTTCTTTCAATCTCGGGGAGGAATTTATGAGGTAATAGCCTACTCTCCAGGAAATCCTGAAAATGCCAAGGATGACGGGATAGCCACCCTCCTCTCATAGCATTGGTGAATGTCGATCGCTGCAACAGTGATAGCAGCATGTTTTGATGCGATGAATATTGTTTTTCAGCCATATTTACCTAATAAATTTCACATAAGACCATTATCTTTTCAATGTAGTAGTTTGAGTGAATCCTTTTGTATATGAATATACACTTTTAAGTCCATGGCTCCATATGTTTTCATTTTTTTACACAACTCGCAACAGTCAATGACCTTCCGACAATGGATAGCAGTTATTTATAGACCACCAGATCATTTCAGTCCGGTACACTCTCATTGCATGGAATCTCACGTATGCTTTCGAACACGGGACTCGATTTGGGACTATATTCGTTATGATATGGAAACAGAGGCACGGATATTTCAAATTTGTATGATATGCTAAACTGCAAAATTATATGTATATGTGATGATAAGATGCTTTCACTTGCTGTATTGTTGTTATTGTTTTTGTTTTTGTTGATGTGTAATTTGAGACAAGATTCAAAGCAGCGAATGTCATTGATAATAATTTTAAGTACACTAATGTGAATTATATGTGAATCCATGTCTCAGTGAAGTATAGCAAATTGAATTAATAGCAATAAATCAGGAAGCACTATTACAAACCCTTTATCGCTATATAATGCATAAGATGCTAAATTTGCCTGACTAAAATTAGAAGGTGGTCATCGTGTATAAAAGAATATTTCCTGATGCCAGCACTTTTAAATAATAATAATAATAATAATAATAATAATATTATTATTATTTATTATTATAATAATAATAATAAAGTAATTCTCCAATGAGAACTGTGCTTCTTAGAAGTGACTAATAATTGTCTTCCACACAAATTAAACTACAAAAATGTCAAACTACATAATTTTAAACCAATGCGTTATTAAGTTCGAACATGGCATGTTTTATTTTTATCACCAATTTGCTAGTTACAGACGGTGTCGATCAAAAACGACCCCTTGTGATGTTTGATATCTTGTTAAAAAATGACAATAATCAATCAAAATGCCAATGAACTGGCGGAATGGGAATTGCGTGCTTTATGATACAAGGGTCACATCAGTGCACGTAGTTGTTTTGCAGATACGATAATAACGATTATGCGTACAATAGTGTAGTAAACACAAACATGTACTATGAAAACATGAAGTTGTAACAGTATACTACTAAATATCTCGAAAAACTTATTTTTAAAATTCAATGAAAAAAATAGCAACCCTAGAAATTGAACGCAGTGGATTGGATTCATGCTGCGTTCGTTACTTGAAACTCCATAGTAAACATGTATCACATACAGGGTTGACATTTATTATGGAATATATTTTTTATTTTCATCAATTTTTTTAAAGTTTTCATTTGCAAGAAATTTGTCTTGCCTGGCGTTCAGAAGCATCTAACCTCATACTTAGTGCGCTCTTTATCTTGTATTTTCAATCTGGCAACACTGTGATCCAGAAAAAACAACCCAACGCCAAATTGTGCCAACAATAGATTTATAATTTATATTTTCAAATTTAACATCTCAACAACACGCAACAGCAGATGCACGAAACTTTACAATATTGAGCGTCATTATGCCATCTAGTACCAACAATGTTCAGTATCGCGTGTGAACTCCCCTAGCTGCTTGTAGCACCATCAGCCTGTAGCGGGGCATATCCTCAAGGTGTTGCAGACAGGGTCCTCAAGGTGTTCTGGGGTATATTGGCCCGTCCGTCCATCACAGCCTGTCGCAACTCATCCACACTGGTTGGTTATCGCACCAGGGGCGCCTTCGTATTTCCAACTATATTCACCATCGCTTGATTGCGCAATACGTTTGGCGCATGCGCACGTTACCCTCAGGGCGAATGCCTGTGGTTGTCGACCATGATCGTTTGAACAGCTGTTGAATGCGAGTGGCTGCCGGCAAAAAATGTAAAATAAAATCTTCATACCTTTCCAAGTTCTCCATGAACATATGGCAGTGTTCTCAACTAGTATGGCAATTCGAACCATGAATAGCAGATTGCAACGTATGGTCATATGCGAGGAATTATTGTGTGATAACTGCGGTAGTCCAACATATTCACATGCTTCAAACGTTGTTGGTACTTTTGGACTATCGTCGTGACCATGTACCCAGGCTACAAAATTATGCAGAAGTTACCGTCTCACAGTACTCGCTGGACGATTTCAAAGAACATTTTAGGATCAGTAGACGTACATTTGAACGTGTATTGCAACTGATTTCTGGACACGTAACATATGAAACATCCACAGGATCCCCACAAATTCCACCTGAAAAGATGACATTGATGTTCTGTTGGTTTATGGCCAATATGGGTAGCATGAGGATGCTCAGCAACACATTCGGAGTGTCTATGTCTACCGTCCATAAAGTCATACTTTCAATACCAGTTGAGACAGGTTCGGAATATGATGTAGATGTATATATGTTATTATGCAGGTAACTGCGTGTCCAGTGCAATGGCAAACCATGTCCTTACATGACTGTGTAGTTATTTTATAATCATAAAAGCAACCCATAATGCAGGTAGTAAAGTGGCCAAATCCCGAAAGGCAGCGTCTTTTAGCAAGAGAGACTACAATTCTTCATGGAATCCCAGGAGTTTTCGGTTTCATTGATGGAAATCACATCCCATTACCATTTTGTCCCAAGGAAGACCAAGATTATGTGAACCGGAAAAAGTTTCCTTCAATCATCTTGCTGGTATCATATCATGCACTTCGACGATGCGTCTATTTATTGTTGCGGCAATAGGCTGCAATCCCACATATTTTCTTGCCACTTAGTGGGAAGCCTACATATTACGTATGACCGTATGACCCATGAACAAAACAAAATCATTCATATCAGAGAACATGTACACTTATATTTCAGATCGACGTCGATCAGTCTATGATGATAACAGATGTGTACGTTGGATGGCCGGGCAGTACACATGACGCGCGGTTCTTGAGGAACAGTCCACTGTATGATGAAGCAGAAACTGGATCATGACTTGTGGAGGGCCATTTCATTAGTGGTGACTCAGCATACCCCCTGAAAACATGGTTGATGACTGCAGATAAACAAAGAAGATACAATAGAATAGTTTGTGCTATGCGACAAATTGTTGAACGTTGTATTGGACACCTGAAGGGGAGGTTTCGGAAATTGAGAGAAGTACATCTCTATGGTGTCAGAGCCATATGCAAAGTCATATTTGCTGGATGCGTCTTGCACAATTTATGTGTGCTTCATGACACTGATCTTGATGAATATATTGTTAACGATCCACGCAACCATCCGAACAATTACCCAGCCATATACCATAACAATGTGGACGCTGTTGCATTCAGAAATCAATTAACTCTAAATTTGAGGTGAAGTGCTTGATGATAATGTTACTATTGAAGTGTCATTCACGAGTGAATGCAATTCGTATAGTCAGCAATATTATGTGTCAAACCCAACATTCTGTTTCGATAATAAAACTGACACGCTATTAGAAGCAATGTTTGTATAATTGTCTTGCTCTGCAGTTCCATTGCAACGACTCGGGTACAAAACACATGGGAGAACATCATACGAGTTTTTTTTTGAACAATTTTATTTTGTAACAAGTAAAAATAAAAACAAATACTGTATGGCAGTTTGACCAACTTAATGATAATAACATAGTATAACATAGATGAAAACATAGTAAACAATTAGAATATTCAATAAAATAATATTAGATTACATCAGATCCAACTCAGGTGAGCACATTGCCCTTGTGTATAATCACAATAACATCAGATGAACATAGCAGTTATCCAAATCACAATATAACACACACAAAAATCTCCTTATACTATACACCATGTATTAACTGTCATATCTTGAGTGCTCAGACACCTCAGTTCAGGCATAAAACTGATCTTAATCGTGTTTAAAAAACAAAAATACCAAATATTGTACGTTTGAAAAGAAACAAAGAAAAAAACAACATTGATCAGATCATTAATTATATTCATCAACCAACAACGGACCTTGACAAGCCAGGTCAATGTGAAAACATTACTCAGCAGCCGTTTTGGCAGTGGGGATGAAACTTAAATTCATGATTAACTAAGTTTGATAGGTCTGTCAAATACCTTGGAGTTGTTGACGGAAACACTGCATGATAAAACTTTCGTAACATCACCCTTGCTCCCGATATGTCAATAGACTGACCACAGATACCGGTTTGGGTCGCTTATAATATGGTTTCCAATGAGATTGTCCCGGCTGCACACTTTCCATTTCTACATATTCTAACCATTGGCTGGACTTGTAGGATAGAGTAAGGATACCTGCAAGTAAATATATTGTCGTTGACAGAGGAGCTTAGTTCATGCAGTCCGACCGCATGGCCAGAATGGGTCATATTGCAGTTTAGTGTTTATCTGCAGCTGCGCTGCGTTCCATGATGTCCAGAAACCGATCCATTCTGGCCATGCGGTCAGTGTGCATGGAACGTAGTTCTTCTTTCAGTTCATCACTCTTTTGGACCAGCTCAGTATGAGGTCATTTTTACCCTTAGATCTCGGAGTTTTGGGTTTGTCTACTTGAGCCACATCGCCATGTTCCTTGGTCTCATCTTCAGCAGGGCCGTCGCCGTGTCCCTCAACGTTTTGTTCTTCGCCCGTTCCAGAGCTTGATATTGTGTAGGTTGGCCTTGCTGATGCCGGTGCCCAAAGACGTCATCGAAAAATCACAGTATTTTCAGGGTTTTTTTCTCGGTGCCACTTTTGTTGTTGTGGTCGACGACTTCTCTCCATTTCTTTTTGAGTGCGTTGTACTTGTCACGGGTTTGTGTGATTGTAACGCTGAAACCTTTTTCTGCCAATGCATTGCTGATTTCCCCCCAGAGCTTTTGGTGGCGTATTTGTGAGGTAAATAAACTTTCTCGTGAAGAGCGTTCATCAAGTAATAAACGAATCTCTTTATCAGTCCACATGTGGACATCTGAACCTTGGATATCCGAACTGTTCGATGTCCCTGGTTGTGCCGTGCCAGAACCACTGGGCCCGGTGTCAGGTAGCTCCTCTGTGCCAAGTGATTCGCCCGATTCCTCGATTGCCGCAGGTACCAATTTTGCGTCAGGACTCCTGACCAGCTCATTCATCATCCTTGTTTGCTGAAGTCGATCTGCAACTTCATAGAAACTTCATTACTTGTTTTTTCATCTATTAGCAAAATAGCAAGTTTAGGAGCCAAAACACAACCCAGAATCGAAAAACCACAAACTTATATCCGGGCATAAATAAGTTACATCCGGTCGTAATAAATTAGTCTTTAAACTGAATAATATTTATTCGATCATTCTGAAAAACAATAGGTCTCGTGCGATGGTCTTTCTCGTCGTGCCTGTGCGATTTCATCATGATGCATCAAAAACTCCCACCCGTGGAGCGTTCACAAGCCATGTGTGTTAAACAGGCTAATTTGAGCACAAAATGTGTCACTATGGCAACCAAAATCGATTACTGTCGGGATTTTACCTAAGATGTGTCTGTATGAAATATTATTAAAATCGGTTAAGATTTGCAACCTGTAGAGCGTTCACAAGAAAATATCTACGGCGGACGCGGCGGCGGGGCAACAATCGCAAATCCATAGTATTCGCCGAACTACGTTCGGGGGATACAATAAATTACTTTCATTTTCACCTGCAATAGAAAAGATCTCGAGAAATCGTGGCGAAGCAGGATGCAGCAGATCAATCTCCTGCCCGTGACTGTTCCGAAAATATCCACAGAATCGAGCGACACTGTGAACGTAATAAAAATCATTTGTATTCGTGAAATATTGATCGTCCGTGGATGGCGTGAATTGGCTGTCTATGAATTCAGGCATTGATTGGTAGCCTCTTGATTGCAATTAGGTAGGGCTTCAACGATTAAAAAATTTCGTGACCGGTAACTCGTTGGCTTGTAACCGAACCGTGGATATAGAGCTAAATATTGTCCAAAGTAACACCATTTTTTTTCGCAGCTCACATTTCATAAAATATCAGTGTAAAAAACGGGTAGAAACAGAGAGTACCGTATAGAACAGAGAGGTTTCACTCTCTGGTAGAAATCGCGCCTAAAACTTGACATTATAATTTTTTTTCACGTGAAAATGTGCAATATTATGATGAATAATCAGTATTTTTGAATTGGAGAGCGATAAATTATGTGAAGTGTTTGAGGCTGAAAAACCACATTGCAAAATACGTTCACGATTAACCGGTTACAAAATCTGTAACCGGTTACACCCTGTAACCGAACCGTAACCGGTTACCCGAGTACTCGTTGAACCCCTACAATTAGAGTTATGGATGTCACAAAAATCCAGGAGAGTAGCAAAATCATTTGACAAATGATGATAACTTGCATATTCTCATGATAAATAGGCCACGAACCTGTGGGATTGCGTACGAGTAAGATTACTCGGTCAGACAAACTGTGACCGGTCAGAAGCAGACATCAAATTGAAGGATATTGGATCCGACCATTAAGACCTATGCTGTGAGCAGTATTTTACAAGTTCAATATCCTAATTGCTGCCAACTGAGTGGCAATAGTCACAACTTACTCAGCTTGGGATTTTGGCGACGCCATCTTGCCGACCACAGTAACCACGCTTCTGACCAGAGTTAAAATGGGCGGGCAGATATGACGCAATTTTCGACTAACTAGGTCAAACTACAGTGCGTTCGACTTGACCATGGTTAACCATTGTCACAATAGTTGGAAAGACGAAGGCGCCCATCCGATGGGTTACTTCAGCCCATAGGTTCTCTATGGGTTTCATATCTGGTGAACACACTGGCCATGGCAAGTTCTCAACCCCCTGATCCTGAAGGGAAATGGCCACTGTACGAGCCCTGTGTTCAGGAGTACCAGTCTTCCTGGTACACAAAATTGTCCTCGAAGGCCCATCGAGCGAATGGCAGCATTGTTTGATCTAGAATGCGTATGTACTGGTGTTGATCCAGATTGGCGACCAGGATCACAAGGTTACTTTTCCACCTGCGTGGAAAGCTCCCCATGGGTTATCCCACCGGCTCCAGCCTGCACCCTTGGTAGTGTGCAGGCTTCATGGTCAAATTCTTCAGGTCATCTGCGAACTCGGATGCTTTCATCATGGCGGTACACCTCAAATCTCGCCTCGTCACTAAATATGACATGATTCCAGCGATGTGGTCCCAAATGGCGGTGATCTCTGGCCAACTGTAGACGTCGTTCGTGATGTCTCTGACTCAGCAGGGGTTTCCTCAGTGGTCTCTTGGCACGATTTCCAGCTCGAACCAATTGGCTGGTCACTGGTGTTCTGGATACGTGTACACCTATGGCGTTCTGCCACTGTACTCTCAAGGCCCTGGCTGGCATTGTACGGTCATCAGTACACAGGCGACAACAAATGGTCCTTTCTTGTTGTTGTATTTATAGGACGTCCTGGGCGGGATCTAGGAGTAGGCACACCTGTCTCGGCGTTCCTCTTCAGGATCTTGCTGACATCTGTATGATGTTATTTTGCCTTGCTATCTCTGTTTTAGCTGTTTTAGCCAATTATGTCGCAGGGCAACCACTCCGTGACAAAATGCCGTACTTAAACGACTCACCACTAATTCAGGAATCTGTGTTTAAAATGTTGTAGCTCCAAGTCAAGGAGATCCTGGGATATGCACATGAATTTGACCAGCCCACATAATTTATACCAGAACAAAAATCATCCCATATCGCAGTGGTCAGTTATTTCGTCACTCCATGTGCACTCCCGTGGTGTCAATTGGCACGATAATCGCCTGATCAACAGGTGACATGCTTGGCTCAACATCAAATCATGTAACAACTTCATGGTGCTTATCAATTTGAATCTATGACATAATATTTCTTCAGTTCACCCACCAAACCAATTCAACCCTGTAGTACATCGGGGATTCGAGGGATTTGAGGGATAAGACATCTCTATAGGAATGAATGTTATTTGAAACTACGGAGATTTGTGGATTCGGTGAGGTTCATCATTTCAGTTGATTATATCAGTTAAAATGCTGTATCCTTATATTTCAACAAAACAATACGTATCTATGAAATACCTTTAAAATCAAACTGTATCGGTCCTGTGAGTGTCTGTGTCAACTGACAATTACTCTTTTCCTTTGAGTCTTGTGTCTGGTGGGTCATCTTCACTGATCTGAGATGTAGTACCTCAATATTGTAGTGCCAAATTGGTATTACGATATTTTATACTGCAGATATCATGAAAATATCTTAGTGAGCAGATTTCACATGTGTGGTTAGAGCAGCGGAGGGACATAATCATCCTATTTTTATTGGTGATCGAGAGTTCCTCACTTAGAAGTCTTCTCTCTACCACCTTGACAAATTTGTGTCCAGCCAGGCATGAGTATTCAATTTCATGATCTCGTCAACATGTGTTGCATCATTCAAGATGGTACAACGCATCATCAGTGAAAAAAGTTGACGAGAGTTCGTTGTCCTAAGTCGGACTGGCTTCGGAGAATATGGGAACAGTATGTGATACGCCATTTGGTGATCAATAGGGGTTTATCTGAAACACTGTTTGTGTCGCGAATTATTTTTCATTTCTGATGTATTTTAACATGCCTGGAACGAACCAGAGAACTCTGAGACATAAAACTGATCCCTTGTCTAGACACTCCAAGCCAGACATGATTTCCAGAATCAAGGGCTGTTCGGACATGTGAAGGGGTAAGTTTTACATGAAAGAAATATAATGTGAATAAATTCACTAAATAAAAGACAAACGCACTGATAAAAAATGAAATATTTTAAAAATCACACGACATGAGTTTACAGTCACAGATATAATGGTCAAAGTAACCGCGATTAATTTAGGGGTGATACTTTGAAATAAGACGTTTGATATGATACATTTTTTCAATTATTAGGCAACTTGCCATATATTATTTAAATTGTCAGCTGAGTTTCCCGGATGTTCTTGCAAAATTAAAGTGAGTAATTCCGGTCAAGCGAATATAAACACTTCTGTTGGTTCAGGAACAAACCGTAGAACTTTATTGTGGTCAGTGATCAGAAATACCTCAGTTCTGCATCAGTATTTGTTGTGTATTGAGAAGAATAGGATGTTGTTTTTGTGCACGTGAATGAGGACTTCGCAAATAGTGATAAAATATCCAGCACAGTTACCTATCTACTGTACTTGTACGTTTGTTGCTTCTTGAGCATTTCGCGTCATCCTACCATCCAAAATCCAATTTATTCTTACATCCTACCGTCCGATTTTTCAAAATGCAATGTTAATGGACCGACCCTTTTCATAGAACGAACGGGCCTTAGGAGGCCTCTCTCCAGGGGCCTGGCAACTGAAGAACAGGCATGAATACTTTTCTTGATTTACGTGTTATTTACATGTCTTGCACAAGTTTGACTCCACGTTTTGTTATCAGCATCTCAGGAAACTCCTGAGTGGAATTGCTGAGAAGCCAAATAAATGATTTATTTTTGCACGACTTTTTCTATTATGATTACAGCTACGTATTTTATATTGTGACCACGTAATACACATCCATACATGTCTCGTACTTTAAATAACGAGACTTTTCAGATTGAACATAATGCATATTTTCTGCTCGGACAACATTTATCTGCCCAAACATCCATTCCATACGTGAAAAATGTGGACAATTCTATTGAAGTTCAGCAGAGTACCAAGTTTGAACAACACAAAGACGGGCCCCCTCCCCCCTTCCCGACCTCACTCAATCCCAAAGAATAATCAGGGATGAGTTGCTGTCAATAGACTGACTCCGGATAATCAACGAGCCAGGATGATATGATAATAATACTAATGATAATGTATTCTTATATGCCACACACTCATCTTTAAATGATCATCATCTCGTAGCGCTTCATATGGGGAAAAATACAATAAAGGTGACATAAAATAGATAAAAGAAAAAATAGATAGTGGATAAATATTGTGAGACATATTAGGGTTCGGAGTTAGGGAAAGCCTCATGGAACAAGTTGGTCTTCAGTCACCCTTTGACGGAACTGATTGCCAGAAGGTTGGTCAGTTCGGCTGGCAGACTATTCCAAAGTACAGGACCACATACAGCAAGTGCCCGGTCACGATAAGCTTGGGTTTTGGTGCAACGGGTGGGGTGGTCGTTGTGGCCGGATGACCTGAGGGATCGAGTTGATGCCTTACAGTGGAGCAGCGACGTTATATAGGAAGGTGCTAGATGGTGGAGCGCCTTGAATGTGGTGCGATATGTAATTGTGGTATGACCAGGGCTTCGAGAAATGTCTACATGTCTAATAATACCACAAATTCATTAATATAAAAGGTATATAAATATCTGAATAGGATTATCCATCAACACAGATGGAATACTGTAAAGGGCTATAGGGCAGACATATTAATTTTGATATGTGTGGCTTAGAGGCATGATTCCTGACAAGGGCAAATCCGGATGAAAAAAAGCATGTATATATATACACAGAATGGCGACATTTGAACACGTGGCAGAACAACTCAATAAAAGGTTGCAACGTATTTTCGACTTCAGTGGCATGATGATGAACTCCATCGCAAAAATAGCATACTCGTTCGTGTTGAACAAGTGGTCAGAGAAAAGTACAGTATTTCATTCAGATAGTAAGATTTTGTTCCTAAGAATCATTCCTTTCCAAGCTCGTCGTGGTATGTTTCTGTATTTTTGTAATATGCCATACACGTACGCGTTTTTCTTCAGGCGATGTTTTACACCTGCATTTTAAAGGGTCGTGGGTGACAATGGCTGTACCTTTTGGCCATTTACGTATATATACCCATCTGATACATAATGTATTTTAGTTGGTTTCTGTGAATCACGACACTCCATATTAATGATGCTTATACATGTGTTGGCTCCTAAACGGAATAGATATTCTAACAAATATGATTTTGACTAACATTACAGAAACAAACGCTATATTCAACCCCAGCAGGCATATTTATGTCGTATCCGAAAAATTACAAGAACTGTTCCAGGTCTTACATGAACATTTGTGCTAAGTCGGAAATTGTCTTAAGGTATTTGAGCTGTGTCACAATTGTTTGTACTGCCTCAGGAACCATTTGTGTCATCCGTGAATGCATAACATTGTTTTGTTGTTGAAGTGTGAAACGCACAGAAATTTGGTTGCAATTTGGAGCCACAGTCTACGACAAAACACATTTAAAACACAATACAAATATTTACACAAACGTGTAAATGTCAGTATGCACCCTCTGAAATAACTAGGTTCTCAACAATATAACAAAATGCTGTGGCGTGTCATGATTTACGACACTATTCATACGATTAGTATATGATTCAAAACGGGGCTACAGATAATCATTATCATCACTCATAATACACTTTTTTGTTCTTTTCATTATTGTTTATAAAGCAGGCAACAGATGAAGCGAAAGACGAAAATAAATTCATTGACCAGAACACAGGATGGATTCATGATGGATCGAGCAAATGAGGGTATATCAATACTTCTGCTGACGTCAGTATTAGTGCCATCAATCAATAGCGTGACTATACTCATGTGATAACATCCGTTAATAACCGGTAATTACGTGCATTTCGGCAAGGAGGCTGCTTTCTTGTCCTCATAGTTTGTATTACTCACCAGATCATGTTTATATCCATATATACCGAACAATGATATTCTTTGGTCATATATCCACATCCTATTATGAGAAGGATTTCAGGTCACCTGACTGATGACAATCTGTCGTAATCAGATGGAATGATATTAAAATCTGGAAATATAACCTCGCAATCGAGAACATGGTTGATATCGCTTCTATAGATAGCTGCTATTGTTGTCAGTGGGTCACTGGCCGGTGAGACATGTTCAACAATGGTTATTTTTTTATGGACAGGAAGCGTGTTCATCTTGAAAAGCGACCCTGACTTGTGATGTGCATGTAATGGAAATTCGTTACACAAATACCCAGTTACTAGTGGATGAAAACTGCTGGTGTTGCAAAATTGTATGCTCTTCATTGTGAAGTATTTTGTAATGTTTTGTAAAAACAATGCGTACTAAAACGTGAAACTGGATCTGAACGAAGATCCATCTGGATATAGTGACCGTCTAGAGGTCATGTACAATCGGAAGTTTTGTATCTGAATAAATGATTTTATTTTACTATGCCGATCATTTTTCATGGATAGTCATTGAAACTTATTGCTCGTCACTTTCTTCATCGCCATTTCCTCTAGAAGTATATTGTGTGGACATTCAACTTGCTTCTTCACTTGTGAATAAAACACATAATATCATTGCCTGTTCGTCTTGAGATTAATACCATGATAAATGAGTATGTTCTATTTGAAATTGAGTAGAGTTTCATGGAATTTGGGATGTAACACCGCGTGTTCAACAACAAAATCGCATTTAAACACTGCCGCACAGGACGGTAATCCTTCGGAACATGCCATTTCCTGAATTTATCATTGCATCAGGCCATTGTTTCCCTACAGGGTCGAAACAAACACGCAGTTTCCATCTCATTTGCTACTTCCATGATAATTGGTATTTTGGATGAAACCACGGGGGATTTCGTTTGTTGTTGTTATCATAGAACTGGAATCGACTTTGATCATGATGAAAATATATAGATATATTTTTTTGCAATCATTGAAATGGAATATACATAACCTACAAGACGTATGAATGTGACTCTTTATCACTAAGCTCACATGATCTATTTACAAAACTTTTTCATAGAATAAACATGTGAAATCGATCTTGTTAATGTGATGCATGGAAAACGCCACATACACATCTCTATGGTTTTCATAGTGTTCATTGTGCATCACTGGTGTATGCACAAGTGTGGAGTATGGTAGATTAATTTTTTTCACCAATGGTCATTGGCAAGCAGCGATTATGATATTGCTATTATTATTTTCATGATATAATATTCCCCTAATTTCTGATGGCAATTAACTTTTTGGTTCTCCTAATTCCACTACGTGTTTTGTGTTTTAACTACTCCACTTTACAAGTCAGGCCAAAATTCCTGAAGATAAATATCATCACTAATTTAACAATATTATGATTTGATCGAATAGTATTTTCTTGACCAAATCTAATGACAAAGCGAAATCAGATGACTATCGATACTCTTATTACAGGAAAAAAAAGAATATATGATCACATATATTCCGTCATTCACGACGCTCCCAGCAAGTACCCGTACACCAATAGTAAAATTGAACTGTCTACGTCAAATGAATCACAATAACGAAGCCAAATCGATGTTTAAAATTTCGAGGATATGGTTCATAATACCCAGTTTTACAATTGACGAGTGTACGTATCATAACACGATTTTACATCCTAGCATAGAAATGCGTGTATCTGATAACACTATGTATCAATATTACAGAACAAGCAGGGAATATTACAGAACAAGCAGGGTGTACTTTCACGATGAATGAGTAATGAAGAAATATAAAACGCAAACGACATCATGGATGTGAATAATTCATTAGATGGGCAATACCTCGTTTTATGTTCAGCAATTACATAATTACAGGGAAACTCATGGGCTGGTGAACATATGATAGATAACAATTTAATATTTAGAAATGAATAATGCATTGACTTCGAACAATATTAATGTTATGGAATATATGGAATATCGAAAAGTGAATAAACTATTGAAGTAGCAACAGTACTTCAATGACGCAATGATGCAACTAGATCTATTTTCATGTTATTTTGGGGGAATTCATGACGGGTGCCACTAGTGATGCAGGAACTGTTCACTTTTTCCGGAACACCTGATTCCACCTCCTAATGGCCATTTTTGGGGGTTCATGAGTTTCCCTGTAATTATTGTTTCCTCTCACTTGGTATGCCTAATATGACTTTCTGTCCCCGGACTATGAGATTGGATAACGGACCCTGTTATGTTTGCTCGGAATACTTAATACTGGATATTGATTATATGTCTAGTTCAGTCAGTTGGCAAATGTCAGGTCACATATATTCCTCATAGATTTGAATCTTTCACAGTATATTTCACTGAAATTTATTTTCATCAAGCAGGGATATTATCCGTTTCACAAAGTTAAAAAATAGAGACACATTTTCGCATTGGAGAAAAAAAATTGGCAATGAATTGAAAATAAATGGGAGGGTGTTGGCAAAGGTGTTTCCAGACAAATACGATAAAGATTTAGAACGTTTTGGGTTTCGCGAGATTGGCGAAATTGTGCAAAGTACGTTCCATTTTAAGTGGTGGTGACATCGATGTGTTCTACGTGAAGCTCTAATGTCATGTCCCTCGCGATTTAACTCATTATTGCGAGAAGGTCACGGGATGGTGGAAAGCGTGTAACTGTGAGAACATTTTGATGCACATAGAAACAATAATATTTCACAGACTGTCTGCCCCTGATGACGCATATGCGGCTTTGGATTCAAGTATATAATTCAATTTCCTTCTCATTCCAACAATGTTGTACAATATTTCTGCAATACAACATTTATCTAGTCCTTGATGTGTTTCAGTTATTCAATAAACAACTGTCTAATTTCGTATCATTATGTCATTATCTAAGAATTGTGTTTAGCTGCATTGAAAACATTGTCAACTTGAACTACCTTCAAACATATGTAATACACTTTTGGCCCTTGTTGGATTTAATTATAATGTTACCACTACACAATGTGTAAACTTGATTGAATCAATACCAGTTACCTTATTCGTGTGTCTGTTTGCAACCGACAAGCCTAGAATGAGCGCGTGCGATTGATGTCTGAAGTGTGAATTAGACGCAGTGCGAACACTTGACATTATTTGAAATTTACACTTGAATCGGTTCCGATACTGGTCAATGTGATTTAGTTCAACGCTGAAAATGCCAAGTGGGATATCTATGTCAAGTGCGTTATAGGCAGCATGACATATCGATATGAGAACGTGTGGTATTTTACGTTCGTTAGTTGTGATCGTTTTACCCAATGTATGTTTTTGGGAGCGATACTCGTGAAGGGTTGCTGTTGATATTGGGTTTATATTACTAAAATCATTATGCAATTCCATTTCTCTGTCACACGAACAATTGACAATTCATGTTCTTTGTTCATGTCACACATGAGTCATATTCCATGTATTATTTTAATAGTACCTGATGTAATTCTTACATACACCACGCTATATCATTTTTCACTAATATTCGTACCTAATTAGTTCACTTTATGTTTCATAAACCCTAAACCTAACATGTGAACTATATTGGTAATTACCTATCAGAAGTGATGATATTAAAATTCGTCCCCCATGTTTGAAAAAATGATTGATCTCTAATACCAGGATTGTGCATCAGACGTGATTTCGCTGAATGATTGGTATTTGTTCCGTAGGTCACTGGATGGTTCGATGTGTGCAACAATACAATTCCTGCATTCGTGAAGAGTTTCCATTTGTGGGGCGAAATATGAGGCTATCGAGTATATGGTTTTGAATCGATGGTATGGGAAATTTCATAAATTGCTTATTTTCAGTGGTGTTGCAAATGTTTATGTTATTTTTGTTTTTTCTGGATTTTTGTTTAAAAAATAAGAGAGTGTGAACAAAAACACAATAGGTTGAGCTCAAGATTTCTTCTGCAGGGATTTTCGATGTCCAGGAGGCGAAGGACATCTGCGAAATGTGCAATTACAAGAAGATTGTTTCACAAATTGTTAAAGATGCGATTCTAAGTTATGTTTGTTTGCACACTGAAGTGTACGAAAAAAAAACCATAAATTCTGCACCCAAGTCACACCGATTCACAAGTTTCTAGGAGGATTGTGTAAGGTACCGTCTGAGAGAAGGGTCTGAACAGGTCGACGTCAGGACACCAACTCCAGTGATCCTCGCCGGAGCGAGGGCTTTTATAGACCTTAGACCCAGTGTCACGTGACCAACCGATTGTGACGTCACAGATAGACAAAACACTGATTTTTCCGGAATTTCCAAAAACATGTTAGAACCAATCAGTGGCTGCCACGTCACCTTTTAAACCGAAAATGAAGCTGATCACGTGACCTTTTGGAAATTACGTAGTTAGAGGTTTTTGTACTCCGGGGTCTCCGGCTGAACCGTGAGGGTGGCCGGCGGTTCCATCTTAACCGTCTAAAAATTATTCTAAGTTCTAAGCCGGACACCTCTCTAATACCACCAATATGAAACCGTTTTGGTGGTAAAACTGTTAATCACATATACATTTAATGAACTGTTATTCAACCATAATATCACGAAATAATGTACGAAATACCTTGGGGAACGATTGGAAACACCCCAAATCCGTTACAATATTATGAGATATGTTCAAGGTGATGAGTTCAAGGTAAAATCCAGGACTCCTGGTTTGCTTTGGATCAAAATTATGACATGAGTAAAGGCGATGGACTAAGCCGGTGTCAGCGTATTCAAATCTCGAGCATAATCTCAAGTTTGAAAAAAAAGATCGATGCTCTTGCAGGATTGGCGTGTCAGGCGGAAATTGGATGGTAATCTATAAATACAACATTAATTGCAAGAAGGGTACTGGGAGATGCGAGGCGCGTAACAATGGAATCCTTCCCAAGGCAGGATGTGTTCATTTCGAAATTAGACTATGATTCATGAGAGGAATATGCGATAATCGATTACACAAATAGTCATTTGGATAGTTTCCAGATAAAGTCGGCCTTGATGGTGTTACATCTGATCATCTTTTTCATGAGAATATTACAAATATAGGTCAAAATAGTCTAGATGAACTAAGTTCCATCTCGGCATGCTGAGTGTGTAGAGAGTATGGACCTTTCCGAGCTGAAATAAGATAATCGGGATGGATACTGTTGATCACCCCAATAATAATATGGACAAATATGAAAACATTCCTAAGTCTTCCAATATTTTGTATGTGAGTCAAGACACATGGGACTAAGACTATATTGTGACAATATTCGCTTGGGAGTAGAGTAAATCATCGAATGTAAACAATCATTTGCAATAATTTTATTATTGATTATTTATTGTTCCTTGCGAGTGACGACTACACTCGTAAAGGTGAGTAAGTTGAGTATAATTGATAACAGGATAGTAACATGTAGTTATCACTTGCAAGGAATCGTGTATCAGCAAGCACTTTCTGCCTCTAATCATCTCCATCCCCAATATTTGTGTGAGTATAAGATGTGGTTCCAAGCTCTAACTTACTCCTCGAATCAATCGCGCAGATAATAGAAACCACATGAGGTGTTTCGAATGTGTATATTGAATTATCTCCGTGTAAATCCCGCTGTAATTTTGTCAGCGGCAGAGTGAATGTGCGAGAAACACTACAGTACACATAGAGTACTGTAGTGTACTTTATCTACAATGTGCTTTGAAACGATTTCGATTTCCTACCAGACAGTACATACATTTAGGAACAGTTCTAACTGATATGTAAATTTGTAACCTGAAACAACAGTAATACCAATTTTTATATCCATCGTCTTCCAATGTCTGCTGGTTTTTGCAGCTTCATCCTCAGACAAGGCAGTTATTCCAAATAATTTCATGATCCGAAAGTTTGAAGTTAAAGTGTACAACAGAAGGGAAAAGTTTCACGGTATGTACATGTGGCACCATGTGTGCAACAACACAACACTTTGTATAAAATATTTACTTTGAAATGTGTGGGGAAACAATGTCGTAATTAATTACACAAATATTTATTTAGATACGATTTGGATGGATGGCTTGGCAAATTTCGCAAGGGATTATTATTGCTGGTGTTGTAAATTCTGCCGTTTGTAATAAAAAATATTCTGTAAAGAAAGAACAGTCTGTACAAATACCATACTACTTGAGTAACAATCCTCCATCCGGTTTTTTTTTTGCTGTATAGAAGCTCAATGTGCAACAATAGGATGGTCTGACCTAAACAAGATACCATCACTGAGATCGCCCCCTTGTATCACTCACAAGATATCCAATATCTTCATTATCCTGGGGTATAGCACATGAAACTGATCATTACCTCTCTTGTTAATATGCCCATGAGTATAAAACGTAGAACATCCA
Organism: Terebella lapidaria; assembly: GCA_949152475.1. Classification (NCBI taxonomy): domain Eukaryota; kingdom Metazoa; phylum Annelida; class Polychaeta; order Terebellida; family Terebellidae; genus Terebella; species Terebella lapidaria. Next base: position 24,170,722 of record OX424566.1, on the reverse strand, counting down.
ATTAACCCATTGAATAAATAGAAAAAGAAACACTTGGAAATATTGCGTATTTATGTTGAGATTGAACTTGATGGTGTTACATCTGATCATCTTTTTTATGGGAATACTACAAATATATGTCAAAATAGTCCAGATGAACTAGTATATATGTGCGAGAAACGCAGTTAATACCACCACAGTTGCTTTCCCATTTTCCGGTTTGAAATAAATACCCAGCGAGAATATGAACTCCATTTTATACACCACCAGAATTTCTGTTGTCTATTTTTATTACTGAAACATACCAAACACTGCAAAGTGTTTTCTTTCGCCTTAGAGAATGCTGAATCCTCTGACGGCACGTCAATATCAGATAATTCTATGAATATTTAATGGTTATATATCCATGGATATATAATAAAGACTAATTATATTATCATAACAGATCAGGAATAACAATCGGATGACACATACGTTAGATGTATGTGTAATATTGTGAAACATAAATTGTTTTGATTCCATATACAGTGTAATACCTGGAAAAAAAAACAGGAATTAGGCCTAGTTTAATTGGGAAATCGTTATTGAAATTATATAACATGTAGCTTTATGTATATGTTTATTATCCATATTATATATTTCATCCATCATATAATACAACTGTTCGCTCAACATTGTGCCATTTCAAGAATACTATTTGACCTTGCTTTTATGTGCGATTATTTCGAGAAAGGTTGTTCAGTAAGTTTTCTTGTTCAAAAGGTGATCTTTGTCAGTAGGGTGATCTTCTTTAGATCTAGATCATGACAACGTTGGACATTAAAACACCATTCACGTGAGCTAGGGCAATGAATATGGCAGGTGTAATCATAATCAAATCTGGAAACACAATTATAACTTTGAAAACAAGACCGATGGTCTAGATTTACTGCAGTGTCTGCGGGAAATTAGATGGTGATCCATAAATAACTCCTTCATTGTGCAAAGGTCACTGGCTTGTGCGATGTGTGCAATAATGGAAACATTTCTATGAACGGGAAGTGTTTTCATTTCTAAATTAAATCCTTATTTATGAGAGGAAATCTCTGATAAGCCAATACGAAATTACTCATTTGGAAAGATCTAGGCAAAGTCGGCGATGACTGTGTTGCAAATGTTGTTCTCATTCTTCCTGATACTTTGTTTTTCAGAAGCAATGTGAACAAATAAATACTAGCCTATTTCAGCTGAACCAGTTAATTTCGGATGGCTGAGTGCGAACCAGGTCATGGCAATTCACGAGGTATGCAACAATGGGAAACTTTCAATAGTCATGACGGATTGTTTCGTTTCTTAATGAAATAAGATGTAAGTGATAATGTGGTCAATTATACTGTACGATTAAGGTTTACCTCGTCTCAATAACAAATAGAAGGTCGTTTGCAAAACGTGGATTATTCACTTTTTTACTCACCGAAGGTGAGTATATGGGATCGACCGTTTGTATGTTTGGATGTATGTATGTCACAAACGTGGCACGTTTTGTTGTATGGGGACGGATTTTTTCCATTTGGGGCACGTTCTGGCCCTATCTGCTCCCTCTATCGATATGCCAACTTTGGAATTTCTCCGTGCATCAATGTTGACGTAGTTGCAAATTTGTCGAGTCGGACAATTTCCGCACGCAACGCCAGTCGCCAACATGTATCTAAGATCGGAGGGAGAGAGATATGATAGACGTGACAGCCGTGTGTTATGGGTTCTGAGATGGGCGAAAGCAGGGCTCCACACTAAGGACCTCCCGACCTCCCGGGGCAAGTAATAATTGGGTGAGGGCAAGTGAGCAAATATGAGCAGTCGCCCAACGGGCAACCACAAATTTGCGGCCAAATCATAGACATATTATTCAAATAAATGTGTTCGTTTTTGTCTCACAACCTGTCAAGATTGATTCACCACCGTATTGATTTACCGAGTGCTGGATGACACATCAATACTTTGTATGTACATAAATTATGCAAATTACGCAGTTAGCCAATAGCATTTGCGGGTTTACCATGACACAGCAGAACTTTGTATGTACATAAATTATGCAAATTACAAGTCAGCCAATAGCATGCGCGGGTTTCTCAGATCGCGTGCATGTTTACGATGTTGCATAGCAACGCATCCACCGAACGAACATGTTCCAAGTATTTGAAGCGTGCCGAATAAGTAGGCGAGATACGGTGGGTGCTGTTTTCCAGTTACAAAGCGATACTGTACTATGTTACTGTTAATATCAGAATATAATATAATTTGATATTTGAAAGGAAGAAATTTGGATCTAGAGTACAATAACAAGTTAATAACAACACCATGCGTTTCATTGACTGAAATATTGTGTATTCTGGCACTCCGAATGCATTGCCCCATGAGAACAGTGCCAGGAAAAACCCATCTGGCACTCTCTGTGGTTGTCAAGCAAAACGCCATGAAAAAGACAGAAAACGTTATCATTGCAAAAGCTACGTAGGCCATGTAAACACTGGCAAAATGGACAGTGTTTTGGTTTGAAACTCGTTGATTTCGTGGATATTTCTGTTGTTTTGGACAAAAGGCTCGGCCTAGATCACAGAGACTTGTGCCAAGATAAACCCATCTGGCAGTCGAAACAATGCCATATGCGTATAGGTAACTTGTCAGTCACGCGTGCATGTTCACGATGGGTACATTATGATGGGTATATTAATACAAGCCCGTCATAATATACCCATATGTACCCATCTTCGGTGAGTACGGCGCCCCATGGGCCCTTGTTTCTATAGACATGAAGGAGTGTACACTATGAGTGGATTTATGTGAATCTCCTTCATTCGTCATTCGCACGGTACCCAATAGCAGCAACTCAATTGAATAAACAACTAATCATTTCCGTCCTAAATATCTCTTGCAGAGTCTCAATCACATCTTTTCTGCTCTGATTTCTCTCCACATGGGGTATTGCGTTCATGTATTGAGACTTTCACTGTCAGACATAGAATGTATCTGTGTCAGCCACATTTTTATGAATGAACAAGAAATATCTATAGTAGCATATTATCATCCACAAATATCTATGGTAGCATGAATGTAAGATCATCCACTTTCAGTGTTTTACATACGAAATGTTCCACCTATTTAGAACATATAAGTAGGAAATACTCCTCTGATATTGAAGTCTGTAATGAAGCAAAGGCCTTACTCCTCGTCCGTCTATGTCTGTATATTGTCGTATCTTCTTTCATGACATGTACATGTACAGTGATGAAAATCAAAATATTGTACGTTGCAGAGAACGACAATATTCGCCAATTCATGTCAAAAGTGCAAATTTAAACAACCCCTTGATAACATTCGTGGTATGTTTGAACTTCACTGAACAGTACTTTCCCTGCACATAAACAGTAGTGTATGGTAATGTATGTATGACATGAACAATAATATTACTATAGCAGTAATAAATCGTCAAACTTTCATTGTTGATTTCATCTAAATACTCATCCATTGTAAGAGTAATATTAAGCGGCTCAGACACGTGGTCCTGCGTTCTGCCGTCTGTACAATTGCAAGAATATGAGGATGCATTGAAATTGTAAACTTCTGTATGTATTCAGGTCATTATTATTTCACAGAAGGTGTCATTGCTCGGCAAATATATAAATATATCATTGCTCGGCAAACTCATGAAAAGTCTCAAGGATTGTTACGGCAGTTACAACAAACTCAGTACACTGAGCTATATATCACAGAGTCCAGGGATGGTGTTCAAAAGCGCGTATTGTATATGTGCTGCATACCACTGAGTCAGTGAGGTGAAATATATAACGAAAGCCCTTGTATTTTAACCTTTGCTGACTCTAGCACTCTGCCATGCCTTGCGCAAATCTCCAGTATTCTTCATCCCGTCTTGTTGATATGATGAATACCTTCCTAAATGTATTCAAATGTAAGTGGTGGTGACATCGATGTGTTCTACATGTAGCTCTAATGTCGTCTCCCACTGTGACAGTTACCTGCATTTTTTTTTTTCACACACTTTCAAAAGTAACGTCTATCAAAACATTTGATTTCTCCACTTTGTACACAACTATACCTCATTCTGAACTGAAATCTCAGCTTAAAAAACTAATCAATAATTCATTTTTCTCTAAAAAGGGACAACGTCGGTACCACTATATTGTAGTTAAATATAATACCGCTTATTTTGTTAAAGGCGACTCTGATGCCCCATACAAATATACTGAAATAGATGTGGTAAATATGGTTAATTTTCTGATTGATAATATTTTTGTGGAACTTGGTGGTCGAATATTTCAACAAACTATTGGTATTCCCATGGGTACAAACTGTGCACCATTATTGGCAGACCTGTTTTTATACTCATATGAATCAGATTTTATCCAACATTTACAAAGAGGAGGTTCTAAGAAACTAACATGTAATTTTAATTTCACTTTCCGATACATAGATGATGTATTGTCGCTAAATAATCCCAAGTTTGGTGATTATTTGGATATCATATATCCTAAGGAACTTGAAATTAAGGATACTACAGAATCCGCTACTTTTTCCAACTATCTAGACCTGAGGTTGGAGATTGATAATGATTCTAACCTGTCAACTAGATTATATGACAAACGTGATGATTTCAATTTTTCCATAGTCAATTTCCCTTTTCTAAGCAGCAACATTCCTATGTCACCGGCATATGGTGTGTTTGTTTCTCAACTTATACGCTATTCCAGAGCTAGTTGCAAATATGAGGACTTTGTCTATCGAAGTGCCCAGCTAGTCTCTAAACTGCTACGACAAGGATATGTTTTACCAAGACTTATCGCTGCGTTTAAGAAATTCTATGGACGTCATCATGATCTGGTTGATAAATACAGCAAATCCATGTCTGCCATGCAACTAGATCTATTTTCATGTTAATTTTGGGGAATTCATGACGGGTGCCACTAGTGGGGCAGGAAATGCTCACTCTTTCCGGAACACCTGATTTCACCTCCTGATGGCCATTTACGGGGGTTCATGAGTTTCCCTGTCATTTTTGTTTTCTCTCACTTCGTATGCCTGATATGACTTTCTGTCCCCGGACTATGAGATTGGATAACGGACCCTGTTTTGTTTGCTCGGAATACTTGATACTGGGTATTGATTCCACGTCTCTTCTTATTAGATCGAAATCTGAGTCAGGATGTTGTCTGAATATAGCTCATTATTGCGAGATCACATGCTGTTGCAAAGCGTGTAATAGTGAGAACATTTCAATACCCATAGAAACAATCATATTTCACATACTTTCTGCCTCTGATGACGCCTGTGCGGCTTTGGATTCAAGTATATAGTTGAATTTCGTTCTCATTCCAACTATGTTGTACATTATGTATGCCATTCTTATACAACATTGTCTGTTACTTAATGTCTCTTTTCGCAATTGAGATTCTCTAATATCATACGATTATGTTATTATCTAATTGTGTTTGGCTGCATTGAAAACATTGCCAACTTGGACTACCTTCAAACATATATAATACACTTTTGGTCCTTGTTGGATTTAATTATAATGTTACCACCACATAATGTGTAAACTTGATTGAATCAATACCAATTACCTTATTCGTGTGTCTGTTTGCTACCAACAAGCCTAGAATGAGCACGTGCGATCGATGTCTGAAGTGTGAATTAGACGCAGTGCGCACACTTGACATTATTCGAAATTTACACTTGAATCGGATCCAATACTTGTGATTTAATTCAACGCTGAAAATGCCAAGTGGGATATCTATGTCAAGTGCGATATAGGCAACACGACATTTGATATCACAACGTGTGGTATTATACGTTCGTTAGTTGTGATCGTTTTACCCAATGCATGTTTATGGGAGCGATATTCGTGAAGGGTGGCTGTTGATATTGGGTTTATATTACTAAAATCATTATGCAATTCCATTTCTCTGTCACCCGAACAATTGACCAGCCATTACTTTGTTCATATCACTTTCCATGCACTATATCATTTTCCATGCACTATTTCAATAATACCTGATGTAATTCTTACATATATCACGGTATTTTTTTTAATTTTTTTTTAAAACTAATATACGTACCTAATTAGTTCCCCTTACGTTTATTAAGCCTTAAGCGTAACATGTGAACTATGTTGGTAATTACCTTTCAGAAGTGATGATATCCAAATTCGTAAATGTCCCCCATGTTTGAAATATGATGGATTTCTAATACCAGAGTTGTGCATCAGACGCGATTTCGCTGAAGGCCTATGCATGATTGGTATTTGTTCCGTAGGTCACTGGATGATTCGATGTGTGCAACAATACAATTCCTGTAGACGGGAAGAGTTTCCATTTGTGGGGCGAAATATGAGGCTATCGAGTATATGGTTTTGAAATTGCTTATTTTCAGTGGTGATGCAAATTTTTATGTTATTTTTGTTTTTACTGCTTTTTTTGTTTAAGAAATCAAAGTGTGAACAAAAACACAATTAGTTGAGCTCAAGATTTCTTCTGCAGGGATTTTCGATGTCCAGGAGGCCAAGGACATCTGCGAAATGTGCAATTATAGGAAGATTGTTTCACAGATTGTTAAAGATGCGATCCTAGGTTATGTTTGTTTGCACACTAAAGTGTACGAAAAAACCCCATAAATTCTGCACCCAGGTCACGCCGATTCACCAGTTTCTAGGAGGAATCGTGTGATAAAGTACACCCCGAGTCTCGTTTGTTGATTTACCAGATTGTACAAAGTGCATTACATGAAATAATATCATTTTGCACGGTGAATAGAACATATGGGGTCAGGAAATGTAGCCGTATGATCTATATTATTTCAACAGCTTTTTAGATATCTGAATCTGTAGCTAGGGCAGAACATATTCTGTCCACATCATATTCGTCCTCCTCCTAAACAAATCGATTTGATTGCATGTCTATCTTAGTATTGATATTATTATTCCTTGAACATTCCATGTATTTGCCATCAAAATGTTTCGTGTCCCATGAATATAGTTTTCCTTTTAGGTTCAATCTTTTCAGTGAAACCGCCAGTATATCTGTGAACTGAACTGTGCAATGGATATTATGAGATATGTTCAAGGTATTGAGTTCAAGGTAAAAACCAGGACTTCTGGTTTTGCTTTGGATCAAGATTATGACATGAGTAACGGCAATGGACTAAGCAGGTGTAAGCATATTCAAATCTGGAGCATAATTCCAGGTTTGGAAAAAAATTGATCGATGCTCTTGGCGGATTGGCGTGTCAGGCGGAAATTGGATGGTAATCTATAAATACAACATTACTCTCGGCATGCTGAGTGTATAGAGGGTAAAATCAGATATTTGGGATGTATACTGTTGATCACCCCAATAATAATATGGACAAATATGAAAAGATTTCCACAAACAGTGTGAAGTATTTCAATTTTCTGTATGTGAGACAAGACATGTGGGATTAAGACTATATTGTGCCAATATTCGCTTGGGGGCAGAGTATATCATCGAATGTAGACAAGAATTTGCAATAATTGTTTTATTGATTATTTATTGCACAAAAGCAAAGGTGAGCATAATTGATAACAGGATAGCAACATGTAATCATCACTCGCGAGGTATCCAGAATCAGCAAGCAATTTCTGTCTCTAATCATCTCCATCCCCACTATTTGTGAGTATAAGATGTGGTTACAAGCTCCAGTTTACTCCTCGAATTAATCACGCAGTTAATAGAAACCACATGGTGTTTCTCTAATGTTTGTATTGGATTATCTGCGTGTAACTCCCGCTGTAAATTTGTCAGGGGCAGAGTGAATGGGCGTGAAACACTACAGAACACATACATATAGAGTATCACAACATTCTTATCTACAGTCTGTGCTTTGAAACAACTACCCATGAGACAATACATACATGTAGGAGAAATTATTCTAATGCATACATTTATAACCTGAAACAACACTAATACCAACTTTTATATCCCTCGTCTTCCAGTGCCTGTTGGTTATTGCAGCTTCATTATCAGGCAAGGCAGTCATTCCAAATAATTTCACATAATCCGAATATGTGAAGTTCAAGTGTAGACAGTTGAACAATTGAGCACGTATTGTAGTGATGAAACCTAGCTCGTCCTTTTATGTTGCAGACAGATGCCCTTGTTCAGTACAGGAAGTCTCACAATTATTTCACAAATTCACTGCAGCGTCATCAGGACGTATTTCGGAAGATAACAAAGTTCGTAACTTGTGAAGATATGTGCGCAAGAAAACCCACAATTATCACAGCGAGCACGATAGTGCATCCTGGGATTTTCGTGGCTGAAAATGTAGAAATCGATACCCGTCCGACAAACAGTGTTAGTGAACAATGCGAGTGATATTATGGTATCAAAGACAAAGCCTTGTAAACATCACAGAATTATTAACATGGAAAGAAAGTTAACAGCCTCAAAATAGCATTGTGCTGTAAAAGTAGAAATAACACAGGCGCTGTGTTCCTAAAATACATATGGAAATGTATTGTCTGTTTATGAAATGAGGTATTGTATGTTTGTCATAATTATGTTGTTTTTGCGAGCTCATAATTTGTAGATAGGTTGTATTTACATGCCAGTGTATGAGTTGTTTTGCATGTATTTTTAGTAATAAATGTGGACGTTTGATAGAATGGCGCCTGGAGACGCTTAAATCAAGAGCATGATTCTATTTTACACGAACTCACCTTAAAGCTACGGAGGCGCATTGGGGCCACAGCGGATGTATGTACGAATAAAAACAGTTTCCACGTCTTTTCTTGCCAGGTATGTCTGGTAGGACGAAACAACAACTTAATGGCCGTCAGATATCATACTGCTCCCAGCTTGGACGGATGAATGGCCGAAAGAGTTCAAACATCGATTGCCAGATCACTACACAAGGCTTCAAAGCTAAACTTGATATTCGAATATTTGTTGTCTGATCCGGGCTAATCTTGGACAGGTAAGGAAAAAACAGGCCAGTGGATTCATCAATCTCTCTGCGTCTGCCATTCCTTGTGGCACTATCATATATGGAATATCCAAGGCATCCCTTTTCGGATCAACTGCACGGTGAATAGAAACCATGTCTGTGTATATATCTGCGGAATATTTTTCTGGTCAATCAAATTATTATCTATGTCAGCAGTTACTATGTGTTATAACACCAGGCATGTTTGAAATGTACATCTCAATCGTATCGGATACTGCTTACTGTGATTTGAAATGCCAAGTGTGATATCTACATCATCAGAGGTAATTACAGACGTACACATGACACATCATATGATAACATGGTAGGGTTTTGTACTTTCTAGATCAATAATCCCTTGAAGAGGTCACTATTTCCATTATATGCGATGGTTTAACCCATTCATATGATCGTCGTCCGTGATGGGTTGCTGGGTATATTAGATATGGGAGTTTATTGTTGTATATTGCTGGCTAATTAATTCCATTAGGTTCTCTGCCAACCAATATTAGAGTTGTGCGACAGGAGGAAATATGTTGACGGTCTGTAAATGTGGCACCATGTGTGCAACAAACAACACTTTCTAAAAAATATTTTACTTTGGAATGTGTGTGAAATCAATGTCGTAATTAATTACACAAATATGTAGTTAAATACGATTTGGATGGATGGCTTGGCAAGTTTCGCAAAGGATTATTATTATTGGTGTTGCAAATTGTGCCGTTTGTAGAAAAATATATTCTGTAAAAAAACAGTGTGTACAAACACCATACTACTTGAGTAACAAACCTCCATCTGGGATATTTTACTCTCTAGAAGATCAATGTGCAACAATTGGACGGTCTGACCTAAACATGAGTTCTTCACTGAGATCACTTCCTTGCATTAATCGCAAGGTATCCAACATCGGCATTATCCTGGGGTATAGCACTCATGAGTACAAAACGTAGAACATCCGATTAACCCATTGAATAAATAAAAAAAAAAACACTGAGAATTTTGCGTGTTTATGTTGGGATTATTACCCTGGAATATTGACTGTGTGTCAGTGACCGGTGCGCGAGGTATGTGCGAGAAACGCAGTTAATAACACCACAGTTGCGTTCCCATCTTCTGGCTTGAAATAAATACCCAGCAAGAATATAAACTCCATTTAAACACTAGCAGAATTTATGTTGTCTAATTCTATAACTGAAACATACCAAACACTGCAAGTGTTATCTTCCTCTTTGTGGAATGCTGTATCCTCTTACACGTCCAAAATGACATTGCCAAGTAATCCATGGATATCTAATGAAAGCTAATTAAATTATCATATCGGGGATAACAGATCGGGAATAACAATAGGATAACATATACGTTAGCTGTATGTGTAATATTGGGAAACATAAATTGTTTTGAGTCCATTTAACACCTGGGAAAGCCTAGGAATTAGGTCTTATATAACTAGTGAAAATGTTTGAAATTATATAACATGTTGCTTCATGTATATATTTATCATCCGTAATATACATTTCCTGCATCATAAAATACAACTGTTTGCTTAACATTGTGCCATTTCAAGAATACTATTTGAACTTGCTATTATGTAAGTATCAATCTATTACCACCAATACAGTGAGATTTTATTGATGCCAATAACAAACGAAAAATACAATATTTTGCAATAGAAACAAAGCCCGACCGAATAGTTTATCCAAAGACACACTGGTGTCATCAGGGGCAGACAGTGTGTTAACTGTAGTTGTTTCTGTAGTTGTAGTTGTATACAACTGCCCAACCACCTATGAAAACAATTTAGAAATCCGAAACAACCCCAATGGAACAGATATATGACAAGTACATAAGTACCTAATCACAAGCCCGAAGGCTACTGAGTTGATGGTATCCTCGGGGACAGATTTAACGTCCGCCAGCAGTGACACCGACTCAGCGGTATGAATGTAAGTATCAATCTAATACCACCAATACAGTGAGATTTTAATGATGCCAATAACAAACGAAAAATACAATATATTGCAATAGAAACAAAGCCCGACCGAATAGCTTATCCAAAGACACACTGGCGTCAACAGGGGCAGACAGTGTGTTAACTGTAGTTGTTTCTACTGTACACCTGATGGAATTAGTATACAACTGCCCAGCAACCTATGAAAACAATTTAGAAATCCGAAACAACCCCAATGGAACAGATATATGACAAGTACATAAGTACCTAATCACAAGGCCGAAGGCTACTGAGTTGATGGTATCCTCGGGGACAGATTTAACGTCCGCCAGCAGTGACACCGACTCAGTGGTATGAATGTAAGTATCAATCTATTACCACCAATACAGTGAGATTTTAATGATGCCAATAACAAACGAAAAATACAATATTTTGCAATAGAAACAAAGCCCGACCGAGTAGTTTATCCAAAGACACACTGGCGTCATCAGGGGCAGACAGTGTGTTAACTGTAGTTGTTTCTACTGTACACCTGATGGAATTAGTATACAACTGCCCAACAACCTATGAAAACAATTTAGAAATCCGAAACAACCCCAATGGAACAGATATATGACAAGTACATAGGTACCTAATCACAAGCCCGAAGGCTACTGAGTTGATGGTATCCTCGGGGACAGATTTAACGTCCGCCAGCAGTGACACCGACTCAGTGGTATGAATGTAAGTATCAATCTATTACCACCAATACAGTGAGATTTTAATGATGCCAATAACAAACGAAAAATACAATATATATATATATAAGCCCGAAAAAATGATGCCAATAACAAACGAAAAATACAATATTTTGCAATATTTACTCAAGTATTTTATATATATATTGTCTTAATATATTGTCTTCTTCCAATATGTGTTTCAAGAAGGGTTGTTCAGTATATTTTCTTGTCAGCCAGGTGATCTTCTTTAGATCTATATCATGACAATGTTGAACATTAAAACACCATTGATGTGAGATAGGGCAATGAACATGGCAGGTGTAATCATAATCAAATCTGGAAACACAATTATAACATTGAAAACAAGACGGATGATCTAGATGGACTGCAGTGTCTGGCGGAAATTGGATGGTGATCCATAAATAACTCCTTCATTGTGCGAAGGTCACTGGCTTGTGCGAGGTGTGTAATACTGGAAACATTTCTATGAACTGAAAGTGTTTTCATTTCGAAATTAGATCCTTATTTATGAGAGGAAATCTCTGATAAGCCATTATGAAATTACTCTTTTGGAATGATCTAGGCAAGGTTGGCGATGACTGTGTTGCAAATGTTGTTCCCATTCTTGCTGATACTTTATGTTCTTTTTTCAGAACCAATGTGGACAAATAAATACTAGCCTATTTAAGCTGAACTAGTTTCCTCCCGGGGTCCTGAGTGCAAAACAGGTCATGGCCGTTCGCGAGGTATGTAACAATGGGAAAACGTCAATATGATGGAGTGTTTTATTGGTTAATGAAATAAGACGTAAGGGATAATGCGGTCAACTATGTATCGTACAAATTTTGATTTAGGATTACCTCATCGCAATAACAAATAGAAAGTCGTTTGCAAAACGTGAATCAATCCCTTTTTATAGACTTGAAGGATATACACTAGAAGTGGATTTATGTTAATCGCCTTTATTCGCCATTCGCTGTCCACTATCAGCAACATCACTGAATAAAGGACAAACAACTAATCATTTACCTCCCAAATAATCTCTCCGCATGAGGTGTTGCATTCATGTATTGGACTTTAACTGTGAGAAACAAGCTGTATCCGGTCAGCCACATATTTATGTGTAGACAAGAAATATCTATGGTAGCATATTATCATCCACATTCAGTTTTACCTACGAGATAATACATATATGTAGGAACTGCTCCTCTTAATCAGATAGTAAATCTGTAATTGAAATAAAGCAAAGGGGCCTTATTCCCCGTCCGTCCAAGTCTGTATATTGTCGCATCTTCTTTCATGACATGTACATGTATAGTGATGACAACCAAAACATTCTACGTTGCAGAGAGCGACAATATTCGCTAGTTCATTCAAAAGTGCAAAATGACAACAACAAAAAACATTTGAAAACATGTATTCGTGGTATGTTCAAACTTCACTGCACGGTCACCAGGGCGTTTCCTGAAGAATAGTGTAACGTGCAACTTTCCCTTCACATGAACAGTAGTGTTTGGTAATGTATGTTTGACATGAACACAATGATGTTACTATAGCAGTAATGGGATATCAAACATTAATTGTTGATAAAAGAGTATTATTTAAGCAGCTCCGACACATGGTCCTGTGCTCTGTCGTCTGAACAAGTGCAAGAATGTGAAGATGCATTGATATTTCTGTATGTATTCAGGTCATTATGGTTTCACAGCTGTCTAAATATATCATTGCTCGGCAAATTATTAAAAAGTCTCAAGGATTGCTACATCAGTTACAGCAACTCAGTACACTGGGCTATATATCACAAAGTCCAGGGATGGTGTTCAAAGGCGCGTATTGTATATGTGCTGCATACCACTGAGTTGGTGAGGTGAAATACATATCACGAAAAATATTGTATTTTGAACCTTGGCTTTCTCTCATGCCACGCCTTGCGCAATATATACAACATTCATCATCTCAATTTGTTGACATGGTGAATACCTTCCCAATGTATTCAATGATCGACATACAGAAATGATTGACGTCATGGAATTGTAGTATTCTATTAAAGTGATAAATTCACTGGTTCCGAATGTTCTCAAAGGACAAAACATTATGGGGACTCGGCTATATTATGCATGCTTATGGAAGGATAAAATGCATGGTTGAAATCTTTCCATTTTGTGTGCCTATGGCTTAGGTACGTCTTATCTATATACCATCTGTTGAATGGTAATGGAATAAATAATCTGATATATTTCGTGTGTAATTTAGCATTTAAAAGATGCTTCAGCGTGGTTCTATTTTCATAATGATCCCACCTTGAATTTACCTCCATGCTGATATACATAAAACAAATGCCCCGTTTTCTTGCTATTAGCGTCTAGTCGAAAAAAAAACACCAGCGTAATACTTGCCAGATAGCATGGTGCTCTCAGCGAGGTGAGTGAATAAATCGACCCAGTTTATCATCTAGCATTAACACAAGGCTTCAAGACTGAACTCGATACTCGAGAAAAGTGTGCGTGGTCCAATGGGTGGCTAGAATTGGACTGACGGAAAGGAAAGAGAGCCAACGCGTTGACCATTCTCTTTACCTCTGTCAGACCTTTGTGTTCAGGAATCTCTCTCTCTCAATGATCATTCGATTACTCTACCCGAATACAGTGAGCATCAGTCCAGTGATTTGTGAAAAAAGGACTGAGAATCAAGGGCAGTGTTTGAGCGGCACGTGAACAACGAATTGATCTTCAAATGAATTTTCAGTTTCATACATCTTTTTCATTGCTGTATTGTCTGAAAAGTCATGGGAAACATTATATGATGAGCGATGGGAATTATGATGTTGCGATGGGGGAGATTCAGTATAAAAAGTGTCAGAATCGCTACATTCTAGCAAAGCCTAGTTTGGCGTAACTATCAGATATTATTAAAACACTCAACTCGAGAGTATTATTCTATTTTAACACATATCACATTTGCACATATGTATATAAAAGAATATGATATATTCTCGTAGAAGCACAACACCAGTGTACCTACCAAGCTTAGATAGATGAATAACTGACCGAGTTTACCATTAGTAATCTGCCCACAACACTAACATTCCATACTGAACTCGACGTCACAAAAATAATGTGTGTATGACCCAATGAGTTTAGACTGGTCCAGAGTGATCAAAACGATTATTAGGCTGGCCAAAACGAAGATGGGCCAAACCGCTCACCAGTTTCATCACGTCTGCCACGTGATTGTGTTCAGGAATCCTCTGCACAATGATCAGTCGATAACTTAACACCCGAATTTTGCCCAGTGCTTGTGAGAATAGGACAAAACCTATTTTGAAGGCAATCGAACAGCTCATCGATCCACCAATCAATCGTCGGTTTTTTATAGACTTTTTTGTGGGGATATGCTATGGAAAGGAAGTCGTGGGGGAAACTGTTGCGATGGGAGGATATTCAATATGATGAATACCAGCATTTCTATATTCCAACAGGGCTTACCTGACCGAGAAATACCAGACAATTCCGTACGAAACACGGGTAGTGCATATGAAAATCAGGCAAATCTTTCAGCGGAATTCATAGTGAACAAAAGACCAATACCTGCAAGTTTTATCTAAATTGTATCTAACAGTATTCCTGCTATAGCATACCCGAAGATATTGTTTTCCTCTGCCGCCCCCCCCCCCCGACCCCCACCCCCCACAACACATAAACGTACACTGGACTGCACCAGAAGCACTATGTTTTAGTGCTGTACACAAGGAGTGTTCTCTTAACAAAACCGTTCCACCCAGATCACCATCTTTCATCTCTCTCAGAATATCCAATATCAGCAATCTCATAGGCATCCGTACAGAAAACTCGCCATTTTACCTTGGTATTGTATCTGAGAGTACCAAATTAAGAACATGCGATCAAGCCAGTGGCGTGGTGAATAGTGGGATTATTACACCTACATGCATTATTTCCCAGAAGTACCTCTGTCAGTGAGTTTCAGGTTTTGTCATAGACGTAGAATCAATACCCAGTATTAGGTATTCCGAGCGAACAAAACAGGGTCCGTCATCCAATCTCATAGTCCGTGGACAGAAAATCATATCAGGCATACGAAGTGAGAGAAAACAAAAATGACAGGGAAACTCATGAAGCCCCCAAAATGGCCATTAGAAGGTGAAATCAGGTGTCACCAATGCCACTAGCCTGGATATGTTTTGTTTCTGGACAAAAACTCATTGTTCAGCTCGTTTTCCCATTTTCACTAAAACATTACAAATTGTTATGTTGTGCAACACGCATGAAACGATACTAAGGAATGAGTCCCAAGAATTTCTTCGAGTAAAATCCATGGAAAGAGTGAGCATCAAAAACCATTACATTTTTGGCTTACCTAATGTGATTATATTCAAATCCGGAAGCATAGTTCTCAGTTATAATCTGATGTTTTAGCCCCAATGGCATGCTGGGGAGAGTCGACTGGTCGTCTATAAATAACTTTATAGACGACCGGGAGGTAAGTAGCTGGTGCGAGGCGAGTAAAAATGGGAACATTTCTATTATATGGACGGGAAGTGTTTTTATTTTGAAGTTAGGTTATGATTATTGAAGGAAGTTTATAATAATACCAAACACAATTTCTCATTCAGATTGAGATAACATTGACACTGGTGGTGTAACAAGTGTTAATTTATACAGTTTTCAAAGTAATGTATACAACTTATCACCGAATGCCATTGGACGGTGCTCAGTCATTCAAGATGGTGACGCAAGACGGTGATAATGTCTTAAGTGGTGTGAAGGTATTTCACTCTCAGTGTTAGTGAAGCAATATGAGTGGGGGAATATTTTTGGTCACCCCAATGAAAATGTTTGGGAGGCAAATTTCAATCTGTGAAATAGAACAGTACAAACTGTTTCCAGAATTATCTTGCAAATCTATTATTCGTTGTACTTACAACGGCGAAGACAGTATGCTAAAAAAGCGAAATCGTATTCAGAGTGAGATGAATACCTACATGTCTTCAAATTTATGCCTGAAATAGGTGCATCAGTTTTTCGTAGGCACTCAGACATGTGGCCCTGGGTTTCACCATAGTGTGACATACCACTGAGTTTGAGAAGTGAAATTAATATCATGGAACTTTTGAAGAGAACTTGTATTTTTGAGTTTTGCCAAAGAATCCTTTTCTTTATTTATCATCCCAGGGCGTTGATATGATGACTACTTTTCCAATGTATCGAACAAAAGGCATAAACAACTGTATAACGTTCTGTACAAGTGAAAGAAAAATCGCCAACAGTCTTATTCATAAAGAAATTAATACGGACTTAAAAGTGTATTCCTCTTGTGATATGAAATATTACATGGACAATTTTGTGTGCTCATGATGTTTAGCTATATAATACATACATGTCATCTAATAAACTACTTCGCAGATATTTTCTCGAATAATGAGCATATTCATCTATTTTGTGTGTAATATCACTTAAATTTTGAGCACAGTTTACTAGGCAATCATATCACATTTAAGTTGAATATATATATACATCCATATAACTATGTATACATACAAGTAATTGCCACGTTGTTCTTCCATTTGCGATATCAAAAAGCAGTTACCATGCTGTCTCGTGCTTGGATGGATGAATAATTTACTGTGTTTTAATATGGATATTTAAAGTTGCCCACACCACAATGAATCCACATCCAACTCGATACCACAAGAAGGATGTTTGTGGCCCAAAGGGTGGCTAGAATTGGACTGGCGAAAAACGCGTGACACCCCTTTGACATTTAACAGATACAAACATGAATCAAAATGCAGAACATCGAGCAGATGCATATCTCTTTCGTATGAATAGTTAATCCCTGTGTTGAGTTAAATGATTCATTCTAAACTATATTATTAAATATACATCAAAGGTTTTTGCGAAAAGTTTGAGAGCATTATTACACACCATTTTTACCTATATTTATGTATATTTTAATTACGATTTTTATTACGAGAGGTCGGACAACACAAGAAGAACTAGTATCATGGAAGTTATTGGGAGGTAGCTTCGCCATCTGAACGAGGACACCAGTGTGAGAGTACATTGAAATGTTAAATGTCCTTTTTTTCTCACGTCACTAACATTTCACAATAGACATCTAAATATATCATCGCTGGTGACTCCATGACAATGCTCGAGGCTGTGTGCATCAGTACAATGGACTATATATCATGTGATATACTATGTGTACAAGCCAATGGCCGGTGTTCAAAAACATGTTATGTAATATGCACAAACCAATAAGTTGTTGAGGCTTATGAAAAAATTGAAAAACTAAAGTTTTGTATTTTGAAATTTTGCTAGAATTCGCGGTCACAGCCTACAACTCGAGATGTAAGTCACAGCCAACTTACGTCTGAACCATAATAGTGTATTGTGAAATAAAACATATACCAACGCTGCTGTTTTTCAAAGAATGAATACGGACCTAAAAATAGCGATATATTGTATGTGTGTTCTCTGTCGCCCATGCTATAGCGTACTTACAAGATATCCTATATATTATTTTTGATGCATTTTTTTCCTAATGATAAACAGATGACCTTTCAAAACATCAAAAGCAGGATTCTGTTTCTATCATACGCCCACATTGAAGCCAATTGCATTATATGTATATATCAAAGCAATTAACACGTTTGTGGTAGGTGCATCCAGCAGAAAGAAAACATCATGTTACCTGCCAGATATCATGGTCAGATAGATGAATAACCGAGCCAGTTTAAACATCAATAATCTGCCTGCATCAGGAGGCATTGAGACTAAACTCGATACCACAGAATGAGTGTGTATGGTCCATTTGGCAGCGGATTTGGTCTGGGGAAAACGAAAAACAGCCAGCACGTTTACCATTCTCTTCGCGTGTGCAAAACCTTAGTGTTCAGGAATCGACTCCACAACGAGCATTCGACAACTTTACGCCCGAGCAGGGAGAAAATCAGCCTTGCCTAGTAATTTGTGAAAAAGAGGACTGCGAATCGAGACAAATAATGTATTGATCTGCGAATCAACTGTAGGTTTTATGAGCCTTTTTAGGGGGTATTGTTTGAAAAGCTAGTCGTTGGAGGAAATCATCTGATGTGTGGTGACAAATTCAATGCTGTAATTGGAGCAGATTCGATATAAAAAAACTCGCTATTTCAAAGCACAGCCTTTGAAATATATCCACGTCATCATGCTTCTACAATAGTCATCTAAATATATCGTTGCTGGCGACATGAAAATGCTCAAGACATTTTGCATCAATAGAGTGGAATGTGTATCATGGTGAAAGACATGTCTATGGACGATTCAAAGCTATGAATAGCTTGTATTTCTGAAAGTTAACTCGGTTATACCTTTTCTATATATCTTTCCTATATACAACTTTCCTATTATATTTAACGTCCCAACTTGTGGAGATGACGAATACTATTCCACTTCAAAAAATAAAATAAATGTACATACAAAAGAACCTTAACTGCCTAAGAGTAACATTTAATTATGAAAATAAAGTTACACCAACGCTCCTGTTTTTAAAGAATAAAATCAAAACATATTGCCTGTTCAGGATGTTATACATTTTCTGAATGCCATCTGTCTGTTTGTGGGCCAATGAGTTATGGTTATGTCGTACAAGCCATCCTATAAATTGTTGCTGATGTATCTTTTTACAATAACAAACAAACGACCTTTTGAAAGAATGGCACAAATACAATCTTGGTTCAAGAGCATGATTCTATTTTCATCACAACCCCACCGTGAAGCTAGTTACAGGTATAAATATATTCATATAAAAGCAATTGCCTCGTTTTTTGTTAGCTGTATTTAGTGAAGAGAAAACACCAGTGCACCTCTGAGATATCATGGTCAGAGAAAAAAACCGACCGAGTTTAAACATCGATACTCTGCCCACAACACAAGGCATCGAGACTAAACTCGATATCATAAAAAGATTGTGTGTGGCCCGATGGGGACTAGACGAAAAACGAAAAAGGACCAACACGTTTAACACTCTCTTCGCGTCTGCCACACCTTTGTGTTCAGGAATCTGTTCTACAGTGATCATTCGATAATTTCACACCCGATTACAGCGAGAATCAGTCTTGCAGTGTGATTGTGAAGACAAACACTGAGATTCAAGGACAGTGCTTGAACGTCATGCGAACAGCGTATTGATCTGCAAATCAATCGTCTCTATATACACCTTTGTGTCTGAGTCTGAAAACGTCGTCGTGAGGATGATGATCTGATGAGTGTCGGGAAATTCGATGTTGTGATGGGAGGGGATTCGATATAAAAAGTGTCAGAAACGCTACATTCCAGCAGAGTCTAGCTGGGTGTGAAATTCCAGACAATTCCATATATAACACGGGCGGTGCATTCGATTTTTTTTTTCTGGGGAACCCAAGAGATCCAAAAACTCACAGTTTCAGTATTCGCATATAAGATGGCACTGTTTATCCCTGTTCACACAACGAAACAAACCACATTACAATACACCCGAAACATCATGGCAGCTTTTCCATATAATTATGCAAATGACGTTGAATGACACATTTATTTATTGAATACTGATTTCTATATCATTGTAAAAGTGTACTATCCATAAATAAGGCATCACGAGCCGATAATGGCACAAAATGTGACACTATACCACTTCATCCCTATAAATGTCAAGCTGATCATGCGTTTTCTATATATAGATAGACAGACAGGGAGACCGATAGACGGAGAGACAGAGAGCCAGACACAAATGCAATAGCCTCTTCCCCGGCTGAGGCGAGGGTGATAATAATTGGATGACACTTACGTTAGCTATGTGTAATATTGTGAAACATAAATTGTTTTGAGTCCATATCATACCTGGAAAAAAACCGCAGGAATTAGGCCTAATATAACTGGGGAAACATTATTGGAATTATTTAACATGTAGCTCTATGTATATGTTTATTATCCATAATATATATTTCCTCCATCTTATAATACAACTGTTTCCTCAATATTGTGCCATTTCAAGAATACTATTTAACCTTGCTATTATGTGCGATTATTTCGGGAAAGGTTGTTCAGTAAGTTTTCTTGTTAAAAAGGTGATTTTTGTCAGTAGGGTGATCTTCTTTAGATCTAGATCATGACAACGTTGGACATTAAAACACGATTCACGTGAGATAGGGCAATGAACATGGCAGGTGTAATCATAATCAAATCTGGAAGCACAATTATAACTTCGAAAACAAGTCCGATGGTCTAGATGGACTGCAGTGTCTGACGGAAATTTCGACGGTGATCCATAAATAACTCCTTCATTGTGCAAAGGTCACTGGCTTATGCGAAGTGTGCAAAAATGGAAACATTTCTATGAACGGGAAGAGTTCTCATTTTGAAATTATTTCCTTATTTATGACAGGAAATCTATGATAAGCCATTGCAAAATTATTCATTTTGAAAGATTGAGGCGAGGTCGGCGATGACTGTGTTGCAAATGTTGTTCCCATTCTTCCTGATACTTTATGGTTTTTTTTCAGAAGCGATGTGAACAATTAAATACTAGCATATTTCAGCTGAACCAATTCCTCTCAGAATGCGGAGGGTGAAGCAGGTCATGGCCGTTCGCGAGGTATGCAACAATTGGAGACTTTCAATAGACATGACGGATTGTTTCATTCGTTAATGAAATAATTATACATTGCAGCTTTCGCATAAGGATGACCTCATCACAATAACAAATAGAAGGTCGTTTGCAATAAGTTTATCATTCACTTTTTATTGTATAGATATGAATGAGTGTACACTAAAAGTGGCTATATATGTGAATCTCCTTCATTCGCATGGTACCCAATATCAGCAAAATATTGAATAAACAACTAATTATTTCCGCCCTGAATATCTCTTACAGATTCTCAATTACCTCTTTTCTGATCTGATCTCTCTCCGCATGGGGTATTGCGTTCAAGTATTGGGACTTTGAGTGTGAGACACAAAATGTATCTGTGTCAGACACATATTTATGTGTGTATAAGAAATATCTATAGTAGCATATTATCATCCACATTTAGTGTTTTACCTACGAGATATAAGTAGGAAATTTGTAATTAGGAATAAAGCAAATACATTTTTCCTCGTCCGTCTAAGTCTGTATATTGTCACATCTCCTTTCATGACATGTACATGTATAGGGATGAAAAGTGATGAAGTGATGAAAACTTTCCCTGCACATGAACAGTAGTGTTTGGTAATGTATGTTTGAAATGAACGATGATATTACTATAGCAGTAATGTATCATCAAACGTTCATTGTTGATTTCATCTAATAAATAAAACAAAGTTCAGGTATTTGAATATCGTGTGGGTGGGAACCATAGAACCAATATAAGAGTATTATCAAGACACGTGGACCTGCGCTCTGCCATTTGAACAAATGCAAGAATGTGAGGATGCATTGAAATGTTAAACATCTGTATATTCAGGTCATTATGATTTCAGAGAAGCTGTCTAAATATATCATTGGTTGACAAATTCATGAAAAAGTCTCAAGGATTGTTACAGCTGTTACAAAAACTCAGTACACTGGGCTATTTATCACAAAGTCCAGTTTTCAAGACATGTTTTGTATATGTGTTGCATACGCCTGAGTTGATGAGGTGAAATATATGACGAACACCCTTGTATTTTGAACCATTGCTTACTCTCTGCCACGCTTTGCGCAATATATACATTATTCATCATCCCAATTTGTTGACATGATGAAAAACTTCCCAACGTATTCAATATTAGACATATATAAATTGGTTGACGTCGAGAAATTGTAGTTTTCTGTAGTGTAGTGTTCTCGAAGGACAAATGCGGACTTGAGCATATTATGCATGCTTATGGAATGATAAAATGCATGGGTGTTATCTGTCCCTGTTGTGTACCCATGATTTAGGTACGTCAAATCTATACACTATCTGTTGAATAATCTGATACATTTCTTATGTACTATAGCACTTGAAAGAAGCTTCAGCGTGGTTCTATTTTGATAATGTTTCCACCTCGAATTTACCCCCATGCTGATATACATAAAACAATTGCCCCGTTTTCTTACTCTTAGCCTCTGGTGGAAAGAAAACACCAGCGTAATACCTGCCAGATATCATGCTGCTCCCTGCGAGGTGAATGAATGAAACGACCCCGTTTATCATCTAGCATTAACACGAGGCATCAAGATTAAACTCGATACTCGAGAAAAGTGTGTGTGGTCCAATGGGTGGCTAGAATTGGACTGACGGAAAGGAAAGAGACCCAACGCGTTTACCATTCTCTTAACCTCTGTGAGACCTTTGTGTTAAGGAATCTATCGCTCAATGTTCCTTCAATAACTCTACCCGAATACAGTGAGCATCAGTCCAGTGATTTGTGAAACAAGGACTGAGAATCAAGGGCAGTGTTTGAGCTGTACGTGAACAGCGAATTGATCTTCAAATCAATTTTCAGTTTCATACATCTTTTTCATTGCTGTATTGTCTGAAAAGTCATGGGAAACATTATATGATGAGCGATGGGAATTATGATGTTTGATGGGGGAGATTCAGTAAAAAAAAGTGTCAGAATCGCTACATTCTAGCACACCCTAGTTTGGCGTAACTATCAGATATTATTAAAACACTCAACTCGAGAGTATGATTCTATTTTAACACATATCACATTTGCACATATGTATATAAAAGAATATGATATATTCTCGTAGAAGCACAACACCAGTGTACCTGCTAAATACCAAGCTTAGATAGATGAATAACTGACCTAGTTTACCATTAGTAATCTGCCCACAACACTAACATTCCATACTGAACTCGACATCACAAAAATAATGTGTGTATGACCCAATGAGTTTAGACTGGTCCAGAGTGATCAAAACGATTATTAGGCTGGCCAAAACGAAGATGGGCCAAACCGCTCACCAGTTTCATCACGTCTGCCACGCGATTGTGTTAAGGAATCCTCTCCACAATGATCAGTCGATAACTTAACACCCGAATTTTGCCCAGTGCTTGTGAGAATAGGACAAAACCTATTTTGAAGGCAATCGAACAGCTCATCAATCCACCAATCAATCGTCGGTTTTTCATAGACTTTTTTGTGGGGATATGCTATGGAAAGGAAGTCGTGGGGGAAATTGTTGCGATGGGAGGATATTATGAAGATATGAAGAATGCCAGCATTTCTATATTCCAACAAGGCTTACATGACCGAGAAATGCCAGACAATTCCGTACGAAACACGGGTAGTGCATATGAAAATCAGGCAAATCTTTCAGCGGAATTCATAGTGAACAAAAGAACAATACCTGCAAGTTTTATCTAAATTGTATCTAGCAGTATTCCTGCTATAGCATACCCGAAGATATTGTTTTCCTCTGCCCCCCCCCCCCCCCCACAACACATAAACGTACATTGGACTGCACCAGAAGCACCATGTTTTAGTGCTGTACACAAGAAGTGTTCTCTTAACAAAACCGTTTCACCCAGATCACCATCTTTCATCTCTCTCAGAATATCCAATATCAGCAATCTCATAGGCACCCGTACAGAAAACTCGCCATTTTACCTTGGTATTGTATCTGAGAGTACGAAATTAAGAACATGCGATCAAGCCAGTGGCGTGGTGAATAGTGGGATTATTACACCTACATGCATTATTTCCCAGAAGTACCTCTGTCAGTGAGTTTCAGGTTTTGTCATAGACGTAGAATCAATGCCCAGTATTAGGTATTCCGAGTGAACAAAACAGGGTCCGTCATCCAATCTCATAGTCCGTGGACAGAAAATCATATCAGGCATACGAAGTGAGAGAAAACACTTGGCCATTAGAAGGTGAAATCAGGTGTCACCAATGCCACTAGCCTGGATATGTTTTGTTTCTGGACAAAAACTCATTGTTCAGCTCGTTTTCCCATTTTCACTAAAACATTACAAATTTATCTGTAAGTCATGTTGTGCAACACGCATGAAACGATACTAAGGAATGAGTCCCAAGAATTTCTTCGAGTAAAATCCATGGAAAGAGTGAGCATCAAAAACCATTACATTTTTGGCTTACCTAATGTGATTATATTCAAATCCGGAAGCATAGTTCTCAGTTATAATCTGATGTTTTAGCCCCAACGGCATGCTGGGGAGAGTCGACTGGTCGTCTGTAAATAACTTTATAGACGACCGGGAGGTAAGTAGCTGGTGGGAGGTGAGTAAAAATGGGAACATTTCTATTATATGGACGGGTAGTGTTTTTATTTTGAAGTTAGGTTATGATTATTGAAGGAAGTTTATAATAATACCAAACACAATTTCTCATTCAGATTGAGATAACGTTGACACTGGTGGTGTCAACGTTAATTTATACAGTTAATTTATACAGTTTTCAACAAAATGTATACAACTTATCACCGAATGCCATTGGATGGTGCTCAGTCATTCAAGATGGTGATGCAAGACGGTGATGATGTCTTAAGTGATGTGGAGGTATTTCACTCTCAGTGTTAGTGAAGAAATATGAGTGGGGGAATATTTTTGGTCACCCCAATAATGATTTTTGGGAGGTAAATTTCAATTTGTGAACTAGAACAACACAAACTGTTTCCAGAATTATCTTGCAATTATATTATTCGTTGTACATACAACGGCAAAGAGCAGTATGCCAAGGAATGTGAAATCGTAGAATGTGAGGTGAATACCTACATTTCTTCAAACTTATGCTTGAAATAGATGCATCAGTTTTTCGTAGGCACTCAGACACGTGGCCCTGGGTTTTCGACATAGTGCGACATACCACTGAGTTTTGGAGGTGAAACTAATAGCATGGAAAGAAACTTCCCAAGTCGTTTAAATAAGTCGATAACTACCTCTCCATTGTATCAAATAGTAGGCATACAAAGCTGCATATCGTACTGTACAAATGAAAGAAATATCATCAGCAGTCTGCATTCTTGAAATACGGACCTGATAGTGTATGCCAATACATACCTGCCATCTTATAAACCATCTCGCAGATGTTCTCTTGCATAATGAACATATTCAGCTATTTTGTAATATAGCGCTTAAATCAAGAGTGCAATTCTATTTTTACCACATTGATTTGAATACACCTGCATATATGTATACATACGACTGATTGCCACATTTTTCTGCAAGGTGCGCCTATTGTAAAGCAACCACCAGTGCTGCCTCTTGCTTAGATGGATGAATAATTGACTGTGTTTTGATATATATAATTTGCCCACACCACAAGGCACCCAAATAAACTCGATACCACAAGAAGGTTGTGTGTGGCCCAATAGGTGGCTAGAATTGGACTGGCGAAAACGACATTTAACAGCTACATACATGAATCAAAATGCAGAATATCGAGCAGATGCATATCACTTTCGTATGAATAGTTAGATTCTGTCATGAGTTAAATGATCCATTTTTAACTACATGTATATTATTCAATACACATCCAATTTTTCGCGAAATGTTTGAGAATTATTACACACCGTTTCTTACCTTTATTTACGTAAGTTTATAGCATTCTTATTACGAGAGTTCAGACATGTTGCCATAGCTTCGCCATCTGAACGAGGACACCAGTGTGAGGGTACATTGAAATGTTAAATGTCCGTATGTACTCACGTCACTAACATTTCACAATGAACATCTAAATATATCATTGCTGGCGACTCCATGAAAATGCTCGAGGCTGTGTGCATCAGTACAATGGACTATATATCATGTGAGATACTATGTAATGTAATATACACACACCAATGAGTTGTTGAGGCTTATGAAGAGAATTGAGGAAAAATAGTTTTGTATTTTGGAATTTTGCTAGGGTACTCGGTCACAGCCTACAACTCTTCTTCACTTACCATTCCATCTTGATGATTTGATGAAAAAAACACTCCAAAAATACATAATAGATATAGTCGTACAAAAAGCCTTATCTCTCAACGGTAATAGTATTGTGAAAGTAAAAACTATACCATCGCTGCTTTTTTAAAAACTTAATACGGATCTATAAATAGCGATATAATGTATATGTGTTATCTGTCGTTTTTGTGGGCCCATCGTATGGCGTACTTTCAAGCCATCTTGTAAATTATTTCTGGTGTATTTTTTTCTAATGAAAAAAAAAACACTCATGACCTTTTAAAACATCAAAGCAGGACTCTATTTCTATCACGCGCCCACATTGAAGCTAATTGCATTATGTATATATCAAAGCAATGAACACGTTTTTGTCAGGTGCATCCAACAGAAAGAAAACACCAGGTTACCTGCCAGATAGCATGGTCAGATAGATGAATAACCGAGCCAGTTTAAACATCAATAGTCTGCCTGCATCAGGAGGCATTGAGACTAAACTCGATACCACAGAAATAGTGTGTATGGTCCATTTGGGAGCGGATTTGGTCTGGGGAAAACGAAAAACAGCCAACACGTTTACCATTCTCTTCGCGCCTGCAATACCTTAGTGTTCAGGAATCGACTCCACAATGAGCATTCGATAACTTTACGCCCGAGCAGGGAGAAAATCAGTCTTG
This sequence comes from Terebella lapidaria, assembly GCA_949152475.1. NCBI lineage: Eukaryota > Metazoa > Annelida > Polychaeta > Terebellida > Terebellidae > Terebella > Terebella lapidaria. The sequence continues at coordinate 24,143,509 of OX424566.1, read as the reverse complement.
CCTAGTAATTGTGAAAAAGAGGACTGCGAATTGAGACAAATAATGTATTGATCTGCAAATAAACTGTAGGTTTTATGAGCCTTTTTAGGGGGTATTGTTTGAAAAAGTAGTCGTTGGAGGAAATCATCTGATGTGTGGTGACAAATTCAATGCTGCAAGTGGAGCAGATTCGATATAGAAAAACTCGCTATTTCAAAGCACAGCATTTGAAATATATCCACGTCATCATGCTTCTACAATAGTCATCTAAATATATCGTTGCTGGCGACATGAAAATGCTCAAGGCATTTTGCATCAATAGAGTGGAAATTGTATCATGGTGAAAGACATGTCTGGGGACGATTCAAAGCTATAAATAGCTTGTGTTTCTGAAAGGTTAACTCGGTTATGCCTTTATAACTTTCCGATATACAAATTTCCTATATACAACTTTCCTATTATATTTAACGTCCCAAATTGTTGAGATGACGAATACTATTCCACTTCATTAAATAAAATAAATGTACATACAAAAAAACCTTAACTGTCTACATGTAAGAGTAGCATTTAATTATGAAAGTAAAGTTACACCAACGCTCTTGTTTTTAAAGAATAATTCAAAACATATTGCCTGTATAGGAAGTTATACATTTTCTGAATGCCATCTGTCTGTTCTTGGGCCAATGAGTTATGGTTATGTCGTACAAGCCATCCTATCATTTGTTCCTGATGTGTCTTTTCTTAATAATAAACAAATGACCTTTTGAAAGAAAGGCGCAAATGCAATCTTGGTTCAAGAGCATGATTCTATTTTCATCACAACCCCCACCGTGAAGCTAGTTACAGGTATAAATATACAATATAAGAGCAATTGCCTCCTTTTTTGTTAGATGTGTTTATTGAAAAGTGAACACCACTGTACCTCCGAGATATCATGGTCAGAGAAAAAAAGCGATCGAGTTTAAACATCGATACTCTGCCCACAACACAAGGCATCGAGACTAAACTCGATATCATAAAAAGATTGTGTGTGACCCGATGGGGGATAGACGGAAAAAGAAAAAAAAAGGACCAACACGTTTACCATTCTCTTCACGTCTGTGACACCTTTGTGTTCAGGAATTTGCTCTACAATGATCATTCGATAATTTCACACCCGATTACAGCGAGAATCAGTCTTGCAGTGTGATTGTGAAAAAAAAGAAGACTGAGATTCAAGGACGGCATGCGAACAGCGTATCGATCTGCAAATCAATCGTCTCTTTTTATACACCTTTGTGTCTGGGTCTGAAAACGTGGTCGTGGGGAGAATCATCTGATGAGTGTCGTGAAATCCGATGTTGCGATGGGAGGAGATTCAATATAAAAAGTGTCAGAAACGCTACATTCCAGCAGAGCCTAGCTGGGTGTGAAATACCAGACAATTCCATATATAACACGGGCGGTGCATTTGATTTTTCCGGAGAATTCAGGAGATCTAAAAGCTCACAGTTTCAACTAAGTACCTAACATTATTCGCATATGGGATGGTATTGTTCCATCCTGTTCATCTTGTACAAAACGATACAAACCACATTACAAAACACCTGAAACATCGTGGCAGCCTTCCCATATATTCAAATCGTTCAAGGGCACATTTATTTATTGAATACATATTCATAGTGATTCATATATGTAAACGTGTACTCTCCATAAATAAAGCATCACGATCGGACGACGTCACAAAATGTAAACTCTGGAAAAAATATACCAACAACGGAATTCACAGACACGATTTCGAATCACGTGGTCATATTAGCGTCATCTGCTGCATCAGGTATGGCGGTGGTGACCTAGGTGTAGACAGTTCATCCACGGGGTATTTGTAACCCTTGATCCCGCATTTGGCGAGGAATTTAAGCCAGCTCTCTTTGACTTCGGGCATGCGCATGCCGTATATCACCGGGTGCGAGAGGAATTTCAAATATGGCAACATGTTCATGTAGTGGATGAACACACTGTGGTTGGCATGGGATGTCGTTGTATTTCCAGTGAGAGATATAATGTATAAGATCAAGTATGGCAAGGAAAATAGCATGAGCGTTGTGAAAAGCATCAAAGTCGTGCCAAATATCCGGCGCTGTCCGCGAATCTGCTTGTTGAAGCGCACGTTCCAGAAACTTTGTCCATATCGACGAAGTTTGTGGTATATCAGGGAACTGAGCACAATGACGATTAAGGAACTGAGAACTTCGATGACGATGGCAAAAGTGGCGCCGACGAGGATGATTTTGGTCGCACGTTCGGACATTTCCATCGTGCAAGAGTCAGAATCGAGCATCTTAAAGATAATCCCGACTGGAATGCTTCCGAAGAGGATGGTGAACACCCAAGATCCAACGAGAAATGCGTAAGCCATGTTATATCTTGTCATGGTCCATTGGATAAGTGGCCTGGAGACGCACCTGTGCTGAATTGCCGTGAATCCGAGCATTGTCAGGCAGCTCTCCAACTCAAAAGCTACGGACATGTAGAGGCCGCCCATCAAGCCAAGGAATATCGGACACAGTCCCTCGATACCACTGGCGATAACGCTTTTGAGCAACGGGTTGAATATTAGGAGGGCATTATTTGCCAACCATGAAAGAAAACAGCAGATAATATTGGCAGCGGTCAAATTGTAGAACAATGTTTTGTACGCTGTTCTTTTCCGCTCTTTTCCCAGCTAATTTTCCAGTGAAGAGGCAAATGCTCATCGTTATTCCTTGCGTCTCTCGAAGCCCCCTCTTGTCACATACTGACGTGAGTTATGTCTGTAATGTCACAGTTTGCGCACCCCAGCCTTGTCTGTGTATGCCGATGTTTTCTTGCCTGCCTTTCTTCGTGATATTTCGTCGAGACCAAAATAGATCGGATGTATGTCAGTTTTTTTTGGGCACGTTTCTCCAATTGGAACATCTAAAATAGCACCGATGTTTATGGTCCGATTTCTAGCTCTCACCTTATCACCTGCTAATGAGCTACCTGTCATAACACAGCCGTCCGGTGGCTAATAACCGTATCAAGTTTGTCGATATGGGCCGATATTTTGTATCAAGCAGGCGCCAAGCTGAAGCCGGTGTATTGATATTGTGATCACAGGCTGCAACTTGACTGCGAATGCTCTATTAAAAATCAATTGCACCAGGGAGAAAAAATAAATTAAAATGGCATCCACGTTTACTGCAGCAAGTGGTTATTCTGCGGCTTAATCTTGCATCAATTTGTCTGTTTTTTTCTAAGTATGCAATGGATTACCCATTATAAAATAGACTGGTTTACACGCACGTGGATGTACGTAATGTGTATGTTTTTTTTTGTCTGAGCAATTACTCAAACTAATGAAGCAAATATTGTTTGGGCAGAGAGGGTTTGAGCGACGTACGCTACTTGAGTATAAGAGGATAATAATATTAGATAATATTATTATTAGTGGTCGCTATTCAAACTTTCCTATTTCCGACAATACATGTTGAAAACTCAGGCGATTTGTCAGACATTCGAACTCAGTTGGTGTAAAAACCACTAAGTTCTCTCCACGTGAAAATGCGTATGAACAATTATGCTCCGGAATATACGATACATTTTGTAGTGCAACATATCGTATTGAAGATTCAGGTTCATATCTTCATAGAATAGAACGTATAATCCAAACTTCCGTGTCTAAAGTCAAGTTCAACACATAACCTCAAATGATTTTTGGCCATTACTTTGATTAGGATCGATGGATTAATTTGACATTTTAAAAAACCTTATTTTCTTTCCAAATTTCAGAGTCCTATCTTGAAGACTTAGTGGACAATCTACTCCAATGTTAAATTTCACCTGATATATGAAATTTACAAGTGTGAGCACAATTTGGCGTGTTATTCGGTGTTTGAATTCAACGATATTTTGTGAACAAAATATTTTATTGCAATATAATACCCTTATGTGTCTTCCAAATAAAAAAAACTTCAAAATTGGTTCTTTCCTGATCACGGTGGCGAGACTGGATGCACTAACGATCGGCAGTGCATCCCGCAATGGCGGACAGTAAACACGGTCAGTTTGGTTTTTAACCGTATTTTATCAAATGACAGGTAAATTTATGATAATTGGATAGTTCGAAGGTAGTGTAACGGTTTTGGGGCGTACCCAAAGGTTTCCCCTAGGTAATTCTGTTGGTGTTTTGTGATATTATGGTTAAATAACCGTTTATTAGGGTGTATATGTGTTTAAAGGTTCATACGGTTCCGTATTGTTAATGTTTTAAAGGTTTTCCGTCTCGGAACTTAGTAATTTATGATGTCGGTAAAGCCGGAGACGGAGCCGGAACCGGAGACGGAACCGGACACGGAGCCGGAACAATGGAGTACAAAAACGTAATGACGTTATTTCCGGAAGGTCATGTGATCAGCCTCGTTTTCGGTTTAAAAGGTGACGTGTCAGCCACTGATTGGTTCTAGAGTGTTTTTAGAAATCCGGAAAATATCAGTGTTTTGGCGGACTATGACGTCACAATAGGTTGGTCACGTGACGTGGGTCTCAGGTCTATAAAAGCCCCCGCTTCACAGCGGACGGCGGAGTTGGTGTCCTGACGTCGACCTGTGCAGACCCCTTCTCCCATAGCAGAGTACTCCCTTGTTCCGGATAGAGTCATCCAGATGATAGCAGTTAAGTCTTCCGACTGTGAACTTGGAAAATAAACATGAAAACTTCAACCGAGTTGTTTTTCCGTGTTCGTTAGGGAACTGGAAGTTATAATAAAGTTAGTTTCCCGGAAAAGACAGTTATACGGAGTAAAGGGAGATAAGACGACAGTCGGTTAAGACCAAGTTGTAACGACGTCTTAGGGTGATCTAAGAACCCAGATCACCGAGGAAGGAGTCGGAGACGGAGACGGAGGTGGAAATCAACGGAGCAACTACGGAGGCGGTATCGGACGGAGCAGTTGCAGAGACGGGAACGACGAAGCAGTTGCAGAGGCGGTACCGGACGACGGAGTTGCAGAGGCAGTACCTGACGGAGCGGTTGCGGTAACCGGAAGTAGGAACACTTCCGAGATACTCCATTTCAGGTGCGGTACCAGGTTGCAGTGAGGCGGAGCCAACCGGAGCAGATTGCAGTGCGGCGGAACCTGGCAGAGCGGTTGCAGTATTCGGAAACGGCAACGTTCCCGGATTCTTTATTCCAGGCGCAGTCGCAGTTTGCAGTAAGACGGAAAACGACGGAGCTGTTGCAGTAAAGCGGTATCCCGACGGAGCAGTTGCAGTACCCGGAGACGGAAACGCCTCCGGATCCTTACTTTACAGGTGCAGTTGCAGATTAGCAGTCGGACAACGGTTAAGAGGTCCATTCCAGACCACGCTACCAACCTTAGAGGCTTCTAGCCGGAGTTCAACCGTACAGCAGTAGCAGTTTCCCGGAGTTTTACCGTTTCAGCTCCGGTTAAACAACAACTCACCCACCTCCCAAGAAAACCGGTTTATCAAGACGTCACAGAAGGGTGCAAACCCGTTACAACTTTTTGGTGGCAGCGGTGGGATCATCTGCAGTATGACTACTAGACGGGGCAAATTGGCGGAACAGCAGCTGAAGGCAGCCGTGTCGGACACGGAGCAGCCTGTAGGAGCAGTAGGAGCTGAGCCGTTGCAGATGCCGGTTGCGGAAAAGGAAGCAGTTCGTCCTGCCGAGCGAAAGGTGTTGCAGCCGGAAATGCAGAAAGCAATTGCAGAAGAGCCCCTCCGGGTTCCTCAAGGAGTACAGCCTGCAGAGCAGTTAGCAGAAGCGGAAATTAACTTTCCGGACCAGGCTGGCGATCGGGAACCGGATGCGGACCCGGAAGGCGGAGAGAACTTAGTCGACAACCTGACCAGATTATTGGCGACCCAAATGGAGGTGTTTCAGCAGCACCTGGCAGTAACCGGAAAGCAGCAGCAGGCAGAAGCAGTACAACAACCAGCACCAAGGGCAGGAGTAGCCAGATTAATGACGTATGACGGAACTGATCCGTGGCCGGAGTATGAGGCTCACCTCCTTGAATACGCTCGGTACTACCGTTGGACAGCAGAGGAAAAGGCGCTGAACTTATGTGTCAGTTTGAGAGGTAACGCCCGCAGCATACTACTGGATCTGTCCGCGGAGCAGAGACGCAGCTTTGATACGGTTGTGGCGGCATTAAAACAGCAGTTTTGTCCGGGGGAGAAAACATTTGTTTTCCAGGCGGAATTGCAGACACGGAAATTGCAGCCGGAGGAGGAGCTGTCCGAGCTGGCCAGAGACATACGGAGCAAGACGCGGCTAGCTTACCCAAAAGCAGATCCGGCAACAACAGAAGTGCTCATGAAGATGCATTTCTGCAACAGCCTGACTAACCGAGATATGCGGTTGTCGGTATTGAAAAGCCACCCGGAAACGCTGTCGCAGGCCCTGGCTTTCGCTACCGAGTATGAGAGCATCATGAAAACGGACAACAGCAGACCAGCGGAGCGACACCGGACGAGGCAGCTGAACACGGAGCCGGAGTGGAGCCAGCAGGTGAACGAATTGCGGAAGCAAGCCGAGCAGACTCAGCAGCAGTTGGCGGATCTGATGACTCAGGTCAAGGAAGCGGTTAGCCGGCAGCAGCAGCAGCGCAGTTCCCGAGCGGATTTAGAATGTTTCAACTGTGGCCGGAAAGGGCATTTTGCCCGAGACTGTAGGCAGCCGAAGCAGCAGCAGCAGCGGCGTCAACCACAACAACAGCAGTCGCCGCGACAACAGCAGCAGCAGCAGCCGCAACAGCAGCAGCAGCAACAACTGCAGCAGCCACGACAGCAGCAGCAGCAGCCGGAAAACTAGAGCGGGTCGCGGAAAAGGGGAAATCCGGGACCCGGAAGAGAGGACACCCCCATAACCGGCAGGTGGTTCACGGACCCGGTCCCAGGGGCGAGGTGGGCATGTGTGTGACAGCCAGAGTATGCGGACAGCCAGTAACGCTGATAATCGACACCGGCAGCACTGTCACAATGCTCAACCTACAAACCTGGGAACGGATCCGGAAACCCGGAATGAAGCTGAAGCGGTCGCCGATTCGTCTTTCAATGGTTGACGGAAGTAACATACGGACACATGGCCGGAAAGAACTCCCACTCAACATTGCAGGAGTAGCTGAGACCGTGACGTTTGAGATTGCAGACTGTGAAGACGAAGGAATACTGGGAATGGATTTCATCCGTTCCCGGATATCCGGCATAAATTTCGACCGAATGACCATGCAGATGGGCAGCCAGGAGGTGTTCCTCACCATGTTCGAGCAGACCAGGGAGCCGTTTCCGATCAACGCTGTAGCAGATTACCAAATTCCGCCGGAAACGGAACAGCTGATTATAGGACAAGCAGAGAGTGTCCGTGAAGCAGAAGGAGTACTAGAAATGCCGCAGGAGCCTACTGAGAAAAGACCTTGGCTGATCGGGAGAACTTTATCCCGGATAAAGCAAGGAACAGTCCCGGTTCGAGTGATCAACGTGATGGCAGAGCCGGTAATCATCAAGAAAGGAGCGCAGTTGGCGACGATGACCACCTTAGCAGCCGGTTGCAGTGTTGTGCCGTTGGCGGAGCGGAGCAGGAAGGTGCAGATTTCCACGGAGTCGGAGGCCGGGCGGAATTGGAGCGGGTACGAGAAGCTGCGGCAGTTAGCAGAGCAGACCCAGGATGCAGTGCCGAGTCATTTCCGCGAGAGAGTAACCGACCTCCTATTTCGGAATAAGCCGACCTTCAGTAATGATGCCGGAGAACTGGGGCAGACCAACGAGGTACAACATCAGATAAACACGGGCAGTCACCGGCCGATTAAGCAGCCAACCAGACGAATTCCGCCAGACAAGAGAGAGCTGGTGAGCAGTCTGATTCAGGAGATGAAAGACAAGAACGTCATTGAAGAAAGTAGCAGTCCGTGGGCTTCCCCGATTGTCCTCGTGAAGAAAAAGGATGGGACCACCCGGTTCTGCGTCGATTACCGGCGGTTAAATGCAGTCACGGAGAAAGATGCTTATCCGTTGCCGAGAATAGACGACACCATAGCAGCCTGTGCAGACGCCAAATGGTTCTCCACTCTCGACCTGACCAGTGGCTACTGGCAGGTCGGGATGGATGAAGACGCCCGGAAAAAGTCGGCCTTCTGTGTTCCTGGCGGCCTTTACCAGTTCAAAGTGATGAGTTTCGGCTTGTGCAATGCTCCGGGTACGTTCGAGCGGTTGATGGAGAAGGTGCTAGGCGGTTTGTCCTGGAAGACCTGCCTCATATATCTGGACGACATCATAGTCTACAGCAAGACCCTGGAGGATCACATCCGTGATCTTCAGGAGGTGTTCAGCAAGCTGAGAGAGGCAGACCTAAAAGTCAAACCGTCAAAATGCAAGTTCTTCCAGCCGGAGGTGTCTTTCCTAGGTCACATAGTCGGCAGAGACGGTATCCGCACCGACCCGGCAAAAACGGAGGCAGTACGGAAGTGGCGGACACCCACCAACCTGACGGAGCTGCGCAGTTTTCTGGGACTTTGCTCCTATTACCGGAAGTTCGTGCCGAAGTTCTCCGAGATTGCAGCGCCGCTGAATCACTTGACGGAAAAAGGGGTGCCGTTCCGGTGGCAGACGGAGCAAGAACAGGCATTTGCAGAGCTGAAGAACCGCCTAGTATCGGCACCGATACTCGGGTACCCAAGGGAGCAAGGCCGATATATCCTGGACACGGACGCCAGTGACACCGGGCTGGGAGCAGTACTGTCACAGAAGCAGGGCAACCAGGAGCGGGTGATAACCTATTTGAGCCGCAGCCTAACCAAAGAAGAACGGAGATACTGTGTCACCCGGAAGGAGCTCCTGGCGGTTGTGTTTGCGGTACAGAAGAATAAGCAGTACTTGCTGGGACGACACTTCCTTCTTCGCACGGATCATGGCAGTCTTACCTGGCTTATGAATTTCAAGGAGCCCCAGGGGCAGGTAGCCCGGTGGATTGAGCTCCTGAGTGAGTTTCATTTCGACATCGAACATCGTCCGGGGCGAATCCATAATAATGCGGATGCCTTGTCCAGATCCCCATGCAGCCAATGCGGAAAAATCGACTGGAAACAAGCCAAGATAGACGCCTGGAACTACGGAGAAAGAATCCGGCAGACACGAAGTGAAGAAACTCCTCAGCCCAAGCCAAGGAAGGGGGGACGCCGGAAGCGGTCAAGGGGATCGGGCGGAGAAGCAGAACTGACGGAGGAAGCAGTCCCAAGGAAGGCGGTTGCGGTGACGGAGAAAGCAGCGTCCCGGAAGCCGGTTGCGGTGACGGAGAAAGCAGCGTCCCGGAAGCCGGTTGCGGTTGCGGTGACGGAGAAAGCAGCGTCCCGGAAGCCGGTTGCGGTTGCGGTGACGGAGAAAGCAGCGTCCCGGAAGCCGGTTGCGGTTGCGGTGACGGAGAAAGCAGCGTCCCGGAAGCCGGTTGCGGTTGCGGTGACGGAGAAAGCAGCGTCCCGGAAGCCGATTGCGGTTGCGGTGACGGAGAAGGCAGTTCCAGGAAAAGTGGATGCGGTTGCAGAGCAGATTAGGCTGGCGGAAAATGCGGACCAGGATACTGTGCTGGGGCAGAAATATCGACCAGATGATTTGCGGAGAATGCAGCAAGCAGAACCTTGGTACCCACTGGTGACGTCGCTGATCGACGGGAGCGGTACAGCTGGCAGTGCAGACTTTTCCAGCATGAGCAGTGAGGAGAAAGTGCTGTACGGGATGCGGAAGACCTTGCTGAAAGTCGACGGAGTAGTCTACCGGAAATGGAAAACGGCAGAAGGAACCAGCCGAATGCAGTTAATAACCCCGAAGGAGCTGAGACAGGAGATTTTCCGTCTGGCCCATCAGAGCCGGACGGGAGGACACCTCGGAAGCAGAAGGATGGCGGCTAGCATTCGGAGGCGGTATTTCTGGCCGGCTATGATGCGGGACATAAAGCAGTGGGTGCTGAGCTGTGACGAATGTGCGTCAAGAAGTATGCAGAACTTGAAACGATCTCCGATGCAGAAATACCGGGTTGGAGCGCCCATGGAGAGGGTGGCAATGGACGTGATGGGTCCGTTACCTAAATCCACCCGGGGGAACCGGTACATCTTAGTCATCGGCGATTACTTCACCAAGTGGGTAGAGGCTTACCCGATGCCGAATCAGGAAGCGGTGACGGTTGCGGACATACTCGTCAACCAGTTTGCAGCGCGGTACGGCATCCCGATGGAGATCCACACCGACCAAGGCAGAAATTTCGAGTCCGACTTGCTGAGAAATGTTTGCAGAATCCTGGGGATTCACAAGACACGGACAACCGCTTTCCGACCTCAGTCGGACGGTTTCATTGAGCGATTCAACCGGACGCTGCAGCAGATCCTGAGCCTGTACGTAAGCGAGCGGCAGACCAACTGGGATCAGCTAGTACCGTTGGCGATGGCAGCTTACCGGGGTACCCCGCAGGAGACAACCGGGCAGAGTCCCAACTTGCTGATGCTGGGCAGAGAAGTCAACACTCCATTAGAGTTACTGATTGGTAGACCACCGGGAGAATCCACAGCAGAAGTAACAGAGTATGGCAGTCAGCTCCGGGAGCGACTAGAAGCGGTATACAAGGCGGTTCGAGCGAAATCTGGCAGAGAAATGGAACGGCAGAAGAAGCTGTACGACCGGAGGAAGGTCGACAATCAGTTCCAGCCAGGAGACCGAGTGTGGATGGCGATCAAAACACGGAAGAAGGGCAAAGCTCCCAAGTTGCAGAGGAAGTGGAGCGGTCCAAAGCTAGTGCTGAGCAGATTTACCGACGTGACCTACGAGATTGCAGAGAGTGAAACTCGACAGAAGGTGGTTCACTTCGATTTGCTGAAACCGTATAATGGTGTCAAGCATCCGAGATGGATGAAGCGGAGAATGGCGGATTCCTGGAGGCAGACGGAGCCGCCGAAGCAGAGTAGTGTTCCGGAGACGGAACCGACGGTCTCTGAGTCGGATACGGACTCGGAGTAAAGCCGCAGAGGACGCAGAAATATGAGAAGACGGAGTGAGCTGTAGAGCAGGAGAAGGAGATAGCTGAGACCCTGGTAAAACGTTGAGTTCCGGCAGAGAGCGACCGCAAGAAGTTGGAACAGTGAGCAAGTGCTGGTTCCGGAAACAGGGTGGAGAAAAGAAGCAGAGCGGAAAGCGGTGCAGAGACCGGATAGAGACATCCTAGAGGTTCTGACTGGGTTGAGCGTATAGTCAACCAGTCCAGGGTAGCGGCCAGGGGTCCAGAAGAACCTGGGTGAGCGGTCTAGTATCTCCAGAGAAGCAGCTACACGTCTTCCGTATTCGAAGAATTAAGACGGAAAAGTTTTCCAGCTGTAGACATCCGACCGGAGTTTCCACTTAGCAGAGACAGTAAACCGACTGCAGATTGACAGAAACGGAGAAACATCACCCCAGATAGGAAGGTGCCTCCTTCTGGACAGAATGTATGCAGTTTCCAGTGTCGACAAGCAGTAATACCAGTGAGCAGATATGCAGTTGACGAAGCAGTACAGATGGCGGAAACGCCCAACTTGCAGTCTAGATGTTCATCTGAGAGGCAGATTCAACTGGCTGAGACTCTATTCAACCCTCCTGATGGCAGAGATACTTCAAAATTGCAGATACTTCGCTCGGAGAAGTAGTTGAAAGGGAGCCGGAAAAACCCGGAGAAGCCGGTTGAGCCGGAGACGGACACCTCTCGGTTAACGGTTGAGTTTTTGCATAATTGTGACGTCACTCCTGAGGCAGCCAATCAGCGTGGAGCTTTTCAAATCACGTGAGCAGAAAGGGTATAAAAGGGCCTTGAAATCGGGCTCTGACAGCAGTTGGAGAGCAGACCTCGAGCTGTGCACATCGCAGACAAAGTTTGGCGGAATCGAATCAAGTCCAGCATTTTCCGGCAGCGACAGATTTTGCAGTGAAAAACGACTAAGTGTTTCCCGGAAGACCACCAGTCCGGAGAAGCGGTGCAGAAGCGGTGCAGAAGCGGTGCAGTAAAAGCGGTGCAGTAGATCGACAATTTCGATCGACAAAGACAAGATCGCGGCCGGAGCAGAGATTGGGCAAGCCCTCAGCCACTGGATTATACCCGGCTGTGTAAGCGGTGTGACCGGATGTTCGAGAGTGCGAGGGACAGGAGACGGCATGTGTGCCCAGCCCAGAGATTTCATTGCTGTTTGTGTGCCTTCTACGGCAACCGGGCGAACGACCTTAGGCGGCATCTCCGGGAGATGCACGGCTGGAAGTACCCTTCCGGGAACCGTCCTCCTCAGGACGAGGCAACCCTCAACCATGTGGGAACCTTTGATTCGGCCTGGCGGGGAACAGCAACGCAGTCCCGGCGGAAGCGGTTCCGGAGATTCTGCACACAGTCTCCCAGGGAGAATCCGGTTCCGGAGACTTATGCGGACCAGCTTCCGTTTGGACCTGACTGGGATGCCGGAGCAGCCGCCCCCATCGGACAACCGGAGCAGTTAGATCTACCGGAATGGGTTCCGGATCCACAGGGCTGTCTTCGGGCAGCGGAAGACACACCTCCGGAAGACTGGGAGCGAGAGATGTTTCCGGAACCGGAACAGGAAGTTCAGCCGGCGGAAGACTGGGAGGCGGAGATCCGGGTGTGGGAGTATACACCACCTTCTCCCACTCCGGACACGGAGTCGGAAACTTCGGAGTACTACACCGCAGATGAGGAGTCCTGGACGGAGGTGAAGGCAGTGTGGCAGTAGCAGAGGCAGATGGCAGTATAGCGGTAGACGGAGGCGGTTGGCTGTTTGGCAGAGACGGAAGAAGCGGTGGCAGTTAGCAGCAACAACACGGAAAAAAAAAAAAAAAAAAAAAAAAAAAAAAAAAAACAAATATTATTTATCCAAGAAAACCACCAGGAGGAGTTGCAGTTTGCTGAGCAGCCAATCATCGAGCAGATAAGCCAGTCACGTGACTTCCAGAGACTATAAAAGGGGCAGTTAGCTGTTACCGGACGCAGAAGGCAGTTTGCTGTAGCTGAGTCAACATCGACACAAAGCAGAGAATCAGAATGCCGAAAGTAAAGACAACACCCCGCAAGCCCCGCCCTCACCGGTGTGGAGACTGCAACCTGGAGTTCAAGAGCAAGCACACGTTGCTCCGGCATGTCACGGAGCAGCACACGAGCGAAGTCACCGTCTTCGCCTGTCCGCAGTGTGACCATTGGAGCAGACGGAAAGAGGGGACACAGAAGCATCTGCGGTCCCGACACGCAATGGACGCGAACCCGATTCGACTAAGGGTGGGCAGAGAGCAGTTTGAGGAGAAAAGCCTCCGGTCCAAGATGACCCCACGGAAAAGCAAGAAGCCGGTAACACGGCATGAGCAGTTGTCGGATACGGAGTCGGAGTCGGGAGGTTCGGTTTCGTCCCGGACCCGGTACCGTTCCGGTACCCAGTCGGTGGTCACACTAGCAGCCGACGTTTCGTCCACGGAGGCGGAGAGCAGTTCGGAAGAGGAAGCGGAGCTGAAAATCATGGCAAGTGAAGACGAGTTGCAAGAACCAGGAGACCCGAAGCCGGTTAAGCCGCCTGTGACCCGGAGTTCTTCCCGGAACACCTCCCGAAAAAACAGCCCAGACCAATCTCGAGGTACCGGAGCAGATCGAGACCGCGGAAAGAAGCGGAGTCGCAGCCGTTCGCCGGATGAGTCCGGACGCCATCAACGCCGAGAATATAGGAAGGAGAGCCCGGAGCGAGCCAAAGACCGAGGCGGAGAACGTGGCCAAAGGAGAAACGACATACTCCACCCAAGTCTTCCGGAGGCAGCGTCAAAGGAAAAGGCAAGGGGGTGTATGACTACAAGTTCCGGCTGTTGGAGGAAGGTTCCAGCGGAGCAACGGCAGAAGTGGGAGTGGCGGACATTGCGGAAATGCAGAGCCGAGACGATGAGGAAGACCTTTTCCGGAGTCCACCTCCGAGAACAACTAGCAGTGGCAGAGCAGTGAGCAGTGTGATTGTCCGGCCCGGAGGCGGAGCAGAAAGCAGATCCAGCGGCCGAGCCGATAGCAGAGCAGATAGCCGAGCCGATAGCAGAGCAGATAGCAGAGCAGATGGCCGAGCGGACAGCAGACCCATTGGCAGATCAGGAGGCAGACCAGAGACCAAAACGGAAGGCGGAACCCGGAGCAGAGCTGGCAGTGAGACGGAGACCCGAGGATCCACGGAGCGAACTTTGCCGGATACCATTCAAGCAGTAGCCGGAAGCAGAACCAGTTCAGCGGCTAGGGATGACGGAATGGAGTCTTCCGCGTCTGAACGAAGCCATGCGGACGTGCAGAGAGCCCGGAGGAGTATCCTGGTAGACCAAGCCAGAGCTACACCCGGAATCCTGTCTCCGGTGGAGACCCGGCCTCGACAGTCTTCCAGTGAGCGGTCCGGAAGGAGCCAAGTCCGAGCGCCAACCAGAGTCCACCCTACACATTCTACCCGTTTGGCGGTCCTTCAACTCAACCGTGTCCGTCACATTGTTTCCCGGTGAATATTGGGGGACGGAGCGCTTCCGTCTTTGCGCCCGCAGTCCCGGAGCACGCCAGATACTATGCAGTACGTTGGGGACCGGAGCAGTGGGGGCCAGCCGAGATCAGAGACTCCGGCGTCTACGTGGAGACCATGGAGCAGAGAGAGTCACCGTTTGGTCTCGTCCCGACCCGTCAGATCGTCCGGATCCCAGATTGGTCCATCCGGGACGAACGCCTCAGGAATGGGTTCTACGTCCCGCCCCAGTGGAGCCTCCATGATCCCGATCTTCTCCCGGTTGATGCCAGAGGAACAAGCTTCGGACGACCGTTGGTACCACAGACCATTCCACCTCGTCCGCCGTCGGCGAGCAGTTCGCGCCGTGATACTGGTGGGCAGTAGTCGTCGCAAGTCGTCGCAAGTCATCGCAAGTCGGCGCAAGTCAAGTCGGCGCAAGGAGAAGAAAGAAGAACCGTTTCCCGGATTCTAGTATAATTAAGAGTTAAAAAGTGGGAAACGGAACAAGCAAGATATCCGGGTACAGTGATGGTAAACTAGTTAAGAGGTACCAGTACCCGGATCACGGAAACAAGTTGTGTTTGATTTTACGGACAGTTTAACGGTTGACAATTTGTATATATGTGATATTGTTCTGTTCGGGACGAACAGAGTCTAAGGAAGGGGGAGTGTAACGGTTTTGGGGCGTACCCAAAGGTTTCCCCTAGGTAATTCTGTTGGTGTTTTGTGATATTATGGTTAAATAACCGTTTATTAGGGTGTATATGTGTTTAAAGGTTCATACGGTTCCGTATTGTTAATGTTTTAAAGGTTTTCCGTCTCGGAACTTAGTAATTTATGATGTCGGTAAAGCCGGAGACGGAGCCGGAACCGGAGACGGAACCGGACACGGAGCCGGAACAATGGAGTACAAAAACGTAATGACGTTATTTCCGGAAGGTCATGTGATCAGCCTCGTTTTCGGTTTAAAAGGTGACGTGTCAGCCACTGATTGGTTCTAGAGTGTTTTTAGAAATCCGGAAAATATCAGTGTTTTGGCGGACTATGACGTCACAATAGGTTGGTCACGTGACGTGGGTCTCAGGTCTATAAAAGCCCCCGCTTCACAGCAGACGGCGGAGTTGGTGTCCTGACGTCGACCTGTGCAGACCCCTTCTCCCATAGCAGAGTACTCCCTTGTTCCGGATAGAGTCATCCAGATGATAGCAGTTAAGTCTTCCGACTGTGAACTTGGAAAATAAACATGAAAACTTCAACCGAGTTGTTTTTCCGTGTTCGTTAGGGAACTGGAAGTTATAATAAAGTTAGTTTCCCGGAAAAGACAGTTATACGGAGTAAAGGGAGATAAGACGACAGTCGGTTAAGACCAAGTTGTAACGACGTCTTAGGGTGATCTAAGAACCCAGATCACCGAGGAAGGAGTCGGAGACGGAGACGGAGGTGGAAATCAACGGAGCAACTACGGAGGCGGTATCGGACGGAGCAGTTGCAGAGACGGGAACGACGAAGCAGTTGCAGAGGCGGTACCGGACGACGGAGTTGCAGAGGCAGTAACTGACGGAGCGGTTGCGGTAACCGGAAGTAGGAACACTTCCGAGATACTCCATTTCAGGTGCGGTACCAGGTTGCAGTGAGGCGGAGCCAACCGGAGCAGATTGCAGTGCGGCGGAACCTGGCAGAGCGGTTGCAGTATTCGGAAACGGCAACGTTCCCGGATTCTTTATTCCAGGCGCAGTCGCAGTTTGCAGTAAGACGGAAAACGACGGAGCTGTTGCAGTAAAGCGGTATCCCGACGGAGCAGTTGCAGTACCCGGAGACGGAAACGCCTCCGGATCCTTACTTTACAGGTGCAGTTGCAGATTAGCAGTCGGACAACGGGTAAGAGGTCCATTCCAGACCACGCTACCAACCTTAGAGGCTTCTAGCCGGAGTTCAACCGTACAGCAGTAGCAGTTTCCCGGAGTTTTACCGTTTCAGCTCCGGTTAAACAACAACTCACCCACCTCCCAAGAAAACCGGTTTATCAAGACGTCACAGAAGGGTGCAAACCCGTTACAGTAGCTTAGCGTTTTGGTCAAAGACATGCGTAGTTATTTCAAGCAGATCACGTTTTTTGTTGAGATATGTTGAGGAAAAGAATTAGCGATAAGATTCACCAACGACAAAAGTGAGATTCCCTAACGATATATAGGCATAATACTGTACGTGTATATTGTAATAGGTCCATATCATGCACCATTGTGAATTCGTTGATTTATGTGACATAAATTAGCGAATGTCACATTAAAAATAGGAAATATGTACTAGATAAACAGAACTAGATGCACACTTGTGAACCTTTTGTCTAACTATCGCAAACGAAGCTTCGGCTCCAAGTGAAGTTGGATTTAATGGTGTGTATCAACAAACACAAATATAGTCACATACCTCATATACCTACACACACGCCTACACAATATAATATGTTATTCATATCAGGAGATCATCTGTAGGCATCAATACATGTCAATTGGTACTTTATTTCACGTTTAACATTTAAATAACGTAGATTTGAATTGATAAAGAAACGATCGTGGGGATTCTTCACATGTTCGTTAGGGAATCTTTGATTTTACAAAAACAATCGTTAGGGAATCTTTTCGGAGTTTTTCATGGTCAATCCAACATAAATCGCCATATATTCGAAACGAACGGTTGTTCCGTGTGCATAACAATCAACAGGTGTATATGTGTATCGCTCACAATCGTAATTGTCGGGAAAATGAAGAAAATTAAAACGAACCGCGAGTGCTGTTCGCCATTGCGGGATTTACTGAAAAGTATGGTTTTATGCCGAATAAAGACATATACAATTTCTAATTGATCCGACTATCATAAAAAACTTATGGCCACCAACTATTCCAGGTTTAGTGATGAATTTAACTATAACTCCTTTTTAAGCTGGAGCTCATCAATTGATAAAAAACTGTGTTTTCCATTAGCCCTGATTGTGAGGAAAGAATGACAATGATCGTTAATAATGAATACACATACAAATCTCGAACAGACTGAATTAATTAACGTTCTGTTTGCGTACCAGATGTACTAAGAATTCGAGGTATATGGCCAATGTGTGTATTCAAACGTGATCAACACGGTATTCAACTTCCAGGAACAATTAGATCGTTATTACGCTTGCCTGTAAATGTCCGTGAATACCAGTGATTGCATTATATTTGCTCATATTATGTAACTGCGATGTTTTGGTCTGTATTGTTTCAGTGAAGAAAGCCGACGCCAACAAAACAGTAGATTCGCCGATATTCCTATATGATTGCTATTTAGGACATTATTTTCAGACAAAATGCACCAAATGACTAGCGACGCACAATGTCACTCGTGAGATATTGTTCATCAGCCCGAGCTAAATGTGGCGGCAAATCTGGGTTCTATCATACATGACATGTTTCACAATTCCATGAAAATTCCCTGTTGACAGCAGGTGTATAAAACAAAAAGTACTGGTCGACTTCATAAGTCACCAATGAATGCTATTATTGTTTTGCTACAGTTGGGTTTCTATATTTAGGTTACCCAATATATGCCATGACAGTGTATCGACGTGTCGGTTGTTTCAGAACGGGATATATTATGAGTTACAGTTCTTGTTTTAGTTATTATAAATTATAATTTTCTTTTGATCGGGTTTTAGCTGACTCATAATTTGTGTGAAGATGATGTACCTTACCAGCTCAAAATATCGAAAATGTAATCTAAGAAAACCCCTTTTTCACATTATCGTCAAACCAAGCAAATGAATGACACAGGTGAATAACGTTTCTAACGTCTACGTGAAGATTAAAAGATTTTCAGAAGTGATGTCACAGGCCTGGATATAGAGCTTAGGTTACTGTGTATTATGAACAATTGAAAATCATAGAATGGCACTTAATATACACTGAACAAAAATATAAACGCCCCATGTCGAACATTTTAGCTAATCATTGGGGTCATGCAATATATGAAGCAAATGAAACTTGATTCTTGGAAATGACTTCTTGAGATTACAGTAGATATGGCTTTGTGATATATTATGAACAAATAGTAAGTCGTATATGGTAAATCATTATTTTGATGACTGTGAAATGACCTTGAGTGGTAAATATAAAGGTCATGTTGGACCCGAATTGTGCAAATCGGTATTTACAGGCAACACACCTCTGGATACAATGATGAAATCAGTAACTATACATGACATATCATTTTGCTGACCTCAAATTTAAATGACATTGAAAGGTAAATCATGACGACATAATCTCTCCTGAATTGTCCTGGGAGATTGAATGTGGAATAATCGGTTTTTGGTTTTCTGGTTGATCGTGATCTGTTCTCAGAGCAGCTGTACAATGCATAAGTTCCAATGCGCATACGAATTTGTTTAAATTTGACATTGAAGATCGGATGTCAATAATAGTTCCGCACGGAACGTTCCCATGCAGTGATGCAAAACTAACAAAAATAGCTGAAAATATATAAAAGTTAGACAGGCCTAATACTTTGAACTCGTGTATGTATGGTATAATATAGGGTGATGAAACCCAAAATATTATTAATTTCGATTCATTTGTGTTGCAAATAATGAGACTATGGGGAAATTCATGTCTTTGTTTATGTCAGCGCAGATGTAAACAATTCGTTTCCATCTTGCGTTTTACGGTATGTTCAAACTAGGGTCATGCGGACGTAGTTTGTGGGTTGTCACAGTGCTATAAAATCTGATATATGCTAGCCAATTGGCTGATAAGTTTTTACATGTAAGACGCTGTCAAGCGTCAGGAGACGAAAGGCTACCCCATCGAGTTTAGGGTCGCTAGAAAAATTGTTTGTTTCAATACTGTGTATGTTCATCTGGCTATTGCACGGTAAGCTACAAAACCTTGTTCCCTTTCCTGCCCACCTAACCCCAGTTTCTATGATCTATTGATATATTTTTTAATATCCCGCCGGTATCATTGGATGGTAGTGCAACTTGAAACAGTAACTTAAAAATCCTTTGTCAGATGAACTCATCTGTTGAGGTTTACCGTCATTGCTTACCATTTGATAAAACCTCATTTTCACTGCACTGCATGGGCATAATGCAACAAAATGCCCACGACGCTATGGAATTTTACAAAGGTGATGCCATCAAATTGCCCACTGCTCGGCCATTCAATTAACATGCGAACACGCATCCGCTATGACACCCAGTATTCTCCACCATGATATACATAACAATTACACACTCATAACGTTCCTTTACCACAAAGGAAAGCGAAATCCAGCATTCTTCGATTTCGATTGAAGTAACTCAACCGACATAATGTATGATACATTTCATATCAGGCATTATCAACAAAATATATGATATTTAGACATCTGCTATGGAACACGAAATCCTGTAGCTACCCGTCAAACGATGATCGATCAAATCAGGCCAGGTTTATATTAATGTTTTATAACCAGATAATATGAAGGTATAGGTAACACACTTAGTGTTCTTCAATAAATTATTATATCTCATGTTAGAATCCCCGCCGCTGATTTGTTACTCGCTCTTGATCAAATATTGAAATGGTCATTATAATTTCATATCGAGACAAAAGATTCCGTTCCTACGTTTTCTCACCCGAGGAAGCCAACCAGACACTCATATTCCATATACAGTGATATAGAAGGTGTCAATTTCCCAAATGACCCACCAAAACTTCTCACTTCAGCATCCATAACTCTGCTAAAGAATGTTGTCCTAGCAAACCGATGCTCCGATTGGAGCGAACTGCCTCCCGAAAATAGCATTATATGCAACGATATCATCTTACATGAATACAAGATGACCGACAAAATATAGTGTCTACCCATTTCCCGGGTCCGAGATGATATTTGTGTTGATTTCCAAACGTATAATCATTTGTTTCAAGAATGCTGATTCATCAGGAATTACTATCATTAATATCGTAATCATTCACTCTCATATTATAGAGTTCAAAACTATGTAAAGTAAAACACATCATTGCATATTTTCAAAAATATCAAGTTGAAAGGTACCTGTACCATAGAAACGTAGCGCTGACGATAAATCAATGTCTGAACGAATTGGATATCTACGCTAATTATGTGTTTCTATACATATGTAGCTGGAGATCAACTGGAGACTACCATCAATAGCCCCTGAAAGGTGTCCTTTATTAGTCTGTACCGTATCCAGAATTGCTCGTCACTGACCTTATCCAAGTCAAAATTAAACTCTCTTCTCAAGTGACTACCATTATATATTCCAAAATGTGCATGTTTGCAAGTCTCTGATGGCCTATCGATCATGATTGTACACAAACTACCAAAGTGAGGAAGGCTCAAGGCAGGTGTACCTTCTCCTCAAGCTTTACTCAAGATCGTGCACTCAATTAAGTATGAGTGACGTCTTTGAATGCTTGGAGGGTGAGGTCGACCTTCCACTCGTTGAAGCCGCCCTTGCACTGAATGAGGATGAGGTGAGACTCAATGAGTGTGAGTGTGAGTGAGCTTTCAGAATACAGGCCTAGGGATGGCACACTTATCAAGAAATCAACATTGGCACCATTCAGATACGGCCTGGCCAGACATATCAAAGAATCCCTGGTGTTCGACATCGTGGCAGATACCCGAGTTCCAACAATCGAAAAAGGTGTTCCTAACCGTTTTGACGGATTTGAAAAGGCAAAGTATGTGGTTTACCGAGCATATTCCCGCAATTTCCCGTGATGATCTGCGCCGTTTGTACTCTGGGAGCCTTGTGACATTCAAAATGGATTTTTATTGTTTTTAAAGCATGTTCCAGTAAACACATGGGTATTGTGAGCTTTTTGTATTGATTAAGTGATTAAAATATTTTGTCCATTCTACACAAACCACATGTACTATACATTCAGTATAAGGTGACCTCTTTGGTTTTTTAAGTGTAAAACATGTTTAATAAACACTCGAGTGCTGTATCAAGTTTATATACTTGTAAGTAAGTGCTTAAAATCAATTCTGTTGTGTATTGAACAAGTGAATAAAATAAATTTCGCTGTGTGTTGTTTCAAGTTTGTGTTTTAAACAAGTGATCAAATCTACTGTCGATATTTTACATACACCATAGTTGCATCGAGCACAAGTGGATTCTGTCTCGAACACCCTGAAGTTGTATGTATTGCTTCAAGTATTCATGTGGTAGCCGAATATTGATGTGTCATGAGATGTTGACAATTTGTTATTTTCTGGAACATCGCTCAGAATTCATTGTATTTAGCACCTAATTTCAGGACCAACACATTTTTGTGACATGTCTTATGTAACATTGAGTGCACAGATTAGAGAGTGTGTGAAAATAGTGTGGAATATTTTCCGGAAGGAAATATTAAACTTTTTGGATCGTGAAAGTTAATTTGACAGTTATGCCAAGTTAATCCAACACGACGAGGTTTCGATGGAACTCACTGATTCCTTTGCCAGGCCTATTCTTCAGGAATCCCACACGAAACAGTTTAATATACTAGCTCACGTGTTTGAAAAAAAAAATTTTCTTAACTTTTGGTTGTGTCCCCTTAGGGGCTCCGTAGTAATCCGTGTATGCTCTATAAGTCCAGACTGATAACAATGTTCCTCTCGTTTGTGGTTTCGGCAAAACAACTAGTTGTCTCGCAGGGAAAGGGGTGTCATGTTGGCTGTAATGTTGCGGCTTGTCATTAGTTGGTTTCGCATATTTGTGTGTTGTGGTCCTCACATCCATAAGGACTCTCTCGTGATTTTCTGCGTAGAAAGCTACCCCCAAAAATGGGGTCATATGTCCGTGTATGATGAATAGATCCAAAGTTACATGGATTATTAACTTTCAGTGAAACTCTGAAATGACGTAATATAGTGACTTCGGCATAATTATAGGCATTATTATAACAACGAAAACACTATTTTCACTAATAACTATTAAATACAGTTTTAAATCATTAATGTTTTGTGTTAAAAACATTTGCGTGTGATCTCTGTATGTATATATTGCGTGAAATTGTTTTTTTAAAAATAAATTTGTTTTATAAATTTATTATATTTGTTCTATATTTTCATCCAAGTGCCTCAAATCAACTTAATTACCCTCACATCATATTCCACATGAAAAGCTCCCCCCGAAAATGGTGTTACATGACTGTGTATGATTATTAGATCCATAGATACATGAATACTGACTTTCAGTGGAATTCTTAAAAAATTCAACACGGCCGCCAAAATGGCGGTCATATGGACCCCATGGGACAAAAATTTACTTTGGGAACATCTATTTTCATATAGCAGACACCTTTAGGATTAAAAAAAATAGGTTAGAAAAATATATGTTTTGGGTGCACGGGGACCCCCTTTTCCTACTAGACTAATGGGACAAGTCCCCACTTGGTGGGTTCTCTGATATGTGTCGTGGTCCTCACATCGATATTTTTATATTTTGTACAGTAAAGCACATATATGATATAACAAAAATGTTATAATGATGTGGTCCTACTTTTCTGATGAGGTAAACACTATCATTTGAGGATCAACAAAGTATTTGCTCTGTTTTTACATTACCGAACCTATGCTCCGATAACCTGTTGGCATGGCGTTGTGTCCGTCCGTCCGGGCAAACCCAGAGGGTTCAGGGGGGAAGCTTACGGGGCAAAAGCTGAAAATAGCCCCTAACCATGGTTTAGGCCAAAAGTTCGGTTTTACGGGGAATTTTTCACGATTTACGTGAAAGTTAAGATGGGAAATTTAACATTGAGTTAGGCCGTAAGGTCCGTCTGTTAGCACGTCCGAACGCCCGTACGTCCACCCGGGCAAACTCAGAGGGTTTACGGGAAAAGCTTAGGGGAAATAAAGCTGAAAATAGCCCTTAATCATGGCTTAGGCCAAATATTCAGTTTTACGGGGATTTTTTCATGACTTACCAGGAAAGTTAAGATAGGACAATTTAACATTGAGTTTGCCCGTAAGGTCCGTCTGTTAGCACGTCCGTCCGGCGTGAACAAATTTATCTTCAAAATTTACGAGTGAATTTTCCTGAAATTTTGCACGAAAATACCTGAAAATATTTTGAGAAGGAAGTATTTTTTAGTTTTAGGATTTTCGCTTTATTTTCAAAATGGCAGCCGTTTGCGACGAAAATCGACCCATTTCTGACTTTGACGGCCATTTTCTCAAAAACTATTCAGACAGTTTTAAGATTTTTCAAAAGATTCCCCTTATGTACCTCTGTGATGTGTATAAGTTTGGTTACCCTTGAATCACCGGTCTGTGTGTGGTGGCCATTTTGATTTTTTGACGTGTCAACGAAAAAAGAAATCGGCCCAAATTGCGTTACTATCTATTTTGTGCCAATTTTATTCTGAAAAAAAGTCACCCTCTGAAAAAAATTTCGGACTTGGTAAATTTTCGCCTCTTGTTTTATTCATAATGGGAACTGCCAGAACTGTACCCATAGAATGCCTGAAGATAGAGTCTAAATTTTGGCATTTTCAAATGGGAAGCCATATATGGCGATTTGTGTGGTGACCTTGAAGTTGACCTTCGATGACCTTGAAAGGTCAAAACAGCCATTCTTGGGTCAACAAATGCCCAGATTTGCCTCTATAGATGAAATGCTTGTAGATAGAGCTTATTTTTGCATTATGAACATATAAGAACACATATAAGCACAACCAATGATGGCCTTGAATTTGCCCTCAGATGATCTTGAGTGCCAAATGTCTGACTCGAAATGTGTAAATTGACCTGAGCGGTCTAAACGCTTGCACCAGATATATCTTTGTATTATGAACAGATAGAAAATCAAATGCCACACACGTACATGTAATGGTGACATTGAAGTTCACACAGATTGGTAGATCTCAAAGTCATATGTTCACACTGGTAACCTTGATTAGTAAATCTCAAGATCTGTTACCTGCCATAGCCAAAACCAAATTTGTCCGGTAACCTATTCTAGCCTATGGCCTAATTTTCGTCAGCTCGTCAAAAAGACACACTGTTTATCTTCATATCATGGAGTATTTTATTTGAAATTTTTCGTGGTGGAATTGATCATAATTTTTATTTTGTTCAAATGAGTGATGGTGGTCTTAATAATACATTCACAAGAATGAATATGGTTTGGGTGCTGCTCATCAGTTACGTCACTAAAAACTCATTATTATTCACACACAATGATGGTCATATGATTGTGGAGAGTTTGGTCCTCGCATTCACAGTCCTCACATTAATTTTTATTTTGGGCGCCCTCCCCCACCAGGAAACTTTGATGATGTCAGTAAACATGAACACATATCCCCCACCCGGATCATTTGGTCAACGTCAATCAATATAAACGTATTCTTTCGACCGTCCTTTCAACCATTCATTAGTTGAAACGATTTGTTAGCTTTTCCCAATTAGGTCTCCAGAAATCACTGAAATCATTCAGTATTGGTTTCTCTGAACTTGTCAGACAATACATACTTCTGCATTAGACCCTTAAATATAGTTTTCTAATTGATTTTCGCTTAGCACTCAGTGTTGAGCCTAAAAAAACTATGAGACACCTGACAATCATCATAAAAATGTCATACTGAGTTGCTTTCGAGATAATGTATGCTACTACATGTATATGTATGTTACGATGTAGTTCCAACTTTGGAGCAGAGTGCATTGGTGTATAGCTTGCACGTGCAATGAGAAAAGGACATTTCGTTATGCTTATGTTCTTTTTGTTCCACAAACACAATAGATCATATGATAAGAGTGCAACTATCATATATAAAAACCGACTAAATAACACCATAATTGATTTTTTTTTTGTAATTCGCCATATCTTTTTGTTTCTTTACATATCATTCATTATTGTGGATTATATTCACAGTGTTTACATTGGTGAGTTTATGTAAATTATCATCGAACACCAATGCATAAACAATACATATATTACACTTGCAAAGTAAGATTGTTTATATACGAGGTACAATCTATTTTCATGATATTATACATTTTGATGTTCACAACTTGAAATAAGGAAAATTTGTTTTGTGTACGATACCAATTATTTTAAACATTGATCAGCAGGACTAATTCCATTTCAAGATTTCTGACAGTGCATTTGTATTCAAATGTATAGTCATGCATATATATATCAATAGAAGAGACAATTTATGTTACATAATATTCAAGATAAATCCATACTACTAGTATATGATTGTATACACATTTGAATTAATTTTATATATACATATATGATATACATGAATTCACAGTATCTACACTGATACTTTCTCAATGAACAACAATGCATACCTAACTATAAGATTAGCATGTACACCGTATGTTACTGTAGTAGATCATCAAAGGAAGTGAATCGTTGTAGGTGGGAACAATCTCCATTCACCGTTTGCAAGACGGACCCTGTTGGTATGCTATGCCTTCTAAACGTTGGTACGCTGGTATAATGGAACACTAATGCGTTGATACACTGGTACGCTATTCACATAGGTTGTGAATCAATGTGCATCTAAATATCTTAGTATCCAAATGCGCATACATTCGTGCAGAAAACCTGTTAGGCTCACTCGATTACGTCGGTGGGCCAATTTTGTCGACACCTCTTCGAAATTAGGTTTATGTTCTTGATTATGTATAATATCATATGAAAAACAGTTCTAACTCGTGTATCTACTGAGAAAGCGTTCGAGAAGCCTAAAATTAACAATTTTGATTATTATGGCTCATTTCTATCTCGAGAGCAGCAGCAATGTTGAGATGTCGTATACAACGCATACTCATGAAATAAGTGGAATCTATACTTGAGCTATGTATACTACTATGTATCGATAATTATCTTACCGGTATTGGTGGTAATAGATTGATTCATGAATAATTAATAAAATTAACATTCATGAATAATTAATAAAATTGCCTTTATAGTACTGTCTCAGAGGAAAACATACATACTTTTCAGGCTCGTCACCCTGGACAAATGTTTTAGGGGTACGATGTTTTCTGCTGAGTCGGCACTTTTTCACATAGATGTATCAGGTGTCTTAGAGGTATTTTCACCATATGTCTACATGTATATTATTGTCAACATCCCTGTCATTTTTTTGGCCATTTTCACACGATGTCACTCAACGTTCTTGCAAAGTTCTCGATATTTTTCAGCCGGTCTTCAGTAGGCCTATGTGATTTACATGGTGATTATTGACAAATTATTTTCACAATAAAGGTCGTTCCAGTCAGGCGTCAGCCACCGAACTTGTACACCATTTAGGAGGACGACTTTTTGAACATATTTTCAAGACACTTAACGCGCGCGTATATGTCTAGTTCATGACATCAATTAGTTTCATTTGATCACCGAAATTAAATTCTCAAAAATGGTTGTATGTACATATTTACATAATGTAAATAAGTTGTATATACATATGAACATAATACTACGAATACATTATGACCTATTGGTGTGATTGAACCTGTTTGAAAAAGTTATATTTAACTGAATGATTGTTCTAATTCACTCAACTACTTTCCTCATATTCTATGTAAGATAAATCAGGTAGGATACCGATAAAAGGGTATATTGAATACAAAACTCATTTCCATTTAATACATGCTTGAAACTATCACTCTAGTTATTTAGGGGAGAGACGTGTAATATGAACCACTTAAGACTTCTAGTCACTTTATAGCAATGCTTCTCGATAATCCGATATATCTTACACATGTGTGAATTGTATAAATATTACTTTGTATGTGACGCTGTATGAAAATGATGTCACACAGGAACATACACCGTAACGAAAGAAGTAAAATAAGCATACAAGTGGTCCAGATTACACGTTCATATTATAATTAAAATGGACCACGGCCCGTGTAATTTGTTTTCAACGAATTCAATGCATAATCACAACTGACAGTCGAAATGCTACGTTTAGTGGTTTGTAGCAAGGAATCACAACCTAGCCCGCGATATAAACAACGGGATGACAGCGCGATAATATTTACAATTGAAAAATAACATCAATTTTAACGATTTCATTTAAATTTCATTCCATATACCCTGCTTTGTGTTATGTTGCTCTCCTCAATTACAGAAGGCTACAAATTATGATCGTCATAATTACGTCAATCACCATGGAGATAGAAGTCATCCTGCTGCTAAAACCCGGGGTGGTCCATATTACACACTGATCAATATTACACGTCTCTCCTCTACATACGTGGTGACATATACATGGCCGGTGACGTATCACATTGAGGAAGTACACGAGCAAAAACAGCCCGTGCCCCTTTTTTAGCGTTTCACAACCACCGAAATATTCCCGTCCTTTTCTTTCGGTGGTAAAAGGGTCTATTTCCACCCTATGGCTTCAGATCCACCTGGCTTATATCCACGACCTGCAGGTAACTCCATCACCTCCTCGGTTTTTTCTACTGTTTTTTGAATTTTCTCAAATGGTTTCTTGGTCTTCGTGGTCGTGATTGTACTTATTTTCTGTAGTCTGGCCGGTTCACGTTCTACAACTGGCTCTCGTGCT
Organism: Terebella lapidaria; assembly: GCA_949152475.1. Taxonomy (NCBI): domain Eukaryota; kingdom Metazoa; phylum Annelida; class Polychaeta; order Terebellida; family Terebellidae; genus Terebella; species Terebella lapidaria. Next base: position 24,115,420 of record OX424566.1, on the reverse strand, counting down.
GGGGTGGCATTACCGTTGATGTTGTTAGTATGTGGGTTGCTCTGCCCCATATTTCGTTTGGATGTCGTGTAGGCCTATGAATGTGTAAATATTTTCGAATTTGTAGGAAGGATTAAAGGTACATAATAGATAACATTTGTGTAGGAGATTTTCGGTCGGATAAATGTCGTACCCTTACTTGACAACGCAATGTCCCATGTAGATGTTGCGTTGGCGTCCCACAATCAGACAACAACATATATTCAACAGCAAATCGTTGGGTTCTGATATCGCAATCTCTCACAGACAAAGGCGCCCAAGTGTAATGACAGTCCAAGTCACTACCGTTTTATCCGATTTAGTGCAACTGGTGATCATTAAACATTTTCAACGACCAAATGATATAATCAAATCTTCTACAACAACTACCAAGATGGCGGAGCAAGTCTCGTGACGAGTATGTGGCGAAAGTTGAATGTTTTGATTGGCTATCATTGTTATCATTGCTATTAAGGCTCGTTCCTCTGTGTGGTCATGTGAGGTGGTCATGGGTTAACGGACCATGTTTTATTTGGTTATGAAGATGTGTGCAAGTACGTATTCAGTATTGAGAAATTGGCTGCAAATTTTTCTTCAATCACATCAGCTGAAGGTCGTTGCAAAGATCAAATATAATATATGAATTGACCTTGGTTTTGCCCCCCAAATATTGACCTTAAAGTGGCACTATATGGGATTCCATTTTCCAAGATTTGTCTCCCGATGCTTCCATTTATAGAACAAAACGTCAGATTACAGATTTGATTTTACATTTGACCTAGACACAAATTATGAAGTTTTCTGGCCGATATCCTACAGAATGGACACACGAATTTTGGATGAATTCAATCAAGAAATGTGGACGCTAGAGTGCGAATAAACAAACACACACACAACCCGACCAACATACTCGCCGAAATCGAAGATTCCAGTGTAAAAGAAATTTACGTCCTACGTAAAATAGGTCCCACAGACAAATATTCCTAGGAAATGTTGTCCAATTGGACAATCAAATCTTCTACAACAACTAGAAGATTTTAGTATATTACACCGGCAATACAAGTAAGAAACAGGAAGACCCAAATGCAATGCCCTGTCTGCTCATCGGGGCGAGTAAACACGATCATATAGATCGTGATTCGTTATTTTCATACTTCACCTCTGAGATTCTTGTAGCTGCGTGTTTCGCTGTGTGTGCGTGCGTATATTGTGTATCCGTACATACTAGTATATCCCTTGATAATGTTGAGAGGTGTGCTTGTGTCTCAAAAGTGATAAATTCATCTTTGTTAATTTCATTAATTTCAAAAGTGATATATCCATTTTTGTTATTATTTTGTGTTATTAAGTTCGGCGACACCACAATAAAGAGGTATACTGCCAGCACGTTCACGCTATAACCGTGGTGTCACTACGTGTCGTCTCCGAGGTCAGCTATATCTCACTGTTGAGCCACATCACCCTTTTCATCAGGGATTAGGAACCTGCTACTTACATACATGGTTGTGATGTAAGTCAACAGCGGGGACCGACCCAGGAACGACGCCGAGAGAACCCAGTGGTTCGAAAGGTATGGCACCAATGTAAAGTTCGGCGACCCCACGAAAAAGAGGTATACCCCCTTACTGGAGTGTCACCAGATTGTCTCATTAATCTGCTAGCAAGTTCACGCTATAACCGTGGTGTCACTACTATGTAGCCCCCACGTCATAACGCTACATTACATTATTACATACATGTAATACATTGTTATTACGGTGTCATTCATCAGCCACCATTATGTGCCGATATGTGGCACACAATCTATTCTCAGCCCTTTCTCCTTGATCCGCTCAAAATCATTCCAGAATGGACAATCATTTATTTGGCATCTTTATTGTTAGGCGCCGTTCAAGAAGCATTGCAATTATTGGAAACTATTAAGGCATCATGGGATACGGACAGCTAGATATAATTTATATCGCCGTTGTGATTGGCCAATCACATCTCAATCAATATCAATATCCCCATCATCCTCCCTGTGTCAATGCCCTAGAATCATACGCCATCGGCTCATAACGCGAAACATTACAAACATTTCAGTCCGTCCACAGTCAATACAATTTAGCAGTACGGTGAATGTTTACATTGTGATACCCTGCATAGAGGACTCAGTGTTTAAGATGTCAGTCATAACGGAACGCAGCAAATCTCATAATAATAATAATAATAATAATAATAATAATAATTGCAAGCTTTTATATAGCGCTTTTCCATGTACAACATGCTCAAAGCGCTTCACAATTATTACCCCTGGCAGACCTGTTCATTCCGACACATTTTCAACCTCCCGGGAGGCATACAGCTGTAACTTAGGCAACCATCTCTGGTGCACATACAGTATTCATACACATTGCCATCTCTGTCTATAGCCAGGTACCTATTTTACTGATGGGTGAAACAGAAAAATCTTTCAGCGCCGGCGCCAAGGATTGAACCCGGTACCTTCCGCACTCAACCCTGACGCCTTAACCAATTGAGCTATCATGGCTGGACGACATAGCATATGAGACAGGCAACGAAATAATACTCGAAAATACTGCACTGAGTTACAAAATTATGGCTGTCAACAGATATTTGTTTAGAATACGTGTACATTAATTCACGCATGGAAACATACATTGACTCAGATCCAAATTTGAATGCATTTCCTCACATTTTACAAACTACATAGCATAATCAGAATGTTTGTTTATAACAACTCGTTATTATCTATTGCAAAACGTGTCATATTGAATTATCACATGTTTGAGGCATGTTGTGAGAGAAGAAATGTGCACGTATGCTGATTACCTTCGAACAAATTTCGAAATGTAGTCCAGAATGATTGAAGGTTGTGTTGAACAACATGTCTCATGTTGTCATTCTGAGCACATAGCAGTGTTGTAGTGTAATGTTTATTAAAGTATATATACTCGGATTTTTCTAACTCGTTTACACTGTTTTTCGCTAATATTTTTGTGATGCTAAACCCTATCGTTCTATAACTTGGCATACTTCACCTGGGAGTAAAACGGCATTTTTCTACCAAATTTCAGACAGCTAACGCGAGAATGAAAAAAGTTGGCAATCTACCTCAATGTTAAATTTCAGCCCAAAACGGGATCTCGAGAATCTGAGCATATTTGAGGAATTGGTCATGTTCACATCCATCAGGATTCAAAATATTATTGTAACTTTGAACCAGAAGATACACTTGGGTGTATTCTACACAACCATGTTGATTTTGAAACATTGCTCCGCTACAAAACCGAGCAAATGCACAAAATCGTGTGCGGCCCAGAAATTAAATAATAGGGCTAAATTTAACATTGGGGTAGATTGCCAACTTTTTCAATTTTCGCGTTAACTGTCTGAAATTTGGTAGAAAATTGCCGTTTGACTCACAGGTGAAGTGTGCCAAGTTATAGAACGATAGCGTTCAGCATCACTATAATATTAGCGAAAAACAGTGTAAACGAGTTAGAAAAATCCGAGTATACATGGATATGACTAATACATAGATGATTTTGATGATTGGCATCATCAAAATCTGACTGTATTGGTGGTAATAGATTGATACTTACATTCATACCACTGAGTCGGTGTCACTGCTGGCGGACGTTAAATCTGTCCCCGAGGACACCATCAACTCAGTAGCCTTCTGGCTTGTGATTAGGTACTTATGTACTTGTCATGTATCTGTTCCATGGGGTCTGTTTCGGATTTCTAAATTATTTTCATAGGTTGTTGGGCAGTTGTATACTAATTACATCAGGTGTACAGTAGAAACAACTATATTTCACACTGTCTGCCCCTGATGACGCCAGTGTGTCTTTGGATAAACTATTTGGTCGGGCTTTGTTTCTATTGCAAAATGTTGTGTTTTACGTTTGTGATTGGCATCATCAAAATCTGACTGTATTGGTGGTAATAGATTGATACTTACATTCATACCACTGAGTCGGTGTCACTGCTGGCGGACGTTAAATCTGTCCCCGAGGACACCATCAACTCAGTAGCCTTCTGGCTTGTGATTAGGTACTTATGTACTTGTCATGTATCTGTTCCATGGGGTCTGTTTCGGATTTCTAAATTATTTTCATAGGTTGTTGGGCAGTTGTATACTAATTACATCAGGTGTACAGTAGAAACAACTATATTTCACACTGTCTGCCCCTGATGACGCCAGTGTGTCTTTGGATAAACTATTTGGTCGGGCTTCGTTTCTATTGCAAAATGTTGTGTTTTACGTTTGTGATTGGCATCATCAAAATCTGACTGTATTGGTGGTAATAGATTGATACTTACATTCATACCACTGAGTCGGTGTCACTGCTGGCGGACGTTAAATCTGTCCCCGAGGACACCATCAACTCAGTAGCCTTCTGGCTTGTGATTAGGTACTTATGTACTTGTCATGTATCTGTTCCATGGGGTCTGTTTCGGATTTCTAAATTATTTTCATAGGTTGTTGGGCAGTTGTATACTAATTACATCAGGTGTACAGTAGAAACAACTATATTTCACACTGTCTGCCCCTGATGACGCCAGTGTGTCTTTGGATAAACTATTTGGTCGGGCTTTGTTTCTATTGCAAAATGTTGTGTTTTACGTTTGTGATTGGCATCATCAAAATCTGACTGTATTGGTGGTAATAGATTGATACTTACATTCATACCACTGAGTCGGTGTCACTGCTGGCGGACGTTAAATCTGTCCCCGAGGACACCATCAACTCAGTAGCCTTCTGGCTTGTGATTAGGTACTTATGTACTTGTCATGTATCTGTTCCATGGGGTCTGTTTCGGATTTCTAAATTATTTTCATAGGTTGTTGGGCAGTTGTATACTAATTACATCAGGTGTACAGTAGAAACAACTATATTTCACACTGTCTGCCCCTGATGACGCCAGTGTGTCTTTGGATAAACTATTTGGTCGGGCTTTGTTTCTATTGCAAAATGTTGTGTTTTACGTTTGTGATTGGCATCATCAAAATCTGACTGTATTGGTGGTAATAGATTGATACTTACATAGACATTATAAAATACCGACCATTCTATTAAAGAATTACGAGAGACTATAGATATAAAAACATCATCACGATGTAAATCACACATCACGTCTGCGGTTTAAAATACTTTGTAGGGTTCTGGACACATAAATAGAAATGGTTGACTCACTCATTAAAAACACAAACTTGTTCTGATCCGAAATGAAAATCTGGTTCAATATTCTGTGTATGGTTAAACAAGTTGATACGTAAATCTTTGTAAAGTGAACATCCAAGTGAAACATGATACGCCGATCAGCTTCATTAAAACAGACTGGACATATATATGCGTTCCACTGCATGTAAGTAAGTTATCTCATAATGTCCTATTTCAATTCGTAATGGGGCAGTCCCACATCTGAATTTCGCTGAAGTAGAGCGTTGACCTCGCTTCATCCTAGAGTTCATTACGTAGCCTTGTTTCTAAGTTAGATTTGAACTGTCTATATACCCGAAGTTTATTCTGTCCCACACCGCGTCGTGCCTCTGTCCTGTTGATATCGTTCCACCACGCACGTCGGTCTGCCTCCGTGAGTTTGGTCTCGAGCTCGATTTACTTGATCACATTGCTAAAACGGTATAATTATTAAAGTCCAACTATTGAAATTTAATGTCCTCATGATACATCCAGTTTTCACTGCTGTTTGCAAGGTTACACATCCAATTAAATACTTTTTTACACCAATGTTCATTTGACATACTATTACATCTGTAAAAGCATTCTTCAATTATTACTACTACTGTTGTACTGACTTGATTTATAGAGGATCCTTGATTGTACTGAAGTCAAAACATAATCCAATATATCAACAGTGATGTATTGCAATATTCACATAATCATTTTGTGTGACCTTTTCAATTAATACAAAAATAAATATTCACAAGTAGTGTGTTTCTGTTGCTCTTCAGTAAGTAAGTACACTAGTATACATAATTACATTCTTCGTCTGAGTAATAAATGCAAAATATATATGCAACATATCATTCTTCTGAATATATATGGTTAACGCAAATTCGAGGGATAGAAAACTAGGATTTGAAATACAATAAGACAAGTACAATACATGGGGGAACGTTCGCCCACACGAATCAACATACATGTTATGAATAACTCGTGTTCATTTGTTCCAACTCGATGTTTGGATTTACATGTCAGCTTATTTGACTATACAGTGTTCAATGCCGGGCATAACAAATATAAATATTATTTTCATTGTTCTTGAATTACAACCGTAGAACATCATGACATACTTTTTTTTATTGAATGACACTGTATAGTTTACACCGGGTAGTACGGAAGCGTAAAAGGGACACACTGAGGCAATATTTCCTTCAGTTTCACGACTTTTTTTGCTCGATTTTATCAACTTTATTCTCGATATATTCGACTTTATTCTCGAATTTAGAGGCTTCATTTTCGACTTCATTACGTGTCCATTCTATGCTTTCATGTATAAAAAATAACTTGAGAGGAATAAAATGACAGGCGAGATATAAAGATGATACAAATAGGATTACTATACCTCAAGCAAAAACGCCGCGTCGTGATTGGTCAATCACCATGGAACAATTTTATGTACTAGTACACGTTCCGTTATATCGATTACTCGCCATGCAATAATTTGATATACCTCAAAGTTACTAACTTTTACAATGGTGACGTAATTTGTTCGGCATCAAAAGATATTGACAATCTTATTTATTATTTCTGTATAGTAAAACAAATACTGCACTGTTGCACTACAGGTACATGTAATTAATACCCTCGGTCAAGAACATTACGACACTCGGCTTCGCCTCGAGTGGTAATGTTCATGCCTCGGATAGTAATTCCATGTACCTGCAGAGCAACAGTGCAGTATTTGTATAATACAACCTTCAACTGCTAAGCGAGAAAATCAGCACTGCGCGATGACGAATGAAACATTTTTTTTAATATGTGGACACCTACATATATATGTTTCTGTGCAACATTAACATTGTCGTGTATTGAATTAGTTTGCAATTCATAGTTCCGACAGCATATCAACAGGCCACGCCCCCTTGGCAATCGCGGAAAGCGTCCCACAAAATACTACAGTTCTGTCCAATGGGCCGGCTTGTTTGTGGGACTTGATACGCATCACTGCGTTTTGGAGCCATATTATTTGACATTATTTGATTGCCTATTAAATATGGAAATGTAAATATTCATGTATCATCGGATTTATTATAGAGGGCCTGTAAGTCACGTGATGTAATGGTGTGATTTCCGGTGGCAAACAAACATACACCTTTTGGTTAATATGAGTAGAACTCCATTCAAAACTCAAATTACTCAGGTAGCACGAAAGGTGTATGTTTGTTTGCCACCAGAATCACACCGTAACGGCACGTGACTTACAGGCCCTATTAGTTTTCATGCCATTGAGTTCGGATTGGGCTTCTGAGTCAATATGGCATACGTCAAAGCTGAGCGCTATTCCAGTGAATACCACGGTCAATGACGGTCATCCATACAGACACAAATGTCACGCTTCGCTTTCGGGCTCAACGCGCTCGGTGCGAACCACGTGAATTGAGGTTCTCTCACGGCGATGCTCTTCAACGTAAGCGTTGATTTTCATCTGAGTGTCAGAGGAAAACTCCTTAACAACCAGCCCCTTAGCCAGAGGATCGATGGCTTCCGATGCCTTATGGCTCTTTTCTTTTATCATACGTTTTAATAGACGAATTCTTTCCTCCTGCTGTGCAATGTTCCTGAGCTGTTCTTCTTCTCTGGAGAGCAACTCCATGTACTCTGAATTGTCCGCGACTTCTTGCCGCTTGTGGCTGATCGCTTCAGGAGATGTCATGTTTGCCACTGAACTGTCGAGAACAAATATATTATACGCGTAACTATTGATAATATTACACGTGTATAAAATATTTCTGAGGTATAATTAATTGTATACACGTAATAATTCATTAAGTACGCATATTTAATAACTTATTGTGTGTATGATGTATTTTAATAAGTACATGGTATATGATTTGACATGAAAATTTAACACCCGAAAAAATGTGAATATACATATACATATGAAATACTACATACACGCACAAATCAACGAAGATGTGAATAAATCATTAAGTATTGCATTTGCAGTATTGTATTTCATGATACATATAATCATCATTAGTTTTATTTCACGCACATTTATTTTTTTATGTATTCGTTTATTTTTACGAATATGCAAGCGAAGACAATAAATACTGAACACGAATGTAAAATATCAAATATGTATATCGAATATAGACATATAACATTGAATACACATGGAAATCCTTAACCTTTCGACCCACACCATTGGTATTATAAAGGCACGCATAATCTCAATACTGCTGGAGACGACGGAAATCTCAATTTCAAATCGGCTACAAACAAGATCTTGATTGCAGGACGTATATCTTGCTGTTCCAGATTGGTCCAACTTCTCTAAGGGAACGACCCTGCACTTCATTTGCACCCTATTCGATTGCCAATATGAGATAAGGTATTGAAAGTATTAACCACCAATGATGTCAATATTATTTATTCCCATGCGTGCCCTCATAGTTCAAAACTTGATACATTCCAAATATTTGTGCTGCCCAAGAAATCATTTGTAACGGGTCAGAAATATTTGTGTTGCATCAAAAATCATTTGTAACCGGTACGGAATATGTCATACGTATTATGAATTCAGTCATCAGCTTTTCATAAATTCTCAATGGAGCTCGGAATCTGTTCATATGAAACCCCATATATACCGGGTTGTACCCCTGTGATGTGTTTAAGTTTCGCTGTTCTTAAACTATCGGTATGCAAGTGGCGACTATTTTGATTTCCCTATGAATCGGCGAAAAAAAATGTTCTGAAATAAAGTCACTGTTTGTTTCGATTCATTTCCACCAAAAAAAATGACATTGAAAATATTTTGAACTTGGGAAACTCCGTCCACTTTTCGCTTCCTAATGGGAGCTATATGGAGTACACTCATAGGAAACTTCAAACCGGAAGTCACTTAATAGTGATATCATTGGCGACTTTGAATTTGACCTGCAGTAATCTTGAAAGGTCAAAATGGCAATTTTGGTAAAAAAAAAAAACAGTTGAGACTCAACGCTATACATTTCTCTGGTAACCGTTTTAGTCGTTGTTTGAGAAAGAAAAAAAAAAGAAATCATAAGAAAATAATGTCACCAGGAGCCACCGTAGTAATCAGATTATGTCAGCAAATTCCAAATTACTGACGTGTCTGCGAGAATACATAAAACAAATGAATGGACAATAAATAAACACAGGCACTCTTACTCACACTGCTATACCAGTTTCAATTTTGTCGTCTTTCTATTTGTTTTCTCAGTTGCAGACCGAAGTAAATGGAAAGAAACTTGATGTATTACACATTTATCATCTTATTGACACCTTTTTTTTTTACATCACCGTTATATTGATGTGTTAATAGAACAGTCAAACATTTCCCATTCAATAATGTAGCAGTATACTAGTAAATCAATTACTGTTTTATATGGGATTCTTATGCATGTCCTCTGCTATTTTTTTAAAACTATGCCACTAAGGTTCTCGGTGATGCCCTGTCACCGACCCCATAATTATTTGTATTGATGTTATACGAGAATTTACGCATCTCACGTGGGCGAGGTTGTGGTATTTTGATTCCGATATATTGTTTATAAACGTGTATAATGTTGAGTTTCTACGGAAGCGTATTGCTATCAAGTGTGTAGAAATTTGTATCTCGTACGTTCGACTTACTTACTCGTACGTACGACTTATTAACTCGTACGTACGAGTTAGTAATTGGTACTTATGAGATACTAAGTCATACGTACGAGTTAATAAGTCGTACGTATGAGTTGATGAGTCGTACATACGAGATATAAGTCATACGTACGAGATACATTTCTTTACACACTTGATAACAATACGTTTCACTACGAAAGCGTACTGCTATCAAGTGCATAAAATTTCTTATCTCGTACGTATGAGTTATATCTCATACATATGTATGACTTAATAACTCAAATGTATGACTTAGTATCTCATAAGTACGACTTACTAACTCGTACGTATGAGTTAATAAGTCGTACGTACGGGTTAATAAGTAATACGTAGGAGTTAACAAGTCGTATGTACGAGTTACTAAGTCGTACGTACGAGATACTAAGTCGTATGTACGGGTTAACAAGTCGTACATGCGAGTTAATAAGTCGTACATACGAGTTAATAAGTCGTACATACGAGTTATTAAGTCGTACGTACGAGCTATTAAGTCGTACGTACGAGATAATATTTTTTACGCCCTTGATAGCAATACGCTTCCGTAAGTACTGATTATGGTCTATTGTCTGCGCTAAAAGATAGGTAGAAGTAAAATTCATTCCATATGTACAAAACACATGATGTCATGTCATGATGTATGTGTCAAATCGCAATCACCTGCTACAATGTTGCGCACTATATAATGTACAACATTTCCTGTGGGTCTGACAATCATGTAAATCTTACTTGGTGTTGACAGATTCATATTCATAACGCAGTTTGCTCAGAATTACTTAATATTTACACATTATAATGATCTACCTAGACATAAATGTCTTCTCCAGACAATTTCCCGAACTTTGGGTGGGACTATCAAAACTATCAGTAACATTGCGTTTCCTTATTACTCAATGGTTTGATTACGCTCTCTAGCTCAAAACATGTTTATAAATTCACAGACCGGTAATGGGTTTTCTTATATGGTCAGAATGGGGCATCAAGTATTATATCATTTGAAGTGGCATAGGGAGACCGTTATACGAGTATATTTGCTGTACATTTCTAACCAAACGAAGACAACACGCACATACTAGTTGACATAATGATTATGTTTACACTAATTTGTTCAGCAGATGCCCGTGTTTCTTTGATTCCATTGCAAGTTTCTAGTTGAAACTGTTTCAATTTGTTGTTATTACTACCATTATGGCGGCAGTTCATCCTATGATGCAATGCGATTTCAGCTTATTCGTAATATTTGAACGTACACTAGGGCAGACCAGAGGTAACTTTGAGTGGCGCACAAAACAAAAGAAAAGCGGTTGCTAGTACTATCTTATGCTTGATTTATCTATCTGATCAAGCATAGTTTGTTTTGTAACCTATTTTTTCTGAGACCACAGGCATATAATTGATTTAGAAAAAAATAGTTTTCCTGCCAACATCACTTCAAATATTATGTTTCCACCATTCTACACCATACATCATGATTTGGTTGATCATTTGACGAATTAGAAAATCAACGTGAACATGACCTGATAGTTTTATGTTCGGCAGTGATGTTTGGCGGTGATATCATACAATTTGCCTATTACAAGGCAGGGGCCATAGCCTGATAAAAAAACTTTTCTACAATTCCAAGAGGAGGGCTGAACTCGGTGATCAATACGATGTCAAGATCAAATGTATAACATAATTAGAATAGGCCGACAAATAGGCCTACAATTGTAAGAACTAAATGAGATCCGAACTTAGCCTGACAGTTGACGATGTTTCCGCCTAGCAACTTCGCAATGTTTGCACAAACATCCGCCATGCCAATCCATGCCAAAAGTCTAGAATTTATCAATGTAGCGTAGGTAAACACATATATCAATTCGATTGAGCATCATGACATCCTCGAACTGGTTTGAGAATGTTGACTAAGCCACTGGAATGTTATCTAATACTTTACCCAAGCTACTTCAGTTTTATTATTGTAGGCCTAATATATTTCTTCTTTATATGTCATGAAATGCAATTTACGATGTTTAGCATGTGGTGATCAGATCGTGGTGTTTATTTGAACGTGTATATTTATTTATGTAGGTCCTCAATTCAGTAGCCTCTTGGCTTCTGATTGGATACTTCAGTACACGGTGGGCGTGTCAAATTTCAGAATGAATGCTTACGTTAGACAGTGTGCCTCTAATCATGTTAGTGTGGTTCTGGTCCCCCATTTCACCAAATGTCTAAAACTTACTCCTATAGATGGTTTGCAGATGACGTCATAGACCTGTTTTGAGAATAGGATTAGTATTGTATTGCCGTCCACCCAAGGTGTTGCCGTCCAGTCAATTCTTTTGTTAAATGGTGTTGAGTTGAGTAATAGCAAAGCATCTATACAAGCCAGCTCAACTCAATGGACCATTTCACAAGGCACCCGATGATCTCATGGATATCTGGCGTTACTCGGTAATTTCCGGGGTTCAAAACGGACCAATGGCTACTGAGGGCAGAACAGGCGCAACCCGTGCATGGCAGAGTGAAACAAGAATCCGAAAGTGCCTTCTGTTTAAGGGGTTGTTACCCTCGCCATATTTTAGTCAGTGATGCGCACTGAATATTTTTGAAAATGTTTTTTCTTGAAGAAATGAACACATATTTCACATAAATGTTATATTATCATGTTAATATCTAATTTGAAGCATTTTACGCGCAGTCATTATGCATCTTATGTTAAAATTGTTGAAATTGATTACCAAAATTTCGGGACATCCGTTCTTGTAGAAAAAGTCGATTACGAATGTTCCTAGTATTTTTCTGAGCATTACTACATATGCTAGTTTATGAGCCGAGAAATATGTTTTTCAAATTCAAATCCATTGCATCACAAATGATTTTTGAAGCTAGACATTTATGGACAACTAGAAAACTTTTCCAAGTGGCCAGCACAGGCACTATTTTTTAACCCTTCAAGACACTGCCACAGTGAGAGGGAGACTTCAATATCATATGCTCCACTGTGCACAATTCACACTGGCCTTTACATGCAGACTGCTACATGCTAGGGCTTCTGTGTGCATTGGGCCATGACACTACTCTATTCACCTGATCAATGCAAATAATAACCCGTATTTCCAAAGTGACAGTTATTATACAAATATTGGATGATGGGGAGTCCAATACAGAGTTTACGGGACTCAGAAAAGTTATATTGGACGAGGCGCAGCCGAGTCCAATATAGCTTTTCTGAATCCCGTAAACTCTGTATTGGACGACCAGCATCCAATCTTTGCTATATTATTAACAACATCGCATCTATGCTGCATACTAATAATATAACAAAAAGTCAGTTAATTTAGTTGCATTTCATGAGTGCTTTTAAATAATTTAGGCCTCGCGGACGATGAACTGATGAGCGCATTGAACCGAAACTGGCAGGATGACTTTATTTGTAACAAGCAAGCTGATTGGCTCCTATCGCAGCACCGTCCAATATAGGTATCCCATATACATGACACGGATCCAATATACCTTTTTAAAAAGAAACATACATGCTGATTGGCTGAGGCTGTTGCGCTGTTTGATACACGAATGGAATATACCATTTCGGGATCCAACATACAGTATTTGGGTTTGACACGTGGTATAAATAGACCAATCATCGAGAAGGATGCGTGTCGAGTTAATACTATAAGTTTAAAACTTCTGGGGAAGTAACATCTTCTTGCATTTGGCATAATTCATAACACTCTGTGTTCATCGAATAACTAACAGTACATGTATGTCTTCACTGACCCTATTGTGCATAATGCTCGGTCTATGCATACAAAGAACACAAACCCCAAGCTAGATACAGGATACATCCTGATCCCAATAACATGTAAATGTAGATATCACCAGGCTTTTGATTCATTGTCATCACGATTACATGTGACATTAAAGTATCATTATTGCACATGGGTTGTGTCAACATAATTGATGTGAAATTCACACAGTGGTAGCATTTTATTAGTACAATTCATCTTTTGACATACATGGATCACAGGTATGATATCAAACATACCAGACAAGAAATGTCATGAATAAATAGTGTATTTGGTAGTATACTCCTTATCCATATGTTTATCTTACAAAGTTTGTACATGGAAGGTGAACAAGAACAAAATAAATCAAATATAATACCAATCAAAAAGATTATGAATTTATGATAATTGGCAAACAATATTGCACATGGCCACTTGATACACTGCCATTCAAATCTTCATAATGTATTTCTGACCTACACATGTGTATCAATAACAAATTTTTGATACATACAATGTGTTGGCCACTTTATCCAATAAAATATAAAATATGAAAATATTATTAATTGGCCATTGAATCCCCAAATTGCTGTTGTATAAGATATCCAATTGCCTTATAGTGACATTACAATACCCAAAATGGTGGTGTGCAATTCTGTACAGGTGTTTCAGAATTACAGATCCAACATGCACCTAATTTGAATTTATATATATTGTTTTAATATACATGTATATATTGGTGCAAACTTCAAAACACAAGTTGTTGTTATGCTCTGACATCCATATCGTTGGCCAACTGAATGATTGCTCCTGGGTGCCTGTCATTGGGGGATCAGTCAAGTGGTGTGGAGCTGCTATTGCCTGTCTTCTGATTGAGACTTGAACCATGATTTATGGAGCTTCTGGTTGTGTTGTCTTCTGGCTGAGCTGTCAGGAAAGTGGTGTGGAGTTGTTAGCAACATCTGGAGTCATCTGGAGTCAGAAAAATATGAGATGATGGATTTGTCACATAGCACTCTAATCTGTTGCTGATACCAATCACATTGCCTTGAATTGATCATTGGAATATTACAATCAAGTAAACTTCTTGATTTAGAGAAATATATATATGTTGGTGATATGAATAAGTCATATAGTTGCTTATTGATAATTACCTTATATACTTGTGCCAATCAGGGCACCTGATTTAAATTTCTTGACATACATATAGATATACATCTACATACAGTTTCATTTTGTTATCGAAATGTATTCAACCACGAACTTATGGAATAGGTACTCAAAGATACTTGATCAGTGTTGATAGAGACGGGGCTCCAATATACAGAATGCTTAAATTACATGTACGTACCTGAACAAATATAATATTATATTACCTATTTGTGAAAATGAACTCCCAATGTGCAAGAAGGGTCGAAAGAGGGTTAATAATCCGCCCCAGGACATGTGCTCGACGATTTTCCGTGTGGTTCCATGCGATCACTGACCGAGACTGGACTTGAGCAGCTAGTGAGTATTGCTCTTCACATTGAACTCAAAACTCCGTGCACGGATTTCAACGGCTTTCTCACCGGAGCGAATACAAACTCACGTGGTGAGCGATATATCAGTTATCTTCTGGAAACATGGTTTTCAGTGTTTGTCATTCCCCGATCTACAACAATTCTTTGTCCATGAACTAATATGTCTTCGATTATGTACATAATTCTGGGATTACCTCCGTCATATGCCGATATACATGCATAACACATGGAACTGTTGGTGCCTCGCGGGAAAACATTTGGAGACGAAGCTACCGAATCTCATAGTCGCAAAATATGGTCTTCACAACCGAAGGAAATATTCCGAGGATGACCGCTACCAATTGATATTACAAAACACATGTAATGTGTCGTACTGCGAACATTCCCTGCCGTAGTCCCGTTCAGTATTCAGAAAGTGGATTATTTGGTGTGATAAATGGATTAGACAGATTACCAGAATCGACATAACCAAAGATAAGTCTCGCGTAAGGATACATTAAACTTTGACCTGGGAAATATGTAAACACAATTTCGTGGCACCTGACGTTGAAAGTAGCCGATGTTCAGACTCAATTTTACGGGAGAAAACGCAATGTCACATGGCTGTGGATAGCTCGTTATGGAGTCTACGATGTACCAATCCCAAGTAAGTCAGCTATTCTTTGAAAATCATCAAAATAATGGATGATATTTCAAGTCTGTGTGTTGTCCAAATCCACGTGATATTTTGAAAATGGCGCATTTCGTAAATGTGTCAAAGACAGTCGGACATTTTGTGACAAATGTAGGCGGTAAATTCAAAAAGTAATTCTCGGCTCATAGACACTGACTGCTCCACTATGTAAAAAGTCGATGTATTCTAAAGATTACGTGGTTGATATTGAGAACGGATGTACCAACTTTATCGTTATGATCCGGAATGATCCAGACGTTTCAGGTCGAAGATTGTATTTTTCTAAAACAAGATAATGACTCTTCTATTCACTCCAACTGCAAAAAGGCACTTCGGACTACCAGAAGTTTTATGACAAATGCTCATATTTTGTATGCGGTACTAAAGTCGTGAAATTTACTGCCAACAATCGGCAGGGTTTCACCATCTTAATGTCTTCACGCTAGTCCGCGTGCACACTCAAACAGTCATGCGACATGGCTATAAAACCGATAAAGGCCCAGTCATACTGAGTCGTACGATTTTATGGTCGCACGATCAGGTTCAAATTTGCTGAGTTATGACTGATCACCAGTGATCGCCACTGCAATCGCATGTAGCGACTGTTCATATGATTGGTGGTACGCTTGGTGGCACGATCGCGGATAGAATGGAAAAGATTGATAGCAAGCAGTCGTACGACCACGTGGCAGTGACCACCGACCTGTCGAGCCTTCAGTCGTAGCGATCACCGACCTGTCGTACCTTCAGTCTTAACGATCACCGACCTGTCGTACAACCAGTCGCTGCAATCCATGACCAGTCGTACGATAAATTGCGATCTGACGCACGACCGTCCGTCTGATTAGATAGATGGTGTTGTGCAAGACCGTATTGAGTCTCACATTGCACTGGAATCTTGTACAATAGGCTGCGAAGTTCAGTTGTTGTTGTTTGTCCGAAGGTTCCAGTCACGTCTGCTGGTAAATACAAAGCGTCAAGGGCTCGATGATGTCCCTAGGAGGCGCCACTGGGCGAGGTAACCTGTCGGGTCGTTCACTCACTAGGTGGAGACTCTGTCCAAACCGTATGACTCCCCAGGTGGCAACTCTGTGTCGGCAATTCCACTACATCAGGCACAAAACTTGAACAGAAACCATATTTTGCAGTTCTATAGTTTAGAAAAATGCTGAAAAATTTTGTTGTGTTGGATAAAATACTTTTCACAGCACGTTTTATCCTCCTTTCGGGAAGCTTCAAACGGGTGTTACCACCAATCGTACGGTCGTATTACCAATCGGCACAGGTCGTGATTAATCGCACTCTGATCATGAAGTTGTACGATTGATTGCATCACTAGTCGCCAGGTTGTACGACTAGTAGCACGACCATTTTGATTGGTCAATAACGTGCGACAATGTCCGATTGGTGGTGCCACCTTTCTCGACTGGTGGCACGATTGTGCAAGACCAACGTGCGACCAGAGATCGTAGGTTGGAAGTTTTGAACATGTCCATCGACCTTGCTGCGACTAGTTTCTTGTTTGCGACCATTCACGACCTGTACGACCAGTCGTACGTTCGTGTCACGATTTGTCCACGATTACAGAAAAAATAGGTCGCAGCGAGGTCGTAACTTGGTCGTATCGTCAGTGTGACTGGGCCTTAAGGATGAACAATATGACGTACGCCGACAAAAATGTGACATTTTGCAGATACATGTGTGTTTGTATCATATATTTAGGCCACAAGAGTCGAATAATAGTCATATTTTATCAGAAATATCTCTCTTGTAATATGTATTTCTGATCTGATGTAAATGCGATGTGTATACTTGCGCATTTATCTTTTGAGGTTATGCACACAACGGTTGAAACTGATTCAAAGCCTCTCGCTTCTGACTGGTCCAAAATTTACGTTTTCAGACTTCGGGAATATTTGGCAAGAGACCCTGTGAAATGTTCCATTCACCCGGCTATGATTAGACCGCAGAAGAAATGTTGTCTAATACGGTGGCTTCTATCTGCCAAAATTTTGAGTTTTGCTCCGAAGAAAAGATTCAAAGAAGAAATCTAAAATACAATCAATTTCAACACCACTAAAATATTTTCGATGCGTCTAAAACTATTTTCGATGCGTCTAAAACATTTTCGATGCATCTAAAATATTTTAGATGCATCTAAAACTATTTTCGATGCGTCTAAAACATTTTCGATGCGTCTAAAACCATTTTCGATGCGTCTGAAACATTTCCGACTTATGCAAATCGAAAATACTACATGTTTAAGATGCACCTAATAATTTCCGATGCATGAACATCAGAGCTGTTTCATATGCATCTTAAATTATTTTCTATGCATCGAAAATGTTTTCGACGCGTCGGAAATGTTTTTGACGCGTCAGAAATGTTTTCTATGCATCGGAAATGTTTTTGACGCGTCGGAAATGTTTTCGACGCGTCGGAAATGTATTCGACATGTTAATATTTGTATTTTTAATTGTAGCTGGAGCAAAAATCTAAACTACTAATTGTGGCAGATAGAAGCACCGTAGTCCAAAGCATTTCATCAACAGAATAAACGGACAATAGCAAAGTCTAAAGTCAGTGTGACGTCATAATAATGGGGTAATTCCAGTTCTCAATGTGGGATATCCCACTATGTGATGCAATATCACATCACATCAATGACATACAATATGTCTGACATGTGCAGGGATTGAGCCTTCTAAGTCTTCTAAATATGAGTGTTTATTATATACCTACAATGTGATTCGTCCGCAATACACTGTGTCCTGTACGACAACAACGCGCAGCGGGCAAAATGCGAGGGGAAATATCATTTCAGCGGATCTATCGGAAAGCCAAGATGGCCGCCGCATGCAGACTGGCGACTCAAGAGCAGTTATACTTACAAACGTCACCGAGATATGTATGTGAGTGTCTATATGACTGTGACGATATCTATGCTCTATCTCCAAGCAAAGAAAATATTTATGGACGAAGGACAATACGTCAGACGACGGGAAATATGTTACACCAATTCATTTCATATATTACGATATTACAAGGCACAAATGGACTTAAACACCGACAGTTTACCTATCTAAGTCTGAGTGTTGCTAAACACAAGTTCACCCATCAGTGAAACACGCTTTTTGGCCGTAGTTTTGTTTCAATTAATCGGATCAACTTGAAATTTTGTGTGTATTAATTGGGCATCATGCCGTAATTTTTTCACCAAATTTCAGAGTTCTATCTCAAAAATTGAGAAAGTTGGCGATCTAACCCAATGTTAAATTTCAGCCCCAACATGGAATTTCAGAGTCTGCTTGAAAAACAACAAATTTCACTCAATGTACGAGTTATATATTGCTTCAGAATAACCACATTTACTTAATATACACCGACTATGTCTTCCGACTCCAAATCAATACAATAGGTTCATTCTGTATGGGCATAACACGATGAAAGCCCTGAATTTATTGAAATTTACTTGATCCCATTTCCGACTGAATTTAACACTGGGTTAGATTGCCAACTTTTTAGGTTTTTGAGATAGAATTCTGAAATATGGTTAAAAATTACGGCATGATACCCAATTGAGAAACACAAAATTTCAAGTTGATCTGATTATCCAAAACAAATCTACAGCCAAAAAGCGTTATTCACTGATGGATGAACTTGAGTTTACCACGCTGTGTCTTCAACAAAATTCCGATGTTTTTCTGGTTTTGTGCTTTAATAGAAAAACAATTGTCGTACGATGGATACATTATGTCTGTTTATCTGCAAAATTCATAAATTCTTTTCATTCGAGTAGGCGAAAATATCATGCATCTTGGGTTCTGTCTCGAAGCACTAAACGTTACAGCTTCTTTTTTTCATCTGAAATGTCTGACGCCAAAATCTTGTTTCGTCCAGAAATATTGCATGCCTCGTGCCAGCTGTTTTAGAAAGTGTGACATGAACATAATTTGTACAATCTGGTTTTGTATCCCGTTTTAGGTTACCATAGGCTTACATGTTCCGATAACGTAATATTATTGGCATAGCTTGGCATTCGTCGTTTGTCATCCTTGAACATGCATAACATTTCTGGCCGTCAGTAAGGCGTATAAATATGAAATGCTTCTATTTCTTGAAATGCCCGAAATGTATAGAGGCCCATATCGTCTTAAATGGCCTAAAATTAACAATTTTGTCATTTGAGACTAAACAACTTTACATATGGCTACAGTATGCGATTGAGCATAATAAAGTCATATAAAGCATATCTTTTGGTGACCTTAAAACTTGACTTCACATGACATTGAGTGATAAACCTCAAGCTCATATACAACTACTGTAAAATATGTGATTGTAGATGGACCTCAGGTCTGTATTACGAGCATATAGGGAGTGATTTACGATGAACCTATTGATGACCTTGAGTTCGACCTCAGATAACCTCAATTGGTTACTTTCATGATCTTCAGTAACAGCAAATGTGTAGTTTGGGTCCTGCGGACAGAACTCTTGTGGATAGAGCTTTGCGTAGATATGTAGCGGTAGGATAGAGAGCAGTACGATCGGACGATCGATGAATATAACCATAATTGATTATAATGATACATTTGATTATAGTGAACTTATGTGAATGGTTTTATGCACATTTGCGTCAATTGAAAAATAAGCATACTAGTTTCTGATACGCTAACCGTTTTGAGCAAGTACCGATTTAGGGTACTTTACGCATGTTATCTTTCATTCGACATTAAATTACAATGAAAAGTATTTAATTTTTCAAGTTTTTGCATTATAACTCTCCCCGAACAAATCGGTGTTGAAATACCACCAGGATCATACAATCGTTGTTTACCCCTGGTTCACTTAATTAAGTCAAAATAGCGAAAAATCCCATGTGCAATATTCATACTCATCACACGATGACTAATACAGTATGATATTATAATGGCTAAGCTGGGTTTTGTTTAGCAAGTATGCTGCGAGTCCCAAAATGGAGTCATTTGGTGTTGATTTAAACGAGCCTTGCTTTCGGTATGTTGTTCCTGTACTATAATATAGTATCTCGATTAAAAGCTACGTTATGATGAGGCACATGCAGTTAGTTCATAACGTTTCACTTGCTGTTCCGTTTCGTTCAATCGTTGCCACCCATGAACTGCGTGTGTGAATTGGGCAAAACACCCACAGTACAACTTCAAGTACGGCCAGGATATAGCAATTATGTCAATTGCATCTAGGAATATGGAATAGGGGTTTCCCCAAGTTCGTGGTCTTTTCTAGTCTACTGTGCGTTTTTGTTTCGTTCATACACGGCGGATATTTATAGACATGATAAAGGAACATGTTAGTGCACGGTGCAATGCAGGTATTTTAATGTATAGGCACGTTAGAATATAGTCGAATGAAATTGCAGCGATCAGTGATATAACATATCCCACATATTCACTGAACGCTGAACATCGGTGGTCTTGAGAGGCAGTCGGTCTCACGACCGCACAGGTGTCCCACGTAGGAATAAAGTGCGTGACGCCGTTTTCCGGAAAAGAAAAAAAAAATTTGGCGGCCATCTTGTTTTTCAGATTTGGCTGAAATTCAATAGCAACCTCATTTAGGGTCCGATGTATATATACAAAAATTTCGTGCACAGCTCATGGCGCACGGGTCACGGATCGGAAACCGCACAAAAACTATATGTCCCCCTTCCGGGGGATATCATGACAACTTTCACCTACACTCACATGCATTCAGGAGAAACGAAATATGATGTGCAAAAATAACTGTATGGAACTGTATCAGATAGAAATAAATGGATTGAGGTGTTTCTCCTATTCACACATTGTGTTCTTTTCGTGTGGGCTAATCATGATCGTGCATACCTGTATTCCTGTAGATTGTGGTAGCTAATGTATAAGACACAGAAGTATAATATTATCTCGAACATGCACACAGAAAACTCGCACAAACACAACTTCATTACATCCACACCAATTGCACATAATTTTATTATTTTACTCAAGCATACATGTAAATGATATTCACTCTCATTACTGAGCCACACATGATCGTCAAACTTTCCTCAAATTGACCACTTTCCCCAAACTAACCGTTTTTGTTGTTTCATTGGTTTGTTGTTTTAGAGATATTATATTGTATTTTTAATGCTCAGCATCTTGAGAGGCCTAACGGAATGGCAGCAGTTGAGGCATTTTTTTTTTATTAATAACCTACTTCATACAGCGCTGTCTACTAGCATTGTAAACTTTTCGGATGAGCATATCTGATATTAAAATATTCATGGTAAAGTAGTTTATTTCGTGTCAAAGCTGAACTTATGGAACAAAATACAAAATATTCCTCATTGGTATTTGTTCACCTATCCACCCCGTATGGAAAATATCATATTGCAAAGAATGTACAGTAGGTACCAACCAGTCGGATTTCACATATGAAGGACATACATGTATTTCTCTACAATTCAAATACTGAAAAAGAATCTCATGCACAATCGAATCGAATAATGCTAATACCATCTACAAAATAGTTCCCTGTGAGAGACTTCTAGCTTGGAAACTGTTCACGTGACGGACCGCGCGGTAGCGTTCCACGCGATTTAACTTCCGGATCCGGTGAATCACAATGGTAATGAGCATAATGAGGGTGATGATAATGAGGAACCCGGCTCCACACGTGACCATAATCCACGTCGGCGAGAGACTAGACTTCGAGACATCCGTGTGGACATTTGGCGAGTCGATGTTTGTCTTTAGATCGGGAGGTTCGTTCTCCGAAGATGCACTGACGTCATACAGCTTGAAAGCGTCGTTCTCCCACGGACACCTGTTGGTGGTGGCACCGAGCACTGTGAAATAGAAAAAAAAGATTATATTGCATAAACCCACTATAATTATTTATTACACCACAAGTTAATGACTTGTGTACACGTATGTATTGCCACTAAGATTGTGGTGGTATCGAAAACCATGAACAATTTGGAATAGAAGAAACAAAGTACGTCCAAACATAATACAAAGCCAGTCATGCATGAATTCTCTATGAATACACGGATATTTGTGTATTCCAAAACAGATAGATTTGCTCAAAAATTTCACCCTAAAATTTATTATCACATGAAGTTCCACAGAATGTCTTCTACTTAGCACAAGTTTTACCTCCGATGGATGATACTGGTATCCCCGGGTCCCACTTGTTCCTCAGCGCCAGGTGAATGAACTTGGCTGCACTGTCGGCCCTGTGAAAACAATCCCTATAACACTCGGTATTGTCTATCCTGAGGTATACTCGTCTTACGGATCTATACGTCCGACTGTCAGCCACGTGCCAGGTGACGTAATCACCTGACTGTTCGTTCATCCAATCACCAGGTGCCACGCGCACTAACGTCCGTAGCAGCTTGGAAAACTTGAATCCTGAGCTCTTAGCGTCTAACACCTTGCCCGAGCGTGCAAACCACGGTGCAATGTTGAGCACGACCTCTCCCGGAGCCAAGAGGAGTGACTTGCCGAGGCAGTCGCCGCCATCCCACGCACATGCGCTGGACCGGCACTCGCTATCACATACTCCATTGGAATAATCACGTGGGCAGTTCACTGTGTCCTCATTCGTACACTCCTCGATGGGCGTGGAGCAGTCAAACCCGTCGTATAGGTTCTCCTCCGAGTGACAAGCACGATCACACACGCCATTCCCGAACGACCAGGAGCACTTGTTCTCTGGAGTCTGCAGTGCACATATCGCTGTGAAGGTGGAATCAAATAGAAATTTTATTGATGTAATTGCAGAGTCCATTTTGGTGTGAGACGAATATGAATCACTTTTTTTTTCACCGAAAATAGCAACTGTGGACCTCATACAATCCGACACAATCAATCTGAACACAATAAAACAACAATTGCAATGGCACTGAACTGAATTTCTATCTAGCCTCTATATGAAAGGAATCAGACCAGAATATGCACTTATGACTGGCCTGTGCATGTTTTTTGCAACACTCACAATATCCTGGTGAATGTTCCAAGCAAAGCTCTGTGTTCTGGACATCCTCCCACGTCCCGGCCGCCGACACACACAATACACGACAGCGGTACACGCCCAGGTCCGCTGCCTGTACGCCCCTGACGCGCAGCATCGCGACACGACGTGTACTAGATAGCGTCCAGCCGGGCACCTCGCTCCAGACATCGTGTTTCAGCCCATCCGTGATGTTGACGATACGGGAGACTTCAACGCGTTGCCATTGGACGCTCAGTGACGTGCAGCGGTGGGGAGCAGTGGATGATGAAGTTGCGCCATCGGGATAATAGCAGAGGATATCAGCTGTTCCATTTTCGGGGGTGGTCAATCGGCAGGGGTAGTTCGATGAAAGCCCCGGGTAGACCGTTGACATGGCAACAGGCAGTAGCGCTAGTGTCCACAACCACCACCACATCTTAATTCCTACGCTCATTTTCAGCGTAATTTATTGTCGACGAGCAGAGAGGCCTGTCATTGTGGGCGGGGTGTATGTCATGTTATGCACATAGACTCTGTTGTGAAATACAAACGAATACAATGTGTTATATTTGGCAAATGTTCGAGTGTGTTAAGAAAGTGTATGACTTGTTGAGATCACGAAGCTTTATATTGCAAAATTCAACCTCACTACGCGATAAACTAACCATCAGGGTTACGTTATCTTACAGAGATACGTGATGGCATAAACGTACTTATAGCTTTTTACCTGAATCGGTCATGTTGTCGACATGTCGGGCACCTTGTTGTCACACACGCCTGTCATCTGCCATGTTTACATCCGTTTCAAATCTCGCTGATGTCGGAACCAACGGAGCTGGTACCGAAATCTTACAATCTGGCCCCAAATCTTACACTTGAGTTCTTTGTTTAGGATCAGACTACCTCGTAAGTAGCCACATTCGTCGGTGAGACTTGTTGAATATATCGAATAACTTTTCGTTATGATGCGAGGCTCGTTGACAAAGAAGAGTGCACTGATGTGTTTTGTTAGTCACCGCGCTCAGTCAAGCGACGAGAAAACGGAAGTTGCCGCATTGAGCTCGAATCACTGGCCAGCATTGGGCCGCAGACCCACATACCTAAGAAATAGGCCCCGCCCTTTGCAGAACCGTATCTACAGATGGGGTGCCGTCACTTTCATGCGCTTGCGATATCGACTCTACCTTGTTAAGAGGTTGACAATTACGATGCAAGGTTTGTGAAAGGTCTTCGTTAAGTGGCAATCGATGATAGATCCGAACTAATTGGCTACGGTCAGAAATATCCGTCAAAGCGATATGCTTGTGTATGGGGTGTGTGATATATTTGGTATGTCATGGCTCTTACAGACATGACAAAAGAGAATATGGCTACACTATGTGCTGAAATTAGACATAGTAAATGTCTTATGTTCAATGGTTACGACGTGGAAACGAATTATTGACTTGGAAACATGAATTGGACACATGTCCTTAAGTATGAAGTACTGAACATGTCACTGTCACTGATTTTATGTCCATTTCTTTAGTTAGGTTTTCGGGGTTCTTTTTGTTCTGGTGATATTTTGTTGTCACCGTCAGATGACATTGTGTTGGAATTTTAGAAATCGATCCTGAGTAGAAATTGAACAGACGGTCAAGATCAGTACATTCAAACCTTTCAGAATGCATCACTTGTAAAAGTGACTTGACCATCTTGGCATACATCAGACATTTCCGGCTAGAATTCTACATAAGATTCACGGTTCGCCAGTCTGTTTCTATTCCAGCTTGTCAGGGTCTATAACGCGATGACTTGTGGTCGAATTCCCCCGAGGCCAGCCCACCATATTACTAAGTATTTAACCAGTTGAGAGTAATTACGCATGACTTAATCCCATTTCCCTATTCAACGTGTCCATTTGTGATTTTCCCTCCTTTTTCATCGAAACAACCTGTCAATGGTACCACTTCTGACAATTGATAACACAGTCAAAGAGGCAACACGCATGGACGCATTCTTATACTTCATGTAATATATTCCAAGCTAGGTGTATGCTACTACACGTATGCTCAGGAGTTTCAAGTTAATACATCGATAGCTGCTTAGTAAACAATAAACAAATTAAACACAGTAAACAATTAAAAAAAAAAAATGTTCTGGGAGAAATCTCGTTCTACAAGTGATGGCATCTACCCAAGGATATGTCATAATGGAAACCGTTTGAGTAGTGAGCAATGGCATGTCGGTTGTGTACGCATGCGCTATGATATTCTTAAGGCCACGGTGAATTTTTTTCTGTATAATTTGTTTATACGTTGTCAAGTTTGTTCACATTCAGCACGTGTGTTGTCTTTAGTTGTAGACAGTACAATTTTCCAGGCAATAATATATATGTGTTATGAATATATCGCCTCTTCACAAATTATGGCGCTTCGTTCATGCTACAACAATGCGAAGTTAATTTTGGGGTTGCCGAACTTACATGTACGGTCGGATAAACTATTGTCTTGGCGCTACGTCCGTCGTCGTCGTCGTCCATCCAGATTTTTATCTTGCACAAAAAGCCTACAATTATTTCTCAATAATGCCTACGAATATTTCTACCAAATAATGCATACAAATGTATACTTCTACCATCTACTACCTATTTAATAATATTTCTGTAGTTTTGTTTTTGTTTTCACAGTTTTTTTTCCCAAAGTGGCCGCCTTGTTTGACGAAAATCGGCCAATATTGGACTTTGCCGGCCTTTCTTTCAAAATGTTTGATCAGTTCTGATATTTTAATTTCAAAATATTCCCCTCATTTACCTGTATGATGCGTATAAGTTTTGTTGCTCTTGAATAGTCTGTAATTATTTTAATATTTTGACATGTCAGTAAAACCAAATTGTCCCAAAAACGCGTTACTATCCTTTTTGGGTCTTGTCTAGGCAATAAAAAATTGACACCCGGAAAAAAATTGAGCTTGCAAAATTTCAGCCACTTTTCCCCTTGATATTGAGAGCTGCCACAACAAGATTACTAGGAAGCTTGAAAATAGGCCGTATATATTGGCACTTTTGAATAGAAAGTCGTATGCGATGTGGCGATTTTTGTGGTAACCTTAAATTTGACCTTCGATGACCATGAAATATCAAAACAACCATTCCTGAGTTCAAAGAAATGCCACATTTGTACTTTTCTCAAAATTTATCTGATCAGTTTATATATTTTTATTGCAGAACATGCCAACTGAGATACTGGGTGTTGCATAAATTGAAAGATGGAGTGCCTCAAATTCGTCATGAGACCCGATAGTCATGGGCCAGACAGGCGCAAAATGCCTTTGGGGCGAAAACACTCGTACATAGACTTGTACTCAGGTTTGTAATTTAGTCATACATATGGAGCATGTCTCATATGGAGCATCTTTTGATGACCTTGAACTTGACATGAGATGACCTTGAGTGGCAACACTCGAAGTTACGTTAGAAGTAAATCATCTAAATTGACCGATGCAGACAGAAAATACTTGTAAATGAAGCTTGGGGTTCATACATGTATTATGATCATATAGGCAGTGACATCAGGATATTTGATATGTCAAAGCGGCATTTTTTTCACTGAAAAAGAATTTTTACTAATTTTATCTAACTTATACGTGTGAGATACTGAGTCATACGTATGAGACAGCGACACATATACGTCTGAGATCGAAACCAATACCAATACTCAGCGACTGAGATTGAAACCAATACTGGAGGATGAGTGAACACAAACAACACGGCCATTGATATTGGTGCTACATGAAAATCCCAAATATATGGTCTATGCAGGACGAATAATTATGCACTAATCATATATAATAATCCGTTCAGATGAAAAAGGTTTGGAAGGAACTAGAAACACTTATACCAAGCCTGCTGACTAGTTTGCCATGATTTTCCTTGCTCAATATTTGATACTTTAAATATTTTAGTACCGGTGTTGTTTTGTGAATTTGTGAAATATGAGTAATGTCATCGCTGGCTTAACTCAGTACCGATCGGACCACACACGGACAAGCTCCTTCCCAGTGACCACGGTAGACAAAATCATAGTAAATAATAACAAAGTACGACTTAAGTCGCAAAAACAGGACAATAATGGTCATAGGCATAAACAATAAAAATATGAATAAATCTGTGGTTGGGTGCCTGTGATATTCACAAGGCGTCGACATTTATAACGATGTTTGAAGTAGCAGCCATGTTCTTAGTGCGACAGTACTTCGTTACCGATATTTCTTTGAATAGCATCAGAGCTGGTTTCTACAGAAATTAATTACATGTATAAACTCGGTATAAATTATTTACAATTCATGAAACCAGTGGGCCTTTTTGGCTTATGATTTGGTACCACGTCTATCCATGGGGTTTGCTCCAAGATTCCTGAATTATTTTAATATGGTGTTGGACAGAATATGGATGAAAATTGAATCTGATTGTATCGGTGGAAAAAGACTGATACTTTGCTACATACATGTAATTCTGTTACAGTCTGTATCGATTGCTACCCAAGTTTTGAAACTTCAAACTTCAATTATTTTACAACAGTTGATGATTGACCATATACTGTGTTATATGTCAATTCAACATATTTCTCTTGATTGACATCATTTTGAAGTGTGATCAATCATGTTGAAAGATAGCAAGGAGCCTGGCGAAAACTAACTTACCCTTTTGATAACCACATACTTGTAATCATGAATCATATTAAACATTGATCAATTAAATTTATATCAGACCCCCCCCCCTCCCCCCAATAAAAAAAACACTTGAACACATGGTCCTATACCCACATGTATCCGATAACACAAGCAAAATATGAATACCCGTTTATCAAGAGTTCAGCCAAACTTCAATAAGAAACGCTCGTATCTATTTGGCCTGGTTCGAAGCTGTGTGAAACGTGGCAGGCGATCAGTTTCGTATGTTTGCTTTCGCTTGTGAATGACGATAGTCAATACACCATACGGAAACTGAGAACAGACGGCAGAGAGGACAAGGGACACAAAGAACCGAGTGATGAGACACGTATTTGGACTAAAACCCAAGAGACAACATCATTTCTTTTCCAATACTTGTCTGCCACAAATTTGAAATTGCCACAACGTCCTTTGATTTCGAAGATGGCTGAAGGTTCGAGAAGTTTTGGACGTGCTATCAAATGCACAGTTTGTTACAATCACTACGACAGTTCCACCCGGATACCCATGGTTTTGACCAACTGCGGGCATAGTATCTGTCGAGAATGTGTCAATGACATGCGATCTGCCGACAAAATCGAATGTCCAATCTGTCGATGTTTCACGACCCTAATCGACAGCGAAGTTGACTCCCTGCAGAAGAACTACACAGTTCTATCCATGTTGGTTTCTCTGTGCAGTGAGTGTGTCAGCGAGGAGTGTAGCAGCAAGTGTGATCTGTGCCAGAAAGATTTTTGCACTGGTTGTAAAGAGTCACATGCCACCAAGGAAGTTCTCGAAGTACGCGAAGCAATTGATTCGCTTAACGAAGTCATCTGTAGCGCTAACGAGTGTCACACTGAATTCAAATCTGCGGTTCAGGAGTGCGAACGACTTGTAAAAGAGGAAAAATGGGAGGCTATCTCGTGCGAGGAGACATCACTGAATGGCGTATTGAAGAAGGTAGAGGAAGCGAAGGAAAATCTCAAACTCAAGATTCGTGAGGTTTCTGACTTCGCTACTGCAAACTGCAAAGAGTACGATGATACTGCAATCATGGTGTCATCAATGCCTGATTCCCATCTGCTCCCAATGACGTCAACACAGGCAGAGGTCAAAAGGTCATGGTTATTCAAGTCCCTACACTATATAACGCTGGATTTGGTATCTGGCTTCATTTTATCAAGCGTCAGCAGAGGTACCGACATCCCAGCGAGCAACTGTGTAGCTTACAGCGAAAACAGCGGCAATTACCTTGTCACTTCGTCAGCCAATGATCACGTGAAAGTAGTGAATCAAGACTTGCAAGTACTCCGCAACATATCCGTCGATAGAGCGTTATTAAAAAGAAGCAGCGATGAAAATGAGGGCACAGAAACCGATTTAGGTCGCTTCTTTGGCATAGCAACATTCAAGGGTTTCGTGTATATTGCCGACTGCGCAGCGGATGTTTTATTTTGCTTGAAAGAAGATGGACGTACATTATGGAGAATAGGAAAAAGTGGTACTGGGTCTGCTAATTTTCGAACACCACTTGGCTTATCCTGTGACTCTGCTGGGTGCCTCTACGTATGTGACAGTGAAAACGAGAGAATTCAGGTGATATCTTCCAAAGGTATATTCCTGAGAAACTTTCCCTGTGTGGTCGTTCGAAACAGTACCATATATAAAGGTAAACCACACGATGTTGCGATAATGCATGACAACAATATCTTGGTAAGTGACGAAGACGGCAATATTCACTTGTTTGACCTTAACGGTTGTCATATCTGGACAATATGGGCGTCCCAAAATCGTCTCGGAGTGAATGCAAAATCCATTGCTGTGGATAACTTCGACAACATCGTTATCTCAAACAAGAACGGATGGATTTTTTTCATCAACGAGGCAAGGGAGTTACTCTGCGAGCTTACCAATATGCAAAGCCTAAACAAACCACGAGGAATTGCAGTGGCCCCCAACCATGACGTCATTGTCTGTGATGCGGGTAACAACCGAGTGAAGTGTTTCCAATGTGGTCGTATGAGCTGGTACGTTAAATTGTTCGGTCTCCTGGTACTCATTTTCATATTAACGATCGAATACTGCACGATCTTGCCAACTAAGCCCAAATCGTTGTTCGAACAATAGTTCCAAGTTCACTAGTGAAGCAATTTCATCTCTTACAATCTGGATATACATGTATATTATGACTACTATGTGAGGGGAACGATGTCTTTATGAATAGCCAGTGAGATGATAGGGCACCGTTTAACCAATATGTCTGTGAATGCATATCTCTGTACCATACATCCGTGATAAGGCATGTTGGAAACAGCCAATGAAGGTATGATGTGTGGATCCATATCGTGTATGTGTGAATTTTATGGCAACTGATTCCTTGCAATTGTTAGAATTGTTGTCGATCAGATGATAATTTCCAATATATATCTTATCATGCATTGTAATCAATCTCACATTTCAAGCCAAATAAATATTGGGTATCAATTTCGTACAATTGGTGTATGTAATAATAAATTGTTGTGAATTTACCTGCCACTTTTTTGTGTACGATTTGACACTCATGGGAACAAAAATCTGACACATATTGAGGAATACCTTTTACGATAGGACTTGTTTTCGGGTACGTAGTGGTGATAGACATTGCCTCATCGTCATAATTGCTGATTCTGCTCGATTTCAGAAGCACCATACAAAAACATTAGTAAGGATATTGTTATAATTCATGATTTTATTTGTTACACTCGCTCCGAAATACAGCATGTTATTATTTATAGTCAATTCGCCCCCGAACATGTTTTTGGACCCCATATTCCAATAAAACAAGATTTTTTTGCGATGTTTCAATAAAAACTGTATAAAGCATATGTCACATCATATATAGTCACAAACACCACCGAGGAGTCATATACTAGTCATGTAGTTTTGAAGGATTGAGCCCTTTTCTCATGCCGAGGTCAATGGGCATGACCAATGTATTAACATGCGATAATTTCGTGTATGGTGAAGAAGTTCCCACATGTCCCAGAAAGTAAAATAACGTGATGTTTTAAATCTCGCTCACAGGCCCCATTGGCGTTGGCTCTGTATGGAGCAAGCCCCGCCATTTAGTATAGTGCTTGCATGCGCCTGACCCAGGAGTTAATACGTAGGTGGGCTGGCAGCATACATAATGGTTAGTACTGCATACCCATGTTTCCCGTTGTACCCAAGCCCAGAAGCCACAGAAGAGGCTCCCAGCACATGAGTACAAGGATATATTAATCCTCAGGCCTCACTCTAATCCTCAGAATCGCCTCAGGGGAAACTGTAAGGTCAGTGCAAGCATCAACAGGGCACTCCTCTGAGTCCCATATTTATGAGTCCCTGGGGACCATACGCCCTCTACCCATAACGGGACCGAGGCACAATCTCTGCACGTCTGCCACTCACTTCTTGCTGAACAGAACTAAACAAAATATGAGGCATGATAACAAGACAGAGCCTCCCATGTGTCCATTATTTAAAAAGAACTACTCTCTGATTGCCAGCCAGGACTGAACACAAAATATGTGGAGTGTGAGTAAGCATGTCTCACAAGCGTGTCTGAGGGAAACGTCATAACATGGATTTACGGTGTAATCAATGACTTATAGAGAGCGATTTCATTTAAATGTTTGCTCTGAATGTGAAGCTGCCAAAGTATCTACAACTTGTAAACAGTACCAAATTATCGCATGCCAAGCCCTAGAGGGAAGCGAGGGGAGTGGTACCCAACAACAAGTCTCAAAAGTCCTACCATAAGGGTATTTTTCGCGCAAGAATGAGGAATTATGATGAGTCTTAAATGGGTGACACTGTTTCTAGAAAAAAAAAACAATCCTTAATAAACAAGCTAAAACCTAGAACGGGTACATCACGGAACAGTTGAAAACCCTAAAATTAAGGTCATTGCCTAAACGGGTGGTGTGCTGACTCATTGGAATACAATTACCTTTGCAGCTGCTTTAATAGTTTCTTGCATATTTAGATGTATTTCGGTAATAGTTTGTATCATTCAGTACCTATTTTTGAAAAACAAATTTATTTCATAACAATAGATGAACAACAGAACCTATGCTTTAGCATCTCTCGTTGATTGGGATCTTGGCGTAATGGTCATCAATGATGTTAGATGACACAAAAGAACCCTCGCAAAAGCTGACATTGACAACCAAAATTACAAATTCATGAATCATATTCGATCAGTAGACATTGGACAATTACATTTATATAACCATGGCTATCCCCCCCCCCCCCCCCAAAAAAAAAAATAATTAAAAAAAACACGTATGTCATGACGTTATCTGTAAAGTACCGTTAAGTGTAAAGTAGCATAACTCGATTGGGGGATCGAACATGTCTGGGGGGTATGATGGATGAACTTTGACCTTGACCCGAATTTTTTTTGCCTAGTCGGCATTTTTCGTTTCGTCGATATCTTGGAAACGGTGCGTCGTAGAGCGAAACGAACGTTATTTTCGGACTTGTCGCCTTAGACCACTTGGGGTATTATGATGAACTTTGACCTCGACCCGAAATTTTTTTTGCCGAGTGGGCATTTTTTGATTTCGTCGATATCTCGGAAACGGTGCGTCGTAGAGCAAAACAGACGTTATTTTCGGACTCATCGCCCTAGACAAACATGTCTTAAAGGTATTATGGATGAACTTTGACCTTGACCCGAATTTTTTTTGCCGAGTGGGCATTTTTCGTTTTCGTAGATATCTCGGAAACGGTGCGCCATAGAGTGAAACGGACGTTATTTTCGGACTCGTCGCACTAAACGAACATGTCTGGGGGGGGGGGGGGTGTATGATGGATGAACTTTGACCTTGACCCGAATTTTTTTTGCCTAGTCGGCATTTTTCGTTTTCGTCGAGACCTCGGAAACAGTGCGTCGTAGAGCGAAACGGACGTTATTTTCGGACTCGTCGCCCTGGACAAACATGTCAGGGGGATATGATGGATGAACTTTGACCTTAACCCGAAATTTTTTTGCCGAGTCAGCAGTTTTCGTTTTCGTCGATACCTCGGAAACGGTGCGTAGTAGAGCGAAACGGACGTCATTTTCGAACTAGTCGCCCTAGACAAACATGTCTAAGGGGTATGATGGATGAACTTTGACCTTGACCTGAAATTTTTTTTGCTGAGTCGACATTTTTCATTTTCGTCACTATGGGCGTCGAAGAATCGTCTCCGAGTGAATGCGAAATCCATTGCTGTGGACAACTTTGACAACATCGTTTTCTCGAACAAGAACTGAGAGATTCTTATCATCAATGAGGCAAGGGAGTTACGCAGTAAGCTTTCCTATTCAAAACGCCTGAATGACTCGAGAGGAATTGTAGTGGCCCCGAACCATGACGTCGTTGTATGCGAGGCGGATAACAGCCGAGTGAAGTGCTTTCGGCGTGGTCGGAAGGGCTGGTACATGGTATTCTTTGTTCTCATCGCAGTCGTTTGTACATTGATGATCGCATATTATACGATCTTAAACTTCTTGACAGCGCCAGTGTTGGTGCACCGCCACCAACTATGCCCAAATCGGCAATACAAAAGATAAAAACGTTCTTCAAAAATTGTTAAAGTGATCACTAGTTGAAGCAATTTCATGTAGTCAAAGTTTTGATATTCATGTATATGTAGTGGAAACGATGTTTTCATAACTACCCAATAATATGCTGTACCCATGTCAGGTCAAAGTGAGATAAAACCACCGTTCAGCCAAAATGTCAACCAATTTATGTTCCCCAATGATATATTAGTGCTATGAAGTTTTAAATATAATTAATTCACTCAATGTGTAAAGTTCTTCATGATATCCGTGTGATATGGTACATTAAGTGAACCCGCTGCACTTAAGATAATTTATGTATGTGTGTTGAGCGGTACCTTATTTGTTGCAATTGTTAGGATTCTGTTCGATCAGATAATAATTGTCAACATATGTTATATCAAGGATTATACAGGATATATCATAGATTATAATTTCACACTTATAGCCAAACGAATATTGGGTATTAGTTCCATAACGTGCATTCGTATATACGAAAAAAAATAAAATGTTGTGAATTTGCTCATAACTTTTGTCAGCATGATTCGAAAACCCAGAACGGCAACCTATACTTGTTTTAGATTTTGTTTTGTCCAGTTTTTGTTTTTCAAAAGCCTGAGAAATGTTTTCTTAAACCTGAGAATTTTTTTTTTTTTTTTTTAAATTATTATTATTCATTCCTTTGAGTTTTTTCGACTTCAGTATTCACAAAAAAATGTCTGACTTTTTTTTTTAACATTTTCGGGGTTTTTTTTCAACTTTTTTAATTTTCGACTGCTCCCAACATTTTTGACTATGAACGCACGCGTATAGTCGATAATCAAGCTTATGGCATGTGCATGAAAAAAAAAACATGTAAAAAGTCTAAAATTAAAAAAACGAAAAATCTGAAATCCCCGTAAATTTGAAGTTGAAAAAACGTACAAAATTCGAAAATTAAGAAAACAATTGAAATATTTCTCAAGATTTGCTAAATAATTATTAGGATTTAAAAAAATAACTCGGCAAAAACTAAATCCTAAAAAAAACAGGTGGACTTTATGGACTTATACAGCATAAAACCCGTTCGAAAGTGTATAATACCCATCAGTTACCATCATCGCAATGACACTGATTACACAATTACACTTGATTTAATTAATGGATACCTTTAGCGAAGGCAAGAAATCGCTGCGCTCATGTCGCCTTGTAGCGTACGGCGTCGTCATTGACTTTAGCACGTCTTCTTTGAGATTTCCTGATGAATTGCTTGTATCTTATTTTGGAGAGTATGACGTAGTGATATTCATATAGATATACGTGTGAATACGCATATACATGTAGACGCGACACAACAAACAACAATGTCTTGTTGCAAATGTACGGATGCAAATATGGCTCTTCATGGATCATCATCGTGTAAAAATGGTTGTTCACACCAGACAGTTACTTATTCGAGCTAGGCATGCACGTTCCTATCAGTATACCCAAAAGTGCTGCCCAAGCAAGAAATGAAGTTCACTGACCCCTAAAGTCAGTTTCAAAAAAATCAAATTTCAATATTCAATTTTAATTGGTTCGGCTCGATGCTATGACGGTTCATGTGTTATTTCACATTTCAATTCCTTCACATCGTCAAAAACTGGCACATTTTTCACATCGTGTTCTGTTCGCTCACACTTGAGATTACTATCAGTCACTATTTCAATTTCAACAGTTTCGAACTTTTGAGGCGCGCTGTAAACTAAAGCAGCAATGAGAAACATCACCCCGGAGAATCCGTTGACTGATACAATAATTAGAAAGAAACGCCAGGAGAGGGCAGCATTGTCGTATATCCAGCAGGAACCACGTGATCCGCACGTGTCCTTCCACACGAGACATGATTGGTCGAATATCATCCCAAATAAAATTGGCCCTGGCATGTGACCTGTAGAAATGCAACAAAGATCACAGATTCAACAAGAAACGAACCGATTGTTGGATTGCTGATAAATAAAGTTTCACGCGCAACAATGACAAAATCGCATCATATGATTATAATGAAAATATCAAGTATGAATACAACGACACCTTTAACGTACCCAATATGCGGACAATGAATGCCTGCATCCCATACGCAAACGGTCTGTTTTTGTCCGGGACACATCTAACAAAAATTATCCAAACGACACGAGTAACTATCATTCCTTACTAATCGAAAAACGAAGCACAGAACTACTGAATTGTGAAATTTGAAATTACTAAGTGGAAGCTCACCTCATAACAACAGCATGTCCAGCCGTACTCGATACGAAAGTTGCCAGCACGATTATCATGAAAACTGGCATGAAAATACCCAGTTTGCTGCAGTTTGTGTCGCATATGCCTTCTCTTGCTTCCCATTGGCTGTGTGTCGTGACGTCACCATGAGGGAAACCATCAATACAGGAACATTCGCCATACATCTGATGTTGAAGATAACAGTATGTCACATTTCCCAGGTAAATAGAGATGATACTAAACTTTGTCAGCGATTAAAAACGAAAGTTGAAACCTGCTCTTCTTGTTCAGAAGCTGCCCCAGTTACTGAACAACCAGCATGACAGGGTGAGAAGTACTCAGTGTCTGAGGGTCCACAGATAGGTTCGTAGCTTCGACTGGTACAGTTGCAGTGCCCGTTACACGGATGCTCTAGTGAAGGGGTATCCATGAAAGGCAAACTCCTGGTTGGGTATGTAAGGGATATATTCCATCAAGTGTACAGTAGAAACAACTACATTCCACACACTATTTGCCCCTGATGATAACAGTGTCTTTGGGTGACGTATTTGGTCGGGCTTTATTCATATTGTATGTTGCGTTTGCTATTGTCATCAAGAATATCTAGTTATATTGGTGATAACCGACTGATACTTCCGATTATAAAATCTTTTTCAATGTGACACAAGAACGCCAATTGTTACAAGTAATTGATACGTTAGACCTTCACAATGGGGCCTCTTAAATATGAGAATAACATTCGTCATGTTCATTCATACCAGTACCATCACACATATAGTTTAATAAACGTTCTGAATTAGGGCATCGATCTGTGATACAAAATACAAACAATACGCGTTACACATTACCCGTTCACGTAAGGTACGGTCACCCCGGCTATCTTGGGCATATCACAGCGCAGTAACATGATCGGACCAGCGACACCCGCAATGACGGAACACACTGCGCACTGAAGAAATAGTCCCCGGACTCTCAGGTTCGCCCATTTTGGTATCAGTCCGCCAAGCAGATGTCCCAAAGCTGCCCCTGGGACGACCACTGCCCCTGTTGGACCAAGTGAACTAGGTGACTGACCAGAACAACTGAACTCATGATTAATGCGTACAATCCAAACAATCCACCTTTGCCGACCGATCTTTCAGTGTTGCGGGGCCCCGTTTGTGGAATGCCTTACCAGAAAGCCTTAGATCTATTACAACTTTAAATTCTTTCAAAACCCACCTAAAAACCCACCTCTATCACAGAACTTTTGATACATCATAACTTCCCTATTATGTGTATCTATTGTACATCCATTGTATTTTTGTTGTCATTGTATATGATGTAAAGAAACATGTATATTATGTTCATATTTCCTGTACAGCGCCAAAGAATGCAGTCATTTTAAATGCAGTTTTGAGCGCTATAGTAAATTCAATAAACTTAAACTTAAACTTACTGTAGATACAAATTGCACAACTGAACAAAACATTGTCCTAACATTTTCGAGAACATTCTACTGGTCCTATTTTTGTGACAAGGCTGAAATGTATTTGCGTACTGAAAACAAGTATTGCTCATAACAAAAATTAGCCTAAGGGCTAATAGAGGTTACCAGAAATATATTTAGTTTCAAACTATAAGTTTTTGCATCAAAACTGCTGTATTGGCCTTTCAAGGTCATTGAAGGTCAAATTTAAGGTCACAATTGAAACTGCAATATATAATTTCCCATTTGATACTGCCAATCTTTAAGCTCTATCTTGAAGTGTTCTGGGAGTTTACTCCATACAGCTCCCATTATGAAGAAAAAATGAGATCGAATATATTCACCATATATCCACAGTTTACAATCGATTCCTAAGCCGTATAGTTGATAACAAGCGAGATATTAGCCATATTAGCCAAATAAGGTCAAAGGTCATGTTCAAAGTATTATTTCCTATATGGTCACAATCTATTCCCAAACTGTAAAGTCGATAGTAAGCATGATATTAGTCACTTTGTGTTCTGACCTTGAATATAAGGTCAAGTTTAAGGGCATGACAATATTCAGCAAATATCATTTCCTACATGTTCACAAATAATTTCTCAGCTGTAAAGTCGATAATAAGCGAGATATTAGCCATTCTGAGCTCTGATCTTGAAAATAAGACCAAATGTCAATTTCAAGGTCATCAAAGTATTCGGAATACATCATTTCCTATACTTTAACAATTGCTTGCTAAGCTGTAAAGAAGATAATAAGCGAGACATTAGCCATTTTGTACTCTGACCTTGAAAATAAAGTCAAAGATCAAATCACGCCAATATTATATCATTTTACACATGTCCACAATTAAATACTAAGCTGTAAAGTCGATAATAAGCAACATATTAGCCATATTGTGCTGTGAGCTTGAAAATAAGGTCGAATTCAAGATCATCAGAATATTCGGCACATACCATTTCCTATATGTCCACAATTAATCCCAAATTTAATTTCTATATTAAATGAGATATTAGGCACATTGTGTCCCATTGTAAAGCATAGGAAAATTTAATATGGGAAAGCGCCATTTGGGACCCGTCGAAAAAATCAAAACGGCCACCACACGCAGACCGGCGATTCGAGGGCAACGAATCTTAACCTTTTCGCTACTGACCCACCCCTCACTGACAGCCTCCATACTGAGCCGACTCATGTATGGATTGATAGGATGTTTGATTATTTTTATTTAAAGATGTTTCAGAAAAATTATGTGTGAAAATAAAGTCATATTATAGTGTGCTTTTCAACACTGTTTCATCGGTTGCCGTGGAAGAAGAAAAAAATCTAGGGACCAAACAGATGGCTATTTATATTTTCTCTATCATACAGCCATATTCGAGTTTGTAATGAAATATAATCCAATACATTTTACTGAGTACTTGTAGTCTTCTATATTTGTGATGAAGTATATCTCGTGGGTTTCGACTGTGTTTACAGCATGTCAATATCTTGATTAGTTATGGAGATATTAAAGTTTTAGTGAAAATTGTCTGTAGTCCGAACCATTGTAATCGGTACTTGTGACGTCACAAGGTTGAAGACAGGTTAATTATTCAATTAACTTAACAGTCAATTAAGCTTCTAAATTTCAATCGGTGGCAATATGTATGTGCTAGTTTAGCGTGTAGGTAGTCTCTCGGGTATATATACCATTATTATCATTTTTGCGGGCTCTGCTGTCCGTTAACGAAACAATACACGCATGTTATTCACGCAACCGATGACATCAAATAACGTTTGCGGCTACCCAACACAAGACGCGGGCCTCGAATGAAACTGCTCTTCATTCGACGCCAGCGTCTTTCATTCGACGCCCGCGTCTTGTGAAACTAGTTCAAACGACTGTTTTTTTATTTGCAACTGATACCTTATGATAAATACGTTATGATAGTGCGTCGGAGGGTGTGTGACCAGAGTGAGGACCAGAGTAATCGGAACAGTCAAACACAAAATGCAAAATTGAGTCGTCCGTCAAATGTTACACAGGTTTACTGTCCTTATCAAGTGTTTCAAGTTCTAGTCAGACTATGAAAATGATAACAATAGTAATAACGATGGTTTGCCAGGCGGTGTGGCGGTTTGAAGGCCTCCCTTGGTCCATTGGACGCCTTCCAGACATTGTCTGCCCTCGCCAAGGCTCGGGCAGACAATGAATGTCAGGCGTCCAATGGACCAAGTCGGGCCTTCAAACCGCCACACCGCCTGGCAAACCTTCGTTATTGTTATATTAAATACAATCAGTCGACAGTTACATCTATTGGTTGTCAAAGTTATGGTTACGCAGCGTACCCATCAGTACAGCAGCAGGGGTGTGGTATGGTTAACCAGAGTAACCATAAGAAGTGAAAGGGTTGAACACATCACCGAAGTATATGAGGGTAATCTTTTAAAACATGGGGGAAATCTTTTAAAATCTCCAATCTGATCAGACAGTATTTCAGAAAGTCGCCGCCAAAGTCCAAAATTGACCGTTTTTCGACATAAAAGGCCACCATTTTGGCAAAAATGCGAAAACCCAAAAACTTAAAAAAAAACCTCTTGAAATAATTCTTGGGCATTTTTGTGCAAAATTTCAGAAGGATTCGCCCGTAAAATCTCAAAGATAAAATTGTAGATGGACGACGACGGACGACGGACGCAACACCACGGCAAAGGTTATCAGGCCAAAGGTCTGGTAACCTAAATATACCAATAGTATTTCGCCTAACATTCATGTTTCGAATAACGATGATAGCTGAAACCGTTATTCAACGTTTAGTAAGTGTATTGTCTAGGAAATAACAATACTTGAGATAGTGTGCCTTCAGGGAAAACTAAATAAGAGCTGCCACGAACACGCAACTAAACAAATCTCATGCCTACCTGCGAAGATGGCTGCCATCCCGGCACTCATTGCAAACTGAAACTGGAACATCTTCGGGAGGAACGTGTTGAAGGACATGACAGCACCGCTCTCGACCACAGCGGCCAGAGTCACCAAGAGCC
The DNA here is from genome assembly GCA_949152475.1 of Terebella lapidaria. Classification (NCBI taxonomy): domain Eukaryota; kingdom Metazoa; phylum Annelida; class Polychaeta; order Terebellida; family Terebellidae; genus Terebella; species Terebella lapidaria. The sequence continues at coordinate 24,074,564 of OX424566.1, read as the reverse complement.
ACGGGGTATTGCTAAAGGTCACTCGTAGTGCGAGGCCAATGTCTCGAAGGGAACGACCATAACGTGGCCGTGAGGTCTCAAGATCACCAAGACCGCGGTACGCCTGGGATTGGCGCTTGTCTTTGATGCGTATGGCGTCTGTTCGTGTATTGGTACGAGGGTGTCGACCGGGAAATGAATAGTAGAATGTTAAAGACCGTTTGTAAGATATCAAAACTGCATTTGCTTCATGATGAATGGCCACTGTTTCACTGTGAAATTTTGTGTGACATTTTGCTCAATTTGTCGTTGTTGCTTTGCTGTTGATATTGTTGTGTATATGTTATTGGCTATTATATATGGTGTTGCCGTTTATTAGTTCTTCACCTGGCAGAAGCCGTGGGAAGCAGGCCACAAGCAGCACGACGAACACCGACATGAGAGAGGCGAGGAGGAAACCCACCCACCAGGCTCCAACCCAGCGCGGGTCGTCTTTGGTTACGTCCAGTCTGGGAGGGGATAAACGTATCGGTCTTCGGTATTTTGTTTATTTATTTTGATATATGAAACTAGCTGGCACGATGTCCATGAGTGTGTTCTCAGTTTTAGTTTTATTCCTTCATTATGTCTGGTTATCATCATGGTGGTATCAATGACTCGTCATGATAGTCCCAAATCATACAGTTAGATAAGTTCATCATAACGTGCCCCTTACTCCTCTGGTAGAGACTTGTCAGCGTCGACGTACACGTTGTCCAGGATTGCCCCGCCAGCCACAAAACCCAGAGCCGGCCCGAACGCCGAACTCATGTGCAGTAATCCTGAATTAGGTCACTCAGTCTGTCAACTGTTTTGCATAGCTTTGCACTCCAGCTATATACGTACATATATTTAGTATAGAATGTATCATTTGATACTTGACCTGATTCTACTATCTAGATGATAAATCACTAACAAACGCATTTCTGTATGATCAACAATACATCTCTAGTATAATTGATAAGAAACCAACAAGCACGTGAGTAGAGAAAATACCTATATACATGGGCGTATCCTGTGGATCCAAGTTATCATCCAACCAGGTCGTTCCAACTAGATACACAGCCGAACCGGCCACCCCGACTAGCGTCATACCAGCTATAAACATGTACAGCATACTGGAATCATCCGTCCCAGCATGCCCTGCACACCGTGTCAGGTTACCTAGGCGACAATGTGGGCGAACGTTTGGTGTATTCCACTTGAAATAACACCATGGTAAGCATTGGAAATGGTGTAGATGTCTGTGGATTGATATGAAAAATCAGAGGAAACGTATACAATGCAATGTGTCAACTGGGGAACTTTCCTGAATAAGTAGCTCGAGTGATATAATATAGCCTGTAAAGTACAGAGTTTGTAATATATAACTTTCAATAGATTTTAGTACATCATAAGATTTCGATAAATATATAAAACCATGCGAGGGTGTTTTCCGCAAAAAGATATCGGTCGAGTTTGGTCTGGCGGATGAATTCAGGATACACGAGTCCGAAGGACGAGACCGATATCTTTTTGCGGAAAACACACGAGCGTGGTTTTTATTTTATCACACACAACTGTTCGGACATAATTTCATTCGAAAATTTATAATGATCATTAAGATAATAATATTAATTTAATAATATTCATGAAGATGCCCGTGATGTCCGAAAAACCTCAAGCAGAGTGTTCTACACTCTCTGTCTGAGCTAGGAAAGTAACTCTCACCTTTTGGAGTCCAATAGCATTGTAGTTTATAGTGTGTGATAAAATAGAAGACCGATGTTATATTATGATCTAACTCCGAGAAACGTTTGTCTTTACCATAGACATCACACTCGTCTGAGACTTTCTCTCCTAGTTCATATATGCCAACGAGTAGATGAGGCAGAAACATCACGAAGCCTCCGACTGCCATGAAGCCCGCTGATAGAGCGAGGATCTTCCCCTTATGGGCGAACATCCCCAGACAGCCGAGTATGACACACGTCACGGCCGCAGACACCTCGTAGGAACTCGAGATCCACGCGACTTGGGCACTGGTGAGGTCAAAACGTCGTTCTAGAGAGGACACGTTGATGTTGTTGATTCCGTTGACGAGGAAGCCTAAACGAGTTACAAATGGAAATTGTTTAGACAGACGTTCTGATAGAATAATGTATATGCCGGTTGATTCGGAAAGGAGTATCCACAGTTATGTATGGAAAAATTACCACATATCCAGTGTATAATATTCAGTGGTCACATTCTTGATCTTATACTTTTCAATTAAGTTTTAATTCTCCACAAAGTATGCATATATACGGCCTTAGCCCAGTAACTGTTGCCGTAGCTCTAATTACATTAAACTAATTTGATTGCTACACCACCTTCAACAAAGACGAAGAAGCTGAGACAGGCCAGAAGACCCTTGGCGTTGTTGGCCATCTGTAGACAGTCAGGACGACATGAGCCGTATCCACACCGGTAATCATCCGTGGGTATCTCCTCAGGTATCTCATCCTTCTCTGTGTTATTGGATATTACTGAACCTGGCGGAATGCATGTAAGATAGAAAATACTGATGGTGAAATCAATTGATGAGAACAGTCAAAATTCGCGTGATACTACATCGATATCAATGTCTAAATCATGTTAATGGTCGATGGTCGCAACTCAGCAAAACATTGTTTTCCTTCATCAGCAAAATCAGATGTACTCATTGATACAGCAACGACATACACAAATTAACGTGCAAATGCATAACCTTTTACCAGAATGGTTGTCCCCGTCCTCTATCTCAATTGACATAGAATGACCCGGAATCTTCCCTGTATCCACTTTGCTATACATCTCGGATAACCCAGACAATCCTATTTCCAAATGACATCGAAACTTGGAGGCGCATGTATAGTGTATACAATGGAATAACGTATAATTGCTGATAATAGCGGGACCCTGTTGTTTGTCAGTAGTGGTTAAGTTTAGCCTATCGCAGGCAAATGAAATAACCACGTGTATTACACTAGTGACACACATATGTCTATCACTGACGTGAACATCGCGTGCAAAGTGCAACAAACCCAACACGATAGATAGCAGTACAATCACGCGGCTTTTATTTGGTATTTCTGGTTATCGCATTTGAAATGGAGAATATATAAAAAAATAAAATATGTACATCACTCCTTCATAAATTTACACAAAATTTGTGGTTGAATTTGATTTCGTAATTGTATATATATATACATATATATACATATTTTTACATATACCGAATAAATATGTTACGTCGGTGTATCGAACGAATGATACTGATTATAGCAATATATATATCGAACTATACAGTACATGTTATATTATCGTCAGCGGCTATTCCGCTTGTTAACTGACTATACTGTCAATTTATAAAGTATGCCACACTGCAGTGAATCCATCTAATGTACTTGCAAATTAATTTTCACCACTACAACCGCGTGAATCAAATACATACCACCGAGACATGGCAGCAATAAATTTGAAAAGCAATGTATGGAGTTTTCACTTGCTATTGCTTTGTATAGGTCATCTCCTCGACTCGGCGACAAACATGGAAGAATTCGTTGATTCGATCAGGGCTAAACCAAGTAAAAGTCTGATGATGAGAGTCGAAGATAAACTAGTAATACTGCATAATATGTCGTGTTTTTTTTTTAACGTAACCTAGATGTCAAATGCACAATGTGTTGTGTAAGATTAATATTATGTGACAATGAAGCAGTCACTATAATGATACGTTGAAAATAATAAAGAACCTTGAGATGTTTTGGATGAACAAATTATTCAAAACTAGCACAAAAACATTTGATGAAAGTAATAAAACACCTTTGGAATAAAGCCGGATCAATCATTCATAACCACGCTGAATTGGGATAATCAGGGACAGGCAGTCTGTAAAATATTATTGTTTTCACTGCATACCAAAATGGATTTCTGCAATTTAGAAGTCAGAGACAAAGCCCATAACAAATGTGTATAAAATGTATAGTTAAGGATAATTACTCGAAAATCATCTGTATTTTGAATAAGACAGCAGCATGTTGGACAGTTATATTGCCTGGAACAGTTTACGTTACAACCCATAGAACCTGGATGAATACGCGAGTTATATATCCTTCCATAGACGAACATGAGCTTAAACGAATGGAGCCAAATGACATTCCCTGAGCCAGGATTAGCTTTGGCAAATGAATCATAGGCCTCTGGGGGATAACGGTTGCTGGGACCAATCAGCCAATTTACGAGGCGAGTTGATTTGAGATATTTTCGACACAAATATGTACATTATATCTTAAGGAGAACTGATATTCTGTCTGTGTACCTCAACTACAACTGATATTTCAACAGGCGGGGATATTTGTTCATAGGCCATCCCTCAATGAACGATATTCTAGAAATGGCATATTTTCGTGCGTTTCTAATCAGTCGTTTCTTTTGGTTAGATTAGGATACTTTTATTATTATTTCACCCATACGGGCTTCGTGGGAAGACAAGTGACTGTGAAGTAATTTCGTGATCATTTACGTAAATACAGTTTCGTGTGTCGAAATAAAAAAAATATATTTTCCTTTCCATCAATAAAGACAAGGGAACCGCTACGAGGCAAAAAAAACCCAAACAGTCAAAAACAGCCATATGTAACATTGCATGCATAAGGGATATGCAATATTTAGTTGTTCTTTTTTTCTTAGGGTTTTTTTTTCCTGAATTGACAGGATGAGATTATACCTAGAACAAAATCCAAACAACTTATATAATCAATTATTAAATGTAAATTCAAGATTTCATAAATTAGCGTGGAACATAGTTTTGCAAAATATTCTCTTAATACACGATATTAATATATATGGCTTCTTATTGATAGATTTACAAGTTGAGCGACCTGGCCGAACCAGGGAATCACAGAAAGGTGATACACGAACTGTGTGGGGATACCCATGACCTCATATATCAGAATGATGTTTACATTTAGCCATTGATCTTATTCAATTTGTCTACCATCACATCTAGACATTTTCAAACACCATAGACACGGTTTTATTGCGACTGGAAGTGATTTATGTGCCTCTTCTATTGACTTCCAGGCTGTGCGGAATGCACCAAATGTACTCGGGTGAATACTGGACGCTGGTTTATCCAATATCGGGGGATGTTTGATGAGGTCGGGATATTCAATATGCCTTTTACCGGTCACACAATGCTATATTTCAAGCAGCGACACTTTCATGCATATTTTTAACACGTGGCTGGAAATGTTCACTCTTTCCCTCACACCTGATTTCATCACCAGGTTGTTCATGCAGCCGATTTTGCTTGACACCATCTTGCAAACAAGACGTGAGATACTATCACTCCTCCGTTCGTAACTGCAAATATCCAAAACCAAGCTACTCTTTGTTGAGACCCATTAACACAAACCTTCACTTGTTTGAGGACACTTAAAGTGATATTGGTAGAAAAAATATTTGTCCAAATCAACAAAAATATGACCGTGGCTACAAAATTCGGTTACAAAACAAACTGTGGTTTATCGAATGGATAAGTCAAGCATGTGACAGAATTAGCAGCCGCTTTTCTTTTGTTTTGTGCGCCAAGCAGAGTTAACTCTGACCTTACCTAGTTTACGAACATATGCGAGTAAGCTGAAATCCCATTGCACCAAGGGATACAAAGCACCGAGAATCGCGGTAATGTCAACTCAAATGATCTTCGCCAGAAACTCACAACGAAATCAACGAGATAGGGACATCTTTTGAATAAATCAGGTGCATATGTTTTCTTCGGTCGGTCAGAAATGTACAACTTTCTGCCAATATCATTTTAAATAAAATTTATGTAATAATAAGCTACTATAATGGATTATTACACAATTTTCTGTTCTAGTAGAGCCAAAATCCGAAATCACTCGTGCCAGTGTATCGGCCATCACAAAGTTTCTCGAGATACTTTTTGCGCAAATCTAGGATAACATGAGATTTTCTTGGCATGCGATATAGGTGATCTGCGATTTCATATTAAGGTCGTAGTTCTGATGGAGTTATGACTCTGTATTGGTGATATGTCAACAATAAATCAACGGATTCAGTCAATTGAATAAGGTGACTCTGATTGAAGTATATATTTTGTGGGGACCAAAAGTACAATGAATTCACTCGGACTTTGAAATTCGGTAGAAGGATTTGAAGAAAATGAGTTAGAACAAAACATGAATAATCGTAGAATAAATATTTCTCCTGTAGCACAAATATTAATACCACATCACAACTTATTTCTGTTACAGCAAAAACATTGGTGTTGTAGTATGATATGACTTTGTTTCTATTGCAAAATGTTGTATTTTACGTTTGTTATTGTCATCATCAAAATATACTGTATTTGTGGTAATAGATTGATACCTACATTCTGCTGGAGCACAAACTCCATCAGGCATAGTGTGCTGCAATAGGAATATTTTATGCTGCATGACGATTCCATTTTACTTTCATTTTGTTGCGCAAATGTTTAACGATAAACATGATGTCATTTATGATGAGCCATCTCACCCTACCGCAGGGCGTAAATTGATATCGGCCTACATATTTTGTTTTCATGGTCACGTGATGTTTACAACAACCATTTATTGCTCACTTTTCTGACAGAATTTGGAGACACGGTAAGGAAAATGCAATTCATTGTTACTTACACACACATCCCACTATAATGCTTGTACCGATACTATATAAGGGGCATTAATTAATTATTTCATGGCACCAGTTAACACATTGCATGTCCAGTTCAGAGAATGTTTGTTGACCTTTAGGTCAACCATTGACGTTACCCACCGTGCGTATGTACTTGTCATGTGCTATCTACGAACAGTGATCTCTTTTTATTGCCGCAATTGCACTTGACATAGGATCGTGTTGGACTTCTCGATCGCTGCAGTGATAATACAGCGATGAATCAGGTGGGATTTCCTTGGATTGCTGGATGGAATTGGACATCAATCACTCGGGTGTCAAACGGAGTTTCGTTGATCCTGTTTCGTATTGTAATGAACAGAGTGATGTTGGTTCAATTTATCTCCCCAACCCAGATCACCGCTATTATTTGCTGATTCTTGCGCTGGATTATACATAAAGATTATACAACCGTTGCACCCATAATTACAGTTTCGATTTTAAGTTCTAGTTCTGGTGTTATTATTTTATTGGAATGTTTTATTCGGTTCTGTCACATCTGACTTGCTGCCTATAAATACATCATATAAACACAACGTTGCTACTATTTGCAAATGCAGAATGTAACATCTGTGGGTATTTCAACAAATCTTTCGAGTCATTGTCATTGAACAAAAACCTTCATCGGGGAAGTATGCAAGGAAAGTGGGAAAGGGATGAAATGAAACCTCACTTATGATATTGCGATGAGAAGGCAGCAATACATCACGGAAATCAAGCAAATGACATTAATACCCTGGTGTGAAATAAGTTCAGCTTATTTCAGCCTCCAAACGCCCACACTGTACGTCAGTGTTCAAACAAAAACATTCACTGAAACTTTTTTGTGGGAAAAATATATGCAAGTATAAAAACATAGTTTTGTTCCTTTGCAAACATGAGTTCATCAAGCATTGGCGTATATTCCTTTGTTGAAACATTTTTCGAATATTTCTCAAAGTAGCAGTGCAGGTTATGATTGAATTGAGGGAGAATGCCATCTGGATGTCAAGACAGACATCAAACTATAAACCACTATGCTAGTAATGACATTGTCTGTTTTCAAAATGGATGTACTTTGCACACAGTTTTCAACAGATAATATAGAACGAGAGAATGACAACAACACCCATACTAGAATGTACGACTTGAGTATATACATTTGTTTATGAAACTTGATTAGCATATTACATGTAGTATTGGGGTCGCGTGGAACTTCCAATACTCGTGATACTGAAGTGGTAATACAGCGCTGAATCTGATGGTATTGATTGAATTGTCTGGGTGTATTGGATATCAATCAGTCTAGTCTGTCTATCAGTCTGTTATGCTTTGCGATAGGCAGGGAATAGGGTTTTTCCTCGCAACTGCTGCGGATAATTGAATTACAATGGCGCGGCGCATCTATGAGCCAATTCGGTAATGATAACACTGTAATGTTACACACCAATCTTCGCGATCCTGGAATAATTTGTTTATGGTCCCTTTGACGCAGGGATTGGTATTTTTGCTGAGTCCCTCTGAAAGTACTAACTAATCTTCTCCCTCACTACAATACCTGGGAAGCAAACATTACGAGACTGTCTTTTGTAAAGCATTATCATTTCATTTAGTCATTATGTTACTTCTAAAGAATTGTTCATTACGAAATAATTATTGTTTATGTTTGATACCACAAGCACTGTATGGGGATACATATGTTTCACCCGCATAATGCACTTTGTGAAATCGCCATTGACAGTTGTTTTTCATTCGTAATCGTGTGCTGGCTCGACAGGGGGGGGGGATATGAACTTTGCTCAAGGAATAATGTATAGATTTGGAGTAACTGTCGCACAACAAATTCCGAGGGCAAGGTGATACGTCGAGGGCTATATCACCTGTCCCGAGAAGTTTATTTTGCAGGCAATAGGGCTGTAAGTGAAATTTGAAACGTCACGTTATTTAACGTGATTTGACCTTTCTGGTGACATTTGATTTTCCCGCCAAATTTTTGGGTAAATTCGTAAAATTCTACATATTCGAATTCCTGCAACTTACACGGAAATTATCGGAATATTATCGCATGTTCGTACATTGATCATGACCCGTTCCTACGATCGCTAACGATCTGAATATGCATTATTCATCAGCATTCCATTCCATTTAGAAGGGATGAAAAACGTATGTTCTCATGTTCCAAGGTCATGACCTTGACGGGAGAAAAAAGCTTATTCCCTTGAAACTACGTGACTAGTATCAAAACCGTCGGTGGTGTTTGTGACTATATATGATGTGGCATATGTTCTGTGCACTTTTTGTTATAACATCACCAAAATAATCTTGTTATATTGGAATATGGAGTCCAAAAACATGATGTGAAACACAACATAGATCGGGGGCAAATTGACTATGAACAAATATACCCTCAGTATTCTAAACAGTGGTATGCTGTAGTTCAGAGCAAGTGTAATAAATAAAATAATTGATTGTAACAATATTCGTAATCATATTTTTGTATAGTGCTTCTGAAATTGAGCAAAATCAGCAAAAGTGACCACGTGGCAATGTTTGTCACCACTACGTACCTGGATACGTCATTTTACGACATATGAGAAACGAGACTTACATGCCCTATTACGACAAATCTATAGGGCTGGAAAGCGGAAGTACTGATCGATGACAAATTCCAATGAATTTATCCGGACTAGTGGGGTGCCCAGAACACCAGTCAGTTCAAATTGATGCAAAAGGGTTTTTTTTGGTGTCATCTTGGAGGTCAGGTTCCAAACAGCAATTTTGGTCCGAGTGGACATCGATCATCCCATTATTGACCATGTGTGACGTCATTTTCAAAATGGCCGCCATCAAAAATGTTGAAATGACGTTTTGGGCTATAACTCAACTTCTATGGTAGATAGAGACACGTTTGTGGTGTCTATACCCATGTTTTTGATGATGAGGAATCCAATGGTTATATTGCCGAATACCTGTGACTGGTGGTTACCTCAGAAATCAAAATGGCTGCCATCAAATGTTTCAAAATCACGTTTTGGGCTATAACTCAACTTCTATGGGAGACAGATTCAAGATTTTGGTGTCTATACCCATGTTTTGGATAATGAGGAATCCAACGGTGATATTATTGAGTACCTGTGACTGTTGGTTGATGAGGGACAACACACATGTCATTCTAGTTTTTCAACTATTTTCATGCGAAATTCATAGACATATAAAATTTATTTCACAGCGTATACTGGTACTAGTACCGAAAGATAGAAGCGAGAAAAAACATGTATAATGTATATTTATTTCATATTTATTATATACATGTATATGAAGAATTCCTTTTTTTTGTACACACAACATATATTCATATCTTCATATTCATTCACAAACACATTCATATCACATATGACTCATATGAGTCAAGCATGATAACAATCCAATGATGAGAGATGCTGTACAACATTAATATTGTGGAGTCCATAGTCAGCCCTGAAATATGTAGATATATCAATATAAGATTCAAAATGCTCGATCCCATATTCAAACAATCAACTATTGCATTCGTTCTAGTTTTCACAATATATATGTGTGTATATATATATATATATATATACATTTATATAGATACATACATATGTTTTTTGGCTGTGCGGTCAGCGACTACCATGTCACCGACCACACACTGGCCTACCTGAATTGCTGTAGATTATACATAAATTAATACGCTTTATCTGCACACACTACTTTTCAACATACATTTCAAATGAACTGACACAACCATTCTTCACTGTACTATATATACATATTTGGCTACGCGGTCAGCGACTACCATGTCACCGACCACACACTGGCCTACCTGAATTGCTGTAGATTATACATAAATTAATACGCTTTATCTGCACACACTACTTTTCAACATACATTTCAAATGAACTGACACAACCATTCTTCACTGTACAATATATACATATTTGTCTACGCGGTCAGCGACTACCATGTCACCGACCACATACTGGCCTACCTGAATGCCGTTCCAGTTTTGAAGTTTTACAGCTAAGTTCATGATGAACTTTCAACATTATTGCTAAACTGACTCTCCAGTCTCATGACTAGTTAAACAGCGCAGTTGCACTTGCACATACGCGTACATTCTAAGTTTGTCTTTTTGCATTTGCAAGATGTACACAGTTTTGTACATTGACATTTGACATTGAGATCGAATACATCCCTGGCAAGAGGTAGTGTGGTCCAGATGGGAACCAGCTTGCCGTCTTTCTCAGTCCATCCATGGTCTGTGGGGTTTTGGACAGCCCCCAGTGGTTCATGGGCTGTGGTCCAGACGCTTGCTTGAAAGACACTCCTTCTGATATGATGTTCTAGAGCATCGCTTGTGGGAGGAATTCGCTCTACATCTCTAGTCTTGTGACAGAAGACCCTCAATCGAACCAGGTCCACATTATTGTCATCAGTGACATATTCATCAGAGTACAGCCTACAGACAAATTGCAACATCACTTGTCTCAGGTCTGGCGATACATGAAACGGGTTGCTGACAACTGTCGCACACTCTTCCATGAGGGATGGGACTTTGTCCTTAGTCTTAAAGCAGTATCGCTTTCCCTTGAATTTGAAGGAGGACGTCGTGCTGTCGGATCCGGTGAAGGCATGGAATAGGGCCATGGCCTTGCAATTAGTATCTCCTAGCCTGAGTGCCACAGTGTTCAATGATATCATCCTGGTTTCCTTTCCGGCTTTGAAAGAAATCAATATTTCTGCTGCTTGGTTCACAGCCAAGATGCGATGGAAATTGCAGAGTAAAACCACAACAACATCTGTGTCCCCTGTGTGGATGAGTGCGATGGATGCATTTTGAAATGCATGGAGAAGATGCACAACCACACGTGTATCTGCTTCTTCATGATCACATCTTCCCATATCAGAACCATTTCCAGTGGAAATGACTTGATCACCCAAAGTTGCGTAGACGCACTTGCCTTTTTGGAGTTGAACTTGTGCCAGTTGTGTGGACAAGAATGAGAAAAGTTCTTTCTTGTTATCTGCATTTGCAAGAAACATCTGCCAGTTGTTCGGGACTTTGGCTGTACCAGACACACGCTGTCTTGTTCCTGTTCCTCGCTTATCTCGTGTGTCACTTTTGATGGACTTTGAACGATACTGATCCCATACTATGTCGACCCTGGCTGCCCTCTTCAAGTCGTGTTGTATCCTTGGGTAGAATACCTTGTTGAAATACTCATAGAAGGTTTTGCCCTGGACATTCGTACCTTGTAAGGAGTGGATAAGTGCTCCACCGTCAATGACTATGACGTCATAATCTTCTGGTGCAACCAGTGCTTCGTCAACAGAGGCATCTGCAGTGGCACTGAATTCCAGAATGCAGGTCAGCAAATCAGATTTCGTACAAGAGTTCAGTGCACCATCAGACGACAGTGCAGGTGGAAATGGGGACGACTCATGGCGGAAAAATTCTTCCAGGTTTCCACCTCGATTGTCTAGCATAACAAATGCTAGGCCATACAGCTCAGCATGTTGTTTGTAGTGATGGACTTGCCTTTTCAGCGCTGTTTTGTTCCGTGTTTTTTGTTCATGGAAGAGCAACAGGTTGTTTCTCCTGATTGGTGCTGTTAGAGGTACTTCATTTGTGTCGAGCACCTCTTTTCTGAAGCTTTCATACTGCTCTTGGCCTTTCGATTCTATGATACGAACAGATGCTGCTGCAGCACTAGACACACAAACTTTGTTGTCTAGTGTAACAAGGTCTGTGCTAAACTCTTCAAAAGGGTTCCCTCTGCTCATCATGACCTCCAAGACTTCTGTGACGTGGCGCCGAAATCGATGCTGCGATGCACCTCCTTCCTCATGGTGAGGAATTTCCTCGCTATCATCATCATTTGACCCTTTGAACTGTTCAGTAACACGACTGATTTCTGGACCTGTCAACAACCAGCGTTCCAGCATGGTAGGGTGCTCTGTTAGGCCGATGACACCACCAACTCCCTTGACTCGTTTGTTGGCTTGCTCATGCGCCTGATCAACTGGTATGGATGAGAATCTGTGATTACTTCTTGTTATTGTCCAATGTCCTGCTTCGAACTCCTGCAGAACGGGAGGTGGGAGAGATTCTAGATCTCTGATTAGAACAGGAATCCACCTGGCATAGTTCTGATGGTCGAGAGCGAAGAAAAGGGGAACTAGCTTACGTAGAGCATCGACCATGAGGTGGAACTTTCTCTCCCGATGAGAGCGAATGAACATGAATATGATCTGCTGGTACTTATGAATGAGTAACCAGAACTGTACCGTTGGATGTTCCCGTGCAGTTACTTCGACCCAGTCTTCAAGCGTCATTGTCGTTCCACTGTCATCGTGAGCTCGTCTCAGAAGGTTGTCAAGCACCACAGCAGTCACCTGGTGGGCATATCGTGTTCTCACTGGATTGTGTGCTTTTAGAAATGATGTTGCAGCTGCCTCTGTTTTTGTGAGACCTGCTTCTGCCAGGACTTCAGGCCATCCACACCCACGTAAGAGGTCCCCCATGGTGATCCACAAAGCCATTTCGATGTGGAGCCCTCCAAGCATCACAACAAATTTGTCTTCCCCAAAGGTTTCGGGGAATGTCCACTGCATTTTCTTTGCAATGTCGTATAGTGGTTGGTCTACCACCAACACTGGAACTTGTTGAGGATTAAGATGTTCAGTTGTTCTCCTCACGAGATCCATCCCATGCCGAATCATCCCTGGTGTTGCTGCCTTTTCATGAAATAGTGGTAGTAGTGCTTCGATACATTTGTCTGAAGGACCCATACTATCAGTTCGTGAAGCATGGTATGAAGTCCACATCACTGGTGCATGGTTCTCTGTGGTGGTATCCTGGCTGATGTTGGCACGTACTGCAGACATCCATGCTTGTTCATGCTGTTTCTCCTCATCAACTGAACTTGCAGTCAGTGGCCGAACATGTCTTCTTGGAGGTTGTGTGGACAAACTACGCTCTACAGGCGGCACGAAGGTGTACGAATGGGGAAGGATGGATCCACCAAGGCCTCCTCCTCTAACATTGGAATCAATTTCCATAGTTTCATGTCCCAAACCAGGTTCTTCAGTTGATGGAAACTGGAAAACTGAGATCCCTGTACCATGAAAAGATGATGTAGCTGTCCTGGATGTGGGATTATGATCCAGATTGTCAAGAGCTGCCACAGTGAATAGGTTCTGACGGAGATTTGTGGGGCATACGATATCAGAGTTAGCACGCGTCTGCACAGCGATGGCCTGAGCAAAACTGGCTTCAATGTTGAGTACTCTCCTGTAAGAGACACTTAGGCAATGGTTGTGCAGTAGGTCCACTAGTTTCTTACTCCTCGTCTGAGAATGCAAACTGAGGGCCAGGAAAACAGGCAAAGGAGGCTCACATTTCATGTTGGTTGATGGTGAGGTCATATTCAGCATGGCAAGCTGGCTCATAGAGAGGACTTTCTCCAATCTATCATGTTCAGGTGATGATTTCGGCCCTTTGAGGAGCTGCCGAAAGAAATACTTGAGGCGTGCAGGTACAGCTGACTCTTCACAATTTTCGGGAAATGAACCTTTGAAGTGAAAAGGTGTGTCATGGTCGAACACTGCTTGGCGTAGGATTGATGCTGCCATCAGTAATGTGTGTGTTTGCTCCTCTGGTATTTGACTTGCCTCACTGATTAACTTCCTGGCCGTGTTAGAGCAGACAAGAAAAACTCGATCTCGATTTCCTCTTTCTTCTGTTAAATCAGGGAAATGTTCTAATATTCTTTCTTTCAGTCGAGTGCCATTGACCGTTTTCTGGATCTTGTACTGCTGCAGCCTTTCAGTCATCATATCTTTCATATCTTGGAGACTGAAGAACCTACATCCAGCAGCGATTTCTTCTTCGATGTATTGAAGCAGCTCATTTTCTGCAGTAACTTCGATATTCTCACTTTCTGTGCACTTTTGGCTTCTTTGGATCATCTGCTGATATCTACGGTTGAATCCAGTGTAACAGTTACGATGATATCTAGCTTCTATGGCGACCAAATCCCCTCCAGCGAGGCGCTGTATTACACGATCTTCTCCCATACATACTGCTTTAGCATGGATTTCTTCAGTGAGGGTAAGCTTCTGGAAAGAATGGTCTTCTGTGCTGGTATCTTCCTCACAAAAGATACATAAGGTCTTATTGATGTTTGTGCTGGTGCGTCTTGGTCTTTTGGATACCGATGAAAGGGCTTGAGAGTGACGCTTTCTTGCCCGTTCTAGTGCTGTTTTTTTGTAGAGCTGTCGGCATGTCTTGTGCCAGGATGCTCGATTCGCCTGTAATGTTTCTGCATTCGGTAGTTCTAGGTCGGGGTGTGGTACAGCTTCTAGGTCTTCAAACTGAGATACCAGGTTGAGGATATCTTTGTATGCTTCTTCTCTATGACCGTGAACAGGGTTATCTAGGGGGCATTTTAATTCTTCTCCAGTTTTTTTGCGGCACAAGACACACAGCTCCCAGTCTACTGCATCCATTTTCAACAGCCTACAAACATAGGGCCAAGGGCCCTGTAGCTCATCTGGAGGCGATCAGAATATTTCATCAAACTGGTATAGATAGGTATGTGTACTGCATATGCAAATCTTGAAGACACTTTGGAGAACACACAAATAACGAGCAGTAAGCCAAGTTTGGGGACCATATGATTAGTACTCTCGGGGGAGAAGATTCTGAAAGATTTGAGTCAGGGAAACATGGGACAGACACCGTGTCAATCCATCCCAATAGTTCTACTGCTTTCAGCCGATGAGCTGAAAACGAGATTCGCATAGGAATGCAGAGAAATATGTTACAATAAATTCTACACTGTACACGATCACTAGCTACAAGTACAAAAACACGATTACAATATGATATCCCATGATTTCCAAATACAATCCAGTTTTCCCACGGACAAATCCTTGAAGACCAAACGCACATACCTGTTAGTTTCCACGACATTGTGTTGTGTATGGAGAGACACGGGATGCAATATATTTGTGTGTTGGTCAATTCCCTCACTTCATGTAAATGTCAAAAAGTTTTGGGTGGAGAAGTCCTATGATTATACCGTGTGGTGTTGTTGACAAACATATACACATATTTTGTGTGAGTGAATCCATTGCAGCGGATTTGTCCACTGTTAAATTACGTAATAAAACGTAAACAATAGGTGTTAGACGTAATTAAACAATAGGTGTATGGTATATTCCAGACTGCACACCATCGGTTTTAATCTCACTAGCACTTTATGATTTATGTAAGTATCAGCCCCATCATTGAAAAAAATTGATTTTTTTAGGTTTAACTGGCGGCCATTTTGAATTCTGAGGTAACCACCAGTCACAGGTATTCGGCAATATAACCATTGGATTCCTCATCATCAAAAACATGGGTATAGACACCACAATCGTGTCTCTATCCACCATAGAAGTTGAGTTATGGCTCAAAACGTGATTTCAACATTTTTGATGGCGGCCATTTTGAAAATGACGTCATACATGGTCAATATTGGGCAGATCGATGTCCACTCGAACCAAAATTATTACTTAGACCCTAGCCTTCAAGTTTACACCAAAAATCAAACTTTTGCACGAATTTGAACTGAAAGTGAAAAATCCCTCGTTTTGGAACCCCACTAGACCGGGGATAAGCACCTGACGCCTCCCTATCTTTTAATATGGGAGTGCATTCAATATGGGGATTTTAAGTATATAAGCGATGTCTTTAATGTATTATAGTATCCATACACGATGAAGATATACAGAAACTGTTGTAAAAGATAAAAATTGTCCAATTCCACACTATATCCAAGCCTTGAAGAGGCACTGAAAAAAACGGCACTTCGAATAGAGCCTTGCTCTAGCGAAATTGCCGGCAGACGGCCTGTTATTCTAATGAATTTTGACCCAAGTATACCTGCTTTGTACTTTCGCTAATATTTTAGCTCTTGTGGCGCAAACACGTACGGAACCGCTGAGGGGACATACGAATTGACCTATCTTCAAAGCCCCTAAAAGTTGTCCGAGTTGCACATAATACGTCGGCAAAACGTTTAGCAAAATGCGTCCAAAATGACGTAATAAAAAGATAAAATTAGGCCAAGGGCCAAAGATAGGTTACCGTACAATGTTTAATATTTTAGATGTTAGCCAGGTCACTGGTTAAATCCAAGGTCATGAGAATATTCAGCATATATAATATTAAGCATATATCATGTCCACAGTTGATTGCTAAGCTGTAAATTCAGTAATCAGAGAGATATTAGCAATTTTGTGCTGTGGCCTTGAAAATGAAGGCAAAGGTGAAATTCAAGGTCATCAAAATATTCAGTGTACATCGTTTTCTATAAGTCCACAATTGATTCCCAAGCCATACAGTTAATAGAGGAGCAAGATATGAACCAGTTTGTCCTTGGACCTTGAAAATGAGGTCAGAGGTCAAATTCAAGGTCACGGGAATATTCAGCATATGTCATTTCCTATAGGTCCACAATTGATTCCTAAGCTGTAAAATCGATAAAAAGTGAGATATTAACCATTTTGTCCTGTGACCTTGAAAATGAGGTCAAAGGTCAAATTCAAGGTCATGACAATAATTTGCATATATCATTTCCTATATGTTCATAACTGATTCCTAAGCTGTAAAGTCGATAACAAGCAAGATATTAGCCATTTTGTCCTATGACCTTGAAAATGGGGTCGAAGGTAAAATTTAAGGTCATCAGAATTTTCAGCATATATCATTTCCTATATGTCCACAATTGATTCCTAAGCTGTAGGGTCGATAATAAACAAGATATAAGCCATTTCGGCTTTGACCTTGAAACTGAGGTCAGAGGTCAAATTCAAGGTCACGAGAATATTCAGCATATATCATTTCCTTTATGTCCACAATTGATTCCTAGTCTCTAATCTCAATATTAAGTGAGATATTAGGCATAATGTGTCCCATTATAAAGCATAGGAGAATTCAACATGGGAAAGTCCCATTTGGGCCGAGTTTGGGCCAAAATGGCCCACTTTGAGCGATTCAAGCGCAACGAAATTTATGGACATAATAGGAGTACATATGAGGAGTGTTAAGTATCAAAAAGAAAAAAAGTTACTGAACAAATTTTGAGAAAATGGCCGCCAAAGTCCAAAATCAGGCATTATTCGTCGAAAACGGCCGCCATTTTAAAAAAAATGCGGAAATCAAAAAACTAAAAAATACCTCCTTCTTGAATTATTTTTAAGTATTTTTGTGCAAAATTTCAGAAAAATTCACCCGTAAACAAAAAAGATCAAAATGTGGACGACGACGACAACGACGGACGACGACGACGGACGACGGGCGACAGACGCAACGCCGTGCCAATAGGTTATCGGACCATAGGTCCGGTAACCTAAAAATGCAGCTACATGTAACTGCGGGAGACGACATTAGAGCTCCAGCACAACATCAGCACCACAACAGCTGAATGTATCTTACACAACGTTAACGTGCCAGTGAATTATTTGGTAGTGCTTGGGTCACCATACTACTTCTGTGGACTTGCTATTTATGTACAGAATGGTGATTTAATGATGAGCACAACCAGTGCTCCTTGATTGAACCCTTCATATCTCTCCTGCAAGACAATCAGTCACCATCCTCTTAATCAATTGGAGCGTTTAATTATGGATGCGTGTTGACCCACGTCCCATTTATTTTCTCGGGCGTCATATCTACGTGTCTTAGGTGTAAATGTGCCACCTATTTGCCAAATTCATGAGTTTGTCCAATCTTCAGGGAAACAATGGCTAGGTGTGAATAATAACGACCACATTTATCAGGCTGATATCACGGGCGCTTTAAGCTGTATGCTTTTCTATCTGTTGTCAGGTGCTCTGACACGGTAAATATTTCCAGACAAATATGATCATTATAAGGTCTTTGGTGTTATTGATGTGATATCTTCAGTGACCTCTGTATGGCGCAGTCTACAAACGCATTAATAAACATACAATTGTATATTGTTAGATGACCAAATGAAGTTCGGAGGACAATATTGGTTGATGATAGAACAGATTTTGAACAAATAATGTTGAAAGTCGACACGAAATGTGTGATTTGTTTCTGTCATCTGGAACACTCTCTGGATTAAACGAAAAAAAAAACATTTCCGTAGCTCTTTCTGACAAAAGTATGATGAATATTGACCATATGGAGATCAGTTTTTTGGCTGATCGCCCTTCATATTGCCCTTCCGTTGCAATATGAATAGAGACACCAGCATACCAAAGTCACTATTCCGGCTCTCAATTCATAGCAGAACATCGTCAGGCAATCAATACCAGTATCAAATCAGATTTGCTCTCAGGTGTGTGATATAGGTGGGCGTGTTATAGAACCTATGAGCTCATTTTATGAACATGGTTTTGCTCTGATATATGGCTGTCAATTTTCTACGATCTTATCCACTATTATGTTCTGAAACGTCCGCAATGAATCATGGGAATTCTTTGAATTCACTAGTTGAAATGGACATGATTTTTTTTAAGGTTGTTCGCTCCTTTTTGACCCAAGCAGAGGGGCTAAAATTCGAAATTTGTTTAATGTATTTCAGACTTTCAAACAATCATCAATATGATATCATGCATTCCAAAACAGCAAATTCGGGTTAAATATTCTGTTCAGTGTGGAATTATGGGTAATTTTACCCCCCAAAATACCAGGAGAATGGGTCATTTTGGGCCATTTTCACTATATTCAATATTTAATGATAACCTGTGAATAGATATCTCTGAGATTGTGTATGTTTATCAACGAACTGCTGTGCATGTTTTTGATATAAAAAAATATGGGGGTCACCATGCTAATTTTCCCTCTACAGGCATCCATATGAGTCCAAACATAAAATTTTACCTAAATTTGTTGAAATTTTGATAAAATTCACTGACATTCATAAATATGACAACCTATAACAGGAAAAATAGCATAGTGATCCCCATATTTTTTTCTATCAAAAACATGCATATCGGTTCGTTGATAAACAAGCAAAAATTTAGAGAAATCTATTTTCAGGTTTTCATTAAATATTGATTTTAGTGAAAATAGCCAAAAATGACCCATTTTGCTGGTATTTTGGGGTAAAATTACCCATAATTCCACACTGGAGAGAATAAGATGGTAACATAATATTCGAATATGTCATCCAAATATCTGGATAATTGTTTTACGTATTGCACACTATTCCTTTTTCACCCTTGTGTGGGTCTTAACAGGCAGAAATGCTGACGATGAAGGACAACTTGATATTGCGGGGATCCTAGCCTGAAACACGATAAGGGAAAGTATTCGATCATAGCTGTAGGGGATACGGGTATTCAAATATCCCAACAAGAATCATATCTGGTGCAAAGCACCAGATCTCCCCATCTAATAGCAGTCAATAGCGCGCTCACTCTTTTCAATTTAATTTCGTGCGCATATTATATGAACCTACGATGTCCATGCAGGACGAGGTTATCGGTCGGAAACCGGAAAAAAGGGGAAACAAATTCTGCTAAAACAATTAAGGCATTCTTCCGAAATGCCTTGATTAGCTCGTTGTGTGACAGCGAAAAATAAATGCGTATGATTGTTAAAGCAAGATGCAGTCAGACAATGGAACGAAACAAATGCGCTAGTTTTACTGCTGCAAAACAAGGAAAACTAGACGTCAAGGCCTAAAGATACCTTGGAGGCATTTCGTTGTGATGTCGACTCAGCAAAAAAGTTTGACGCACCGTTTCCGAGATATCGACGAAAACGAAAAATGCCGACTTGGCGAAAAAATACAAGGTCAAAGTTCATCCATAATACCCTCTAAAAAACATGTTGGTCTACTGCCACGAGTCCGAAAATAGCGGATAACGGCCTAGGCGATGGCTGGGCAGAAGGGACAAAAGTGATACCCGGTTGACTGAATGCACACCATAGTTATGTATTTATTTTCAAATCAAGCCGACATGCTAATGTTCACGTAAATCGGCGATAGTGACGAGAAAATTGCTCTCCTGGACGAAAATATTCGTCAAATTTGATTTAACAACTGAATTATTTACGTGGAATACTGTTTATTCAAAAACCAGGTTCTTTCCCTAGTCGAAGAACATCCCCCATGGGATTCCCAGAGAATGTTTAAGAAGGGGAGACAATAGTATGTTTTGATTACATGAATGAACAAGTATTAAATGTTGAGAGCAGAAAGAGCTGCTTCGTACAATTTTAAAATGCTTAAAATTGTATGCTTACTTGATTTTGAGTAAAACTACCTCGCCAACGCCATAACTGTCAAATGAACGGAAAAAACTTGTTTACGAGCACGATCTGGGACAACAGCAGACCAACGATCGTAGTGAGGCTATACGATCGTCGTACATACCATATTCACCTGGTTGTACTTTTTTCACGTATTTCAAGCCACGTCATCTACTCATTTGGTGTTTACTTACAGTAGATATCCAATATCAAGACCGCACTCTGGGCTGTCAACAAATCGCTCAATAGGGGTTTCATTTTACCACTCCTCGATATCATATGTATATACACAAATAAAACGGTGGAGAAGATGTATACGCGTATACATACGTCAGAATTCATATGATGTACATCTTTACACCAATCATACTTCATTGCATTATCGATTATATGAATAAAATGAATATTGAATTCGCATTATGTATGTATAATATTATCCACAATACAGGATTGATATTCTAAGTCAGTACGACAGACAATGCTATACAGTAACTTCGTATACACCCATTTCACGCTGACGTCATCTTGGATTGAAAACGAGGCCAATAGTGCAAAGGTCACTGGGTCAGGTGGTACCAATGGCGTCGTGCCGACACGAACATTGCTGTGTTCCTCTTCGTTCGAACGATTACCGCTACGACCCAGAGAAGTTATTGTCGTTCCATGCATTTCCAAAAGATGAGAAAATAAGGCGACAATGGATTCATGCAAATCGCAGGGATACAGGGCCTAATTTCAAGGTATGTAAGTTAAATAAATCAATGTTTGTTGCATTATCGCCCAGCCGGTCAATTGCCAGTTGACACTCGAAGCCACATTCAGATAAGACCAGGCAGAGTGACAGTAGATCAGTCCAGCAGTAGCCTTTATCAGGAATTTTATTGAGATGTGCTCAATTTATGATGTATAAATATATTTCATATGTAAGGTAGTGTCACGAATGACATGGCAATGATTATTCATAATTTAGGACCAATGTTATGGACATATCATTATCTGTGGCATATCATTGACTCTATGTTGCTCTATGTAAAAATGAAACAAATTCATGGTGAATTGTAATAATAAATTTATTACATTTTATTACAGATCAATGAATGGACCAAAGTTTGCTCGGCTCACTTCAAACTTTCAAATTTAAGGAAAAGTTTAGCGGGCAAGAGACTGTTGGTGAAGGCAGCTGTGCCAGAGGTATTTCCTTGGTCAGATGAAAAAAAATCCAGGAAACCTCCGAAAGATAGGTGCTCTGGAGCAGATGTGAATGAGGAAAGCGAATATCATGAAGAAACGTAAGCAATTTCATAATCTTATTTTTGCTGATACACTTCGAAATCTTTGTGTGTATGGGATGTGAAACATAGATCAAAACATACCAGTTCATGATAAGACAACACTGCATGGGAAACAATATAATTTCATGTGAAATAGAATATGCATTTCAATTAGGCCTAGTATGGCAAAAATGATCTTTGTATTATTTTGATTGATGTGAATATAAAAACTGATCTTTGTATTCTTTTGATTGATGTGAATATAAAAACTATCAGATTCAGAACATTATTTTTTGTTGATGATCATGAATGAATTATGTTTACAGTCCGATGGTAGTTGCCACCACCTCCACTCTGATCATGACTATGAAAGACCTCCATGAATGTCCTTGGAAGATCAGCTGACCGCGACTATGGAGCACATAGAACGACTCGAGATAGAGAACCGTCATCTGAGGTCCATGTCATTCACCATCAAGAGTTTCACATATTTGATAGTGTTTTGCCATTCAGTTCGGCTGGAACAATAAATCAAATCTGGTCTGTGTGTGCCTTGCTCACAAATTTCCGTGGACCTCTGTTCTAGTTGAACAATATTATCTCAAGGACTTTTTGTAAATAATAATATGTGAATGAATGAAGGATTCTGCAAATGGCATTGTGTGAAGAACAGTGGAATATTTTATTGTAGTATATGTCTGTATTTGTTGTACCCTTGATTCCAATTGACATTGAAAGTGAATTAGATGTAATGCTCTGGATATGTTTCTGATTGCACAAATCTCCTGATAGGATTGGACAAATTTCCCTGCATAAGATGACATTATAACATGTGTAAATTGTTAACATATAATATATGCATGCAAGTTGATATGTGTATAACAGTTGATTGAATATGAATGGTTATGTAATTGCTATATGTATCTAACCTTATGAACTTGTAGGTACATGTATATTTGTCACAAAATGTATGTACCAGCCTACCAGGCATCAATAGTTTTGATCACATCTGTTACTAATAAATGTATTAAAAAAAACTGTGTTATGTCTTTGGTCCAGGGATAAGAGAACATGAACGAAAACAAACCTGAATTCCATGTTCATTCATTTCTGATCAAATGCAGAAGAGAATGGTTAATATTTAGAGGAATACATTGGAAATCAGGTATATTTTGGTACTGTCTGGCTCATCCCTGGATTGATACCGCTATGACCAATATCGAAATCATGACCGTGCATAATTCAGTTTATTATTCGGTAGTTGTCACCACTCAAATGTTTCTTTGTAGCTTACATGACCATCCTAGGCATTGAACATTCATTTACAACATCCTAGTACATCATTTATGTCAAAGATTAATAGAGTTACCTGTATTATAGAATACAACATTTAAAGATATATGTCACTGGATAAGAAGATTACTGGTATCTCTGTAATCATACATGGACTTCTGTTCACCAGGTACTAGAAATATAATTTTTTTTTACACCAGACCTAACATTGAGATATTAAAGCAAAATATCAAATCAGATATTCACCCAGTTAGGTTATATCTTGATATGCAAGCTAATGTGGAAATACCTTACTTCTTAACTAAACAAGGCAAAAAATGATCGAAGTAAAACTTGTTCAACTTTGTTTTCATGTCATCAAACAGTTGTTGATTGAAAAAGATTCTCTCCACAATGAAATCATTGACACAGTAGATCATCAGGTCACACCATGGGAATCCAGTGATGCCGAGTTGTCCCATAACTTGATAATAATAGTCGTGAGACCTTTTGATGGAAAATTCAGCATTGTCTGATGTCTGCTTTAGATACGGACAATCCTTGTATGAGTCTTCCTCTGGGCACTTGATCTCCAGTAGGCCCCCACTTCCTGTCATGTGTTGCTGTCTGTCCATACACAAGCCTATACGGGGAGAAACCGAGATGTGGAGCAGATGGGTTTATCACAAACCCCACAATGTACACATCCACATTCTTTGTGTTCGAATACACTTCCGCGGCCTTGGGCTCAAGCTCCAAACCCCTCTTCATGGCATTTGTCTGTATCGACTTCCCTGTAATGAGTCGCTGAGCAAAGGTCCTAAAGTCTCTCTGTCTAGAACAGACGCTCTTGAACTTGGAAGCTGTGAGCCGTGCCGATCGTAACTTCAACCATTCAGGACAGCTGCTTTGAAGGCGAGTTGATGCCTCATAGTCATATGAAGCTGACACTGTACAGGCAAGTCCTTGGAAGAAAGCAAGGTGTTCCTGGCAGAGGCCGCCCATGTTGTATGACTGTACCAGTACTGTTCGAGGACAAGGAGGTCGATCTGGAGCGCTGAGAACCGATATTAACTGGTCCTGGGAGTTTGTTGGGTGCTGCTGGTGGGATAGTGTACTGCCGATCGGGACTTCTCCAACTTTGCTTGTGACAGTGTCAGGTCAAGTTTCCGGGAGTAACTGCTGTATCTGGGGCTGAACTGCCTGAGGTGATATCATCAGTCTGAATTCTGAGGTGAAAACTCTAGCGACATCAGGGAGCGGTTCTCTCACGGGATTGTATAGCTTGGATGATATCCCTATCAAAATAAAATAGTTCATTAATTAGTTAGGAATATTTAAATTTTCATTGAAATCTGTAACCTGATTCTATATGGTGACAAATTAATCATATGTAGGCCTACCTGTCAGAGTGCTGCGCTTTGTTGGTCTCTGACCAGCTGCAGGTATCTTGTGTTTCACAAGCTTCATCTGGGAGATGGGCTGTGGCTTGATTCCATGGGTCCTTGGAGGAATGTGCCACTGCTGGGGAGCTGATGTCTTTGAAGCGATTGATGGGACCACTGTCAGGCCAAGGTTCTAGTAATGTGACAGCTGGTAGAGGACAGCTATAGAATGGTTGCAGGTTCCTTTTCCTGCTGTGCAGGTGCAATGCCAGATATGGCATTATCGGATGTTATTTTCACCTGCAATACAAACATATTACAACCATTAACACACAGAGTTAATAAATTTCATTGAATGACTTTACTCACAATAAGTAAATTCACTTTATTTCACTGTTCAAAATTCAATTCTTACCACCAAAAATATCACTACATTCAACTTACATTGTTTATATTCACATTAATAATTTAGATGTGATGCATATCTATGTATAATCAGTGCATTTAGTGATACGCATGTCCTCAACACATGATATGTAATTACCAGTCAGTAGAAATCAATGTCATTTATAACATACGTAGAATGTCCTTAATACGTGTATTGAACAGTAACATGAAACAGCATTGGAACAATGAAACTAATACTGTACGAAATAATTGTGAGTAGTAGGTATAAAACAAATCCGCTAATATGATATGACTGACAACAGCATAAAACAACAACTACTGCAAAAAAATAATACCCATACACATGAACACTTATGTGATTTTAAATACATCTCACTTCAATTAATTTTGGTGGGTCATTCTTTCTCATCGAAGGGAAACACTTCGCTCTTATCATTTTGGCTTTCTGGTCACATGTCGTACTGCAATTATTTACCAACAAATATATATATATAATATAGAAAAAATGCTCTGATTTTGTTTAATCTGTTTACACCGGTTTTTGACAATATTTTTGCGTTTCTAAATACAGTAGATACTGTGTTAAAGATCACCTGATTTGGGAGACCACCTGGCATTCAAGACCATTTTTTCAGGGACGGATTGATTTAAATTTTAAATTACCTGGTACTATCGTTCTATAACTTAGCATACTTCACTCGGGAGTCAAACGGCAATTGCCTACTTAATTTCATACTTCTATCGCAAAAATTGAAGGAGCTGGCATTCTACCCCAATGTTGAACTTCAGACCAAAAGGGGATCTCGAGAATCTGAACATATTCGAGAATTTATTCCTGTTTACATTCATCAAGACTTTAGGTATTCTTCTAAATTTGGACAAGAAAACACATATTGTGGTGTATTCTACCCAAACATGTTGATTTCGACCAAACAACAAAACCAAACAATTGCACAAAATTGTGTGCACACTCAGGAATTAAACGACAAGGCTAAATTTAACATTGGAGGTAAATTACCAACTTTTTCAATTTTCACGGTAGAAATCTGAAATTCGATAGACACTTGCCATTTGCCTCCCAGGTGAAGTATGCAAAGTTATAGAATGATAGCATTTACCTTCACAAAAATATCTGACCAGACGATGGATTTAAGTTTGTTCCCACTCACAATATAGCTCACATCTGTACATGCATGACATGGTCATGGAGGAATAAATAATTTCGACATTCCGTCCATATGCCGCCTATACAATTACAAGTTGAGTAAACATTATGACACAGTGTCATAATGCACACGGCCATTGTGATTACCAGCCACACAGGTCACAGCAGATGCTGCCACCTAGCGATTTGATGTTTAACTAAATGATGAAATGCTGCCACCTAGTGACTACCACATATACTACATACAATAGACGATCATTTACTGATACACCGGTGTTTCCAGGACATTGTTTACGAACTGAAGTGTGACATCTCAATCTACGAGAAAACAGGTTACCTTCCACATCGTGAACGTAGGATCCCGCAAAAAAGCGTATCCTCGCTCCAGGATCTTCCTTGGCACTTTTGTTGATTCGTTTGTCTATTTGTTTATGATAGCATGGGAAATAGGTAGCACATTGGACAAACTTTTTGTCCATGATGTTGACGCAGCGTCTGCACTCGCCATGTGTCCTGGGCCGGCTTTGCCCTAGTGGCCTCGTTTTCGATTCAAAATGGCCGCACCGTGATATGACAGTATATGGAATGGAGAACGCTATTACTGAGATACGAACAAAATATATATTATTATTAATAGTATTATATTATTATTCACTGTATCTAAGTACACAGTCTAAACACTCAGAGAGGTTAGAGGTCTTGACTATTTATATATGCTCATAATAAAAGAACAATTCTATTCACATGGGCTTTGTTTCCCCATGTTTGACCTTTGGTTTGACCTTTCAACACATGTGCATGATACGGATCTATTTTTGAAGCGCGTGGTGTACGAGATTTTATTGAATCCTTCAAACATATATTTCATTCAGACATCGATCGATTCAAGCCTGACTTTGTGCCCAAAATAACTGGCGTATTATGTCGAGCATACACAGCGAGAGCACCCGATTCTCAGTGGTTGTTAGGATTGGCATATTGTATGAGTACAATATACCTATATACATAGATGTGTGATCTCCACGCTAATTCAATAGATATTATTTGCTGTCAAACGAGGTTGGTTCTGTTCCTGCTGGACCAATTCTTTCTTTCCTCTCATGTATCCCGAATTCTTCCAGCAGAGGATACCGCGCATCTAGCACTTCTCTCTTAGGAAACTCAATGAAGTTTGCTTCTTGATCTTTGAATGTGATCTTTAAGGTGCCCTTGCAGTTGGCTGGTGATGTTACTGCTTTCACGATCAGCTCACAATCATCAGCGAGTGCTCCAGGCATTGACTGTTGATCGTGTGCGTGGCCGTAACACTGGGCGAAAATGATATTCGTTGTCCATTCTGGTGTAGGCAAGGCTTTCAGCATTTCTTTCAAATCAAATTTGCCGACGTCATCGGTTGCCTGTGAACTTGGGCCGGATTCTGGACCAGAAACATCCATGGGGAACTCGGGTCGAAGCTGTGCTTTAGCTGCATTCCGGTACGGTTCAGTTTCATGCCAAACTTTCTGAACAAGTTCAGCAAACTCGAACATAGGCAGTCGCGTATCACTGTTTAGGACGATACTCCCCTTCAGAGTACGAAGCTCTAGATCATCATGTGCTTCCAATGCATCGGATCCTTTGAACCCATGTGCAGTGATAACAATGCTCAATCTGCTGAAATCACTCACATAATCGCGAAAAAAGTTGTAGCATGCAATTGTTATCTCTTGTCGATCTTTCACAGTGATCTGTCGGCGTGAATTGTCGGCTTTTTCACCATCTTTACATATTTTGTCATAAAAATGTTCAAACGACTTCATGCTCGCATTTTCCATTTGGTTTGATGAAACCCGTCCTCCATGGCTAGGTGCTGTCAGAAGTAGGTATGCTGTATGGCATACTCTGGTCTGCTCTGTGGAATAGGCACGTCTTATCTCTAGTTCTGATCGCCCAGCTGCTGCGTCCTTCTCGGGGGTCGAGGGGCTGTCTGGTTCGGCAAGCGATGCATCGTATTCCCCTTTTCCAGTCAAATAGTACTCTTTGTTTTGGTTAAAATCATCTTCGTTGGTGTACCAATCACAATATTCAGCGACAATTTTCGTGTATCCCGTCTTGATTCTGCCACTTGCTTCTTCTACTTCTTTCTGTTCGATTTCATGAAATTTTGCCCACAAGACCTCAAATGGGTTCATCTGAAAGTTTACACAACAGGTGATATTCAGGACTGGTCAAATCAAAACATCAACCGTCAAAATATACAATGTATATAGCCTATTTGATCTGCCTATACTTTGGATTGCGCGAATAAACCCAATATGTATTTGGAATTGTCCTTTTTCCAATTCTCGGGAAATGCAAACAAATCCAAGAGCTGGTTTGTTTTCACAAAATTCGAATATCCTAAATCATTCTCTCGATATCATGACTTCCGCATCGAATTTCGGTCAGCACAATACTCGAATGTCATGAATGTTGGAACTCGTTAACTGTCATAAGAAGTGTGCCAGGCATCATGAGTGGATATATAGACAATGATACCTGTGTTTCCAGTATATGCTCTGATATTTGCCCGAGAACCCGAGTATTAGCCCCAGGCCAAAGACCGAGTGCAAATGTCGGGATCAAGGGCAAGTAACACTACACATGCTGAAAAAAGGTGAGGTTGTCTTTATAATATACGTGAAAAGAATAAAGTAAAGAATAATATGACGCGTGCACGTGTTGTTTTGGCAACGTCATCGATATACATGAGCGATCATTGACAACGGGCAGAATACTGGCCAGTATTTGCCAAATTTCAAATTCTTCAATTTCGAGCAACCATGGTTGATGTGTGATATATCTCGGGCATATTACTCTAACAAGCAGATAATGTTCCCAAGCACTGGTTCTGTATCATGCACAATATGTATAATGAATGGTAACGCAAATAATTACCAATAACTCGACATTTACTGATTGTTAAATATTTCTAAAATAACGCGGTTTCGGCATTCAGCCACCTCTGGGCGGGTCCCGAATTATGACTTGACATTTTCAATATATTTGATTTCAATTATTTGCATGATTCAAGATACTTGTGAAGACCGAACGCGGGACGATTGCTGCTGGTGTAATCATTATTGTTTATGTTCGAAAGAATATTATAAAGAGACCGATTTTATTGATTGTGATGATCACTTACTTCTTCCGGTGCACCACCCTCCGCCATAGCTGTTTCCTGTTTAGGATGGATAGGGTATGCACAAATCTGGAAGGCCAGTGAAAGTCATACTGTATATACATTAATCATTCTTAGTACTAGTGGAAAACTACGAGTATACACTCAGGCTAACTCGCAAAAAGGCCACAGAACAACAGCTATAGACTACTTACCTTTTAACTGTGTGTGCCTTAGCGCAGTGATGAGTTAAATAATTTGTACGTGAAACGAGTGCTTACAACACCAAGAGCCCTCTCAAACAGAATGAATACGGGACATTGTCATACTGTGTATATACTTGCGCGTTTAATGTGCAAATGCCTACACAATGTACTTCTGATGACCCTCAACGTTTTTTAATAAAAAAAAAAAAGCAAAATCAGATAGGCAAAGTTTCTGGTAGCTGTTCTGTTTACAACACTTGACACCCCCTTCCCGCTCACATTATTTGTACATGCATTAGTATCACTTCCTGCAACCGCACCATCGTCATGTGAAGTACATAGTGAGAAAGGTGCAGTTTTTTGAAGAGAAAAAATCCAGTCAACGCTGATTTCTAGTGGATTTTATGTGACTTGTTTCGTCACGTAATTTTCTCAAGTATTTTTATCAACTAGACTTGCCATTTAGTGCGGTATTTCGACGGTTAGAACTTCCATACACTCTTCAGCCAACCAAAACTCTGTGAATCGTGTGAATTCGAAAAACACCACAGGTTTTCATGCGAAGACCGTGGGACTACCCCATTGTAATACCAGGGGCGCTCGGGTTGCAATGGTTTACTAAGTGATGCCCAGAGCGCCATGGAGAACATGTCTATACAGGTCATTGTCGCCTCCATGAGGAGGCGACATAATCAAATACGATTAAAACGGCGCATGGATAGATGCATTGGTCCGGTCCTGCAATAGTACTGCAACATTTGTTTTTGTTGTTGTTGTTAAATTAGTGTCAACAAGCAGATGGAGGCAAGATTTGACCGATCAGACAGCGGCTCTCCTGGAATTCCCCGAATCCGTGGAGATGGCTTGTTGATATCATCATGGCTTGAGCACTGTTCAGAAACATGTCATTTTGAATGCGGACGTATTGCCGATCATTCAAATTATGATAATGGTCGGGGGAAAAAAGTTTGTCAAAAAAGAATTTGTGCACCTACCGGATCCCTTCTTATCAACCGATGTACCCAGTATACTTGCGATCAGGAACTTTTGAACATGATCGAATGGGCATAAAGGCATTTGCATAAAGACATATGAATCTCTTCAAATCTGCACAATCTTTATGGAATTAAATAGGCATGACAGTCAATTAAAAACAGGCGAAAGGGGATGAGTGTGCAAAACACCGCTGTTCTCTGTATCGATTTTCTACTCGGTACTGGTGACAGGGTGCACAATGCTTTGCGGAAATATAATCTGTAGCGATTTTTCCCATTCGGTGCAGTTTGACGAAATGTTTCACCCAAAAAATGTTGTTTTACAAGTCGAATGCTATATGTATAGATGTGAAAAATGGAGCCTATGCGTACAAGTTAAGTTTATGTAGCATGTTAAAAGTATATTAACGAGCTATCGTGCATAGGGGTTTCGAATTGATCTGGATCTGGAAAGGGTCTGGAAATTGTCTGGAAAGTCCATGATCTTGTTAATAACAGAGCAGTGACTGCAGTATGTATCTCTACAGGAATGCAGACTATCCTTCCCATTCCCCACACTGGAATCGAGCTGTGCACTGCTAAGAGGCGACACATGTCTTTTACCTCGCAAGCTCGATGAATACAACTTTCCAGCAAGTGAAGATAATCACGTATCAACCTCAGCAAAAGTCAATATGTTTCGAAGAGGCCTCTGCTGTCAGACACTCGTCGGCAAGACGATCAGAAACTGATATTTTTTTTTCCATTTAGACATAGCAAAAAAAACGAGCGCATGACTATTTGACAAAATGGCATTTTTATTACTGCCCTTTCATAGAGATAAGATGGTCCGAAGTGGTACAATTTACATTTATTTATATAGAACCTTGAAATGCGAGAGTGTACCCTATACAACACCAGCGATTCCAATTTACTTCAGTTCACTTCGGAAATGAAACGAATATCTCAGGCCAATTGGAAGATGGAATATTCTCTGAATCCCATACATTCCTACACATTCCATTTTCAAATCCTCACCACTGGCACTGCTCGACCTTATGCCGTGCCGACAGTTTCAAAACTTTCGAAGCGCGCAGTGAGTCTCCCAATGCGTGCTCCGAGAGTATCAGAGCCTCTGACTGCGCGCTCCGAGCTTCAGGAGCGCGCACTGAAATCTGGCAGCGCGCAGCGAGAACTCTCCGAGTGTGCCGGGGAATCTGGGAGCGCGCAGTGAAATTCGACAGCGTGCTAGAAAAACTGGGAGCGTGCAGTGAAATCTCAGCGTGTGGTGGAAAGTCTAGGAGCGTGCAGTGAGAACTCTCAAAATGTGCTCTGGGAGCGCGCAATCTGGGGGCGCGCAATGAAATGTGGCAGCTTGTTGTGAAATCTAGTAGGGCGCAGTGAAATGTCAGAGCGTGGTGAGAAAGTTTGGAGCGCGCAGTGAGAATTGAATATACCCCCCCCCCCCCTTTGTAGACGTTTTGCCATCATCATGAGACACGTGCTCTTGCTGGAAATGCCTGCATGTATTAGATAGACGTGGAATGAATACCCAGTATTAGATCATGCGTCTTCCCTTTTTTGGCGCTGAACAAGTCTTAAAATGGGAGCGGTGTGTGCCTGCTTGTACATTTTCCTATCCATCACCCACAATGACACTTGAACCAGATATAGGCATACAAGTATAGAGCCTTTATTTAACAATATTTCTCAATATGTTTGTTTATATGGCCATGATAGCTAAGATTTAATACTAATCAAGAAAATTGTACACATTAGACAATCAAAGATCAAAGACCCCTGTGTTTGACATATTCATCAATGCATGACAATATGTGACATTTCATGATGCATTTTAGTTTGTGATATCAACCTTCAGGTAGTAGACTGTATATTATATCATGTCGGCCCATTTTCTGCATACGTAGAGTCGAACACAAACTTTGCATGTAGGAGGCAATTAGATCATAATTATGCATTGTACATGTCTATAATGAAATATATTTAATGCTACGTTATCAATCATCACAAACTACAATATATATTTTTGTGCTTGAGGCTACGTTTACAAGTGATATTTATAGGAATCTTATTCAACGGTATATAATAACTGTTATATAAGCGTTCTTTTCATGATATGGGCCAGAAGATCATACAGATTGTGCCTGGCACATGTATGTCTTTCCAAAAATAGCAACGAAGAATTAAATACTACGAATTAAAAAACAATTTAAGTAAAGATACAAAAAAGATAGATATTTTTTTATACCAAGCAAGCGTGTAAATATTTTCTGGGCGCCCAGTGAAAGCTGAGAGAGCAAAGTGAAATCTAATAAGATCGTGGCGGGAAATCTGGAAGTCTGGGAGCGTGCAGTGAGAACACGTCCACTGTGGATAAAGCACTGTGGATAAAGCAATAATAGTATTATAGTATATATTCGTGCAAACGAAGTAGTATTCGTGCAAACGACTTAGTACTTCGTGCGAACGAAGTAGTACTTCGTGCGAACGAAGTAGTACTTTGTGCGAACGAAGTAGTAATTCGTGCAAACGAAGTAGTACTTCATGCAAACGACTTAGTACTTCGTGCAAATGACTTATTACTTCGTGCGAATGAAGTAGTACTTCGTACGAACGAAGTAGTATTTTTTTTCATCATGTCCTATCAGGGGCACCGTAGTCTGATGACCTGGCTACGTCCAAGTCTGTCCAGCATCAGCGGTTCACTGCAAAGAATATACCAACTGCAAGCGACGTAGCGGCCATCAACTGGCGCGTGACAAAAATTACTGATCTCATGACGGCCAGTCGTAGAGATGTCCTTGTGAACCCTCACAGCAGTTGTTGGATGAAACAAAAATTATGAAGCGTGATGAGACAGGGGTCACGATGGTCACGAAGATTAAGCCTCGAATAGCTGCGCCGATGAAGTTGATGGTGAAGCTGAAGGTAGTCATCTTCCTGGCTACACCGAAGTTGTGTACAAGCGAAAGAAATCCTTCGCCTCAGCTGCGACTTCTCATGAACCACACACCGGAAAACAGAAATGGTCTTCGGTGCGGTCTCAGTTCAGACCGTCACTCCAGAAGCTACGTGTAGTGCCGAACCCTCCACGTCGGGAGCATGGCGTGACCAAGAACGTCGACAGCGGCGACACCCTGGGGGTAACCGTGGACAGACGGCACACCTGTTCATCAGCCGTCTTGAGAGCATATCAGATTCGTTCGCACGTCGCGACTGAACTGAGGGTTACAGACAGGATTCGCGTGGATCAGCTGCGCACGCGCCACGAGGGATACGCATCCTTCAAGTTGACCATTCCATTGCGACATAAAGACAAGTGCCTGAATGAAACAAAACTGGCCTGCTGGCATGTATATAAAAACATTTAGAGAAAAAAAAGACTAATACAACTTTTTTGAGCATTTGTTTTAAATGTCTGTGTGTATTGTGAATAATCCTCTTTTTTATGGAAAATATCCGTTTGAGTTCTTTTAATTTTCAAAACATAAAAACTGCACTGATGAGATCACGAGTATATGTGCAGATCACGATATTGTCTTGCTACAAGAACATTGGTTGTTCCCGTATGAACTATCAGCTTTGTCAAAATACACAACGACTTTGTTGGCAAGGGCTATCGAGTATGGATATTAACAGTGACATTATATTGGGTCGTCCCTTTGGTGGGGTAGGCATACTATGGCGTAAATCTCTATATAGTCAAAACCTATGAATGTGATATAATAATTGGTATTGAAATGGTTACACAAGGTCTTCAAGATTTGTTTCTATATGTGTACCTGCCATGTGATTCATCTGATAACTACGACGAGTTCTGTCATTATCTGAGCTTTATTAAGCAAATAATTGATTACATTCCATCTCCACATGTTTATGTTTTGGGTGATTTCAATGCTAACTTACAAGGTAACAGGCAGATTTGGTGAAGAACTGACGTATTTCGGATCTGTGTATGTTACCTGCCAATACGTTCATCATGTAAGCATGGCCCATGGGACTACGTCCTGGCTAGATCATTGTGTTGCATCTGAATCGGGTCACAGAATTATCTCAGACATTAGCGTCTTGGATGACTTTACATGGTCGGATCATTTAGCATTGTCAGTTTGTATCAGTTTGTCCCTATTGACATGCTGGGTTCAGGAAATACATGTGATAGCACTAATATGACTTGTTACAAATGGTCAGAGGCCACTGAATATAAGTATCAATCTATTACCACCAATAGTCAGATTTTGATGATACCAAAAACAAATGTAAAATAGAACATTTTGGAATAAAAACAAAGCCCGACCAAATAGTTTATCCAAAGTGACCTCATGAGGTATAACGAAATAAACATGACCTCATGAGGTATAACGATACAACCAAGAATCTTTTGTGTAAGGTCCATCTTCCCATGAACGCATACAATGTAGAATGTTGAACTGTACACAACATAGGGCTGAAATTGATCAGTTCCATAATGATATAGTAGGAACTTCAAACACATGTCTAAATGAATGTATTACAAGCAAAAGCTCTTCCAAGTGCAATAGACCAGGGTGCAATGATATGGTTAAAGATGCTCATATAATAGCACGGGATGCCTTTTTGTATTGGCAGTGTCAAAATGAACCCCGATTTGGTCCTGTTTATGATGCTATGAGGACAATCAGAGCTCACTTCGAGTACTGTTTACGTGCCTGTAAACGAGGAGAAGTAATTAGGTGTAACCAGTTGGCTAATCATTTAAGTGAGTTGAACACTACTGATTTTTGGAAACAGATTAAACATATGAGCGGTTCTGAATCGGTGTTGGCTCACATTGTGGATGGGGTTACCGGTGAACAAGAAAGTGCAAATCACTGGAAATCTTACTATGAAGGTATTTTCAACTCGATTCATAGTTCTGCAATGGGGACTTGAACTCATTCTATAACACGGGGTCTACCAGTGAAATGGAACTGGTCACAGCTGATGAAGTTGAGTTTACGATTAAAAAGCTGAAGAAAGGTAAAGCCATAGGACCTGGTGGTCTTAGCAGTGAAGTTTCATATATGCTAATTTTATTGTCTCAATTTTATTGTCCTTAAGTTTTAGTGCAATGATTGTACATAGTTACTCACCAAATACTTTGTTGGACTTACTCATTTATTCCTTTAGTAAAAAACAAGTGTGGTAACTTAGCGGATATGAACAATTACCGGCCTATCGCTATTGCTACTGCTGCTTCTAAGATATATGAAAGCATTTTATTGTTTCGGTCAGAAAAGTATTTGTGTACAAGTCATAACCAGTTTGGTTTCAAACAGAGCCACGGTACTGACATTACCGTGTATGCTTTACATGAATTTATTGACCATTTTAAGAAACAGTTAACATGTGCCTATGTATCTTTTTTGGATGCCAGTAAGGCGTTTGACAAGGTCAATCACTTGACATTATTTCGGAAGTTGATGGACCGTCATAATCAATGTACATGCTTGCTGATATTTGTTATTGGTACAGAAATCAGACCATGGAGGTTAGAGGGGGCAATTGTGCATCTGGTCACTTCAAAGTTGGTAATGGTGTTAAACAAGGTGGTATTTTGTCACCTACATGTAGAGTTTTCAATATTTACGTTGAAGATTTGTCCTAGTTGTTGAACAGCTCAAATTTGGGTGGTCATATTGGTAGCGTATTTATCAATCATATTCACTATGCTGGTTGTCTACAGCTGCTATGCAACAGTTGCTGAACATATGTGATTAAAAAATGACATTGTATTTAACGTGAAAAAATCCATATGTATGGCCTTTAGCCCAAAGGTATACAAACCAAAAATCCAGTGCTGACTCTGTCAGGCAATGAACTCGATTATGTGGACAAGGCTAAATATATATGTGTTTGGTTTGATATTAACAGTACTGATATAGACTGTACTAGGCAACTGAAAAAAATTCTATGCACAATCTAATATGCTTCTTCGAAGATTTTCCAAGTGTTTTCACGATGTGAAGTGTATGTTGTTCAAGTCATATTGTACCAGCTCATACTGTGCTCCTATGTGGTATAACTCCACAACTTCTGTTATAAAATGTCGCATACAACAACTGTTTGAGGAGACTGTTGTCAATTTCAAAAGATCTAGTGCCAGTGCAATGTTTGTTGGTTTGAATATTCCAAGTTTTGGTGAAATACTTATAAAGCATGTGTCACATTTCATGAGTCGCCTACATAGTAGCAAATATGTAATTGTTGAGGGTATTGTACATTCTGTTGTACCTTTACACATCTGAACAGTTGAACATTGGTGTGTCTTTGTATCTGTCTTTTACTTTTTGTTATTTTTTTCCTGTCTGTGATATCCGTTATACCATTTTAGTGTACTATATGAACCATGAGTTCGAAATAAAATGAAATGAATGAATATATTTACACGGTCGCTCACCTATTTATAGCATATTTACAGCTTTAAGGCCCAATCCCTCTACGCCCTCTACGCCAACTGCTGTACACGATTAGGATGCACGCATCCGGTCTGGCCACCCAGTCTGATGCTTATCAGTTTGCACTCACAATTTGATTTTTTCATGCTGTCGTCAAACGCCAATCTACGCAGCCCCTTAGGGGACACAACCAAGTTCGAACGCGTTCAAGTTCGAACGCGAAAAGTTCGCGAGGGAACGCGAATTTTTTTTTTCTCACAGGTGCAGGTGTGTCCTCCTAGGGCTCCATACCAATCCATACAACACAGTTTTTTTTTTCTTTCCTGAAATTTTCCCAATCGGCTCTTATTTTATAAAAGTAATTGATTTCTCAGCGCCATGACATTTATTTTCCCAAAGAATATATATGCACGTCTAGGGACTAGATGTGCCAATTATCTGACATATTCTGGATTTTTTCCATTATCCATGGTATACAAATTGGGGGTGAATAACAATGGCCAGAGTGTGCTGTTGAATCGATGGTCGCACTTTCAAGCCGTCTGCTTGTTCGTCTGTTGTCTTTGGTGTTGCAATAGTAGATGTCGTCAGAGGCATGGGATTAAATCCTGTGGGATGACTCAAAGGAATCATGGACACATAATTTGTAGTTTTGTTTTTGTAAGTAGCCTAATTTTAATCGTCTGACACACTCACGACGGAAAATCAAATGACTTCTTGAATTTTGATGCAAGACATTATCACCTCCATTTTGTTTTTTTCAGCTACATGGAGAGTCATTGTTGCCTTTCTGGTCAATATCACTCTATATTTATAGGCTCCAATAAAGATAGACACCACCATGTCAAGTACCACTCACAAATCATGACAGAGCAGCGCCAGGCAATCACAACCAGGCTCAAATGAGATTTGTTCCTCAGTGTGGGATATAGGTGGGACGTGTTAAGGTGTTACAACACCTATGATCTCATTTTATCAATAAAGTGTTGCTTTGACATATGACTGTCAAATTTCTACGAGCTTATCACCAAAGCTTTTCTGATAAGACCACAATATATCATGGGGGATTTTCTGAATTCACTCGCTGTAATTGAACATCCGTTATGTAGGTGCCAGCTTGCATTATGTACTCTGTGATCAAAACAGTGATACGGATTTAGTTTCACATAACAATAATATATTATTGTTTTTTGGGGATTCGATTTACATTATCTCATTTTACTTAAATAAGTTTCTGTCACAAGATTCGAGTGAACAATCCACCGGTGCACCGATACATGCACAAAATATCCAGTAAGTTGTGTACGCGATATATGATTATGTCATCTTGAAGTATTCGACTCCGATATCCAAACCTACATCGCCTCGCCTATAATTATTTTTCACGATTTGAATGAAAAAGCAGTGAGATTACTGACTTTTATTTTCCTCATAATAATATTAGTATGGGTGTTTTAGCTGTATACGATTTCTAGTCCACACGAAATGTATATGAGGTGAAACCTTTTGCAGGTATAAAAAACCTGACTGTAAATCGTACCCTTTATGTTCTGTGTGTTGATAGACTGAATCACAAGAAGCAGAGAATGCATGGTCACGATGATAGACTACATTTATGGTACGTCTCTATTGTGTCTATAAAGCGTGTGGTAATTTTGTTCACACGCAGGTCGTTCCTCGAGGTCCTCTGACACAACCGATCATACATCATTTTAATATTTTCCAAGTAAAATATGTGCCACGTGCAGTAATGTGGATGAACAACATCGTAGATAACTATTCTAAAGTTCAACACCTTAGGAGAAAGATAAAAGATACGACATGATATGAAAAGAGAACACAGTAGAGCCAGGTATACCCGTAGACAATGATAACAATTTTTGTTTGTGGTTTATGTGCTCAGTCCAAACAGAGCATCGCATGCACATATTTGATGACATTGTTATGTCTGATTTCGGCAAACGATGTACAATGCACACATTACCTGAAGAGTTTTCTAGTTAAAGAGTTTGACAAATTACTGCATGGTTTATAAGGACAGGTTCTAAATCTGCCACGATAGCACCGCAATGAATCTGAAGGGATTTGCTGAATTTTTTGGACGGAATTGGACATCAATCACTCGATAATCCGAGCGGCTTCGAGTGATCTCGTTTTGCCTCGTGATAGGCAGAGTGGAATTAGGGTCATTTATCTCCAGCAGAGTGGGAATAGTCCGTCGCGTTTAACTGATTTACAATGAATTTATGCAGAGAATTTAGCATACCACTCAGCAATGATGAAATCAGGAGCATCTAGATTGACTATTCAATTTTTTAGAAGCATATCTGGAACACAGTGTGAATATGTTATAGGACCAATAACAATATACCTAAGAGCTCAAATTCATATGTCTAAGTTGGCATTTATATGTGATTATTATAACTTAGGATGTAGTTTCGATTCGGGTGAAAGTGTAAGTTTTTTCGTTTGGACGAAACTGGACATCAATCACTTCAAAGAGAGACTTTTCTCTTTGATCAATCACTTTTGAGTCACCTCGTTGATCTCCATGATAGGCGGTCTGGAATTAGAGTAAATCATCTCCTTAACGTGAAAAACCCTTCGCTGATAATTGATTTACATTGGAGTTATACAGAAAAGATAATATTCACTTCAGTAACGGGAATATCTAGGATCACTATTTACTACTTCAATTCATTCAATGAATATCTGTAGCATGATTGCCGACACATGCACATAGGAGTTCAATATGTAAGTGGTATAAGTGTTTATATCGAAGAAGAAATTTAGTTGTTATTATACTCTAATTAACATAACTGCCATTTCCATGCACGCTTTCATTTGGTATATTGGACACTTGGGAATCGATAGTGCAAATGTAATAATTTTGAGGTCGTATATCTGTTTAGGAACATGATGACTGATTTTGAATACAATGAACAAATATTAGGGCTCGGCATTTTATCCCTTCTAGTAACATCAGGGGCGCCCAAATGAGCAAGCAAACATGGGAAGCAAGCAAGCAAACCTATGAGCAATTTCATCTCATTTTGATAACATTTTCAGACAAGTGTCAACTTCTTCACTGATATCCAAATAGTATGGGATGTTAGAAAATAATGTGAATTGTATTATTTATTCAATGTGTATATGTTGCTTTGTTGATGGAGTATTGAAGTTCAATCTCTATTTTGACATGAGGCAAGACAGATAACACAGGGATATACATGTATAAAAAACGATCTCAAATATGTGTGTATGTATACACATATCATTTGTAAATATGTCCATAATTACGTCGCATATATGATTTTAAATAAGTAATGAATCAATTATCACCTTCATAAAGGTGGCGCTATGCCGTTGCCCTGTATATCATCAGTGAACTCAAATAACAGGCAGTGATCGAATCCTGTTGAAAAAAAGAATTTGAACCATCTCAAATTTGACTATGGCACAGAACAGAAGATCATTTAAATCCGCTTTGGAGTTAGAGTGATGGATGGCCAATTCCATCTTGGCAATTCAATGGCTCCTTTTGGTCCATTTTTACGTTATCATCGCAGCCATTGTGTTCGTGGACTGCAATTAGGTGAGAAAAGGTCATTGCATGAAAAAACACGTTTATCCCGGAGTTAAGAGAGATTTGTTTGCTTATTCTGGAGCTAGAATAAGAGTGGTGATTGATAATAATGATCAATCTCGTGTACAAAAGTGTGAACAGTGTGTTTACAAATACTAGTGGTATGTGATGAAATATTATTCAATTCAGATTTTGTAAATAAAAATTTGTGCTCATCAAAGCTGTATGGATGTCGATATTTTTAGCGCCAAGCAGCGACCTCCACCCTGACCCTGACCAAAGGCATATGGCACCAATATTACGAACAGCTGTCACCTAATGTCACCTATAATATAATAACACGGCACGCAATGACAGTCCCAGCTTCTATTAGGATGCCAAGATAGTGATACACACAAATGATACCTACTCTTATTCCATATGTATCTCTCTTCCAAAATCTTTGTACGCAAACCCACCTCATCACAATGTATATTCCATAACTACACTTTGAAACATAATGTATGTGGAATAAGAGTAGATATCATTTGTGTGTCTGGAACAAAGCAAAACGATTTTATTGTTTTCTGAATCGGATTCCTGGCTTTGATTTTGTGCTCACACCCAATGATCTACTCTGATAATTTCTAGCCCCAGGGCCGGGTATATGTGATTGTCGTTGACCTCATCCTTCTTGTCCTACCTGTTCTCGGACGACTCTCGTAGATCCAGTATACCGTGGTTTGGGTTTCGCGAATTCGCAATAAACGCGGATACATTCCATTAAGCTCCTGTGTCTGTGGTTAAACTGGTTCGAATAACTTCCAATATTAAAGTTTTAACTGCAGTAATTGGACAATGGAAAGCTCTATAGTTTGATCTGGCCGATTTTCTTGTCAGGTATTTTGGAAGTAGTATAATCACTATGCGTTATATAATTGTGCCAATAACTTACCCTAGAAGATGGACAATGATACATTAGTTTTAAACATTTCAAACAATACTTCGGTATGCTCTTTCCGATTAATTTCCATTTCCATTTTGTTTTGTTGTTTTCAGCTACATGGAAAGCCATTGTTGCCTTTCTGGTCAATATCACTCTATATTTATAGGCTCCAATACAGATACAGACACCACCATGTCAAGTACCACTCAGAAATCATGACAGAGCAGCGCCAGGCAATCACAACCAGGCTCAAATGAGATTTGTTCCTCAGTGTGTGATATAGGTGGGACGTGTTACGGTGTTACAACACCCATGATCTCATTTTTATTAACAAAGTGTTGCTTTGACATATGACTGTCTAATTTCTACGAGCTTATTACCAAAGCCCTTCTGATAAGACCGCAATAACTCATGGGTGATTTTGCGTCGGTGTATTTGAACATCCGTCATGTAGCTGCCAGTATGCATTATGTACTCTGTGATCAAAAAAGTGATACGGATTTAGTTTCACGTAACAATAATATGTTATTGTTATTTTGATATTAGATCTACATTATGTCATTTTACCTAAATTAGTTCTTGTCACAAGATTCGAGTGAACAATCCACCGGCGCACCGATACATGCACAAAATATCCAGTAAGTTGTGTACGCGATGTATGATTATGTCATCTTGAAGTATTTGACTCCGATATCCAAACCTATATCGCCTCGCCTATAATTATTTTTCACGATTTGAATGAAAAAGCAGTGGGATTACTGACTTATATTTTCCTCATAATATATTAGTATGCGTGTTTTAGCTGTATACGATTTCTAGTCCACACGAAATTTGTATGAGGTGAAACCTTTCGCAGGTATTAAAAACATGACTGCAAATCATATCCTTTATATTCTGTGTTTTGATAGATTGAATCACAAGAAGCATAGACTTCATGGTAACGGCGGAAAACTACATGTATGGTATGTCTCTATTGTGTTCATAAAGCGTGTGGTAATTTTGTTCACACGCAGGAAGATTTGTGTTTAATAAAATTATGCAGACAACGGAAAATCATATTGTGCGATATTATCTAATTCCTGGTCATGACTGCGCATGTGAAGGTTGGGATATTACTGTCTTTAACATTATGTTACAAATTTACTACTTCAAATTCCTACTGTTGGGTGTCAACAACATCACACCATCCACTGAAAGACGGAATTTTTTCGAGACAAAAATGAAATTCAATCGAACCTGGGACAATATATGATTTGTTCTTTGGCTTGTGACAAACGGGAGATGTGTTATGTACATCCGCCTGTTTTCAGGAGAGTTCCATGTTTTTGTTACTGGACTCACAAACTTTCTACTCAAATACGATGATGTTGTGATGAGTAGGCATCGGGTCAAGGAAGATTCCTCGAGGTCGTCTGACACAACCGATCATACATCATCCTAATATTTTCTTAAAATATGAGCTACGTGCAGTGATCTGGATTCACAACACCCTAAATAACTATTCTGATGTTCACCACCCTAGGAGAAAGATAAATAATGATATAAACGATGATACAAATAGAACACACTAGAGCCACGAGAAAATTATTTTGAAGCAACCTTTATTCCGTCCCGGCGAATTAATGTTTTGTCCCGACGAATTAATATTTCGTCCCGACGAATTAGTATTTCGCCTTGACGAATTATCATGCATATGGAATGTTGGATTCATGAAATGAGATACAGCTATCCACATGTGAATCTGAGGGGGAGAACAGCTCCCTCTCCCTTTGCATTGACCGTGTCCTTATAATGAATATCTGTAGCATGATTGCCATGTAGACAATGATAACAATTTTTGTTTGTGGTTTATGTGCTCAATGCAACCACAGCATCGCATGCACATATTTGATGACACTGTTATGTCTGATTTCGGCAAATGATGTACAATGCACAGATTACCTGAATAGTTTTCTAGTTGAAGAGCTTGGCAAATTAATGCATGGTTTATCAGGACAGTTTCTAAATCTGCTGCGATAGCACCGCAATGAATCTAAAGGGATCTGCTGAATTGTTGGGACGAAATTGGACATCGATCATTCGATAATCCGAGAGGCTTTGAGTGGTCTCGTTTTGCCTCGTGATAGGCAGAGTGGAATTAGGGTCATTTATATCCAGCAGAGTGGGAATAGTCCGTCGCGTGTAATTGATTTACAATGAATTTATGCAGAGAATTTAGCATGCCACTTAGCAATGAT
The DNA here is from genome assembly GCA_949152475.1 of Terebella lapidaria. Classification (NCBI taxonomy): domain Eukaryota; kingdom Metazoa; phylum Annelida; class Polychaeta; order Terebellida; family Terebellidae; genus Terebella; species Terebella lapidaria. The sequence continues at coordinate 24,030,540 of OX424566.1, read as the reverse complement.
GAAATCAGGAGCATCCAGATTGACTATTTTTTAGAAGCATATCTGGAACACAGTGTGAATATGTTATAGGACCAATACCAATACACCTAAGAGCTCAAACTCATATTGTCTAAGTTGGCATTTATATGTGATTTTTATAACTTAGGACGTAGTTTCGAATCGGGTGAAACTGTAAGTTTTTTCGTTTGGACGAAACTGGACATCAATCACTTCAAAGTGAGACAGCTTTTGAGTCATCTCGTTGATCTCCATGATAGGCGGTGTGGAATTAGAGTAAATTATCTCCTTAGCGTGAAAATTCCTTCGCTGATAATTGATTTACAATGGGGTTATACAGAAAAGATAATATCCACTTCAGTAACGGGAAAATCTAGGACCACTATTTACTACTTCAATACATTCAATAAATATCTGTAGCATGATTGCCGACACATGAACATAGGAGTTCAATATGTAAGTGGTATAATTTTCTATATCGTAGTTGAAATTTAGTTGTTATTAGACTCTAATTAACATAACTGCCATTTCCATGCATACTTTCATTTGGTAAATTGGACACTTGGGAATCGATAATGCAAAGGTAATTATTTTGAGATCGAATATCTGTTTAGGAACACGATACTCATTTTGAATGCAATTAACAAATATTGCGCCCTTCTGGTAACATCAGTGGCGCCCAAATGAGCAAGCAAACATGGGAATTAATGTTCTGACATCACAAAACCTATACGCAATTTCATCTCATTTTGGTGAGATCTTCAGTCAGAGCATATGTCCAGTGACATATGTCAACTCCTTTAACTGATATCCAAACAATATCTGATGTTAGAAAATAATGTGAAATGTGTTATTTATTCGTTGTGTATAGTTGCTTTGTTGATGGAGTATTGAAATCAAATTTCTATTTTGACATGAGCCAAGACAGATAACACGGAGAAATACATGTATAAAAATGATCTCAAATATGTGTCTCTGAATACACATATCAATTGTACATATGTCCACTATTATGTCGCATATATGATTTGAGTAATGAATACATTATCACCTTAATAAAGGTGGCGCGATGCCGCTGCCCTGTATATCATCAGTGAATTCAAAAAACCGGAAGGGATCGAATCATGTTGAAAAAAGAGAAGAGAATTTGAACCATCTTTAATTTGTATACTACGGAAGCTCATATTCGCCACATAGAGGAGCACAAATTTTTTTAGAGCGTTATAACGCTCTAATTACAGTGTAATAACGCTGTAATACAGCGTTATAACGCTCTAATTTACAGCGTTATAACGCTCTAATTTAGAGCGTTATTACGCTCTAAATTAAACTGTTCACCTTCCCGTCATATTTCCAATGTCGTGATTTATAATAAACATATCTAGATCAGAGTAATTTTGAGATTTCCCTACATATGATTGAGCTGATGAACCAGCAAGTCCGATGATGTCTCTGGCAGTGTAATTTAGAGCGTTATTACGCTGTAATTTAGAGCGTTATTACACTGCATTAGAGCGTTATTACGCTGTAAATTAGAGCGTTATTACGCTGTATTACAGCGTTATAACGCTGTAAAGAAAAATGTGCATTCCTCCATCTGGCGAATATGAGCCACCGTAGTATACGGCACAGGAACACAAGATCATTTAAATCCGCTTTGAAGCTAGAGTGATGGATGACCAATTCCATCTTCGCAATTCAATGGCTCCCTTTTGGTCCATTTTTGTGTTATCATCGGAGCCATTGTGTTCGTGGACTGCAATTAGGTGAGAAAAGGTCATTGCATGGAAACACGTTTATCCCGGAATTAAGAGAGATTTGTTTGCTTATTTTGGAGCTGGAATAAGAGTGGTGATGGATGAGAATGAATCTTGTATAATCTCGTATACAAAAAAGTGTGAACAGTGTGTTTACAAACACTGGTGGTATGTGATGAAATATTATTCGATTCAGATTTGTAAATAAAAATTTGTGCTCATCAAAGCTGTATGGATGTCGATATTTTTCTGCGCCAAGCAGCGACCACCACCCTGACCCTTCCAAGGAGATGGCCCAGGACAACTGATACTAGCTGTGAAGACAGGCACATAGCACCAATATTACGTACGGCTGTCACCTAATGTCGCCTATAATTTAATAACAAGGCACGTAACGACAGTCCCAGCTTCGATTAAAATGCTATTAAAGTCGTTTTGCTTTGTTCCACACACACAAATGATACCTACTCTTATTCCATATTCATTTCTCTTCCAAAATCTGGTACGCAAACCCACCTCATCACAATCTATATTCCATAACTACACTTTGAAACACAATGTATATGGAATGAGACTAGGTATCATTTGTGTGTGTGGAACAAAGCAAAACGATTTTATTGGCATCTAAATCGGATTCCTGGTTTTGATGTTGTGCTCACACCCAATGACCTACTCTGATAATTCCTAGCCCGAGGGCCGGGTATATGTGATTGCCGTTGACCTCATCTTTTTGTCTTACCTCTTCTCGGACGACTCTCGTAGATTCAGTATACCGTGGTTTGGGTTTCGCGACTTTGCAATAAACACCGATACAGTCCGTTGAACTTTTATGTTTGTGGTTAAACTGGTACAATTTTCTTTTATTATATTAATGTTTCAACAGCAGTAATTGAATGACAATGGAAAGATCTATAATTTGAACTGGCTGATTCTCTTGGCAGGTATTTTGGAACTAGTTTAATCACTATGCGTTAAGTATAACCAAGTATAATGAATATGCGTTATATAACTGGGTCAATAAGTTACCCCTAGAAATATGTTTAGAGATGGACAGTGATTCATTAGTTTTAAACATTTCGGACAATAGTTTGAAATGCTCTCTCCGATTCATTTCCATTGTATCAGGCCAATTATGTTATAATTTCTACCGAGACCACTAGATACCACTTTGTCGCGGCAAATAATTTATAGCATGAAGAAATTTAAGCATGATAAAGCTGATTTTACAAGCGACATCGCATAAAATAGCCGAGACGGAGACAAAGCCGTACTTTCGGCCACGAGTACATGTAAATAAAAACGCCATTTCTCGTTCACAGGTCAATAAATTAATTGGCTGACATATGGAGTAAAGTTTATTGTTATTTTAATAAAGGCCCTGACATGGAATGTTTAGCCCTAGAAAAGATTATTTATTTGGTACCCCCCTCCCTTTGGGGGACCAAAAATTTATTTCCACAGTGCCGCCAAATTTAAGTCGAAGTCGGGAGTCGGAAGTTTCTATTCCTTACCATAATTTCAATGAACTGTTACGCACAGCATCAACGTTACGATGAATAAACTCCCGTCCTGTTGTTCGCGCATGTCCAGGAGGCCGTTTGGTTATCGTAAAATTCAGGTTCACCTCCATCAGGGGCGAACGTTTTTTAATGAAGTCGAACCAGAGACACATTCGGGTCATTAGCATAATTTGGCTACCCCAAACATGCTGATCTAAAAACAATGTAGCAATTAGAATGCAAGCAGGGTGATAGAATCTTGTGTGGTCCAGAAATATGTGGCAGCCATTTACGAAAAAATCTAGGTAGAAGTATGAAACTTTGTAGCAATTTGCCGTTTGACTTTCTGGTGTAAAGTGTCTCAGGTTACACCGCCACAGTGTTCAGAATAACTCAGCTACGGGTAAAATCCGTAAAACAGGTAAAAAAATAAGACTAAACCTGAAATGAATATTTTGTGACCATAGTAACATAAGATCACTGACAGAGATCAATTGTCATTGTGTCCAATGTCCAGATGTTAGACGTATGTTTTTGTAGATTAATTAGTGTGTGGTTAGAATGATTGTACAAAGCCGATGACACAATATCGTACTAAATTGTATCGTGCAGCTTTCTTGTTCAACTGCTTCCCCGTAATTGGATTTCACAGCAACACTCAGTTTTAAAGTAACACTTATTTGAATTTATTGGACAAAAATATTTTGAAGCAATTACTGTATCGTTTCCAGGACATGGAAAAGATCGCCTCACCTGCGGATTTCCAGACGATGACATTATCGGTCACCACTCCTTCACGAGAACACTGGGCACGACAGCTTGAGTTCATCCTTAGCTGCTTTGCGTACACTGTCGGACTGGGCAATATATGGCGATTCCCTTATGTCTGCATGAAAAATGGCGGTGGTATGCATCAAGCAATTTATTCTTATTGTTGGTCGTGAAAATAGTGCTCAATAACACAATCATACGGAATGTTTAACACAAACTACACTCACAATTTCACAGGTGCTTTCCTTGTACCTTATTTCGTCTTCTTGGTTCTCTGCGGCATCCCTCTGTATTTCATGGAACTGTGCATTGGACAATTCTCCGGGTTTAGTTGCCTGACCCAATGGCACATGTGTCCACTGTTGAAAGGTTTGTATATAACCAGCTCACATGTATTTGTGTGGATGAGGTACTGTCGAAGTTTCCAATGGCTCTGGTCCCTTTGATTTGAAATGGTTAATCCGTTTCGCTTTGTAATTTTCAATACTGTTATTTATCCTTGCACCCATGATTAAAGCAGCTGCCATCGAAAACAGGCAATATTTTTTGAAAATTATATTTCATAATAAACATGTGAAATTAACTGAATGAGACATACATCAAATGTTATGGCTACAACCAGTCCTTTGGGGGAATTTTGCTCATTTGAACATGTGACTCACGCGTCAATACAGGAACTGTATCCATCACACGCAGATGTAAACAAAGCATAGAAGTGCAAAATGGACTGACAATTCCACGCACAACATCGTATACCACTGCATATTTTCTCATAACTACACTATATATGCAGATACAAACTGGAAAATGTGCTCGATTTGGACTTTTGAAGGCAATTCGGACATTCGTTTACATTCCGGCTTGATGGCTACATCTCGTTTATTTATATCAAACCGTATTAGATGATTTGAACTGAAATTTAATTTTGAAAAAAAAAACATTGCATACATTCGAAGCAGCTGCTTTAAGGGTTGCATGTAAAAATCTGGAATCTAGAATTCGCGAATCTGGAATACGCAGGCTCTCCATTCACCTATAATGTACGTACAAAGGCAACAAAATCATGAATTTGCAAATATCCGTACGGCACCAGAATTTACTGTGGCGATCCATAGCCACCAAGATCACAAACCGAGACTTCGTTCTTGATGACATACAGTGTGCATGATTGAATGTCTGATAATTTTGATAATTTTCAAATGCCGTTTTGTGACTTATTTCTCAACAGACCAGGTACACTCATAACATGCCCAGTGGCAGGATTAGTTTGTACAGCAGTTTGTATGTCATGTTGGAGATACTAAGCTGACGCGTGTAAAAGTTTGATACACCAAGGTGTTTCAGCAATTAAGTAGATCCTCGTAAGGCATTCCTCTTGCAGAAAATCCAGTCGAACATGCATCTATGATTATTTTCTCACACAACAAAACGTACTTGATACACTCCAACAGCAGTCTCTATGTCATGTTGAAGATACGAAGCTGACGCGTGTAAAAATTTGTACAGTTCCTGTAATACTATCCATGGAACCATATCTCGGTTAGAAAGTTTCGGAAATAAGCTCTGATTTTGTGACCTTTATGTGTACACTATACATGAATGGGGAGAGCGGTTCACAATAGTGTTTAGTTTGTGTACATGCCGTCCATTCTTAAAAGTGTTAGTTATATACATGCAGGTGTTGGTTGGGGTGTGATAGTGGTGAGTGTGACCATATGCATATACGGTCATGTACTCTACGCTTGGGTGTTATACTACCTCGGAATGTCTTTGAGGAAGGAGCTGCCTTGGAAAACATGCGGAAACGCATGGAATACGCCAAATTGTCGACCCTTTAGTGGAAGCCATCCAAACTTATCATCGTTTTTCAATGGCAGCACACTGATCCAATCCAATTCTTCTGTGGTTGATAAAACAGTGTCATCATCTGAAGAATTTTGGAGGTGGGTACCAAATGCTAGAAATGTTCAGATTTATTCAAAAGACTTCATGCGTATATCAGTGAGAAAATTGATGCTGCAGGCACAAAGTCCTTCACTTTTCTGATGGCATTGACGACTTGGGACCCATCAACTGGGAACTACTCATCTGTAAATCTTCCGGGAAGGTTGTGTATGTTACAGCCATTCTTCCCTACGTACTACTGGTCATCCTTCTCATCCCGGGTGCAACTTTGCCTGGTGCTTTACAGGGTGTGAAATATTACATCTTACCAGACTGGAACAAGCTCAAATCAAAGTCGTTCGCACGAAGTACTACTTGGTTTGCACGAAGTACTAAGTCGCTTGCACGAAGTACTAAGTCATTCACACAAAGTATTAAGTCGTTTGCACGAAGTAGTAAATCGTTTGCACGATGGAATCTTACAAAGTTAACAAGCCCAACTACATCATCTTACCCCATTAAATATCAAGCGCTACATGGCGCTCCACTGGTGCTCCAAATTTGGGCTTATCTCCATAAGCACCACATGGCGCTCTAAATCATCCATACTTCCCCTAGCAAAAATGTGGTCATTCTAATCTAAAATAATTTTGATCAAATAAATATTACTGAATACAATCTTCTACTATCATTTGAGGTAAATTTATATGTATCGATGGACTATTCATTGTTCTATTAGTTGATTAATTAATGCAAATAGGGGTATCCAGATTTGGGACATAGGGAGGACCCTGAAAATTAACTATGGTAATTAAAGAGTTAATTGGTAACATTAGGATCAAATATTTCATAGTCTTATTACAATGTTCGAATACTATGTATGGGTATGTGAATGACATATTATTTCATGCGAGCGACTTAGTAATTCGTGCAAACGAAGTAGTACTTCGTGCAAACGACTTAATACTTCATCCCAACGAAGTAGTACTTCATGCGAACGACGTAGTTCTTCGTGCGAACGAAGTAGGTTCTTCTTTCATCATGTCCTATCACGGGCACCTTTAACAATCCTAAAATTGTTACAACAAAAATAGGTTAAAGAAAATGTAAGGGGGGAAATGGTTATTTCTGAGTGGCATCCTAATAATGTAACACCCATATGTGATAAATATATTTCAATATTACATATAACCTACAACCAACTGAATGAGTGTATCACAAAAGGAATAGATGAAGCATTGTGTGTAGTTTAATAGAAGAACAAAAAAGTTCAAATTGTACAATGCATATGTTTTCCAGGTTTGGGTTGATGCAAGCCAGCAGGTGTTTTACTCACTCGGACCTGGGTGGGGCGGACTTGTAACAATGGCAAGCTACAACAAATTCAATAATAATTGCTTGAAGTAGGCACTAGATAGCTCTTCATTTTTGCTTTGCTACCTAACTAACATTGATCAGAGTACACAAACGGTTGCCATCCAACGATCTTTCGTACCAGTTTGGTTGTATATGTATCATTTGTTAATCTGCATAACTCGATCTTTAATCGATCATGGTTTGTATCAAGACTCGCGTTGCTGATCCAGGACTGCGTATGTGTAATAATGCACTAGTGGCGTTGTGTTACAGGCAAACAATTTCCATCAGCATCGGTAACGGTTTGACGAGCTTTTTCGCTGGGTTTGCTGTATTTACAGTCTTGGGGCATATGGCACTCAAAGCCAACGTGCCAGTGGCCGATGTTGTCAGTCAAGGTAATTGAAAATGTACTTGATGTATATGATGCGCCATATCATATTTCCATTTGTACAAATATTGGACAGTATTATGGTCAGAATATGAAGGTTTGCTCTTCAAGGTTTGCTCTTACAATTTTCGTCAAAAATAAGTTTCTGACGTTGGATGTACGAAGACTTGAGTTTTTAGCTGAGGACTGCAACACGTAGGCACTGTTGTGTGCTGGATATTTGGTGATTAGTTCATAATCAATTAAATATCAGTTCATGAAGTTGAACAACATTTGTCGATTTTCTTCTCAGACAAAGACTCTTGAAGATTGAGCGCTCATGTTTGTATTAGGAACAAAAGCAAACAATATTTAATATATCTTTTGATGACCTCGAACCTGACCTACAACGATTTCGAGAAATCGCACTCGAGACAGTGCCCCCAAAATACGGGTCAACCCCCGTAGGCGGATATAGCAGAAAATATAGCTAAATGTTTATTTCGAATATTCACGAGACCATGTATCGTGGAGCCTATTTAAATTCGACACGAGACGACACCAAGTACTAAACCTAAAGGTAATAATGGACCTTTTCATAGACTTTCCCGCCAAAATTTCTCGAATGCTGTCATTTTCCGACCAATCACAAGTGCTCGCATTCGAGTCATTTAACGGTTGTAAACAAAATCTTTGTAGCGGGAATTAGGCCGATTTTCACATCAAAATGTGCAAAATATGAAATATTTTCATAAGTACAGTTATCATATTGGCCATTTGTGATTATTTTATCAATCTGAATCGAAAATGATACGCATTTCGTGAGGCGGGTTCAAAACGGTCGTTTGACATAACGATAAAACCACGTGCGGCTGGCGCGTGCAATCTTGAGAATAAACTGGTCAACAGGCTATCCTCCGTGGTACCCAATTACCGTAATGCAGCATTACGTACGGTAATAGTCAACACGATATATGTTTGCAAGTTTTATATCGTAAATTACGAAGTCAGCTAGTTCTTCACGTTAAAAATGTACAATATTCCACCTGGCGTGAGACAGCGCATGAGAAGAGGTAACTCTGGCAATGATCGAAGTTGGGTTGTACCACAGATTCATTCACGCTATCATTACATAGATCTTTATCGTACATAAAATTACCTACTTTAACATATATAGGCTTTTCCAAGATATAATAGTTAATGAATCAAGTGAATACAAAATGAAATGAAAATATTCACAAATAAATAGTACAGCCTCTCTCTTTATTTTTGCGAATTTGCTGGACAAAATAAGTAAATTTATGGCAACAGCGTACATAATTTTTGGGCGATGTTTTCACGTCATCATTCACAAAATACACGAACATTAAAAGAACGAATAGGCTAGTATCAGGAAAAATGTTTCGTTCTGTAATACTTGACTGTCGCCTTGTTTTCACTGTTTCTGTATCACTGACTTCTTCCTTCGCAGCAGCCTTGAACTTCTTCTTCGGGCTCGGCGTCCCTTTTTTCTTGATCTGGGATCTTCGCTTTATCTTGTTGAAGGGCTTGTGGCCTCTCCGCCTTGTCTTTTGGGCTTTTTTAAGTATGTCAGCCCTGGACAGGGCTTCAACAGGCTGCGGAACTGCCTCCAACTTCGAGTCAGATGTTAACTGATTGTGATCTTTTGCTGTTCTTTTGGCAGTTCTAATCGGATTTGCTTTGTGCATGTCACGCTTTGTGCACGCTTTGTACATGTCTTCCCAGCGATCTTCGGAAAATCAGTTAGCAACTGGAAGGCTCGAATGTACATTTCATGGGTGGCCAGAATAGTTGGGTTGCAGCCAACGATGAACGGTAAATTTCGAAAACCAGCGATCCGGTGTGCAATGCGAACGGGCAGCTCCTTGTGCAAGTACGCCCCCACGCGGGAAGAGTGTGCCCCGACAGACCAGGTCGGAGAAGCGTTCGGGGGCGGCCAAAAAGAAGAAACGGTCGTCCTCGGAGCAGCCCTCTATCCAGAGGCTGCGGGCCGAAATGGGCCCCGAACTCCCTGGAGTCCGTCAGGGACACATGTTCCTCCCGCGCTATGGCAGGGATCCGCAGGGACGCCGCACAGCGGCGGCCGGCGCGGCGGCCGACACGCCTTTCACACGGCCTCGTCCACTCACGGACGAGGAGCGTGTCGGGTTGCCGCCCGAGACAGGGGAGGGTGTAATATGCCAACTCTGTCCGGAATCCCTGGACGGGTATGAGGACCCGCACCGTGCGCTCAATCGGGATCGTAGGTATCCTACCTACGACCACTTGAGTCGACATATTGCGGGGTACCACTACCCCTGGATGCAAATGTTCGTTTGCAAGAGGTGCTACTCCGGCACCCCTCAGCAACGATATTTCGCCAGTTTAGAGGCCCTGAATGATCACCGCTCGGGTGCACACCGCGGTGAGGGACTTCATATCGTTGGAAATGAAGTGGGGCCTGTATTCAATTATGGATACATACCACCGAGGGTGGCGTCGTTCATGACTACGTCAGGGACGGCGAATCACCGATTCTTTCACTGGGGTCCATGGCGCTTTGCACAGCGCATCATGGACGATGCCTGGAAGGAGTCTGGCGTTGTGTCCGCGGGCTCGAGCTACACCGCTCGCCTGACGGCGACAATGGGCCAGACCCCGGCGGAGTTCCAGGCGGCGGAAGCCGCCCGGACAGCAGCAGAGGCTGTCCGTGAACCGCCGGTGATCCAGGCCGGTGAAGAACGGCACCGGGTGACCATGATCGTGTCGGAGATGCCGCAGATCGCGGCCAAGACACGAGTGGCTACTCCTAAGCCGCGCCCCCAGCCGAAGACTCAGGGGAAGAGCTCGTCCGCCGGAAAGGCTCCGGCCGGGACGTCGCCCCTGCAGTCTCCGGGTGCGCTGACTCAGGAGGACTACCCGGGCTTGCTCGAGGTGACGGTACCCGCGGGTCCGTCTGAGGGACGGGTGGTGGCAGACACCTCCGCCTCCTCGAGTACCGCGTCGGTGGTCCCGCCAAGGACCCCACGCGTGACTCCCTCGGTGGCGAGCAGTAGCGGACGTGCGGTACCTCTCTCGAGGTCGGCGTCCGCGTCCTCGTTGGTAGTTGAGGGGACGTCCGCAGGGTGGCAAAGCACCGCCTCCCTGGACTTGGACCCCCTCGATGCCACGGCGGACGTACGCCGGAGGCTCGGTCCCACGACCGCCAGCGTCTACGAGACTTTCCGCGAGTCTGTAGGCCAGGCGGTCGGCCATCGTCGCGATGGTATGGACCGGATCCCCGGTGATCCGGCGTTGGTGAACCTGCCGGTGCCCCGAGCCATTCGTGACTTGGGGTCCGCAGGTGTAGCCGCGTTGGTCCGCGCTCGGGAGGAGCACCCCTGGGATCACCCCCAGCGTGGTCGACTCACCCGAGCGGCGGAGTACCTTGTGGCGGAGATGGACAGCTCTCTGGATCGGTTCAGCCGGTGCCGCGCCGAGGCCTCCCGTGTCGCATGCGATCTCGCATACGACCAGGGCCTCATGGAAGGCACCCGGCGGAGCCTAGAGAGCTACCGGACTTTGTCGGCCGTCATTGAGCGGCGCGCGTTCGACCAGGGTCGGACCGCCGCTCTTGCCGAGCAGTCCGGGGCGTCCGCCCCCGCCCCAGAGGTAGCAGCACGGATGGAGCACCTGGAGGCTGAGAATGAGCAGCTACGGCGTCGTCTTGACGAAGCCGAGGCCGCTCGGACTCGCCTACTCCAGGGCGTCGATGACCCCGAGTCGTCCGCCCTGAACCAGGCGGCTCTCCGGCGCGCGGATGCCGCTTTGGAGCTGGCCATCTACCCATACCTAGTCCAGGCGTGGGGAGAACGGACGGCTGGTCCACAGCGCACCCGCGATACGGTGGAGATGTTCCGCGCCATTGCCGATCTCGGCGCGACCTCTCTACCGGCCTCCGTCGTGATGGCTCCGTCAGGACCCGGATTGCAGGGCTCACCACAAAAGCCCATGCAAGCTCCACCGGGCCTGCCTCATCCGCCCGTGCAGCCGGCTTTCACTATGCCGGCTCCGCTGCGTCCGCGGCGTAGGGACCCGTCACCGCCGCCAGACCCCAAGACAGGCGGCACGGATGAGGAGCCTATGACCACGGAGGAAGGCTAGGGTACTAGCCTCGTCGCTGCACGTGTGCGGCGGCGTGCCGGAGTCGCTCCCGCGGCTCCGCCCTGCCTCAGACCCGTTCTGCGGATCTGAGGAGCCGGCCGGCAGGGCGGTCGGCAACATTTTAGAGGTACTATCACTTTTGATCACTCGGTGTGTCGTTTTACAAAATTTCTAAATTTAAAGTCTAACCTTAAAGATATTCCAAAGACTCGACACACCGTCCTTTTATAATGGATGACCTTTCAAGGTCATCACACGGTTTTGGACCACCTCGGTCAAAATTTTAGCTTGTTTATGAGGATTTATTCAAAATTGCAAAGCGCGTTATAGTTTACTCCGTAAGTCCGGGGGTAGTTCCCCATTCTTCCAAAAGGGACTCTTAAAGTCCTAGTGTGTTGCGCCGTGACTTCTGGGTACCGTTCACCTTGCTTCCTTCGGTCCGCCATGCGATGCCTTCGTCGTGTTTTGCAGTTTTGGGCGCAGGCGGAACATGTTGGGGACCAACATTGTAAGAAGGGGGTAATGTGGCGATTTTGCCCTAAGCACGCGGCAGGTGATTGTAAACATAAATGCCATTTATGTGGCCTTTTCGTACTTGGCCTTGTTTTGACATGCTCCGTTCGAGCGTGCGTTGCCACGGCGACGTATTGTAATTTACGTTCCAGTAAACTATAACAATGGATCGATTTAACCTCGCGTGCGCCCTACAGTTTCTGGTGTATTATATATACACTGGAAGCGACTCGTTCGAGGAGATTGTCCAAGATCGAGAGACAGGACGCACACGAGGCTCGGCCATGAGCTTTGTGTTCCCTGTTTGCGAGTAGTGGGCTCCTAGAGCCCTGGGGACGATTTCCATGGGGAGGCCCGGGCTGGGAGAGACGAGTTGCTGACTCGGGGGCCTTCGGCCCTGTGGATCGCCAGCTCTCTCCTTTCCCGGGACATGTGACAGAGGCTCTGGCCAGCATGTCGGACTGTACGGGGTTCCGTCCCCGAGGCAGACCGCGGCTCGCCAGGCCCCGCCAGTTAACACCGTAGGGATGAACTAGTTTCTGAACGGTGTCCGTAGGCCTGGGAGTGTCGGGTGGGCTGTTACCTGGTTACCGTTAATGATGAAGTAGTTACCGTGTCCGCCGCGACCTCCGGTGAGCGGCCCTGCCGCGAGGATCCGGAATAGCGGATGCGCGTCCGCAAGGACTCGGATGAGAGAGGACTATCCTCGAGGATCCCGAAGAGCGGACGGTAGTCAATAACTTTACACATGTATCCAAATACACTACGATTCCCTCTGTAAGAACCGTTCAAACACACATTTCCACAGATTTAGTGCTGCGCATTCAAATATTCCCGGCTCGATCCCTGCCATTTTTGGGGAAACACCCAGTGACGTCATCCGATGCACGCGGCCCGACATGATCTTGAAGGCCAAACAATACCATCGGACTATTGTTTTTAGGGCTGTTGCGGAATAGACACGGGGTGCCGGCTGGTAATATGAAATTAAAATATTTGGAATTGGAACATTGTCTACGTACAGTGAATTCGTGTTGCATGTAGGCCTACGTGTAGGCATGCATGTAGGCTCCTACTACAGCATATCCTACATAACTTTGCGTCAGAGCTGATCTGAGAAATAATTTATACAGTAACGTTCGATACCCTATAGTGTTATGTACATGTACTAAAACTAGTGAAACTAGTTAAACTTGTGTTAAACAGGTGAAGTTGTCAGATCAGTTAGATCGAAACAAAGAACTGGTACATGAGTTGTTATTTAGTAGGCTAACCGGTATTATCTTCATTAAAATGAACGATGAGATGATAGTGTTGAGCCTTGGAAGATAGCTTTATGAATGTACAATTGTGATAATAAATGAGAAATTTACGTAGTATCGCATGACGTGTGTGATAATCGAGATAAAGGGTGATTTGACCCCTCTTTCCAGATACAGCTTCCTAATTTGTCCCCATTCTGGAATTAATTCAACTATAGAATTTCAGATTCTAACTCAGGAAGTTTGCAAACAACCTCAAAATCTTAATTTTAGCAAAATGATCATGAAATTACTAGTACTGCATCCGAACACGGTTAAAAATGATATTGTGCATTGGCATTAACTGCACTTCAGAATCAATTACACAATGTTTAGCATCCGAATTTAATAATTCTAAAAAAAATTTGACAATTTCTATATTCTCAAATGAAGTAGGTCAAATGGCATCATTTCTTTTCTCTTTTTCGAGCCACATGTGAAAATGTACTGTAGATTCTATGTGGTCTATTTCAGAAATGAAAGTCTGATCAGGCTCATCCCGAAACATGGCAGATTTGTCCTGCATTCACTGCAATGGTGCATTCATGTATCGAAATCAGAGGTATAACCGACGTTCTAGTTCTACACAGATAAACAACTGGACCTTGAGGGAACTGCTTTTTCATGTTACGGGAACAGTTCGCGATGGGCCATTTGTATGCACCAGTTGCTTCTGGTTACTCAATTCTGTGGCCAAGGGCAGACAGGCCACAGACCAACTGTTGGCTACAGAACACGCGTCTGGTGTCAAACGCAAGCTGGCCAATCGCACGCCAGTGAAGTCACCAATGAGAAAGGTGATTTGGTGACCAAAATATGTTGACGACATGTAATAGATTTAGATAATAATTATGTGATATCCCAGTTTGGTAAAATGGACTTTCCATGGCCTTTCGGGTGTGAAATGCAAGAGTGTTTCGTTTTTTTTCTTCAAATATTAGTGCATACCTTTATTTGTGGGTTGGTGTATGGATTTTTTCCCGTAGTTCCAACGTTTTGAGTCTCCTGTGAAACAGCCATCATCCTCCAGACGCAAAATGCGGGAGACATGGAAGTCCAGGATGGTGAAAAAAATAAAAGCTGGAAGCCACTTATCCGCATTCCGGCTGTTGTGGTCCAACAGCCAGAAAGGCAGGGAGGATTTCCAGAAGAGCGTGAGCGAATTTGTGTCCAAAGAAATCATTGCTTATTCGCGTTCGTGTATTTTCCCGAAGCGGAAGGTTACCCTGGATGCGATAGAAGATTTCAGTTTGGAGGAAGCGACCCAAGAACTGAAAACGGGGATTCCGCTTCTTCACAGTATTGTTGCTGCGGCAGCCGGGAAAGAAAAGGAAAGTTTTGCGACGATCAATTCGGCGGCGATTCTTTACACCCGCTTCCCTCGCCTGAAGTTCATGGCAAGGTGGAACAGTCTCCACCTCTTCAAACATGGCAACTGCCATGCAGTAAGCAATTAGTAGGCCTACCCTATTAACATGTACAATCAAAATTGGTGGTGTACTACACTTTATCTGTTATGAATAGCACTCAACACTTGAATTCCAGTACGTGTAGAACGTATGTTAAAAATAACTCAAAAGACACTCATGCAGAACAAACATTGAATTTTTTTCAACTCTCAACTGTAACTTTCATATTCACAGCTAGAGAAGTCTTTCAACAAGATGGGTGTTTGTCAGGGGATTAAGGGCACAAGGTCTGCTGCTGATGAGCTGTGTGAGAGTGTTCACGAGAGAGCCGTGTCTTGGAAAGATAAAATGGAGGTACTTTGGCAGTATATATGTTACTTGAACACATGATTTCCTAGCGACAATGGTGACCCCAGTGTTCATTTATCCAGGCTTCATCTAATATGTTTGCATACGAGTATTATGTTTACAAATCTGTTACATCACGCCCCCGGACCGCCCTGGACTGAAACTTTGCTAGTCTGGAATCAGATCCCTGCTGGGTCCGAGATGGTCCTAGTTGGGTGCATGTTGATCCTTGGTGGTTTAAGATACAAGATACGGATGATCTGAGCCCAGACCACCTGTCTGTGCTAATGTAGTCGTGAAATTGTCAATAATTCAGGAGACAGACCAAAGCGATGACTTTGAACCACGAGACGAGTGTTCAAGTGAGGATTCTATGTGGGATAACATGGACCATCTCTCCCTGGCCACAACATTCCCTTACACGTCAGCTCAGAAAGATATGGACGATGCTTCCGTGGTAGACACTGTTTGCACGGATGGAGGAACAGCTCGTCGGTGTCTCTTCAGTGAGGCATTTGTTGATCGAAGTGAATCACCCTCCGACAAGTGTCAGTGTATGTGTACATGTAGAATTTTGGAAAGTTATCTTAATGTGATTGCATTCATTCATCAAGTGTGTTTGATCTGCGCAATGAAGTGATCACAGTGATCCCAAGTTGACAAATATGGTACTGTGATATGATATTTTTAAAAATGCTTACAAAACCTCTTGAAGCCAATATCACCTATCCAACTTTCCTTCGTGGATGTTAATTGCAGTTCCCGGATACAGTATCGTATGGGATAATGTTGGAAAGGTGGTTACGAGGGCCCAGCAGACCACAAGCAACCGGAATGAGTATGAGGTGTTTGCCATGACACTTCTAGTTCAGAACAGGGTGTCGTTCCGCCATCTTGCTGACATCCCATTTGAGAGGCGCAATGCTGTGGACATTCCTGATGAGTCGTTCTTGCCCCAACGTGACGATTGGCATGTCCTGCGCGAACGAATGGTCATCCTTGTGACACGCGTTCTGGTGACTCATGTTCCGAGCTTCGCCACGTTCCAAGACGAGGCCACCTGGCATATAGAACACCAGTTTTCTAGTGTCTCGTCGTCAAAGTCTCTTGTGGTAGGTGTCCGCAGATAGGCAGTTAGGTTTACATGCATCCAAATGCAACGTAGATAGAGACCATCATACCCAAATTCGCTTCAACCTGTTTATATTGAATTTAGCTGAACACAGGTGTTGTGAAAGGAAACCCCGCCACAGCTAAGGGGGTTGTGCAGATAATGAAGAAGCTGAACGATTACGTGCCACTGCCTGATTCCATCTCCCCGGAACCATACGTCACAGTCTGTCACGGTGATCAGTTGTCATGCGAACGAATGGTTGATGCTCGTTTTGCGATGGGGGACCATGAGCTACCAACTCAAACGCTGAAAGGGTTGGAGCCATGTGCGGGAGAATTTCACAACAGATGTTTGCACCTACAAGTATGAGACATTATTGCATGTACATCCGCATTCACTTTCATTCAGTTCCATCCATGTGCTGAATAAGCTTGTGTATTTTTTACTATTTATTTATCAAGATAAATGTTTGAGATTGATTGGCTCTCGATAAAAAAGAGAACAATGCAACAAAATATGGCAATCAAAGAACATTATTTATTGGATAATCTTGCCTTTACCATCATGATATATGTAGGCCTCCCCTCCGTACCTGCCTGGACACGTTTATGTGTTTTAGGACACGATGAATGAGCTATTCAAAAGTTCGTCCGCTGCACAGCGTGGTACCTTATATCACGTGAAGAACAGACTAGGCCTCAGGACTGTGAAGAAGAATGTCTTGCAGAACGTTACATATGTGTATGAGCTGATCGACATTACTACTGATGGCATCATCGTGCTGCAGTTGATGAATCTGTTGGGTGTTGATGATGTTGAGGATGTCCCTGCTCCAGATGATTTCAAGGACATCGAAGACCTCTCAAGGCAGATTGTGGAGTTTCTGTGGCCGAAGTTTGAGAACTCCTGTTTCGAGATGCATCCGCAGAACACCCAAACCCAAGGTGATTCGCAGACAGACGATGTCGAGGAGTTATTCTGCGTATGCAAAACAGCTGTGGCAGACTTGGAAGGTTCATTGAATTTTTTCCCACTTTTATTGCGCAAAAAATACGTATAGTTTTCCACAATGCTACAACATGTAACCTACTCATAAAAAACAATATACTGTACAGTTAATAGTCGTCATTCATTTAAAAATGAGACACATGCTTTCACAATTTAAATTTAGCGGATGTCTGCCTTTAGAGTTTTGTTAAACGGACATTATGAAAATATATATACAGAAACTACGTTGGATATGATCGAGTGCTCTGCAAGAGATAACTGTCGAAACGGCCGACACTTTCATGCTGCCTGCAAAGGCATAGACCCGGAGGATCTGCCTGAGGGAGACTGGTGGTGCAGTGACGAGTGCTCAGGGTTCTCCATCTATTGTCACTGTAGGAAAAACATCAGGCGCCCCAAGTGGATAGGTTGTTCTAGTGGAAGTCAGTGTCTGTTATCTCCAGATGGCTGGTTCCATACACAATGCACTGGTCACCGTACCATACCGAGTGAGTGTCATGAATTGCAGTTTCCTTACTGATGAAAATGATGAAAATGTCCTATTTGATGTCTATTATTACAAAAACTTGACTATTTTCGTGATCGTCATCAGGAGGAGACTGGTTTTGCTCAGAAGATTGCAAGACCTCTTCCAAAGCTGGTACTCAGAAAAGGCAATCACCAGTCGATCACGTTCAGGAGTACACGAGAGCAGTGGCCTGGCAGGGCCTCCAACACCGTTGCCGTTTGGACGCCGAGAGGGAAAACGATGGCGATATGATGAACCACTTGTGGAAACTGAGCATGGGCTCACTGTGGAACAACGGTCACAACAAGTATTTGATACTGGGACATCGTTTGCTTTCAGGTGTTTCCCTCAAACTTATCAATTACATTAGTCATGTTAGTGTTACGAAGTGAATTTGTTTCTGTTATGACATGGAGTGCATGCTCTCCAACAGAAATGCATAAGTCTTAGAGAAATTCTCTTATGTATTTCTGAATCAAAGTAATGCAAATTATTTGGAAATACATAGGTTGATTTTCAATATGATATCTCCAGCGTTAGCTAGTATTATTATCGATGCTGATACAGATTAGGTTTATTTTCAGGAGTAAACGGTTGCATGCATCCACGTGTGGTAATGGATATTACACACAACAGAACAGCGAACGTTTCTGGGAAGCCGGGCCACAATGTAGCACTCGACCTCAAATGTGAACATAGCAACAAAGATTTTCAGGGTATTGGTCACACACAAGCACCCACAAACACATAATCCTACGCCCATTCACAAAAATATATAGTATTATCCACATGTTATACCATCATTATCAGCATATGGTGCAAATCATTGTACACTACATCACTGTATTTCAGCGGCCCTCAGAGCAGGTCACGGTCATTACTCTGAGCCACACGCTATTAGAATCAGTCAGATGGTTGGGGCAGCAGGGACAGAAATGGACAAGATGTATCTCGGCAAAGTATGTGGGACATACACTTCTTCTGGCCACGACCACAAGGAAGTGTCAACGGAAACTGTCCACAAATTCGTCCGAGGTCAGAGATGATTCATACACATGCCATAACACATTCTATATAAATTTCCTTTATTCATGTCATGTAGTAATCTTTACCTTTGTATCAGTTGCATGAGGAATAATAATTAAATCTGAGGGCATGAGTAACTACAAGAAGAATATTTCTTGCTGGAGAGAGGAACACACACACACTTTCCAACTTCGTTTTATCAGAACATCATAAACACACTTCACTACACCAGCTTATATGCTTAATAAACGACAATATTCATAGTTGGTGATGATGATAATCATGATTGTTTACAGAGTACGTTGGCGATCGTCTATTGGAGACGCATGTTGGTCGTGAACACCGAGCTTTCCCGCGGTACACTCACACAGTCAAGATCAAGTCTGTGCCTAAGCTCCTGCTTCGCCTGCACAAGTATTCTAGAGTTCTTGATGCTGAGGCGATGATCCTTGAGATGCCTCGAGGGTGACTGCCTTTGCCTCCTCAGCCAATCTGTTGGTGTCACATACAGAGCAGCACGTGTGGACATTCGATGATGGAGATACTTTGGCCATCCCATCCAGCGTAAGGCTCTGAAGGAAATTTTCACGTATGCATTGCCCCGACATGATGTCTGTGATAGCTGATTTCATGTCCTGTTGACAATGAATCAGCTGAACTTGTCGATGATAAACATGTGCTTCTGCTGGGGTTCCATCTCTGCCTGCCCGCCCTATCTCTTGCCAAAGTTGGGAAATGTTGTCACTTTCTCCCCAATGGATAATGAGCTTGATGTCTGGGATATCAATTCCTAGGCCAAATGCAACTGTCGACACCAGGCAACGGATAGTGCTGTCAGGCTTGCGAAATTCACCGAGAAGGTGTTCTTTTGCTTCATCTTCCACTTCAGCGTGGTATTCAGCTATCATTTTGGATTTGAATGACATTTCTTCCTCGTGGAAAGCAGCCGCTTGGGCTTCATACAGAAGCATTCCGAAGCTGCGCGCCGTTTGCCTGATACTCCTGTGGGATATACATATTATGCCATTCATATATGATATGATCAACTTTCTATTTCTGTCATTCGTTACCTCGGCAATTGTTTGCAATTATGTTTACGATAATTTCTGTCATTCGTTACCTCGGCATTTGTTTGCCATTATGTTTACGATAATATACCCTGGAATGTTTGCCCATCATAATCATGTCATGTTGATATCGTATGTATAATTTTGTTGTTGTTTTTTCACACTAACCGACAGTATATTATTGCCTTTCTTGTTTTTATACCATCGCGAGCCATCTCGTTCAAATACCACTCCAATGTGTCCTGTATCTCAGAAGGGTGATCCTTGTGAAAGGAAAGGTGGATATTCGACCTAAAATGATATAAATTGCATGTATTGAAGACGACATGACATAAGTTTTCATTTGTTTCACGTGTGTCTATGTATATCCATATTATTGTTACTGTGCATTTTTTGACGTGACATGTCAATTTGGAATACAATACCTATCTGGCAAGAGGACAACAGATTCAAGTTCGCTTGTCTCCACAAACATGACTTCACATAGCCTCGTCTCCACTGCTTTTGTACAAGTTGCTGTTGACAGAAGAATGGGCGCCGAGTCAAAATGACTTCTAAGCTCCCCCATAGCTTTGTAAGCTGACCGAAACTTGTCACCCCTATAAGTAAAAAAAGGAACAAATATAAACGTGCTCATCCACAAACAAATGAAATGAATCCTTGATAGTGTACTATTCTATTTAAACAATTTAATGTGCAAGAGAATTAACTGTTCCATGTGTTTGGACGAAGACAAGCCCCTGACTCACCAATCCACGAGAAGGTGTGCCTCATCGAAGGCCAAAACGCACACCCCCTGTCTATACAGCTTCTCTTCTATAATAACGTCTCGAAATGACTTTATCCCATCAATGGCCTCAGGGGTTGTCAAGATAATTGCATACTTCCCAGCACGCAAGTCCTTCAAGTCATCTGATGCCTGTGTCGACTTCAAATAGGTGATTGGCACCTCACGTGCACAGAATTTCGCGCAAATGTCCTTCATGAGGCTGATCATGGGGACAACTACCAAAGCAAAATGTTTTTTACCAGGTCGTAGTTCATTCAGTAGGAGTGGTACGAGAATGAAAATTTCCGACTTCCCGTAGCCAGTTGGAAGTACTGCCAGAGTATGTGAGCCATTGACTAAGTTTAGAATTACATTCAATTGCTCCGTTTTCAAAGTGAAATTAAAATCAAATTGCTTCTGTACTGCTCCATAAGCTTTCAAAACTTCTTCTTTGGAAAACATGATAAATTTTTCAATTGACCATAGTTTTATAGGCTACACTGTTAAAGACGATGACAATGCAATGGTTTATATATGGTTATGTGTGTGCATGGATAGCTATGGATGCATGTAAGGGCCTATCCATGGGGAAAAAAAGCATGTACTTTGACGACATGAATAGAACATACATATCATATATCCCCCCAACCCCAGTCAAACAATGGGAAAAAACTCTAATCGTCATGATTCGGATCAGGTGCATGATTTCTACATGCTTCGTTTCGCTTTCGCTTGGAATTCTTCAATATACATGTAGTCCGATTGTATTGTTTGGCCTTCAAGATCATGTCGGGCCGCGTGCATCGGATGACGTCACTGGGTGTTTCCCCAAAAATGGCAGGGATCGAGCCGGGAATATTTGAATGCGCAGCACTAAATCTGTGGAAATGTGTGTTTGAACGGTTCTTACAGAGGGAATAATAGTGGATTTGGATACATGTGAGTGTTGTGAAGCAACAAAGACAGCGTGCTTGGTGGATTTATGATTTATTCGAGAGAAATATGAACCGAATCGATTGCGTTCGCTTATATGGCAGTTTGACCACACAGACGGCATTTCGTTCCTCGGGCTCCGCCCTTCGCGTGCCCGAGAACGAAATTGTTTGTTTATAATTTGTCTATCTCAACGTTACTTAGCTTTTGTTTTGATGACGTAATTTGCTTGACATAAACAAATTGCCATGCATAATGTAAGAACTGTCGAAGAACAGCAAATAGTTGTCATCAGAAAGAAAGTATCAATCCATTACTACCAATACAGTCAGATTTTGATGATGACAATAACAAACGTTAAATATAACATTTTGCAATAGGAACAAAGCCCGACCAAATAGTTTATCCAAAGACACACTGGCGTCATCAGGGGCAGACAATAATGTAGTTGTTTCTACTGTACACCTGATGGAATTAGTACACAACTGCCCAACAACCTATGAAAACAATTTAGAAATCCGAAACAAACCCCATGGAACAGATATATGACAAGTACATAAGTACCCAATCACAAGCCGGAAGTCCACTGAGTTGATGGTATCCTCAGGTCAATTTAACGTCCACCAGCAGTGACACCGACTCAGTGGTATGAATGTAAGTATCAATCTATTACCACGAATACAGGCAGATTTTGATGATACCAATAACAAACGTAAAATACAACATTTTGCAATAGAAATGAAGCCCGACCAAATAGTTCATCCAAAGACACACTGGCGTCATCAGGGGCAGACAGTGTGTTAAATGTAGTTGTTTCTACTGTACACTTGATGGAATTAGTACACAACTGCCCAACAACCTATAAAAATAATTTAGAAATCCGAAACAAACCCAATGAAACAGATATATGACATACCAAATATAAACAGCCAAGTCCACACTGTTGTCATCAGGGTAAGGTGTGTGTAAAACATAGGTGTCACTTTTGGAATTACCATCCATACCATTTATACCATTGCCCAAAGCAAGTACGAAAACGGTTGAGAAAAACACCCATGCTTTAGGTGGATGACATGTACATGAGTACCCAACTGAGTTCTAGTATCCTCAGGAAGAAGGATATCCACAATGTGACGTCACATAGGCTCAGCGATCTGCGACATAGCATTAACTTATACAGCAGTTGGATCATTTCGGCCATATAAATATTTTAGTTTGATCAAACTGTTTCAAACGACAATGATATTACATATGAGCCACTGACCTCTTATATAAGGTTTTCTTTCTGGTGAAACAATACGCGTGGCAACTTATTTAAAACGTTTTTATTTTTGAAAAATTAGTTCATTGAATTCGGCCTAAATGTCACTACGCTCCTCTAGCAATGTTGTGTTTTATTCATCCTATTATTTTACTCGTCCTATTACTGTACCATGTGGGCACAAACACCGTTAGTGTTAATAATGGGTTTGTACATTTGCATCGGAATTGATTTTATTTCTATTTCTGGACTCGTTCAATTCTGTTTCCCCATGCTTCTCATTTGAAGCTGCAAGTCACCGTATATTGCTTCGAGACAGGCAATTAACATATAAACAGGAAATTACTAGTTTATGTACTAGAAGGCATTTATTCTTGTTGATGATCTGGCAGTACAAATTACGATAACTACCTATAACTGTAGCATCGCCGTGATATGGACATATAAATCTGATTATAAAATTTTTTTGTACAGTTAAAGGGGAAAATATATGTATCTGAATAGTTTTTGTAGTGTCAGAAGTGTTTGCCGAACTTCGAACAGCAAACAAGTATGCTGATGAAAATTCATGTAAAATAAGAGTGTTACATTATTTAGATTTGAAGCTGCTGCCTTCGAATGTATGCAATATTTTTTTTCAAAACCAATTTTAGTTTAACACATCTAATGCAATATAACGAAAGGTGTGCTCAATGATTTTGACGATTACAGTCCCTCCGAGTTGTCTTTCAATCCGTTCTAGTGCCCATTTTGTACCGGTTTTGTAAATAAACAAACGAAGTGTATCCATCAAACCCGAATATAAACAAATACTCAAATCGCGCTTAAAAGTCCACATCGTGTACATTCTCCAGGTCGTATGTGCATATATAGTGTAGTTGTGAGAAAATTATCAGTGATATACCATGATGTGCGTGGAATTGTCAGTCTATCTCGCACTTCTACGCTTTGTTTACATCTGCGTGTGATGGATACAGTTCGTGTATTTACGGGAAAACCGCCTGTTCAAATGAGCAAAATTTCCCTGAGGACTGGTTATTTTCATTACATTTGATGCGAGTATGTTTCATTCAGTTAGTTTAGCATGTTTAATATGAAATACAGTTTTCCAAAAATATTGACTGGTTTCGGAGGCAGCTGCTTTAAAAAGCCCGAAGTAGGGCCGGAGCCATAGATCCGTTCACCGTTTTCATCTTATGGACCCCATGGTGGTAACAACCATCACGCACCATCTCGCAGAACAACATCTGCCAGCCAAAACTGCCACCAACTGGAGTAAACACAAATACACTGCGATGTTTGGTCTTAGATATATTATTAATATGTGCATATGCACTGTGTAAATGTATATTTAGTGAATGTAACGCAGTGTGTTACGAACATACCATAGGGTTCACATTCGTACAATGGGTTCAATTGTTGCACACATTATGGCACTTTGCATGCATCCAGAACAAGGTGATGCAGAGCGTTCAAGGTGTACGGAAGAAACTGTACACACACTATCAAACGACCATGAAAACGACTAGACTGGAGGAACAAGAGTGGTACCGAACGTCAAGAAAACATCCTAAGCCCTGATCGGGCATATATGACGTCTTGGCGGCTGTCTTTGAGCAAGCGGCAGCCGTGCATCAGCTAAGGCCACAGGTATGCCACTTTTCGGATTTCACCATCCTGTCGAAAATTCAAAATGGCCACCACATGCAGACCGGATTTTCAAGGGCAACGAAACTTATACATCTCAGAAAGGTACATAAGAGGAATCGTTTTAAACAAAAATGTCAAAACTGATCAGAGAGTTTTTGAGAAAACAGCTAAAAACTGAATTTTGGGCCTTTTGAGCCTAAATATTGGGCCTATCGATCGTCAAGGCACTCCATCTTTATACACAATGTCAAGGACCCAAATTAGCATGTTTTGAAACAAAACCCTCAAAACTTTTTCTATTACGTCGAGCCTGGGCACATGATTCACCTTATTTCACACCCAAAATGTTGTGCATACAGTCATATAATTAATAATTCACTCGAGGTAACTTTTCACTAAAGACCACACTG